>OZ038480.1:39984085-40224085 GCA_964036315.1 Acanthosepion esculentum
GCTGGCAATTTTCTGCGTGGTTACACAGGAAAGGAAATTTCAATTTTAGCTGCTTCCAAAATCAATTACAGCTCAGGCATTTCAATCAAAACGGAAACAAAAAGCAAATTGGACGAAAGACCTAAAGTATTGGCCGATTATTATGGATTACATATAATTAGGGTCATAGGTTTCCCGGCAATCCAAGTCAGGATCTACAGAAAAATTAATGTCTTAATAGATATTTATCGTTGCGTCTTATTATGGTTTTCAGATTTCTCTATTTTTTTCGTTTCATTCTATGCAGATATTGCCTTCACTAAATACACAAGATTCCATAAAATATAAATTTGGTAAAATAGATGCCACATCCCAAGGCATATGACCACAAAAGATTTTGCTAAAAGAATTGCATGATTCAAATTGACTTAAGTATAATAAGATGCGACAGTGAACAAGTCAGTATGTACAAAATCTACTGTAGACTATTTCTGTCCGAATACACATGTAAGTAAAATTCTATGAGTAACACCTTTAATAAGATTTACACGCTTTGTAATGTTATTACCATATTTAACGTTATGTAGAACCTACTTTTTCCATAAAACGAACGTAAACATTCCCATTAATTTCAGGTGACTTATGCCATAATTTGATGTCCAAAGTTGGAAAATAATGTTAATCATAAAAGTCGACTATTTAACTTTCAAATACGACAATTTAATCCCAAACTCCGAAAATAATTTTAATCCTAATAGTAGCCTATTTTTATGCTATAAATTAATACCAATAGATGGTCAATTCTCTATAGCCAAACTACATAATATTTACTCAAACGACATTATCATTAGTATCAAATTTCGGCATGTTTCAGATTGACTTGAGATTAATAAGATGAAACACTGAACAGTAGATTCAAAAACTACTGCAGAATATCACTGTCCGAAGGCCACCGGAAAGTAAATAAAAAACAAATTATAAATAGTGAGGCGGCTCATACGATAATTTGGCTCCCAGTGTCCGAAAATAATTTTAATAATAATAGAAGGCTCTTTAGCTTTCAAATTGTAAGCTATAAATTTTACCGCATATGGTCAAATCTATGTAGACCTAGTACATAATAATATTTGTTCAAACGACATTATTTTTACTATAATTATCATTTAATTTGGTTTGTGTTGTATTCAAATTTTCTTCAGGCTCCCAACCAGAGACTTATACCAGAAATGTGTTCATGAAATTTTCCACTAATCATTTTTGTAAAAAGAAATAAAGGAAAAAGATTACACACATTTTATATAGATAATGCTACTCGGTATGTGTGAGATGTGCATGCAAATACAATCTTTTGTATTTCTTTAAGGCATTGGCTACCAGGAATCTCTTTAATTAGTCTATTGGTATCTTTTCCAATCAATCCGTGAGGTCCAATCTGCAACTGGAATTATTGATGTCCTCAGGTGCCACATATTTTAGATTTCCGTTTCAAGATCCTTGTATTTTTTATAGTTATTTTGAAGATGTGCATCTGCAGGGACTGTCATGTCAAGAAGAAAGCACATTCTGTTCTTGTGGTCTTTGATCACAATGTCTGGGCGATTAGATTTGATTGTTCTGTATGTGTGTAATGCAAAGTCTCATAAAATTGTTACAGGTCCTATCTCTGAAACCGGATCTGGACGATGTTCATACCAGTTTCTTGCAGTTTCCTTCCCGTAAAAGTCGTTTATTTTCCAGTGCATATTTATTACGATTATTATTATTATTATTATTATTATTATTATTATTATTATTTTTATTATTATTGAGAGAGAGAGAGAGAGAGAGAGGAAGAGAGATTAGCACAGCAATGAAATAATTGTAAGTTACCAATGTTCAAAAGGAAGTGACACTTCATTTCATTCAATCTGATCAGTATACAGGACGTATACGCGTTACAGTGCAATTTCGGTGATATGGTGATAAATCTTCATAAAAAAACAGTGCGTAAATATTCAGTTGAAAATTAGTTAAAATTACCTAGAGATCGGGTACTCCGATTAACTCAGTGTCTCTCCGATGGAGAGGATCTCATTAAGTATCTAGATAGAATTGCCAAATCGTCTTGCTTGCTCCGCACTTTATATATTAAGAAGAGCGAACTTCGTGACATCTGTAAAATGATGCTCCCCCACTACACTCGCTGATGAATTCTGATATGTCCGGCCTTAGGTTACAGACCCAAATGTTAAAGAAAAAGTCCTGACATACAAATCTGTAGTAGGGAACGAGCACTTTAGTGTTTTACTTGCTTCTTTCCATCTTCTGTACTGAGGGTCGGAGATAGTGGACAACTGCACGAATGCTCCCCATCGTTCCTCGTCACAACATTTCACTCCGCTAGTGTACCCAATTGTCCACTTTATGATGTTATCAATTCAGGTTTTTCCCTGGTCTTCCCCAAGATCACCAGCCATAAATATGTCCCTCTTGGATGTGGTTTCATTGGTACTGGGCACTGGTGACATACTCAAATTATTGTAGTTTTCGCTTCCTTATGGTGAAGATATATTGCTTTACTATTCTAATCTTCTCCAGTATCGAATCGTCTGTTTTGTAGTACTTCAGGTGATGCATAGTGCCCGCCAATAGCATGTTGTCTCCAAAGACACCAGTAATTTTTTACATCGGCGGCTATTTTTCATTGTACCATTTCTTAATTAAAAAAAAAATAATTGAGTGAAAGACAAAGATCTAATGGGAGGGGATTATTTCTAATCCAACAGATGTTAATAGTCTCAATACGGAAATAAAAGTGTCTAGCCGAAACATCTGTAAAGGGTAATTATTATCTATTCCTAAACATCCAAATGCACTTTCCTCGCATACGTGTTTGTCTGCTAATCGAAGAAGCGAAACATTTTTTTCTGAATAGCTTTCCTAGTTTGTCACATGACTTCCACAATAACTGTATGAAATAATCATTATACCTTGTAAATATGTTACAACTAACGTAGACATCATGGCTCCTGATTTTGATTTGAATTGACAACATTCACCTACATGAATTTAAATATCTGGGAAGTGTTCTAACAAAGGACGTAAAGTGTGACATTGAAATCCGAATACGTATTGGAATGGCCAAAAATGCATCCCCAAAGCTAAGCAATGTATTAAGAGACCGAACAATTTTGTTAGAAACTAAGATATGCATAATGAACTTTTACATGACATATGTCTTCCTATATGGTAGCGAATGCAAGACAATCTCCTCAGAGATGAAAAAGAAACTTGAAGTAACGGAAATATAGTTCTGCATAAAGATGCTGGCGATACCATAGATCGAACGCGTGAGCAACCACGAGGTTTCCGAAAAAATTGAAACTAAATCGAAACTGATACCTAACATCAGGAAAAGAGAGTTGAAATTTCTGGGGCACGTAATGCGGAAGGAGGGTTTGAAAAATCTGATACTCACAGGGCAGATTGAGGGAAAGTGGGACAACGGAAAGTAGATCGTAACATACTTGATTGACATTATGCGTAAATGGATAAGAGAACGGGGTTTGTGAGGAATATTAAAAAGTCAAATATTATTAAACGTTAAAAGGGACAAGAAAATGTGGATGGCCATGATAGCCTACGTCCTAAAGGAACATGACATATAAAAGAAAAAGAATTTGGCCTAGCTAAAATAAATATCCAGTTTAATACTATAGATTTGATTATCAGTTGCGTGACCTTAACTAGTAGAGGTTAACCTCTTGGAACTGACACCATAGTCTGATATCAAGATTGCTTTTTTGTTTGTTTTTTTATTGAATCTGAAGGAGGAGACATTCGAGACGACCGAGGAGTGGGTTATATATAAATCGTTGGGAACACCATCAACCGTGGACCATCTGAGAGGTCTCGTTTATCCCACCTGTATTTATTTCTAAATGTGCTTCAACTTAAATCTTATGTTCATTCTTTGACATAAAGTTGATTAACGAAAAACAGAAAATATCATTTTCAAGCTGTGCTATGACTCTATGGGGTAAGGAGAAAACAACATTTCCTTCTCATCTTGATTCGAACGACGACTCCTTACGTGTATCTGTAAAATAGCGCATGAGAACCTTTCTTAATATTTCTTAATCAATTCATACAAACAAGGCGATAAGGCCCCTAAGATATAAGGGTGCTACTGGGAGTGAAAAAAAGGGTTTAGAATGAAACGGAACCTTAAACAGGAAGCAAGAGGTAAACATCTATTCTGGTTCAAAATAGCGGGGGTTGGGAGATTGAACCGGATGGTAAACGATTCTCTCTCTTCCTATTGAAGAGAAAACAATAATTAATGAATGAAATTTCAATGTTCAGATGGAAACGTTAAACTAACTATAGAGTTGAACTAGACTTTAGAAGGAACCGGAAAACCAATCCTAAACAGAAAAAAGGGATATACCTCGAATCTTGTTCAAAGGACCGTTTAGAGTGCGAAACGTATATCTCTCACCAGTGATGCTGCAAAAAAAAATTTAAATTTTCTAAGATTTTCAATTTAATATACAAACGCATAAAGACATAAAAACATGCGTGTGTATTCGTATACCCCGAAAGTTAATACGGTATTATAAAATTATTAAATATACTGACGTAACTAACACGCATAAATAATTTTTGTGATGTCAACGAACACTAGTTGCTACTTTTGTAATGCCAACGAATACTCGGTGTCACTTTGGTAATGTTCGTTGTAGTAGAGACTTTATAATCGCAGAGACAACTATAGTACGCCGTTGAACAATACTGGTGCCAGACGCCTTCGAATAACAATTGCACTAATAGTACTTGCTCGATAAAAACTCGCTCAAAAAGTAAGCGCCGAATAGAGATCCGAATATTCATCCATGGTCGGATGTGGCACAACGCCGAGTTTAATGGGGGGTATCCGAGCCCGTAAGCCCGGCCAAAATTCCCCGTAGACCTCGTAAGAAACGGTGTCTGGTATCTGTTTCCCAGGACGAGATTTTGCCGTTCGACGTCTGGGGCTCTCTCTGCTCGAATGTAAAGAGTTTGTTCTGCACACTTCCGAAGGCATAGAATATCATAGGCATGTTATTCACTAACAGCCCAACGCGGTCAGCTGTGGCACAAGTTTTAGTTTTATTCTGGGATATCCGAGCCCTTAGGCTTGTCCAAAAATTACCTGTAGACAACGTAAAAAGAGGGTTGGCTAACTGTCTCCAGAGACGAGAATTCTACCCTTCGGCATAGCCCCGTCTAGGATCCTCTCTGGCGGAAGACAGAGTGTTTGACCAGCACACTTACGAAGTGAGATGCGGCACAAGGTCAAGTATATTCTGAGGTATCTGAGAACAAAATTTCGGCCCAAAATCCCCGTGGACCCCGTAAATAACGAAGTCAGGTAGCTGTCTCCCGAGACGAGATTCTGCTATTCGACATAGCCTCGTCTGGGGATCCTCTCTGCCCTGAGGCAGCGTGTTTGGACAGCACATATCCGAAGTAATCCGGAGAGTGATGATATTTACTAACCACCACCCCATGAGATGATCGGATGTGGCACAAGGCCGAGTTTTATTGTGGGGTTTCTGAGCCAGTAGGCTCAAGCAAAAATTCCCTGTAGACCTCGTAGAAAACCGGGTCGGTTTGCTATCACCACAAACGATACTTTGCCCTTTGGCACAGCCTCGTCTGGTGTCCTCTCTACCTAGAGGTAGGGAGTTTCACCTGCACACTTCCGATGTAATCGGCAGAGTGAGATAATCACTAACCGCCCCACGATGACGCATGCAGCACAGGGCAAAGTTTATTGTGGGGTATCCGAGCCCGTATGCTCGGTCAATAATTCGCCGCAGACACCGTAAAAACTTCGGCATAGCCTCGTCTGGGTTCCTATCTGCACGGAGGCAGAGAGTTCAACCGGCACACTTCCAAAATATTTCGGAGAGTGATATATTTACCTACCAGCCAACGCTATCGGATGCCAAGTTTATTGTGGTGTATCCGAGCCCGTAGGCCCTATCAAAAATCCACCGTAGACCCCGTAGAAACAGTGTTGGATCGCTGTCTACCACTCCAGACGTGACTCTGCTCTTCGATATAAACTTGTCTGGGGTCCTCCGTGCCCGGACAAGCACCATTCCGAAGTCATTCGGAGAGTGATCACTTTGATGCCACGCTAATTCCCATATGTAAAGTTCCTTTACTTTCCCGTTATCTACTTATTCAAAATGGGATCGCCTTTTTTTCCTCTCTGGTGATCTGTGTTCAAACGCCAGTGTCGGGAGAGACACTTTATCCGTATATAACAATAATTATAAAAAATGTTACCAACTCCATATTAATTGCGGGTCAGCAAACATCATGCTTAGCCACCCTAAGGTTAATTTATAATCGATAAACAGAAGCCAAAATATAGATAGGTCAACTGTTGCTGTACTAACAACTATTGCTAAAAGAGTCTATCAGTGTTTAGATAACACTAGTGAGGAGCTGGCTGTTGCTTTCGACATCTTGAAAGCGATTGGCAGAGTTTGGTATACAGGTTTTCTTCACAAGTTGAAAGGCTCTGGCATTTCTGAATAAACTTTTAAACTGATTCAGTCATTCTATTCAAATCGCATAATGAAAGTTATCTCGAACGGCCACTATTCAATATTTTTTTTCTGTCTATATTTCTGAGATGAGGTATTATGTACAGTATTTACATTATTCGGACTATTGTCCTCATCTTTGTCGCCATATTTGTCACAACGTTTCGGCCGTTGTACGCTCCGGCCTTCTTCAGGTGGTTGGAATTTCGAACCGAACCCTTTATTTCGATCACTGGGGTAGACTGTTCTAGTTCCACGAGCCATGTTTGATGGATGTCAGTTATCAGTTATCTCCTGGTAATTTTTCCTTCTGAAAGTTCTCCACTGCCTGAACCGGGTATTGAACTCACACTCTTTTTGGGTCTGTTACTGGATCTAACCAACGCCTTTATCCACCGTACCATGTGTCCTTGAGGACATCTGGGTATGAATTTCTGAGTATTATAAACCTAATTTTTCAGCAACCATTTTTTACCAGTACTCATATTGCAATTTTGCTGTTATCATTGCATGTTCTTTACCAGATCTCATATTGCAACTTTTTTTTATTATTAATGCAGATGTTCCGCAGGTCTCTATCCTTGGACTTATTTTGTTCTTAATTTTCGTCAATGCCCTTCTGATGATATCTGTTCTCAAATTGTTATCTATACTGACTGACACAAGAATTTACTCCTTTCTCGTTAGTAAGTTTGATCAATTCGATAAAATCAAACTGGCATATGATCTCAAAAATGATCAACAGTCTGATGTTAACTCGGGTAAGTAATTGTTTGTTATTTTTATCGCCTCCAAACCTAAATATCTCCCTATTATTCAGCTGGAAGACCCTTTAATATATATCCAATCAATATGATTTTGACTAGTTGCAACCTTCGCGAGCTAACATTCTCGACTGGAATGAAGTGAGAAGATTATATTGAAACCATTGCTACTTTTGCAGGTAGGAAAGTTGGTTCACTTTGTCGTGTTTTTTCACTCTAGAATCTACCTGCCATATTTATAATCTACCATTTTCCCAGGCATTGAATATTGCTACGACATCCGGTCCGGTGATCCTGCTGTATATTTAGAGATTCTTGTTGAAACCCAAAGAAGAATATGCAATGTTATTGGTCTTGATCTGGCATCTGTGCTTCATTCACTTTCCAACCGCCATAATGTAGCTACTTTGTGTCTTTTTCTAAAAAATACTTTTTATGGCAATTTGTCTGATGTCTTCTCCGATATGATACGTAGATTTTGTGAATTTAAGCGCAGTAGTAGATTGGTGGCAAGTTCACATCATCTTACAGTTGAACTAGATCAATGTCACCGTAAGTCATTTATTTTCTCGGACTATACACTTGCGGAACTCTCCCCGCACGCCATGCTTTCTAGACAATACGGATCATCAAAATTTAAAATATCAATCTTTATCTACTGTCTTCTCAATTACACTTTAATTGTTCTAGCTCCTTAATAATGTTTTTCTGTTTTCTTATACTTTCACACTCAGTAAACCCCTGTATCTTTCATGGAGTGATATGATTTTTTTAACCTAGGGAATAGAATAATCACATAAGGGTTGATAATGATCAATAATACTTAGGACAAGAACAACACATATAAAATTCGCCAGCGGCGCGTAGAAGTAGTAGACAACTGTCTAGAATTAAATCAATGAATTTCCAACGGCAGATATCTACCAACCGCCCAACGCGGTCAGATGTGGCACAGGGCCGAATTTAATGTAGGGTATTTGAGCCCGTTAGTTCGGCCAAAGATTACCCGTAGACTCCGTATAAAACGGGGTCACGTAGCTGTTTCCCTGAGACGAGACTCTGTCCTTCGACATGGCCTTGTCTGGGGATCCAGATGCAGAGAGTTTGACCAGCACAGCTGGAGACGCATCTCCAAAACAGACCAACTTACAGGATTTACTACTGTATTTATGTGAATGCTGTCATATACATTATCATCCGTAGGCATGCTACAACATGATTATAAAGAAAAAAAAAACTTCACAGTGATGTTGTGTGCCTATTTGTATTATACAACATGTATGCAGATCTTTCAAATAATTCCGTTTGGATTGGACAAACACTTTTCGTAGTTTTACTTTCTTTATTGGCACTATTTGAGATGTGTAAAATATGGATCACTTCACATTTTGGAAGAATTCCCTCCACAATTTCGTGGTATGCGTTCTTTTATCTGTACTGTATAATGCTAGGAATTGCATTTCTGAATTTCTGATTTAAAGAGATTTTTTGGTGCGCATCTTCAAAAGAAGAAAGTATTCTTTTAAGACCTGTACGTTATTTCCTCGTCAATTTCGCGAGTTGTGACTTCATAAGATGATTTGAAAAAGCATTGCACAACTGCGCGTAGATTCATTTTCATTTTTTATTTTAATCCCATTTCTCCTCAATTTTATTTTATATAATAGTGTAAGGGTGCGCTGACATCTATCGGAACTCCATATTTCTTAGCTATATTTCATTATTATTATTATTTCTTTGATTTCTGGTGTATACCCATTACTTTTCGGGTCCAACCAGCGACCTCTGCTCAGAAATGGCATCATGACACTTTCCACTAAGCGTTTCTTTTTTTGAGAAAAAAAAAACACATAAAAAAACACATATTTTACAAAGGTAAAGCCATACGTAAGATGTGAGCTGTACTTATGAGTACAACTTTTATATTTCTTTAAGACATGTGCTATCCATTCAGTGAGCCTGTTGGAATCGTTTCGAATCAAACCGAGGGAGCCAACTCCAACTGGAATTGTTGAGGCCCTCACGTACCACATTTTTTTTGAAATTTTGTTTTCAAGTTCCTTGTACTGTGATAGATTTTTGAAGATCTTAAAATATATATTCTGCAGGGACTGTCAGATCAATAAGAAGGCATATTCTGTTTTGTGGTCTCTGATCACGATGTCTGGACTATTTGACTGTTCTGTCAGTGTATATTATAAATCCAATGAAAATATTACAGGTCCTATGTCTGGGTGGTGTTCATATTTCTTGCAATTTCCTTTCATTAAAAGTTGCATATCTTCTAATGCAGATATTGGCCCACTCAATGCCGTGCAACTTGATACAAAAACGTCAATTGTTTATGTTATTTTATTTGCATTTTCGTCTAATATAATTTTAATTATGTGTTCTTGATAATTTCTAGTTAGCAAGAATTGGTCCTGTGGAGCAAGAATAAAACCTTCGTTTTCAGCATTTAATCCTGCACTACTTAACCACCAATGGATACGGAGTTTATCCCGATCAGTTTATTTTTTAATATAGGCAGTTTCGACCATTATAGAGATTTACCTTGCCATCATTGCTACTTTTGGTACATTGGATTTACTTTTGCTCGCTTTTTATGTACATTGCCGCCTGCATATTCATCATCATTATCATCATCATCATTGTTATAATTATTATTATGATTATTATTATTATTATTATTATTATTATTAGTAGTAGTAGTAGTAGTAGTAGTAGTAGTAGTAGTAGTAGTATAAAAGTTTTCTATAGTAGATTATATGCTATAATTTAATGACCAGTTGCTGGCTCTGTTATTTCTTAAAAAAACGAAAATAATAATAAAATATGATACAAAAATACAAAAAATGAAAATAATAATAATAATAATAATAATAATAATAATAATAAGAATAATAATAATAATAATAATAATAATAATAATAATAATAATAATAATAATAATAATAATGATAATCATTATTTATATTTTTATTTTGTTATCAGTAGTTTCAGCGAATTCCTTTATGGCACAATCTTTTAGCAAGACTTTTATCAGAGATCCGAGGTAAAAATAGCTTCTTTTACACAGTTTTTGAGTATATATTAAATTCAGATAATTTCTCTTCATAAGTGAGAAATGCCCATAAACAAATTTATTTTGTTGTGATTTTTTTATCAGGCGCGATAGCGATGTCTATGAGATAGGACTTACAACTGATGACAACATTATTAGCCAATAAAAATTTCATTGTTTCTAAATTATTTCGCAGGAGCTATTTAATATAGTAAGACATTTTTATGACGGCCTTTCCAAATATACTTGTTTTATTTGGAAATATTATATTATTTTATATTACTCAAAAAGCAGTAAAGTAAAAAATATTATGTACTTGCAGAAATAATCTTACCATTATCTGTGAATAAGACCATGAAACATTTTGCGGCAGTTTTCAACATGTTTACGGTACATCTCTGAAAAAATCCATCTAATTCGTCTTTATCTCCCCGAATATTTATTGTCTTTAGGCATGAACCCTACTTTTCAAATCACCTTATGTATACGTGGTGGGGTGTATATTTGCAAGACAGTCAATAACATCCATGTTTGCCTACTGGAATAGTTTATGAGAAGTGATTTAAGTTTCGGATCTTTTTCATGCTGCAAAGAAAATGCGACCGTAGACCAATTTGGCATCTTACCACTTTTGCTTTTCTATTAAAAGCTTCGTAGATTTTTTTTCTTTTTCCATTATTCTGTCCATCCGCAGAGAACTCCCGCTTGCCGATCTACGGATCCCCCATAGCATTATTATTACTGCCATAGTTTTAATAACATTACGATGTCTTACTTTCATAATATTTCTCTGCATGGGGAAGATTATGAAAACATGTCTTCCAAAGAATTTATGTGTTAAAGGAATCAGATATACTATTGTGTGTCTTTTGCAGAAAAAGGCACAATTTTGATTTGCTATAGTCAATAAAATATCCCATAGAATATTATTATCAGTTTTTGATCTTGACATGTGGGATAAATCCATCTGTTTCTGGTTTCAAACTAGAACCAAGCAAGCCCTGACGATTAAGGTTTAGTTAAGATCTGAATATTTCACTTGTAATTGGTATCAAATATGTAAGGATATTCGTTATTAACTTGTTCTAAGTTTATCCCATTTTTCTATTGTATGGAATTTATTTTATGAATTTTTAGGCTCCATTTTCAAACTTTTACCCTATTTTGTCTTGTTTCTACATGGGCAGATCTTGCCCGAATTTGTAGTTTTCATTGAACTAGAATGATTCGTTTTCTACAGCTTAAGAACCCTTTGGATAATATGGTTTAGCGATAAACGTTTTTAATAATTAATCCATGACTAGGAGAGAAGTGGTGGATTCATAATTTTGCCCAAAGGTATTCCGCCTAAGTGAATATACCAAACCCAACGGGAAATGAAATTCGGCACATCCAAGCATAAATCACCTGGTATTCTCAAGCGATCACCCATCGAGTTACTGACTTGCCACTTCGTTGCTTATTTTTGGTAATTTTACTAGAACTGGTGTTTTAACGTGCCCTGGCCGTTCGCCCATGTAGCTTTTTGTTACATTCTGTCTGGTCAGCTGGTTTTAGATTTCAATTGTTGTATCAATCAAGATATCTGCCAAAACCCACGGTTGTAGTTTTGTATGTAAGTTCTATTTAGGTTATCCCTCGAACACCATCTACAGATATAGTCGATCTGCTTTGGGGGTGGTGCATTTGAAAAATGGTAAGCAGTTACCTGATACTTCTATCTACCCTTTGTATATTTTCTTGATTCCAGTTCATCACAGCGAAAGGGAATGTGACAACAGGTATTGGTTAGATGTTGACAAATTTAAATGTATTATTAAAATTATTTGAGATTTATTGCTATTATTTGCGTGCAACGTTCCTTTATATTTTTTTTTGTTATGCTAGATTCCTTGTTCTTCATTTATAACAAAATATTTATAAATCGATTGTTCTTTTTCATGAGTTGCTGTTATCAGCATTTGTATCTGCCGTTGGTACTAATTTGAATATTGTCTTGGCACATTTTTGCAGACAAGATTCCATGCCGATATCATCGCTATATTGTTTTATTGTTGTTCACAAAACTTCAAATTCATTATCATTTTCGAAAACAATTTTGAGCCGCCCATCTAGAATAAGTGATTAATGAATGCGTCATACGTCTGATAACCATTATCTGTTTTGTTTATTTATTTATTTCATTCGATAGGGTGAGGTTATTCACACAGGTCTCCCCCCCCCCCCACTGAGACAGGATATGATTCAACGTCGGGTTTAACTCGGCGAAATCGAACGTGTACACACGGGCCAAGTACAAGAATTTCCAACCCCCGCAAATATCGGTTGCGCCGGCATCGGTATGACTACCAATCCCCTCCCTTTAGTACAGCGGGTGGGTGCGGCCTTGGGCAGTTGTCCTCCGGGACCGTTCACCTCATGGTATTTATTTACCTCAGCTGCATCTCTGTCTGCGTTCAGAGCCACGACTGTGTTGCATTCTACCCAAAATCTAATATATTGTAAACCCTACCCGGCATGTGCCAAGTAAGTATGATAGGATATAAATAAAATGCAGAATAACAGAATCGCTTTGAAATATCCAGTTGCTGTTGGTATTTCACAGTTAAATTCGCCAGTAAGGTCCTTGTCGATACAGTTTCCTAATTTCCTACTTTTAAAAACTTGAATTTCAGAAATTAATGAGAAACAGAGATATACATTAATATGAAAATATTTATTACCCATTCAGGTTTAACGTTATACAATGTTTTTATTTTGTCCATGCGAGCAGTATTTAGTTTTCTATTGTTTCAATAACAGTTTTCTAGTTCCATCTACTTGATTAGTAGGCAACCACCTGAGCCTACTTTTAATCTTTGTTCTTCTTTAAAAAGAATACATTTCTGTCAAGGAATTATATGTTCTTTTCAGATAGAACTGATGTTTGTATGTTGTAGGCCGTTCCTAAATAAGAAAATGATCTGTAATTTGTGGTTTAGCAAGTTTATCAAGTGTGACCAGTAAGTATGTAATGACTTCGAACAGATATTCTGGGTTCTGGGATTTATTCTGTATCGTTGATCCTTTGGAGCAGATTTTCTGATCATTTCTCTATGGTAATAAACACGTCTAGCCAGGAGTTACACATGTCACACATTATTGTAGATATTTATTATTTATTTTTTGTTGGGGGGTTTCTAAGAGTTTGTTATATTCACAATTTTCTCTAATCTTCATCTTCTATATTATTGCTGTATTTCTCCTCTGTGGTTTTAATGTATCCTGCATCTTAATTTCTTTTTAAATTGCGTTTATTTTTCCATATATTATTCTAGAATATTGTTTATTTTCGTTCGAGGTTTAGGCTTGTCGAGGTATCATTATTTTCTTATTTTGTGTTATATTTGAAAATTAGTTGTTTGTAAAATTGACTAATATGACTCTGTTTAATTGTTCCTTGTGCTTTCAGCTGGAAGAGTTGCTTTAGTGTATCCTTTGTAGTTGGTATGTCATTTTCTTCCTTTATATTATGTTTACGCCTTAGTTGCTAATAATCGCCTGTTTTTTGTCTGTTTTTAATCTCACATTGAGATTTATCTTGATAGTTTTTAAATCTATTTCTCTGACTTACTTTGCCAAAGTGGTTCCTTACTTTAAACTGATGGTTTAGGGTTTGTTTTCCACAGATTTTGACTGGCGTTATTGATCTTGCAGCAGAGTTGTAAGTGGTTAAATTAAATTGACTAATTGATGTTCTCTCTTATATTTTTATAATTCTTTCTTTGCTTATTAGTAGACAGTGGTTAACTTAAATTGATTAAATTAAGAATATTTTCGTTTGTTATTTCAATGACACGTTTTCTGTTTTGTTCTTTTTGCGATGTTAAGGACTTTGCTTTATTTTATCAAATTCCTAACTATCTGTGTCGTTTTCTTCATATCATAATTGGACTTACAGTCCTTGATTTTCATTTTGTCCATTTTTAAATATATTTTTCGTGGGCTTACATTTTTATTATTACTGTTGTACTGATAAATCATCAGTTAACTCACATTAAGATCAGAGAGGTATAAAATGAATCCTGTAATCCGTCAGTAAACGAGTAGTCAGAGTAACGTGCAATAAAGCTTTCGTATAAGTTTATTCACTGATTCTGTTTTTACTACAGTTATAATTATCATTCATGATACCGATTTGTTTTTTCAAATTCTCAGTTTTCTTAATCGTTATATCAGTATCCACTACTATTTTAACATGTTATTCGAGTTCAACATGTTCTTAATGCGCCAGTCGTTTTATTTAATGATATTTCCGTGGATTGATAGTTTATAAATGTTTATATATTTCCCTGATATTCAGGATATTTTATCCATATTCTATTTGTTGATCGCTTACCTTTATTCTGAAGAATAGCGTAAACTCCAGTAACTTGGTCGCATAACCATTTTATAATGTTCTATATTCTATTTTAATAATTCTTTCTTTGCTTGTGAGTAGACAGAGAAGAGGGCCATCAGTTTTTGTCATCTGTTGAGTATTTCTATTCTCGATATTTGGATGGGAATTAAGAATAATATACTTCCAACCGGATGCTGAATTCGCGCATTAAGCGGGTAGGTTCTTGGCTAATAGCAGCGCGGAGGCTGAGGCATGAACTTACTAATTATTCCATTATTGTTATATTCGCATTTTTATACTTTATCGCATAAGGTCTTTTCCTCGGGCGTCATACAGTTGTATTCGTAGTACTAGTATCAACCATTGTATGTAATAATCTTTTGTGTTAATGAATGAATGAATGAATGAAGAAACATTTGAAAATCTGTGAGAGAAGTCACCGAAGAAAGATAATCAAAATGAAACAAAGG
Source organism: Acanthosepion esculentum (assembly GCA_964036315.1). Taxonomy (NCBI): domain Eukaryota; kingdom Metazoa; phylum Mollusca; class Cephalopoda; order Sepiida; family Sepiidae; genus Acanthosepion; species Acanthosepion esculentum. The sequence goes on from OZ038480.1 coordinate 39,999,325, forward strand.
AAAACAGAAAGCAAAAATGAAAATTCAACAAGATTTGTATCAACGGGGATTATGAGTAAACCAAAAAAGAAATAGTAATTACAAATACGATAATTGAATTAAACATTCAAAATGATTAAGCGTTTTTAAAATATGATTAATTAAATTTCGAATATGAATTATAAGACAGAGCGTAAATACGATAGTGTAGTTTGAATTTACTTATTTGAATACACTTGTAAATTAATACTTATTTATTAAATTTCGAAAGGAACTATATAAAACTCCACAACTACTTCATGTAATTTTATTTGCCTGTCATCTTCATCATCACCACCACCATTATCATCATCAGCTGTAGCATCACTACCACAAGCATCATCACAAATATCATCACCACTACTATCACCAACACTTCCATCTTTTACGTTTTCTTCTTCCTATTATTATTATTATTAGTAGTAGTAGTAGTTGTAGTAGTAGCAATAGTAGTAGTAGTTCGTTTTTTCTACTTTTTTCTTTTTTTTCTTTAGCTAATGTTAAATTACCCCTGTATCTAGTGACTCGTATTTTCTTTGTGTTTTTACGTCATTTCAGATTTTCACTTTTCCTCAATAATCACTTTTTTCCTAACTAATGCTTTCGGAGATTTTCTATCGTTCCAAATTCTACTCTTTTCTATGATGCAATCGATCTTGCAAAGCTTTACTTTCTCTCTATTCTCCTTCTTTGCTAATATTCATACTGGATTATTTGTAACTTTACACTATACAGCCATTTGTATTTTTTAAATGTATTCTTATATATATATATATATATATATATATATATATATATATATATATATATATATATGAGTAGAGTTATTTCTTATATAAGGTTTCCTTCAATTTAGAACAGTAAGAAATGACAATGCAATTTGCATAGTAGCTCGGAGACACACGATTGAAATGATTACTGTAGAAACATGTCTGGAAGCATTGCTTTTGCAACAGATTTTCTAATCCTCAGGCTGCATGTAACCATGCACAGGCAGACAAAACTTATGTTTATTAAGATGAGTCATAAATAATATCCGTTTTTGTTTGTCAATATCATTCTCCAAAACTAAAGTACAATTACATTTTATTTTTTCATCAACTCACCCCAAATAAGATACTAACGCCACTAAGACGCCAGGGTGTAGTGAAAGTGAAGGGAAAAGACTTTAATCATCATCATCATGCTTCCACCTCCCTATTGTTGGTCGGAACTCCATTGGCAATCCCCTTCTACACTGTTCGGTCCTGTATTGCTGTCCCCATATCCCAATGTCTAACACTGAGTACCGAGCTATGGTGTCTGGGAAAACCAGTTGTCGTGAGAAGACACTTCCAGAAGGATGCGATAGGATCAAACATGAGAGGATTTCCCCGTGCGCTCTGTGGCAGTGGCCGGTAAACTATAATCGTTTTTGTTTGAGCTTAAGTGAGATTGGTCCCAGTTCTCCATAAATTGTGTTAAACGTTCCATGGGATCTCCAACTGATGCTCTGGATTTTTCTTAGTAAATTTGTATATGTTCCATCCAGTTGTCTTTCAAGACGAACAGATAATGCTGAAGTTTCTGATCCATAGAGTAGGAATGGTTCAATCTATGTTCGAAAGGTTTGGACTTTTAAGGAATGAGGAAGGTTCGACGCCAATTCAGGTGAAGTTTGTTACATGCATTCCATCCAAGAGATTTGCAGATGCTGGAGTTTTTTCTTTAATCTATTATGTGAGGTCCGAGATATTTAGTCCTCAAAATTTCTTTTATTGAGTGACTTCAACTCGGATGGTTCAGGAGTGGTTATGATATATTCCGTCTTACATTGCAATCTGGACCGACCTTGTTCGCTGCTTGCTCGGAAGATTGCAGCAAGGGATTCGGAATCCTTTATGCATTGAGAAAAGAATGCAAGATAATCGGCAAAGTCAGTCTCAGTAAGGTATTGTGGAGGGTACCGACTGCAGTAGCGAAGTTTCAGAAGGAGTCTTTGTTTCTCCATGTTGCCGAGAGAAATATGATATAGTAAAAGACTTTAGAACGAACCGGAAACGCAATCCTAAGTACGAAACAAGGGATAAACCGCTACTTCTGTTCAAAAGAGCGGAGAGGAATGTAAAGTGGACGATAGGCGAACCTGTCTACTCCTATTGAGGAAAAAGAAAAAAAAAGTAAAACATATATATTATTAAAATTTCAGAGTTTAGACGGAAATTTTGAAGTATAATTTAGAGGGTACCAGAAACCTTACACTGATCAAGAAAAAACGGATAAAGTTATTGTATACTAGCCAACGTACCCGGGGTTTCTTGACTGTAAATGGCTGCAATTTTTTTTTTTTTGTAATTTGTTGTGTGAAGCCAATGCTGCCGGAAAAATATCAAGCAATCTACATAAACTAGCGTAACATGAGCTATGTTTTGCATTGGGTGCAAAAAATATCAGCTCTTCCAGTAAAAACTTCGTTCGCGTGTAACTTTGCTTTAGTTTGTGCAAAAAGTTGTACCCACCTTCAGTTTTATCGATTTTTCTGCCAAAACCGGAGGGTTCGAGACTGAATAGTTGATCTTCACCTATTTAGTAAATGTACAACATAAGTGCATACTAACATCGTAATCGGTCGAGAAATGTGGACGTGCATGAGTAGCATACACACAGAGACAGGCACACACACCCACATACACACAGATATCATGTCTTATAGATATAGATTATATATTCACAATTATTTGCAATGACCTACTTCCACTTATCGCACAGTACTTCGATATGTTTTTAGCAAAATTCCGCAAGTTTTGTTTTGCAACTATTACACAATAATCAGCTGCAAGAGCAAGTGAGAATGTATAACAAACCAAGAGTATACATAACTTTTCTCCTGTGTTTTCTTGTTATTGATAAAAGCATTTTTCCTAGCGATGAGCACTGGGCACTTTTTGACCAAAATTCTATGTTGGACGTAAAAATTTAGTTTTTCATTGCATTTTAAGAACTTTACATGAATAACACGCCGACTACCAAACTACCCGCGTCGCATAACCTTTCTTTTATGGAGTTCAGCTTCCGATGTCGGCCGCGGAGATACGTTTGTCCATTCACTTTTTTCCCGTTGAAATCATCACTTGTTACGGCATATTAAATAGTAAGGATGCAATAATAGTCCTTAAAATGCGTTACCAAAAACAGAAATTACTTATGATTCAACCTAATATGATAATGATAATGTCTGAATAACTATGGTACAGAGCTTTATGTCAAATGTAAGAATATCGAATAACATTATACTAAAGGTTGCACATAAGCTACTTAGCTAGAGCTAAATATCATATATAACTTAATTGATTATAACATTATGCTGCAAATAACAGGGGATTATTTAACTGAATGTTTAGAAAGTCCTTTAATTTATTATGAAATTTGGTTAAGCTTATTAATGTCTCATATATATTTAATCCTATAAATTAATTACATTCACAGATCAATATATTTGTAGTCGGCGGCGTTCATCTCTTTATTATAAATTTTATATAAATGAATAGAAACTGTATCTTCATTGAAATAATAATTAATTTTTAATGTGTTAATATTTCAAGTCATTTCAGCCAAACTTTGTGAGTGAAATTGGGTAGACAGAACCATTGTTGGGGGGGGGGCATCAATAAATGTGCAAGCACGAAGTCACAAGTCATCGTGGTCGAGGGCTTGAGCGTGTTGATCTTGTTAAAATTCACGCTGGATAACATGCTCTTTCCCAGATAGTCTACGGTCTGCTCAGCATAGTTGCCGTATAAACCACGGATGGGCTCTGTGGGTGTTGAATGAACACAAATGCACCTGAGCAAGCGTCTTTGATAAGGATTGGCTAGCCGCCCTAGAAGACGAGTATCCTCGAATAAGAGTGGCTAGCTATACATACATATATATATATACGTAGGCTAGCATAATTCGCCATAATTTACACTCTATCAAAGCTCTAATGATATTTTGCCACTTACCAACGTTCTATTTGATTATTCTGTCTTCCATTCTCACAAGCACGTAAAATAAATGTGCTCGCTATTCTCTGCCGCTTAGAGTGTGCAGGTGATGGAATGGATGCAATCTCTGAATGAGAAATCGGAGAACCGAGTTCGAAATCAAGATGGTTTCATTACATTCACTTACGCGCAAATATCATTGAGTTACGTATGGATCAATCTCTCACTAGCTATGGGTAAAATAGGAGTTGTATCTGGAAATGTCATTGTTATTCTCAAATGAATTACTAATGTAATATTTACTCACAAAAAATATTCTTACAACCTAAATTATGTTTCAGCTTTAAATAACAAACAAACTTGATAAGTCGTACGAAAATAAATCAATCAGTCTACACTGCTTCTATGAGGGTTAAATTATCTAGGATATGATTCTGCGTTATATAACTCGAAAACTTTACCTGCCACTTTCAGATTGTAATTTTAATTTTCTTTATGTCGTTGTTTTGTTTAAAACGTCCTCGTTTCACATAAATTTTTCAATGGTATTATTAGCATTCATCGGTAAAGCAACATTTCTGTTAGGAGAAGTCTTTCAATCTGTGAAGCTATTGTCCTTTATTATATGCCAAATATAAATTACAATTTTCATTGAAATAAAGCACTCTTTTTTATTTCTGTTTCTATTGATATTTTCTTCTATTCTGTTACTTAATTTAGTTTGTTAAAGGCATCTTCTATTGGAAAATATCCAACGAAAATTATTGTTGTTAATTTTGTCTCTGTTTTCTAATCATAAGTCATAATTTCGAAGAATCAACAATAATTGCAAAAATGCATAATTTCGTTTATAGGTAAGGTAGCATGATACTTATCGTTGAAGAAAAACAATTTAGACAAAAGGGTTTTCCATTATTGTTTAATGTCCACTTTGAAATTATTAGAGTTTTTGGGTACCTGCTTTATACTAGTGAGACAACCAAAATGAGCTGACTCATTTTATAGTTGACCAATAGGAGTGTTAAAAATTCAGAAAGCTTAAAATATTCATTTCGACGTGTATAAAGGCAGCCATATTTTCTCTTTCTCCGAATCTTCACTGCCAACCTCTGATATTGAAGACCTGACGAATTACTGAACAGATGCTACTGGTGATATTGGCGTTGTTCCATTGAACACATTGCGTACTGCACTGGATTCTTTATTCAAAACTACGACGAACATGGTTAACAGAAATAACTTACATTAGTAAGTAAAATGCTTACATGTCTGTGACTTTTTTCTCTTTAGGCTATCTCCATGTTATGTCATTTTATGTTAGGTATCGGATCGTATGAATATATCATCAACGCAAGCTAATTCTAGATTGTAGAACGCAGCCAAGACACGATTAAGTAAATTGTTTTCTGAATTACCTTAAAGACCTAGATGAAACCTAATGAACGCCAGAATTATGGCACCAACTAAAAATGATGTGATATTTTTATGTGCCGTGTCTCTTCAGGCCATATAGGATCAAGGCTTTTCACAACATCCTACCCTTTGTAGATTTTAATAAACTTTGTCTTTCCGCCATCCATTTCAACAAACTCACTAAATATGTCGTGCCTCGTCTTCCGCTATCCATCTTGTTTTCTATCCGTTCCGTGAGAATCAAATGTCTCAATGCTTCATCCTCATTATATATTCTAAAAACATCAACTCTCTTTTCCTGATATTAAATATTACTTTCCTTATAGGTTCCCTTTTCTCCAAAACTTCATCGTTACTCACATGTTCGGTCCACGGTGTCCTCAGCTTCATTCTGTAGAACCACATTTATGTAACTTCAAATCTCCTCTTCCTCTTTGATTGTAAAGCATTCACTGCTATACTGGAAGATAGATATCACATACCAGTTTTGTTCTCTTTTCCTTGTTTCTTGCGAGATTTTCCTGTTTTATTCGGATTTCAGTGTCACTTTTTCTATCCTATGTTAAAACGCTTCCCATATATATTTTTTTTAAATTCCCGCCGTTTGATTTTGGTATCTCTGATTTAAAATTCGCACTTTGGGCTCCTCCTTTTGCTAACAACCATGCATGATGTCTTCTTACAGTTGATGTTTAATCCTTTCTTCTCGCTTTCCATCACTACTTTCTGTAGGAGATTTTGTACCTTTCTTTCTGTGTATGCTACCAATACTGGGGCATCTGCATACCATATGTTGATAAGGTTGTGGCCACCAATAATGAGGCCTTCTAGTTCGCTCAGAATCGCCTCAAACTATAGGTTGAATATGTCCGGTGAAAAGACACATTCTTACATCCCTTTATTTTATTTTATATCGGATGAACTCATTTTCTATCCTAATGCAGGCGGTTTGCTGTAAATATTCTTGGTTATTCTTATATCGTTCCCAAATATAGACGAGGGAAGTGAAATGGAGTACCAACAATTGACACTTGATTTCTACGATAACAGAATGTGAAAAAAGCCCAAAACAAAATAGTGTTTCAAATTTCATTCTAGCACAGATTTTTGACAGTGTAACTGACGAGCGTTACTCATAATCAGAAATCTACAAGCATCTGCGTCCATCACAGCAAGGAGTAGCATAGCTAATGTTTAAAACATAGACTGACAACCACGTGATAACTCGTTCTTGGAAAATTTTTAATATAACACCGACTACGAGTTATCTCGTACAAACTACAAGTTATCTTCTCCATAGCTTTTTGTAATGCATTGTCATCTGGGGGCGCCAACAACAAGTTTATTGCAATGGTATTTTCACTGGGTGTGAAAACTTCAGTTTAAGCCATAAATCAACTCATAAAAATATTTTATTGCTTATCTTGTCTATTAAAATTGTTAGCGTTTGGTGGCAGTTGTCGTCATTGAATCAATACGTATATAATTATACATACATACATACATACACACACACACACATATATATATATATATATATATATATATATATATATATATATATATATATAATATTTAAACATATATTGTTTGATATAGCAAACAATGAATGTCGATCATGTTCTAAAGTTCGTACGTTTGCTTTAATTTCGGTTAAAAATAACGACAAAAAGTGTCCAACATTTGGATATTTTTTTTAAGTTGATCTAAGCTTTTGGTTCGCATGAGCCATCTTCAGAGTGGTTATACGGACATTTAAACAAAGATATTCAGCATCGAAGATGATATTTTGTTATTCGACATAGAAGATTGCTATGCGATGATAACGATCGCAGAATAGCAGACGCAGGTCGTAAGTTCAAGATGAGGTTCGTTGACGTCATACCACGCGAGACGCCGATATAAACAACAAAACCATATGTCCATATGCAATGTGATGTTTTGAGACTAGTTTGAAATGTAATTTTTTGAGTGTGGTTGATTTCTTTTACTGTAGATGGCCTCCTATATCTGTAGGTTCTTTTTACTCTGTGTATGTTTGAGCATTATTGTGTTGTTAACTCTTATCTGCCTAATATTATGTACTTGGCCATGTTTCCCTAAGAGATGTTGTTTAATAGAAATAAGATCAGTAATGTGACAGGTAAGTCTACATGAGAACGCGGTTGTAGTAAAACCAATATATGTAGCGGGTTTATTATTAGTACGAGAGCATGTAATACGGGCATGTAAATTACTACACTACCTTGTTTTTTTGTTTTGTTTGTTGTAGAGGATATAGTTGAGTGTTTTGGTGTAACTAGAGACCATGAGGTCAATTGTTTTAAATTGTTTATAACATATGATGACCTTAAACTAAAAAAAAAATTAAACTCATCATTGCTTTTGAACATTACAGATATCAGGGAAGCAAAGGAATTCCACCGTCGAGAATTGCGAGAGAAGAAGCTGTTGGGGTAGAAGAGTCAGTTGCATTTAACTGTTTCAACTGTGAAATGATGGAACCGTGATGTCAAACTTTGTAGCACTCTCAAATTCATGCAGTTGGGGTACCAATGAAAATAGATCATCAGGGATGTTACCATTAAAATATTTGTAGAAAAGACAGAGGGTAGCTACATCAGGTATGTGAGAAAGTGACAGGCGTTGAGATTCTAGGTCAGGACCTATCACGTTGTATATCCTTCTTTGGGTTTTGTCGAGAAACTCGGGATGAACAGAGAGGCATCAGATTATATATGGCAACAATATTAAATGCAAGGACGAATGTTAGATTTGAACATTTCAAGGATTGACGCAGTATCATATATATTTCAATTATATGTATATTTAATCAGCATATCTTCATTCAAACGTGTTTCATTGTATAATACAGATATATATTTTTATTTTTGTATCTGTTTTTTGCCGTGAATAATGTACATTTTTTTGTTCTGTGAATGAGTGAATTTTTAAAGCTTACCTATTTGTAAATAACACAAATTAATATTTTGATGGAAAAATTATATACACCATCCTAATCCTGATAGGATTATACACAGAAATATATTAAAGATATACGCATGGGAAATCTTCTATCTCGTTTCTAGATAAAAAGAATGCAATTCAATCGTTGAAACGTGCGATGTATATTGAAATATAATTTTATCTTAGTCAGAGACATTATCTGAAAAAAAATTCATATTTGCTCAGCTTCAAAGTTTTCATTACAATCAATAATATAATAAAAAAAATTATTTCTCGACATGAATAAATCATCGTATCAAAATTAGTTAACCAATCGAAGAAAGATTATAAAAGAAATACCTATTACCACAGCAAATTGTCACTTCAGATACGCGGCCAAATGAATGGGGATGATTTAATCCAGGTTAGTCATCTATAGCCAATTTGTTTCGAAACAAATGAATGTGATTGGCCTGATGAATTTTACTGGGCGTCTTGAAAAGCTTAAATCAAATGCTTTGTCATTAGACGCATTCGTCACATCTAGTGCACGTTTATTTTAGTTTAGAATAGAAAAGCGTATCACAGACAAAAAATTACTAAAGTAACAGCAAACTGCTTAATATTGACATAACACTATCGAAAGCTCGTGATGAAAAGCATAGAAAATGGTGAACTTAATTATTTTCAGATCTCTAGGAATCACTTCAAATTTGCCATCATCATCAATAATAGTGGCCTGAAATGATTCAGTTCTAAATTCCTTCAAGACAAATGAGTGCTCCAGCATTTAGAGTCACAAAGATTTCGTATTTCTTGAGGGAGGTTTTCATTCTTGTATCTGTTTATTCTGTTTTATTTCACTTTAGCTTCGTTTCAAAAAAATATATCAGTTCACAATTTTCCTCAATTTCAAAACGTCCTTGTAATTTCATCTGAGTCGTTTGCTTAAATGTGGAATTTCAATTTCTGGTTACGCTTTATTCAATTTAAAAGGGTAAAATGGTTATCCAAATTGTCACCTAATTGAGAGCTGTAATAGAAAATATTTAGTGAAATTGTCTGGTAATAACAATTCTGTACACTTTCTTTTTTCGTCATCCTTAAAATAAACGTGTATATAAAAAATCTATTCTAACGTTTCAATGAGAACTACAGAGTAGCATACAAACAACAAAAATAACACTTAATTCTAAAAACTAGTGCTCAAACGTAGTTTAATAAATTGACTGATCGCAACTCCCTGTCTGCAGCCCGGCATGTTCATTGATTCATATTTTTTTTCTGTAGGTTAAGTCTGTTTATTGGATTCACTTAAATCACTTATCGGTTAATATTTCACAGAAAGTAAATAATATTAATTTGTCTTTTTTAATGTTCCCTTTCCATTCACATCTTAGTTAGTCAGGCTCTCCACAGCTTCCTGTGCTCAAAATTTCAATGGTAAGAAATAAGTTACATTCGGGCAGATTCTTCCTAAGAAAGGCTACAATATTAACCTCTTGAAGACTAGGGTCAACCGTTACGAATTGTGCATAGTCTATAACTTACTGACATCTATCTATCTATCTATCTATCTATCTATCTATCTATCTATCTATCTATCTATCTGTTGGTAGATATCCTGCTGTTGGAGATCTGTCTGCAGCTGTGCTGGTCAAATTCTCTGCCTCCAGGCAGAGAGTATCCCAAAACAAGGTTATGTCGACGGGCTGAGTGTCGTCTCAGGAAGCAGCTACAGCTACGCTTCCACGTTTTATACAGGGTCTACGGGGAAGGTTTGGCCGAACCTACAAGCTCAGATACCCCACATTATATTCGGTCTTGTGCCAAATCGTGGGCGGTTGGTAGGTATCCTGAAGCTGAAGATTTATTGTTGAATTCACTTGACTACACTTCTAGCAGTTGACTACTTCTTCTACGCGGCCCTGACGAATCTTATAAATGATTGTTCTTGTCCTAAGTATTATCGTTCATTACCAACCTTCATTTGATTATTCTATTCAGTAACCTTCTCTAGCTTACAACATCATCTATCTATCTATATCCCTATCTATGTCTCTTCACATGTAAGGTATTAATATCAATATTCTCAATCGAATAAATATTACACTATTTGACATTCATGAAAAAATTCATAGTTTTTTTATAGGAGATTTTATTGTTTAGGCACAGAATATTTCTATACAGGTCACACCCACTTTTAATTATCTTATATATCCAGCTGGTAAGCTGGTACGCGAGTTATGTATATCTAAGATTCAAATTACTGTTTCTATTGGCTCTTGTGATTGGTATGTTAGCTTATTGTTGTGGAGTTATTCCCTTAGTGGAAACTGTATTCGGACTAAATGCGTCCTAAATAGGTTAAACGTACAGAAACGTTAGGAACTTGTAATAAATTGTTACGCAGAGTAATCGAGTTGTGGTCGCTGACTACTTCTTTCCTCGACTACTACTGACTCCTACTTATAATTGATGGGAGAGTCTATTATCTAGACAAAGTGTCTTTCACTATAACACTTATATTCCACTAATTAATTCTGACCATCGATAAATAGGCTGTCACTTTATCTTTAGTGCAGCTTGCGCCTTGTATTGGATGGAAATTTATCAAAAATGGTCTTTTAAGAAATATCTGCCTAATTATCATTCCACCCACTCCATTTGCATAAATGTGTAGTCTTAGTTCCGCGCACTTGCTCCCTCTCCTTGTCCTCTTCGCCTAGGCCTACGTACTAAAAATCGGGTTGCAGAAATTCCAAAAATGTCTTTCTCATTGTAAATATATATGTCTTTTCTGCCTGTCTTTAAACCTGCTCTTTGGTCATATTTTCTATTCATGACACCTCAGCCTCTTTCTGACAAAACATATTATTGTTGGTTAAAATGCTTTCTTCATATGTGAGGAAACTAAAACCAGCATTCATTACCATATATGAGGATTGACATTATTTTATCTAATGTTTATCTATTTCTTTTTGCGGCGACATTTTACTGTGCCTTGTTTATTTGTTCAGTTTACCATTTGCAAGTCCAACTCGTATTTATCTTTTTGTGTCACAGGTTTATTTGTTCTTATTATTTCAAACTATTATATATTCGTCTCTTTGGCCGTATCATTCACTCGAAACTTGATACGTTTAACGTCTTACGATTGATGTAAAACGCTTTTATTGGGGAAAGATGCTTTAATGAAAGCAGATTCAACAATTATACTAAGGAAAAGCTACACGATAATTGGTAATCATTTATAATGATGAATACATATTTGAATAATATGTAATTGTATTTAAATATGAAAAGCCAAAACCCGTTTCCTGTACGATCACAAAAATTAAGCAACTTCGACCTTGGTCAGTATAATATGGGTGACCGTCTGAAAATAATAGGTGCTGTAAGCATGGATGCGTCCGTGTGTGTAATGGATAATGGCTAGGAATTGTTAATTGGAGATCCGCGTTCCAACTCTTGTTGGGTTCGTTATATTCACTTTCACGCGAATACATTGGGAAAAATATGAACCCTCCTCTCCCTTTCAGCTATGAATTAATTAGTGAAACTTTTATCCCTAATTCATTACTATGTAAAAAAGAAAAATTCTTACAATTTAAAAATATTTTTCTAGCTTTAAATTACCTGAAAAAGCTTGACAACCCGTAGAAAATGAATCAATAAAAAACACTTAATAATCCATGACGAGAATTTATTAATGACACAACGTAACAAAATATAACAGAAAAAAGATACGTTGCTAACTTTTTTCCGAAATTTAGCGACTTATCTCCAGATATTTACAACAGATGTATTAATCAAATAAAATATGCTATCGCTGGTTCAACGGAATATACAGAATTTCCTATGTGGTATTGTCTTCACTTGTAAGCATACCAAAGTTGACTATTTCTTTTTTATCCATTCCTCTACAGTACAGCTGTTTAGACATTGCAATAAATACGACTTTCTGCTCATACATACTTTATGCAACTTGAAAATTACGAACAGCTGTTGGAAATATTCATTTTTCCAGACAGCTTTACACAGTAATCTTTTAATCCAAAATGATCTTATGGCTGATATACTTCGGTAAAACATGCTTAATTCATGCCAGGAACTTTAGGGTGAGTAGCATTAATTATCCTAAAGTCTGTAGCACCTTTCCCAGAATCGTCGCAGACACCATCATGTTATATTCTCGATTATCTTCATTTTTTCACTGAAGTATTTTTTTTTCTCAGTTAGTCGCTTTATTTTTACTATACTGAAAGGAGAGAGCAAACAACATAAAACACATACTGGTATACACCGTATATTTTATCGGTGTAACTGAACGAACATTTGCAGTTTTTCTACCAGCTATTGGACACGATGCGTCCTGTAACGTTAAAAGAATACTGAATTTGTGCTAAGATTTTATTATTTTATATTAATTTAACTGTTATTATGATACGTATGTTCACTAAACACAAGATTTAGTGGGATATATTTATGACAACCTGCTAGAGGTACGGTAAATGGTAAGCTGTAATTATTTATAGTTCTGTCTCACTTGTATACCACTCGGTTGTAGATATTTCCAAAACTGGTTGGTATAAAATATATCTACCCTATAAGTCAACCCCTAGTTTGAAAATGTTTTTTAGGCTTGAAACCTAGACTTGTACGCCGCAATTTACGGTAATCGCAATATCGTACATCCATTTTTATCTCTTGCAAAAAAAATACGCCAAACAATATTTATGCATTCGTAAAACGCAGCCTTGCACATTTTTTGTAACAATTATAAATCCAAATATAAAATCCACACACATTTAGTGAAAGTCCATTCGACTGCACTTAAATGTCTTCAACTACCGTAGATATAAGCATGAGATTATTAGGTTGCAATAAATGGTATGATACTTCTCACTTTTATTAACCTAGCTGATTACATTGATTTACTACTTCCATAATCTTACTATTTTACAGCACATTACGTTTGACAGCGACGACTGTAATTTGTAAATTCTTCATTATCATCTGAGATTATTTGCATTGAACTTGCAGAATATAAATTTTATTTTATCTTTTACAAACTTTAATTTATCTAAGAATTTCATCCTGAAAATATTCAACTTAGAGTTGTGAATGTTTCTTATAATATTAAATTTACTTAAATGTTTGTAAATATCTAGATACTTTTTTTACTTCTCTTATTTCTTTATTGAAAGTATTTTCCTATTTACGACCTAAATCCTCTGTTTAATCTCCATGTTAATGCCACTGAATCATCAAATATAAACTAAATTATCCTTTTCATTTGGTGATTTTTCGCTTAACAATGCTTCATCATACTCTGTTATTTCTGCCGATTTCAGTAATATACTTTAGAAGATACGTTATGTAGTATTTGCTTCCCAAATTCTCATATTCAGGACTGTTACATTCAGGGAATTATTCTATATCTATAAAACAGATGATGTCTGCGTGTCTGTCTCGGTGTGCGTATGCTATTTACGCAAGCCCAAATTCCTCGAACGATTTCGATAAAATTGTACAAACATATTGAAGATTTACCAAATTACGTGAAGCGCAACTTTTCAATCTCTGCTCTCCACCCACGGATTTGGCAGAAAAGTCGATAAAACTGAGGGAGGGTACGACTTTTGCAAAAAACAAGGCAGAGTTAAACGTGAACAAATTTTTTACTGGATGAGCTGATGTTCTTTCACTTAATGCAAGACTTAGTTCATGTTACGATAGTTTATATAGAGTACTTCATAGTTTACGTTCGACATTGGATTCACACAAAAAATTGCAAGATCTGTGAAGAAAACAGGTTTTTGTACTACTTAAAATAAAAACCTGAATAATTTTCTCATTTTTTATCCGATTTTCTTCAAAAAAATGTCGCAAAAGATTTGCCATCATGCAAGAAATAGTATACGCCTGCTGGCTTCCCTGAGTATAACGAAAAATAAAACGAAAAACGGTTTAAAAAGCCCGTTTCTCGGCAATAAATCCCTTATTCTTCATCCGATTCTTTCCAGATATGCCATGCAAATTACGTATGTCACAAAATTGTCTTTTGTGAATGTTTGGTTTTGATTATTTCAGTTAAGTTGACGAAATCTGACACAAAGTAGGTCCAACATCGGCTTTTGCCATTTGACCAATAGTTTCTTCATAAGATTCCATCATAAATTGGCATTCGAACAACCTTTGATCCAAAGATTGTTTGAGAAGTATTATTGAGGTGTTAAAAGGGGAAAACCCCCGAGAACCAGCTTTACAGTAAACATGCGAAGAATGAGGGTGGCGTTTATGCTTTTGCACTTACAGTTAAATCAAGCACTGACGCTTCATCCCTGTTTTTGTTTGATTATTAGATTTATGGACAATGCCATAGTATTTGAAAGTTATTACGGCCATAGGACATCTACTGAATATCTAAAACATAGAAACAATTTAACCCCGATCAACAACCGCACAAGAAGTTTTTAATGATGTCATTTCTTTATTAAGAACAATCAAACACTTATGAAGGACATACTGTAAAACAAGATGAAGAGGGAGTAGGCTGGTATATCAACAAAAGATGCATGCAAGCGGGGACGCAGGCAGACATTTCTAGACAGGGGAGTTGGGTATACAGGGATGCGGTTATACAATTTCATCCGTGTATATCCGGGCAACGCCGAGTATTTCGGCAATTGATATATAAAATGACATAGTGTATAGTCAAATATATAATGCTTCAAAAACAGCAAAACATTTTTTTTTGCCTATACATGTATATGTGGACGCCATATGAGCGAATCTGTTACATGCATTTAATTTATTCATTTTTAGTTTTGCAAATTTCACATTCAGTGTTTCATAAATAATACAAAATACCAGTTTGGATAAATTATATATGTATGACAAATGAATCTACTAATCAGGAAAACCCACCTTAGCTACCAAAACAACAATTTTACTAAACCATAGTAAAAACACTGAAACTAATAGTAGTTCCTCTATTTACTTTCAGGAGAAGATACTATTTTGCAGGAGAACACACATATATGCTTATGGCTGGAAAACATTGATAACTCCTTGTGTTAATCAATTCTTGTGCTGAAGACAGCCATAGACATGGCTTTAAACATTAAAAAAAACGACGAACCAGACAACTTCATACTTTTCTCAGATTCAATATGCTTACTTATATCACTGTCTAACAAAACAAAGTAAATCATTAATACTAAGATTACTAAACAGGATGAATTTCATCTGCCATATGGCTAGGTATCCTGTTGGGTACCTAGCCATACGGGAATCCGCGCAAAATGAAAAGGCTGGCATGGCAACAAACGAATTCCAATAATAGACATTTCAAATTTGAAAATCCCCACATAGAGACTTCAAAGCCACTAGGAAATCATATATCCTAAACAAGTGAGAAGAGTTACAGATCTTTCACTAAAAAGAAAACTTTACAGAATTAAAAGCAAATAGGAGAATGGTTTCATGATAGCAGACATTTCAGAAGGGAGAATCAGAATGGAACGCAAGAATATCACACCTTCGTTTCTACTGAAAACAATGAACATACACCTGAATGCATAGCATGTCAGGAGTTATATGCTATAAAATATGTTTTAACCAATTGTAGTAACCTTGCTCCTATACCTCACCGATGTTATGATATGGCTAGTTTGGTGGACCCTTTCAAGAAAATAAAAGTAGAGACTATCCTAGCTTACTTGATGTTGGTCGGTATATATCACAAGTTATAGCCCTAAATAACTCCTTTTGGAAGGCATAATTGCAGAGAGTTGTAACCAAAAACTCAGAGGAATGTTACAAGCTATATACAGGGTGACACCAAAAAAAAGTGAACTTTTTAACAATCCAATAAAAGCAAGAGTGATGGAAGAAAAATATTTAATTCATAGTAATTGAAACCTTAAAACAAGCCATTTAAGAAACAATGATGGAATTTTCATTTTTTAATAATTACGTCCTGTAGATGGCGTCCGCCTGTACGAATGCATTCTTGAAATCTGCTGTTGAGATTCCTCATTGACTGCTGCAACATCTCAGCTGGGATACTGTGAATTTCATTCTCGTTACTAAAATGGCGAAATGTTTACTTGCTCAAGGTCACTGTCTCGCAGTGTTGCCACTTGCTCATGTCTGGCAATACGCATTAAAAAAATTCCCGTTTTTTTTGGGGTCACCCTGTATTTTAAAAATATAAAAGGATATGTCGTTAAAACATAACAATCAATCAATCAAATGCGAGATCATATTTCCCTTTCGATACGAAGTCACGGGAAATTACAGTTGTTCAGTTCAACATTAGTATAAAAGCAGCTGAAAACACAGGCCTTCACAGGCGAACATATCAATATTGGGAGTAAGGTAGAAATTAATTTTGGCTACCGCTTCTAAATTTTTACTCAAGTACATATACTCTATTTCCATTGAAGTATATGGTTGCTAGCAGTAAAACAAGGTCTGTATCGTTGCGCTAGATTTTCTTGGTCTTTCCATTATACTTAATGTTTCATTCTTTTGCATTAATCTGAGCTTGCTTACAACCAGTTCCGAAACTGAAATACTCCGTAATATATAATTATTTAAGGGTTATAAAGCCCCCTTTCATATTTATAGACGTATTAATCATTTAATTATAGGGATATCGAGTGATATTCTTCTTTTTCCACTGATAGTTCTGACTCTATTATTATTATTATTATTATTATTATTATTATTATTATTATTATTATTATTATTATTATTATTATTATTATTATTATTATTATTATTATTATTATTATTATTATTATTATTATTATTATTATTATTATTATTATTATTATTATTATTATTATTATTATTATTATTATTATTATTATTATTATTATTATTATTATTATTATTATTATTATTATTATTATTATTATTATTATTATTATTATTATTATTATTATTATTATTATTATTATTATTATTATTATTATTATTATTATTATTATTATTATTATTATTATTATTATTATTATTATTATTATTATTATTATTATTATTATTATTATTATTATTATTATTATTATTATTATTATTATTATTATTATTATTATTATTATTATTATTATTATTATTATTATTATTATTATTATTATTATTATTATTATTATTATTATTATTATTATTATTATTATTATTATTATTATTATTATTATCATTATCATTATCATCATCATCATCATCATCATCATCATCATTATTATTATTATTATTATTATTATTATTATTAAAAACTATATGATTGACGTACATCTTCTAACATTTTTCAATTCTTAAGGGAAGAAGGCGGTTTAAGAAAATAAAAAAGGTTTTTGACAATGTTAAATAATATTTCGACATTTTGTCTGTTTTTTTTTCTGATTATATTATAATTTTTCTTGAAATATAAATAATCTATAAAACATATAAGCCTTTGTACAAACTATGCTTGTCTATGATTTAGTATTGATTAAATGCAGTAATTTTGGTACAAGGCCGGAAAAAGTGGGAATGGATCAAAGCTGGTCGACACTATCTTATACCTAGCTAATCAGATTCACGACTTATTTATTCGTTACGATTTACTCCTTCGCCATAAGAATATATCCGTCACCATTCGCTTCTAAATACACCAAAATACCTCACACACACAGACCTATGACTTAAATCTCAATACTTACAACTGCATAAAAATTCTATCAATGTTATGAAATGATGACTGGGGAGGGGGATGAATAAAGAAATATGCTAGTAAGACCCACCCAGGCTTCTTAAATAATAGTTGCTGCTGTATTTTGTCTTCTAACAAAATCAAGAGGCTCATTCTCTAAAGGAGGGAGAAGGATAAATAAATAATGAGCATTAGAAAATTTTTAAAAAAGGCCCAGTTGTAGGTATATTCAATAATTCGCCGAAAAATAGCACAGCATGATGAAAATAGACACCTTACTAAATAAACATTTTATTATTGTCTAAATATTTATACTATTAACAGAAACGACTAAAGTATGTTTTGAATATTTTTGAAATTTTCTTAATCCTTCCTAGTACATCCAAAAGTTAAGTTAAAAATATAATTTTTTGAGTCAGCAAAAAGCATATAAAATCGCTCATGTCACCGTCTTTTGACAACATTGTGAATAAAGTGAAATTCTCATATTTAAAAACCTTGTAAAATTCAATTATAAGTTTTTCAAAAGATATTTTAAGGAAATTAGAAAGAATAACGATTACTTAATGTAATTTGAAAGAAACATTACATAATTTGGTAGTAGAAAAAATATTGGAAACAAGAGAAGCATGTCTAACCGTGGTGACTGGTTTTGGAGTTCTGAATTGAGATTTATGTCAATGTATCGACCACTAACGTCAAGAAAATTTATCGTCCAGTGTAAACATTGCCCCACTCTGTTGCGACGATTTTTATATTCATTGACTAATTTTTATATATTATTATTATTATTGTGTGTGTTATTTTCTTGCCTCCTGGGTCTAAAGAGTTCACTGTAGGATAGATCTATGCATATTTAGGACGTTTCGTTTAAATGAAGTGGGTTTTGCGGGCGATGCGCACATTTCCCTACAAAGAAATCTTTTGTAGTTCTAAGATGCTAATGTGTTGAGGAATTTTACTCACATGATGTTAGGCCCCCTTCTTCCTCATACCCAATTCTTTCTTTCACAACAGGGGTAAACGTAGTTTTAATTTCCCACATTTTTGTTACTTCGATCTGCAGGTTCTTACAATTTGATAGGATTTGAAATGTTTATGTCTGGTCGATTTGCAGCATTTTTTTCTGTCTGTGAGGATTGCGTAATTACACAGTAAAGTCATTACATCAACCAACTGTGAAATCATCCGCGCGGTCTTTGTACCATTTATCCGGGACATAAATAATATCGTTCGA
Source organism: Acanthosepion esculentum (assembly GCA_964036315.1). NCBI lineage: Eukaryota > Metazoa > Mollusca > Cephalopoda > Sepiida > Sepiidae > Acanthosepion > Acanthosepion esculentum. Next base: position 40,018,610 of record OZ038480.1, read on the forward strand.
ACAGACATGCCAATGAATACTCTGTCCTTGCCTGTCATGTTTAATAATGTATGTATATCTTAGCAAGGATTGGGCACCCTGATAATATGTTGACAACAGATTTCATCAGATTTATGGTATAAGCGACAGGTCGGATTTCAGTCATCTTTGTTGATATATAGACAGTTGGGAGACACTGGCCTTGTGCTGCCATAATAAGGTCTTCTATCTCAAAGCTGCAAAGCGATTGGTGTGTTTGGCAAGAATTAATGTCGGAAGATCTAGTCAATTTCGATACTTTTCATACAAGGGATTATATCTCCATTTGTGTTCATGTGTCTTCATATAAGCAGCTTTCGCCCGTAACTTAATTTTCTTTGGAGCTTCAATGGGAAATTCATTTTTCGTCCCAGGATATTGTAACCAATAACTGAAGAGTTTCGTATTTCCCTGACGTTGTTTAATGATGGAAGCATTCTTGGCATTCTCACGCTTGAGTTTAGGTTTCAGATACTTATCTGGTGTTGCTATTTTTTACTCTGAAATGTATGGAAAACGAGAGAATAAAATGAAGAAGACACCTGAAGCAACAGAAATATGGCTCTACATTAGGTTACCTGGGAATACCATAAATGAATATGTGAGTACCAAAGACGTTATGAGAACGAAATAATACGCTAATAGTATCAGAAAGAGATAGTGAGGTGCTCTAGGGCTTATAATGAGGAAAGAGTGTTTAGAGAATGAGGCATTTATAGGATATATTTTTGAGTTATTTTTTACGGTGTATCCATCCTTTGTTGGTTATGCAAAGCTTCAACATGGATTCTATGAATATCTTTTGCGAGTGAATATTGCATTAAACGTTTTTCAAGATACAACTTCTACGATTTAATCCATAGCTGGGGGTGAATCAGGAATATTCTCGCCAAGAGGCACAGAAGAAAAACGAATAACCAACGTAATAAGATTATGTAAATATATGAGAGAACTGTGTGTGGTTAGGTAGCGAAAAGACATATTACTAAGAGCTACAAAGGAAGTTACGGATAGCCGCAATCCTTCTGATGAGACAGCGTATAGAGAAGAACGAGCAACAAAATTTGAAGGTATTTGTTTAACTGTACCAATTTAAATACAATGCTGTTTCCCTCCGCCTTATGGGCCGGGGTTTGAGCTTTCGTCTCAATGTTTACGAGCGTTGCCTCCAAGATATTCAAACCGCATTGATCAACATCATTTATCCAACATTCGTACGTCAGTCTTTCCCATAAACGCTCCATTCTCAACAGTGTCTCTGTTCTCACCCATGATAACTCCTCTACCCGTCAGAACTCACACATAACGTCCCCCCACACTTTATGCTAGCTTTCAACGATTCGCATTTATTGTTTTTCAACGCGACCATATCTGAACTAATTTTAGGAAATGTCGTAGCAGAAAATAAATCAGAAAATGATATTCAGAGATTGCGACATGAAGAATGCATCTTCGAGATTCTTAAAAAAAACAGAAATAGAATCAAACATTCCTCTCTTCAAATGTAGCAGGATTGAAGAAGAGAAAAGGAATTTAAGAAAATTCTTGAACTATTTCTCTTTGTCGTGGCGTTGGTTGATATGAATATAACGCAACACTACATTACAAACATACGAGAGGAGACTGAATATTTTACGGGTAAACCAAGGAGCCCATTAAAAAATGGCATTTTCTTATTTAGTCATGTTTTAGAAAGTAATTCGGACCGAGCAATTTTCATCACCCCCTCGTAAATATCAATAACAGAATGGTTTTAGAAAGTTACGGCGGAGAAAAGGAGAAAAGCTGATCCTATCAATCATGACTTGAGGCGAATAATTCGGAAATCAAGAAAAAATGGTTTTATTGATTTTTCCCCCATTATGCAACACGAGTCTTTTTTATTTTGTCGCATTTTTTTCGTTTCTTCTCTGTTGTCTTATTTTAACAAGGGACATGGAATTCGGCATGAAAAAAGTTTCGAAAACGATAAGAGAACTTTCTGATCTATTTCAATTTCATTTTTCCTGAGCCACAAAGCAAAAAATACAAATGAATAAACAAAACATAAGCAAACGCAGAACACAAACATCGATGATATTCAATCAGAGCAGCCATTGTTTTGTTTTTTCCTTGACAACAATCTGGAATTTCTGCATGTTCAGTTGCGTTGTTCCAAATATTCGCTGAGACGTTACTTTGTTTTTCGTCTCCTAATAAATAACTAATAATATGAGATTTGGGGGAGTGTTGGGGGGTCCAAAGAGAGCTTATTAATTTGAACGCCTCCAAAACTAAACTGGGAAATTCACTCGTTGTGCCTTCAAGCTGAGATGAAGTAGAAAGACTATACGAACGCATTGCTATGTTAGATGCTAAGAAATTCAATTCACTTTGTCACGCGAGACAGTTTCTCTCTCCAGAACCTACTATCTCATATATATATATATATATATATATATATATATATATATATATATATATATATATATATATATATATATATATATATATATATATGAAGAAATGTGGTTTTAAGGTGTGCTATATTTATGGGATGAAGTGATCAATATCAGAGATAGTGCGTATGTAAGTATAAATATAAAATTGAACACTGAAGTCGACACACAAAGTCGTACACTCAGAGGCTGTTTCATGCCAGGCGGCCTGACGATTGTGTCTAGCATGAAACAGCCTGTCGTCTCTGAGTTCTGACTTCAATGCTCACTTTTATATTTGTTTATATATATATATATATATATATATATATATATATATATATATATATATATATATATATATATATATGTCTACTATTCGTCAATGATTAGAATATTGCTGCCACATATTGTTCGGTGCCCCTGCTATTTACCTTAAGCTCTTTGATAAGGTTCAAAGAAGAATCTGCAATATTATTGGTCCTGATTTGGCGGCTCAGCTTCAATCGCTTTCCGCCCGCCCTAAGGTTGCTTTTCTATGTCTTTTCTATAAATAATTTCATGATAATTGTTTGAATGACCTCTTCGCTATAGCATTTAGACTGTTTAAATTTAAGCGCATGTGTAGACTGGCGTTGATATTTCGACAATTCGCAGTTGAGCTGGCTAGATATTGTAATAGATAATATGTTAACAGTTTCTTTTCTCGCACCTTTCACTTGTGGAACTTCCTTCCGGTTCCATGCATTCCAGTCAACTTTAATCTGCAAAAAAATAAAGGATATGCCAATCGCTATCTATTGTTCCTCCTGTTTACTCTTTTCTGTTTTTGCACATCATTAATATTTCTGACCCTAATTCTTCTACACCCTGTAACTTTACTAGCTGCATGAGGTGATACCGAAAAATAAAAACCTTCCAGATTATTGGTGCAATTTGGATTTTCATAATTCAATAACAACCGATAAAAACCTTGAATATTCCTTGAATACGGCTGATGAAAGAAAACATTTTTTAAAAAATATATTTCTTACTGGATACCAAATCAGCGAAGAGTTTAGTGTTTTCTCTATAGAACAATGCGCACATCTTACAATAATTCGAAATATATACACTTAATTGGTTGTTTCATTTACTTTGAATTGGATGCAGATGTTCAAAATACTCCCACTAAGTAAAACAGTAAAGCTACGAAGAAACATGGGTTAATTGGTGTGAAATTATTAGAAAACAGAAGTATTATTGACGAGTGATAACACTAGAAGAGTAATCGGGAAATGAATGGATAACGAATGACATTGCATTTAAATATTTTTTAAGATCAAACTTGACCGGAAAGCAAGAAGCCGAAAGAGAGTGCGACAAACGAGAATTGCGAGAAAAGAAACTGGTAGCGTAGAACTTACGATTATGGTTAGATATGTCCAATTAAGTTGTAAATTGATGAAACCACGTTGCGAATCTTGTCATGCGTTTATCTTCATAAAGTAATAGAAAAAGGGCTCATCCGAACAATTACCATGAAAGTATTTATAGAACAGTCATCGGGAAGCAAATTTTGGGCGGTAGGAAAGTGAGTAAAACTGAAACCCAGACTCCAGGTTAGGACCAATGATATTGCTGATTCTTCTTTGAATTTTATCAAGAATCACTAAATATATATCAGGAGTAGAAGACTATATATGACAGCATTATTATGAGAACGGATTAATGATATATATATATATGAAATTATTAGGAGAATTTGATACTTATATTTAAGTGATTCATCGAGTCTGAAACCTCTACAGAATGCAGAAAGCACTGGACGGCCGTTTCGTCCTATATTTGTGACTCATCAGCAGTGCTCATCCACTACTGAGAATTGAAACACTGACAGTTAGGTTGTCAAGCAAACACCGTACCAGCTGTTCCAACGGGCCTCGGTAACGAAGAGGTAGCAAATCAGACTCAATATAGCGCCGCTCGCTCACAAATTCCGTGGTGGAACTCAACTGAGATTCTCTCTAACCATAGGACTGTGCCACCTGGAGCCACGACTACAATCACCAAGCCGCGCCAACTGGAGCATTAAAAGCCGGTTCAAAAAATGATAGAAATTATTAGGAGGATTTGATAAATATAATTAAGTAATTCATCGAGTCTGAAACCTCAACAGAAAGCACGGGACGGCCGTTTCGTCCCATATCTGGGACTCATCAGCAGTGCGCACCGAGAATTGAAACCCTGACAGTTAGGTTGTCAAGCGCAGAATGTTGTCTCTTATATGTTCTATTAAGAGCAGTTTTGTTTCAGAAACGTTAACATTAAGAATTCATCATTTTCCCCAGTTAACAACTGCATATAGTTATTTTTTTTTAGATCAACCGGGCAATTTGACATTAGAGAACCAGCCCAAACTTACTATCGAATCAGAAACAAATGGTTGCTTCATCAGCATAGTCACCAACTTCTGAGTTGGTTTAGCTTTCTTGACAGTATTATATGGAAATCTTGCTTCGTGCTACCTAGAGTTGATTGTTCTTATTTTCTTGAAGACTTCCTCGTTCTAATGTGAACTATGAATAGCCCGGACAAAAACATATGGAAAATCAGTAAATTTTGAAATATTAGAAACCACAAACAAACTTTTAACTACATTCAGAAAGAAGCAGTTGAATTATACCTGACACATAATAAGCAAAGTTTTCCTAGTGAACTTAACACTGAAGACAAAACATAACAAGAGGGAACAGCGGGTAACCTACTTAAACAATTTCTGTGAATGTGTGTTAATTGGGGTGGTACGTAATGAACAAAAGACACAAACTTGGGTAGTACTCTGATTTCCATTTACTGAATGGATTTGATACATAGAAGAAGAAAATTTTTCCTCGTACAAAAAGCACACACGCAGACACATCCAAATCCGTATACGCATGCACACACAAACACACATAAACATACACATACACATATCTATGTTATAAATGCGAATGTCAGTGTGTCACTGTGTCAAACCTTTTTAAACTTTATCTAGAGAGGTCGTAGAACAAAATATACCATTTCCGTTGGGCACCTCGACGTAGTGTAATGGTTAGTAAGCTTGTCTCGCTAGATCAATTACGACTGAATAGTGAGTTTGGATCCCCACAGCGTTCCCCATACTTTCGGCCTTGTGCCACATCTAAGCTGTGCTGCTGAGAAAATCACTATCATACCATTTCGGAATTAGGCCGACTCTCTGAGCAATTTAAACATGTTCCGAGCTGGATTCAGATCTACAATCCTGAATGTGTGTAGTCGCAGGTTTTCATTACAACGATTGTTTGCGATTAAGTTTTTACGTGATTTCGTGGGAGACGAATTTTCTTTTTGCACGATAACAATTTTTATAAGTTGGAAACGAGTTTGGGAATAATCGAAATTAATTGTGAAATCCAGCAAAATTTAACCATGAAATAAAACTAATTGGTTCTACGGAAAGTAAGGACCTACGTGCATCAAATCATCTTTAAATAAAGCGGCGGTAGAACAATTATCGTTGAAGTTTTATAAGGTAAGCTTAAATATTAACGTGATACTTAAACGCAGAGTCAATATTGAGTTATTCAGTAGTTTATTGTTGCCTATCGGACCTACTCCTCTTTACCAATTGTGAGGAAGGCCCGACTGAGAGCCCACCGCAGGAGCTAGCCTAAATGCCGCCCGATAGTATATTAACCTTGTAGGAAAAACACGCGCAGACACATCCAAATCCGTATACGCACACACACCCGTACACACAGACACAGACACTCACACACACACACACACACACACACACACACACACACACACACACACACACACACACACACACACACACACACACACACCTATCTATATTATAAATGCGAATATCAGTGTGTTAAACTTTTTCAACTATACCCGGTGAGGTCTTAGAACAACATATCATATCATTTCGGAATTATGCCGATGCACAATCCTGAATGTTTGGATTCCTAAATAATTTTCTGTACGGAAAGTGAGGACCTACGTACATCAAATTATCTTTAAATTAAGGGGATGTAGAACACTTATAGTTGAAGTTTTAAAAGATAAGCTTAAATAATAACGCGATACTTAAACGCAGAGTCAATATTGTGTTCTTCTGTAGTTTATTGTTGCCTACCGGATCTACTCCTCTTTACCTATTGTGAGGAAGGCCCAATTAAAAGCCATCCGCACGATCTAGCTTGAATGCTACCCGATAGTATATTTTAAGCTAGTATATTTATACGGCATCACCGGTTTTCTGTCGTATCAAATAATATAATTTCTTCTATACTGATCGTTCTTTTAAAGATGGTGGTGTTGATGATAAAGGCTAATTATTGCATGGAAGAAACGTTGACATTGACTTCATGGTAATGTTGGAGGATGATAAGGTTGATTTTGTCGAAACTTTTTCACTTATCGTTTGACTTTGTTCTTTTCTCTTCTGGTGGCTTCGAAGTTTTTAGTTACATCGGTGAACACGACTAGTTTGTACGGTCTTGAGCCCATGTTTCAAAAGATTTAGGCTCAAGTTCAGCGGGTTTCAGTATTTTTTTTGAGTTGGTCCTTGTATCCGGAAGTTAGTTTAATGAATAAGAGTTGACTTGGAAGCCATGACTCTTTCTTGCTATATGTCCTGACCAACGAAGACTGTTTAATGATCAGCGATCCAATGTTTTCACTGTTGGCTCTTTCCAAAACTTTGATGTTGGTCACATTATTAACATTTGATGTTCAAGAATGAACGAAATTATTCCTAGTGAATGCGCCTGAATTTTTAGATGTCGGGACGATATAGATTCCAGGTTTCGCAGCCATATATGAAAGGATGTGAACACAGAATTCGACCGGCACACGATGCATTTCTTAAGATAACCAAACGCGTCCTCAACAACGGAGATCTGAAGTTAACAAAAAATTATGTTTTATAATATTACTGTCAGTAATATATATATATATATATATATATATATATATATATATATATATATAAGTAGTATTACTCCTCTTCGACCGGGTCTTTCATTACAGGGAATTTTTGCCGTTCAATTAGAGCAGGTTAAGATTACGATCATCCAACTCGAAATGAATATTAGTAGCAACAATTGGATGCAAATGAGTCACATCCCCAAATGGTAACAGATTTTAATGGGTGGTTGTAAACGGCCGTTTTTGAGTTCTCAATCTTGTTTCAGCATCATGCGCAGCTCCAACTGAAGAGGCGTTTCTCCTCAGTCTTTGATCGTCATTTTCAACCTCGCGCGCAGATGCATTCGAATGAAAACTGTGTAAACGCATAAACAACTTCCGATCACAAACACACATTTTGAGAAACACATTTTTGAATATATATATATATATATATATATATATATATATGAATGATTCATATATATATATACATATATATATATATATATATATATGAATGATTCATGTATATATATATATACATATATATATATATATGAATGATTCATATATATATATATATATGAATGATTCAAATATATATATATATGTATATATATATATATATAAATATATATAAATATATATATATATATATATATATATATATATATATATATATATATATCGGTTTTGTAGTGCGTATTCAATTTATGTAACGTAAATCATTCAAACGAAAAACAAATACTGAAGCTAATTATATGGCGAGAATCACTCTCACAAACAATATTTAATAATAAAATACAATCAAATTCGAAGTTGATTGTATTTTATTATTAAATATTGTTTGTGAGAGTGATTCTCGCCATATAATTAGCTTCAGTACTTGTTTTTCGTTTGAATGATTTACGTTATATATATATATATATATATATATATATATATATATATATATATATATATATATATATATATATATATATATATGTATAAATATATATATATATATATATATATATATATATATATATATATATATATTACATGAATCATTCATACAAAAAACAGATATTGACGTTAATGATATAAATGGCGAGAATACATCTTCGCAAACAAATTTTAAAAATGACATTAACCCCGAACCCGTAGATGAATTTTATGATCCCTGTTGATAAAATGCAGTTGCATAACGTCTTTTTCATTTTTTTACAAGCTTTCATCTCTGCATACAAACATCATCAGGTATGAAAATACATGTTTTTTTTTACATCCAGGTGTATGAATGATTCATGTAATGTAAATTGAACTGTACCACATACTTCATATATATATATATATATATATATATATATATATATATATATATCCCCAACGTACCTTAAGGAAGTCGAAAGCTAGGACCTTTTTCCTGTAATTTTCTGGAAGAATGTTCTTGTCTGAGAAGCATTATTCGTCATTTGGAAATAGACGATCATTAAAAGGAATCCACACAAAAAGTTGCCTTTTTAAATACTATTTGCATTAAAGTACATTTGTTGCCTAAATAAGCAGAATGTATGCTACTAAGTATCAATTTATTTCTGCATGCAGACCCCTAGCTATAGGTGAAATCGCTATCTCTGGCCTTGGATGTTAACCAATTTAAATGAACGAAATATCTTAATTTAGTTTTGAGGAAGGAGGTTTAGAGATATTGTTGCACACTGTGCACCGTCTTTTTGTTATCTGTACTCATAAAATGAGTGGCTGGTCTATGCAAACCTAAATCACGATAATCAATCCTTAGTTGGATGGTCTGTCGGCATTAGATTTATTACAATCACGTTTTCACATAAGGACGCATGGATTTGTGTGAGAGGTATGAAGTGCTTCTTTATTAAACTAAGATCACTCAATTAGATCGAGCTCTACTTAATGAAGTTATCCTGTAACCAATGTCTTTTTTTTTATATTTATTACAGTTTTTCAGCCGGGCACCGGGCAATGAAATTTACTGAAGCTTTGACTTAAATGGTGTGTTGATATTGTTAGGGATATTTTCATTTTCAGTAGTATTTACAAGGCTTTACACGTTTGTAATGGTCTACTAGGGAGATGCATTGCTTTATGATGCGTATCTTGGTGAATCATTTTTATGCATTTGGGTGCAGCAAATATATTGATAGTGCACATCGCTTTTTTTTACTGTTGTTGGCGTTTAATATCTCTCGGATTAATCTTATCTTGATATCGATGATGCAGTTGGGGAATTTGTTGTTAATGTTTTTCTCATGATTAACTTCGGTGGAAAATATTTTACTGGAAGAGTTGGTTAGTGTTTATTTAGCGTGGTCGATGCAGAAAGTGTTTTTTTCTTCTTCTATAATTGCTAACTTATAACGCTATCCATATTTGCGTTGATAATGGAAAATACAGGAATCGTTATTAATATTTTTATAAGTTGCTGTTTAATAGATAATGTCTAAATTCTACTTGAACAACTCCCCTCTCACCTGTAGTCATCCATCTCAATAAAACTTTATTTGTTTAGCACTAAAACAGATTGAGCTAAATGAAGCTTCATAAGGTTCTACTTGGAGTTGTTACTATATTACACAACTACCAATATCATTTTGTTGATAGCTCTTTATTCAGACGTAATTTTTTAACTTGATTTTCCTTCAAAGTTGAAATTTAGACGTCCACTTTATTTATTGTTTTAATCACTTCAAAACGAAGCAAGACGATAATGACACTCAGACACAAAAGGGGTTACCCAGAGTTGAAGTGAGGAATAACGACAAATAAACAAACAAATTCTGAAAGATAGATAATGGCGATTAATATTTCATTTGTTTTATGACGAATGTAGGTGGCAGCGAAGCCAGAAATCGGAAGAGTGTTGTACAGGTGAGAATTACGAAGAAATGAAATCTATTAGGAGAGAACCTACGGTGAGAGTGAACAGATAATCTACTAGTACGCGCGATGCGGTTGAGGTACGAAGAAGCTCACTGGAACAAATAACCTGAAAATATTTATAGAAAACAGAATGTAAAGACATGTCACGGCTCAAGTCGATATATCAGGGAAGGACCCTACTTCAGAATTTGTCGAGAAACACGATATATATATTTGAGTCACTGTCAGTCACTGTGTGTTTATCTACATCTAAAAATAAACACATTAAAATTCACCTTCATCCCTACCGTGCGCCGACGGTTTACTGGTAGAAGTTCCGACTGACGCAAATTGAGTCGGGTTTCGATCCTAGCTAGAGGCAACCGGACGTCTAGCTACACTGATGAGCTGCGAAACAGTCTGTCTGTGGATGACAAATATATATATATATATATATATATATATATATATATACTAACTGATTTAAAATATGGATTGTTCACTCCACAATAACAACCATGTTTCAAAAATGGAAGCTAAAAACTTCGAAATTAATTTTGTAATTAAATTAAAACATTAGTTCCATTTCATCCTCAAGCGAATTTTGGAGTAACATATTTTTAAATTTACTGAGACTTATGCATTTAAAACTCAGTAAATTAAAAAAATATGTTACTCCAAAATTCGTTTGAGGATGAAATGAAACTAATGCTTTTAATTTAATTGCAAATTTAAATTCGATACTTTTAGCTTCCATTTTTGAAACATGGTTATTACTGTGTTGCAAAAAAAACATATTTTAAATAAGTTAATTTATAATATTAATGCTCTCTAAATTTACATTGCGAGCTATTTTGTAAAAATAAAAATATCAATAAGAAGACCGGATTATATATCTTTCTGTTCTTTCTTTTTATTTATATACACACACACACACACACACACACACACACACACACACACACACACACACACACATATATATATGTATGTGTGTGTGTGTGTGTGTGTGTGTGTGTGTGTGTAAATGGTGATAGCGGACAAAAATGAGTCTCTCTGATGATTATATGGTAGCAGTTTCCTTTTGGAGGCGTTAAAATATACAAGACGTTTTTGGCGCCAGTTAACCACTGATTAGAGTTCGTTGCCAGTTTCATTTTGTCGGACATATTGGGCATACTCTTAAAGCAGGAGTACAGTGTTGTATCATCAGCATAAATAACAAGTTGTGAAACATTTCGTTGGTGTACCTTGCGTAGACTTTTGGTTTATTTATTCTGTTAATCATAATATTTTCAACATGTCCCGTGTAATATTTGCTTGAGGCAAGACGTAAGAAGTTGCCCATAAAACTGCCGTTAGTTTCGCTGTGTTTATGGTCGTCATTGTCGTAGAAAGTGGTGTTTATTCAGCTTGCATGAGGTAAATAGAATTTTGAGCCAACATTCCGATAGTGTTTATTTGAGTGGGGCGTTCGTTAATACATTTTAAACGTCGAATGAAGAATTTTCCACTTTGTTTGCTCGCCGAGCCCATGCAATTCACAGTAAATCCGATGGGCCTTAGAGAAGTTCATACCTCTTCAAAAGTTGTGAACTGCCGCTACAGAAATACAAAGATCTGTAACAAATAAACGAAACTACATTACTTGAGTTTCTTTAACAGTAGCAATAGCTAAAATGGATACCACAGGTTACTGAAAGAGAAAATAATGGCATAATGAAAATGTTGACATTCAAGTCTATTGCAAATAAAAGCTTAGGAAGGGAACTCATCAATTATTAGTCATGGATATATCGATAAACTGCATCCAGAAGCAAGGCCTCTGATTGGGAGTATGGAGCTTCTGAGGAGCGTTAAATCACATATTAATTTCTGTTGTTCCTAACTCCGCCATGACCCGGTTTGGTAGCACCTGTCGGGGTACGACCTATTGGCAATTATGGAATGCTGAAATAAAACCAGAACACTATGAATGTATAAAAATACATTTTTTAGTAAAAATACAAGAAATACGTTATTTATATATACATATATATATATATATATATATATATATATATATATATAATAATAATAATAATATATACATAATATAAACTATACATATTTATAGCAAAATTACTAACAATTACTTTCTATAATGAAAGTATTCCTGGTCATTTTATAGCATAATGACCAATAGTACATTTTATCTGTAGTTGAAAGCATAGAATTGCGTTCAAAATATATTTATTTAAAGCCATACAATTGTGTCAAAATATTAACACTTGGGCATTAAATAACCAATGGAGATTGATATGACGCTAAACAAAATCAACCATCCAAATCATGAATGAAACGAATGATACCAGCTGCCTGAGTTATTTTGTTGAAACATTGTTTTACGAGAAATGTTTTATCAATTACGACCGACGGCCTTATACTCTATGTGCGTTCAATGAATGCCTAATATTTAGTTAAAAATAACGGCTAATCCAACCATAATTACCACCGCTCGGCGATAGAACCAAATGTATGTCTCCTCCAGAGTTCCGATATCTCTTCATCCGTAGAGAGATTGTCTGACTAACATTCACTACCAGAAAAAGCGGATTGATTTTACATCGTAATTCGTTCCTCTTTTCTTTGTTTCTAATGAAATTTGCCTGTTTCTATGCACTTTGTTTATAGTTTGGAATGTTTTTTTTTTGTTCAATTCTCAATTTTAACTAAGTAATCTATTTTATCTTTATTCATTATCATTATTTTATTTTTCATTATTTTTTCTTACTCATTGGATAAATATTGGTAGGGGTATATTGCATATTAACTGTGATTTCCATATTTTAGCATCTTGACTAAAGGTATCACATCGTAATGTTCAAAAGGGGTCTATTATTCGATAGTTTTTTTCCCCAATTTTCGTTCTTTATTGCTTACTAGAAGTCTTTTTACTTCCATTTTATCCCATTTTCATTTTTCTGTCACTAACTACTGGAGTATATGTGAATTATAATTAACTGTGACTAATTCTTGTTATACGACTTACTTAGCAATATTGTTCACCCCTCTTTCCGTCATTTTTGTAACGATCAAACACGTAAATTTAATTATATTTGTTAATCTCGCGCGTTAATTTTACCACGTTAATCGATAGATTTAATCGAATTTTCTAAGTTTACACATTCAACTTGTTTTAAACGACATTTATTTATATATTTATTTTTCTTTTAACACGCTGCATAAGTCGTAATTTGTTTGTTTTAATCATAAAAACAATGTGAATTTCTAATTATTTTATGATTGCATATTTTTTTAATTTTTAATTTTTTTTATATTTTACTACAGTAATTATCAGCTGGGGTGATGAAACCTGAGGGTGGAGTGGAAAAAAAGTAAAAAAAAAACGGAAAACACATAATTACCTTCCGTGTATCCGATGAGTACCCACTTTAAAAAAAAAAGAAGAGGTAAAAGATCCCGCGCAAACAAATTAAATAGAGCCCACACCATTGCGATTGGCTGTTGTTCAACTTCCAATCAAATGCGTGATAGAGGGGTAGGGTTTGCCTAATATAAGTCAGTGTCTGCAGGCTGTTAATTTGGCATGGGGACGCATAAGAGTCTGATCCGCTCTGACGGAGTCGACTTGGTGAGGTTAGTATGATGTTTGAAAGACCCAAAACTACCCAATGACTCAATTCAGAACATCACTGACGACGCCCTCTAGTGCTAAAGAGCGTATATTCAAAGTAATTAATGCGCGTCGATATCGTGTTTTCCATTCTCTGTTAAAACTCTTTCCAGTTATTTAAACTCCTATACATATTTGATGTTGATATCTTCAATCCGTAGTTGGCATAATTGGCCTTTTCTCTTGATGAGAACGAAACTTACTTTTTTGCTTCTTTTCCCTTACTACCTTCCCTCGGAGGTCATACAGTTACTTTCCGAGTCTACTATCAAAAGTCATCTGCGAATCTCATTTTGTAACGATTTCGCTCACCAATAATAAATGCAGATATATTCCCCAGCTCTGCTGTAGAGGTTGAGAAAATCTGGTGAGAGGACACAGCATTAACTTTTTTTCCCCTTTATATTATTATGTATCTGTTCAATTACTTTTTAACCGTATGTTTATGTTAGATAAATCTAACATCACTTCCAAATAGATCTAGTTTTCCTAACAGTTCAAACAGCTTCTTATACCGTACCATATCAAATGCGTTTGCATAATCTTTAAAAGAAAATTGGATTGCTATTGCTTTCTCTTTTACCATTCTAAGCCTAAACATCATATTACGCGTTTCGGTATCCTTGACCAAATGCCCTTTTTTATTTTCTTCGCAGATCAGACTAGCTATGCCGTGTTTCCAGTGGCTAATCATTCCCATTCATTTCCTGCTCCCATGCTAAGAAAAAAGTTCAACTCAAAGATCTTCTCTAAAGATGTTGCCCCGTTGCCCAGACTCCGGGGAATACTACAGACTACTATAATCATTGTCTCTACAATCATTGTCTCTTAAAGTCCAGAGTCACACGATGCCTATCTTAGACGCCCTTATATTATGCAATTTTCTTTTCCCCATCGTTACAATGATCTCACTCAATAACACTCTTCTTCGAGTGGCATTGGGTGAATTATCAGTAAATTATGGTCCATAGCTCGCCCTCGTACTCTGTTCAGCAGGATTCGTATCATTATCTTACCAATAGATGACCGTGGCCATGTTCATATTTGTGTTATTAACTTTTTTTTAAAATAAGGTCTACCATCACTTTTAAACTTTTTCGTAATTACATATATGTTCTCGAGAAGTATGATGTGTATAGAGGTTGGTGCGATCACATGTTTTACTTTTCCCAATCGAATCAGTTTAGTAAATATTATTTGAGATGTTATTTTATTAATTATACTATTTTTACGCTATTGGAATATATATCAAATTCTTCCGCTTTGACATTTAATACATTTTCATTCGTAAGAGACCAACTCTTTCTCGCAACGAATTTTTCTTTACACTGAAGATCATAATTATCAATAGATTCTACAGAAGAATATCCTTTAGAATTTCTCAGCTCTAACATATCTACAAACATAAAAAATCTTAACATCTGGTTGATCAATGGAAATGTACAAAGATTATTTAAAAAAAAAAGTTTTATTTTTGATTGGGCATAACAACGGAATAAGTTCTGGAACAACCTCGACAGAACAATTTGGCAATTACAATTTCAGTTTTTAAGATAATACAATAACACATAATTTCCTAAAATATTTTTCTGTGTCAAGAATGGAGAAAAATTGTTAAATGGTTCATTGCAAGATGAAAAAGTTAAAAAGCTAAAATTTAAATTGGCTGGAATAATTACAAAACAGTAATAACCAGAATTTCGTATTATTTTCTCCTGCGTTTCTCCAAACCAAGCGTCTAAACAAACATTTATCTAATTATGTCTGTTTTCAATTACAGCTAATATGTTTCTATAAATGATTCAGCCATCCTGTTTTTCATCTTTAGAAATTATTTCGGAATTACATGAGGTCATTGCACATCGATTCATACAGAGGAAAGTGGATTTAGGAAGATGCGAACGACGCATGAAGGGCGTCAAAATGAAGCAGGTACTAAATGAGTTGTGTATTAAGAGACAAAACAAAATTGTGACAGAAAACTGAAATTACATTGAAATAGCGAAAATGTGTGCTCCAGAATTTACGCAAACTAAGAATAAATAGGAATAGTTTGTTCGTTAAAAAAAGAAAAGATGACCGAACTGTTAATATCTGACTTCAAATACCACAGATAATTCTGGATTATATCGTCACAGATAAAGATACTACTTAATGCTTGTGTCAAGGATACCATAGGCATAGCAAAGATTAAATTGTTTTTAAGATAATGAGGGAAGGAGTATTGGATAATTTCACACGCACAGTTAATACTGCAGACATGAGAATCAGAGAGAAAAATGTGAATAACCTATTTAAGGAGACCGGCGAAATGGATTGAAGAACAGAGGATGGTAAAACATCAAAAATCGCTTAGTTCCATAAGATAAAGGTGGTTAGGGAGAACAATGAACACTCTCTTCCTCGAAAGAAATGATGTATAAAAAGGTCAGTTAGTTCATAGGTTCAATAAATTTGGCTGAAGTAAAGGTGACATACTATTTTTCACAGGTGTTAGCTCATTACAAAAGCTAGTCAAGTAAAGAGTTACTGTATAATATTGTTGCATGGATGTATGAGAAAGGCAAAAAGTTCAGATTTTGAGGAGATGAAGGTTAGATAATTGTTGACACTAGGATTAACGTCGTTAAGTTTGTAATAATCATGCAAGCATCCTCTCAACAGTCTGATCGACAAAGTAGCGGTTCTTTCTTAATTGAACTTCCTTCTTACTAATGGTATACGATGAGAATAAAGACGATTATACCGTTAATACTCGCAATGGCGGGCCTTAGCTATAAAGTCTGAACTAGACGGCCTAACGAATGTAGGTTGTCAGAATATCTTTACATCAAAATTACGATATAGTGTCGAAAAGACATGAAACTATCTATGCGTAAGAGATTTTAAGGTAGACATATTATATCACCAACAAGGACATCTAGACGCTGTTTAACGATATCGAGGCTAGAAGATAGATTGAGGAGATCCTGAGGCTGATATGCCGTTAAAGAAAACAAGCTAAACCAATCACCAAATGAATTCTTTAACTTTCAATATCCCATTTGCGTCCTAGTGCTTTTTATTGCTTAGCTCAGTGTGAAATGAAGAAATAAATAAATGCAAATTTCAATCACCCCTTTTCTGTCACCCCAAATGCCATTAACAACTTTCTTAAAGGTCAAGCAATGTCCATTTTGTCTAACATCATCCTTTTCCTCACCATCGTTTTGGATGCAAACATCTGCATCACATGTTGTCCAACAACAATTCTAGCAGCAAGTTTCACGTCTGACAGCTCCGGAAACATTAATCTTCTTCTGGTGTAGTCATCACTATAGTCGTCTAATGCTCTAGTGTGTTGTTTCGCAGGCTCAATTTAATATTTAATGCAATATAACGAAGGCAAGTAAATGTCTCATGAACAAACATTGTTATATATGACAGAAATTTATTCTTTCTATAACTGATAAATAGAATCGTAATATAAGCTATTACTTGTGTTCCATATGCCAACAGGTTTTTCCTATATAATTCTCATTATATGGTTATTAATATCGGAATGAGCAGTTGTATTCTAAACAATGCTCCTTGTTTTTAAAGGTATGTCGAGACACATCTCCACCTATGTCCTCACTTGTAATTCATATATACGGCCCATAGCTAAAGATCCCGGGAAAAGAATTCCTTGTACCGTTCCAGAAAGAATCGGACATGCCTTGCTATGCTATAACTTTACAAGAGTCAAATCCGTCCATATCTTGGCAGGATATCCTCAATCTATTTTCTAGCCACAACATGGTTCAACAGCGTCTATATATCCTTGTTGGTAATATAATATTTCCAACGTAAAATCTCTTTCGAACAGGGAAACCTTTTCAAGCTTTTTCGACACTATACCGCTATTTAGATGTAAAAATATTCTGACGACCTACATCCGTTAGAACCTCTCGTTCAGACTTTATAGCTAAGGCCCGCCATTGCCTGTATTAACGGTCTAATCGTCTTCATTTTCATTGTATACCATTAGTAAAGAGGAAGATTGTCTTATATAGTTTTCATTATTCTTCAGGTTTTTTTGTTTATTTCATTCAGAATTTAATTATTTCTATCCTTTATACCTGCGCTAACGATGTAACGTAAATAATTCTTAAGACCAGCCCTACTTTTACTATCTCTATTGCACACGTGGCAAACAGCAAGTTTTTCTGCTTTACCTTCGTGCTAGCACACCTATCGATGGCCACCAAGGGTTCCGTCTACCTAATTTCATAAACAAGGCTCCAGACCGATAACATCAGGAAGTACACTTCCTGACAAATCGACCATGTTGACATTCGAACCCGGGTCTCATGGTCAACATGCATATATATATATATATATATATATATATATATATATATATATATATATATATATATATATATATAAATATATATATATATATATATATATATATATATATATTTAGTCTTAAGATGTGCTAAATTTATAGGAATGAAGTGCTCAATATCAGAGATAGAGCGTGTGTAATTATAAAATTGAACATAGAAGTCAACACTTAGAGGCGACAGTCTGTTTCATGCTAGATGCAATCGTCAGGCCACGAGTACTGTTATTTTTCACGGCTATTTAAATATATGGGTACGTGTTGCATTGTGGGTATTCTATTTTGGCGGTTATTTTGGTATCTGTTTGAATATATATATACACACACATCTTCCAACCACCCGCCTTCTATAATCAAACAGATACCAAAATCAATTAACCGCAGGCTTTCCGACAATTCCTCCAATGAATCCATATTTAACAAATATAAGAAAGAGTACGAAACAGCCCTAAAAGATAGCGGATTCACAGCACCACTCACATACTCAGCACAGAACGCTAAAAAGCCAACAGGAAAAGAAATATCATATGGTTCACCCCCCGTACAGCTAAAACGTCAAAACAAAGTAGGAAAATATTCTTCAAACTCTTACACCACCACTTTCCGGAATCAAGCAACCTACACAAGATATTCAACAAAACACAGTAAAAATCAGCTACAGTTGCACCGAGAACATGGCAGAAATAAAAAAAAAGCACAACAGGAAAATTATCAACAAACCACACAAACAAATTAAACCCACGTGCAACTGCAGAATAAAGAACGAATGTCCCTTAAACGGTAATATACAAAGCCACGACAGAATCACCAGATAATGAAGACAAAGTATACATAGGAGTAACTGACGGACCCTGGAAACAATGAAATTATGTACAAGAAACATCTTTCACAAATAGTAAATATGCGAACAGCACAATGTTTTCTAAGTATATCTGGGAAATAAAAACAAAACACACATCACACCAAAAATATTTTGGAAAATAAGGAAAAGATCATCAGCCTACAACAACCAATCAAAAACACGCAAACTTTGCTTGGAGGAAAAAATAGCTATCATTACCTTCCCAAACCAAAATAATTTTTTAAATAAGATCCGAGCTCATCTCAAAATGCAGACATGAAAACAAATTTTACTACGTTGCTTAAAAATCGAAAACGGAAAAAATATGATTAATATATAAAATGACAATAAAATAAGAAAAATAAATTAACCCAAACAAATTACCAAATCACACCTGTTAGAATAGATGAAATAGAATAAAAAATAAGAAAGAAAATCAATGAACCCAAATAAAGTAAATAATAAACAAATTAGCAAACCATTATGACTAAAATATTAGTTAGACAATAAAAATCAAACTAAAAATCGGACGAAAAAAATAGCTATAACTGTTATATAACGATAACAAAATACTACTTTACTTAAAAAACGAAAACAGAAAATATGCAGTATAACAAATAAATAATACTAAGTAAAATAAATTGATCTAAATTCATCCAAATAAATAAATAAACTAACAAACCTATCCCGATAATCAATCAAAATAAATACATGAAGTAATAAACAAATTAAAAACTGTTCCCGCCAAAATAATAGTTAGAATAAACTACAACAATCAACACCAAAAATGAAAAAATAGCTTTAATTATGTTCCCAAACAAAAACAAATCTATTAAATTAGCGATATAAACAAATCTTTACAACTTTAATAAAAACACTGATTAATAAATAAATAAATAAGATAAGAAATAAAAATGAAAAATAAAATAAAAATAAATAAAATCAAGCAAAATGATTTAAAACAAATGAATAAATAAACGACTTTCGGTGAAATAACCACCAAAATAGACTACCCACAATGCACCACTGACCCCTTTAACATAAATAGCCGATAAAAATAACAGCACTTGTGGCCTGACGATTGCATCTAGCCTCTAAGTGTTGACTTCTATGTTCACTTTTATATATATATATATATATATATATATATATATATATATATATATATATATATATATATATATTGTAAGAATATATAAAAAATCATAGAACTCCTCACCCAAACTATTAAAAAACACAATCCTTAAAATCATCAATAAAAATAAAACAGACCCTATTTTATTTGGCGTGTTCTGGAATTAAAAATGTATCAATGAACCCACCCATTACATTACGTTATCATTGACAATACCTTAGATTTGCTAATATATTCACTGAAACCGATCAGAAGAAACTATAATTTGGACAATTTCTATATAAATGACGGTGGAAACGAAACTCATTTTTGCACACAAGACAAACACTGTAAAATATTTACAGTACTACCTAGTCAATCATTTCATTATATATATATATATATATATATATATATATATATATATATATATATATATATATATATATATATATATATATATATATGGGTGTGTGTGTGTGTGTTTGTTTGTTTGTTTATGTGGTGTTATGGCTTAAAATTTATTTTTGGAAAGTAACAGATAAATTAAAGACGGATATTAAACCATTTGAAAGCAGAATTCCGGTTGGCTGAGAATTAACTTCACACTAAGACACGATGGTCCACACGTACACAATCCCCTGCGTGATTTGGTCAAATTGAACGTATATTGACGGAATATAAGACTCTTATTGTACATAAAATATTGTTTATAGTTATACATACCTATTATTTTTATTATTATTACTTATATATAATTATTATTATTTCTATTACTACAAGTACTTAAATTGAAATATTGTCTTCCAGCACAAGGGAAGTTGTTTTTATTTTTACTTTTATCATTCGGTATATTTTGACTATTTTTATTTCTTATTATATCGTCACATATAGTGTTTCCTTGCTTTTTATATACAGTAATGTTTTCTGCTATAGATAAATTTCTTCTTTTTAATGTTTTGTACTATACTGGCAACTTGCTATAAGCATTATATGCTTAATAATAACTAAATATGTCCTGATGAAATGTGTTTGTGATTAATATGCCCGTGTGTTTTTTATGGGAGGATATACGCTAAATTCCATATTGCATGATCAATACTTTGTGTAATTTATTTTATCCGACACATGGCTACATAAAAATCTATATCGATCTTTCTGTCAATTTATCTGTCTAAAAAGTTTACTTCGAAAACCAATTATCATTGCATAAAGTATAACTGTATGCTCGCTATCATCGTGATATAGATTTATATTTGACTATAGCCGTGTGTATAAGCTTACCCGGCAATGTATCGTGCGTTCGAATCCCAGCATTGTAAATAAATCGGCTTCTTGATAATATTCGGCTAGGGAATACGGTCCCAATTTGTATCAGCGTTGTTTAGTGTCTGAAAAGATTTTGTGTGATACTGGGCCGACGGAATTGTTGGATAACCGTCGATAGTTTTGCAAGCACAAATTCGCAAGTTCTCGTTAAATAAAATGTAAGTCGAGTAGGTAAGGCCGTAACTAACGGAAACTAAGCTCCGCTGAGTATAGCCGCGGTATAAATCAGAGCAGGTAAAGGCCTTTGCATCATACGCCCTTAGTATATACGGGTATACACGGAAAAGCTGTAAAAAATGAAATCCTAATTTTCCGTTGTGTTTGTAATCTACCTGTTAGTTCGGTTACACTCCACAACAATACAAATAACCGTATTTATTTCATCTCAGGTAAAGAAAAATAATTTCATTTTGAATTGTCTAAATGAATTGTATTGCCTCTCGATCAACGTTTTACCTATCCTATAGCAGTGAAATAATTGATAATTTAAAAATTTTTTTACTAATGTTCTCACCAAGAATGCTTTCATAAATATATACACCAACTACATACGTGTTTTTGCCCTTCAAAATATGATTTGTAAAATATATATATATATATGTGCATATATTCTGGCATTGTTTGCGGTCTTTTTATATCAAATATATCGAAAATCGTATCCATCACTTCTTCCTGGGGTGGACCGTTAGCATCCTGAAACAGTTTCTTCCTTATTTGGTTTACGTGTCTTCTCTGTGAGAATTTGTGTCCCTGTACAATGTAAACCATATTCCTGATGCTTTTTTCAATTGTACCTTCCTCCCAGTAAGATGTATTATTTTTATATGCTATAAAAAAATTTTTCTCCTGGGTGTAATTTTCTTTTTGGTACGCAGGACTGTGTTATTTGTTTCGTTTGACTTGTTAGCAATTTATCAAATACAGATCTAATTTTTCTAGCGAACATCACTGCTGCGGGTGTTAATGCCGATGGCGTAGCGTTATTTGGCGTAATTCTATATACCTGTAGAAATTGTTGTAATGCTTTTTCCGGAGGCATATCATATGCTTTCCATAACGCTTTTTTGAGTGTATCAACATATCTCTCCGCTTGGCCATTTGATCTTGGGCGATATGGCGGGGATTTTATATGTTTGATTTGATAATTTTCGCAAAATTCCTGGAAGTCCGCTTATGTGAATTGCGTTCCATTATCTGTGACTAGGCAATCCACTACACCAAACCGAGCGAACAGTTCGTAGAGGCAATTTATGGTAGTTTCCGAAGTAGGATTTTTGCAACGAAACACCTCCGGCCATTTACTATAACTATTCACTATGATCAAATCGTAGAAACCATCAATTGGAACTGCATAATTTGAGTGTATTCTTGACCACGAACGATCTGTCTCTGACCATGGCTTATGGATGATTGGCGGTGCTTTGGCCGCTAAGGAACAACCCTTGCATATTTCCACCATCTGAGTCATATCCTGGTCCATGTTTTACCAATATACATAGCTTCGCATCAGCGATTTCATTCTATTTTTTCCTGGATGGCCCCTGTGGAAATCCTTTAGGATTCGTTTTTGTAGTGTTTTGGGAATTACAACCCTTTCGTTATAAAGTAGCACATTATCGCATAAAGAAAAAGCTGTCCGATATTTGCTCATTTTTTTCTGCTATTTTTGCTCTTGTTTCTTTTATGAATTCATCATTTACAGCTTCATTTTTTATCTCTTGTAGTGTGACGGGGAGGTTTCGAACTGTACAACATAGTACTGTCTTGATATCTTCTTTATGTCGTAGGGCTGCGATTACAGAATCATCAAATGGCTCTGTTTTCGTTGGTATAAGTCGCGACAGATTATCCGCATGCCTGATACTTTTCGTTGGTAGATACTCCAATCTGAAATTGTAGTTCAGAAGAAATGTACCCATCTAAGTAACCTATTTGCTGTGTAAACCGATAGACCTTTTTTCGAAACAAACATTGTTAGTAACGGCTTGTGATCCGTCTGTAGAGTAAAAAGTCTACCATAGACATATCTATGAAATCTTGTGACTGCGAAAATATCCAGAGCTTTTTTATCTATTTGTGACTAATTTTCTCTGCTGATCATAGAGTTCGAGAAGCATGTGCGATGGGTTTTATTGTCCCATCCGGCATTTTATGCAGCATACAAGCCCCGACTCCATAGGCGCTCGCGTCACTTGCTACAATTATTTCTAATTTAGGATCGTAGTGTGCCAAAAATAAATCCGAAGTTAATGTGTTAATTATTTTATCAAACGTTTTCTGGCATTCATCTGTCCACTACCAAACGTTGTCAGAAGTTCGTTCAGTGGTGCGCAAAGTTTATGCATGTGAGGAATGTACACCTGGTAGTAACTCACTAAGCCTAGAAAACTTTGTAATTCTGTTATGTTATTTGGCACTGGCATTTTGTTTTATTGCCGTTGCCCTTTCAGGGTCTGGTCGTCTTCCTTCTTAATCGATTATATGACCCAGGTATTTAATTTCCTTTATGAAAAAATCGAATTTGTTTACTTTTACATTGAACCCATAGCTTTGTATTCTCTTAAACACCTCTTGTACGTGTTCCCAGTGTTGTTCAACACTTTCGCTATTTATCAATACGTCATCCAGGTATGCAATCGTGTACTCTAGTCCGGCGAGCATAGTATCCATTGTCTGTTGGAATATAGCCGGCGCGACCTTAATCCCAAATGATAATCTTTGGTATTTGTATAATCCTTTCAGTGTGATTATACACAGTAATTTTTAATTTTCCTTCTAGACTGGAATTTGTAGGTACGCTTCACTTAAATCTATTTTTGAAAAAAAAATCCGCCATTTAATTTAGTGAATACTTCTTTTGGACTGGGTAGAGTATAATGGTAATCTTTTATGGCTGCGTTCAAACCCGTTGAGAAATCAGCGCATACTCGAATCTCTCCTGATTTCTTTTTGTGGCAACCCGTAGGTGCGGCCCATTGACTGTATTCTACTTTAGTCAATATGCTAGTGTTTTCGAGTCTAGCCAATTCTTGATATATTTTTTCTATTGACGTAAACGGTACGCTCCTTTTTTGTTGAAGATAGGTTGAACGTTTTCTTTTATTTCGATATTTGCTGCCATTTTTTTACATCTTCCGAGACCTGCTGAAAATACGCCGGGGAAACTCGTTTTTAGATTCTCTTTTAATTTGTCTGCCTCGGTTGATAATCTTTTTACATTCTGGCAGTAGGTACTTATAGGTAAATCCCAAAGTTCGGATTTTTGCATCCAGTCCGTTCCGAATAAGTTTCCTGTATTTCTTAACAGGTACATTTTTAACTTTTTCGTCATTCCATTAAATGTCACATTTGTAATCACTTCACCCTCAAATTTTATTTTTCTCCCCCTTACCAATCTCGCAATTTTATCCGTTTTTAACATGGCAGGTTTGTTCAGTTTTCTCCATGTTTGAACGTTAATAATAGTTAAGTCCTAGCCGGAATTCAACTGTAGTCTGACTTATCTGTTTTGCATTTCTATTTTCCTTCTACTTTTCCGTATTTCCTTATGTTAGTCTCATCCGCTTGGTCAATCCTCGTGATTCGTATTCTGCTTTGGCTTTCTTTTCTAGTCCATCCATGAGAACTTTTATGTCCTATTTTATGTGTGATAGACATGTTTTAAAAAGGTATGGACAGTCATTATGCCAATGCCAAGTTCCACAACGATAGCATGGACTGGGTGATAGTTTTTTCTGATATTGACTTTTAGAAGTAGAAATTATTGTTTTACCTGTTTTTGAGGACGGAAAATCGATTTGGTTTGTTTCTGAGGAGGGAAAGTTGGCTTGGTGCGCGATGCCAGCTTCTTCTATATCTTTGAGTCTTTCTTCACACTGATGCATCTCTGGTAGTCGTCTGCCAGTTATTGAAGTGTCAAATCTTGTTCACTCTCCAATTTTGTAAGGATTCTGCGTCTCAATTCCGCGTCTTTGGTTGAAACCAGGCCTTGGACGTATATTAAGCATTTGAAATTGTCCGCGCTGAGTTCCGATAGTTTAAAGTCATCACAATATTTATTTACAATGGAAGCAAAAGTTATATAATCTTCGCTGTCCTATTTTGTTAGGTTCAGGCATTTCCATCTTTTGTGGAATAGTGAGGTATTTGGGCTGAAAAGTTCTGTTAGCAGTTGTATGGCTTCTTTGAAAGTTATTTCATTTATTTTCCTCGGTAGAATGTAATCTACGAATTTGGTATATTCGCATGTGCATAATTGTCTTTGTGATGGACGTACTTTTCGTGCGTCTGACCATCTCTGCAGTCAAATTCATATAGATCTTCGTACTTTCAGAAGTAAGTTGCAAAGGCTTTGTCTTCGTCGGGTGCATACGCGAAACCTTCGATAGTTTTCCAAATAGCGTCTTGTGAGAGAACTGTTTCATTTTCGGAATTTTGTCCTTTATTTGACATTACACGTAGCAATAATTCTTGTAATTCAAGATGTTTCTGTTCTTTTTTTTGCTGCTGTTCAAATTGGATTTTTATAAATTCCGCAATGGTTGACTTAAATTCTTCCATGTTAACGTAATTTTTGTGCAAGTGTTTTCCTTAGTGTAACCTGATATTTTGAAACATATGTACGCCAAAAAAAAAAATTCCTTTGTTGCCACAGTAAAATTGATGTCCAAAAAATTTTGTTTTTTCTTTATGTGTTCGCGTAGAACTTCTTTTTTAGAAATCTCCACATAGAACATATTTTTTTAGAGTTTACTCGTCGACAATGTTATGTGCGACTGATAGCAAAAAAAGGTATGTCCTCCGCGTAGAGAGTTCGTTTTTCTATTGGGGCTTTCCTCGTGGCCACTTGTTATGTGCGACGGATAGCAAAAAATATGTCCTCCGCGTAGAGAGTTCGTTTTCCTTTTCGGTTTCCTTGTCGTCACTAGTTATGGTCCAAATTCATTGTAACACGGTGATGGTCCAAGGTAGAACCAATGAAGAATAACTCGAACACAGGTATGGAATAACACAGATATATTACAAACAGAAACATGTACAAAGAAGTAGAAGTATTAGTAATGACTATCAGATTTGGTTAGAGTGAACTATGTTGTCACGACAAGAATCACTATTCCAATGTTCTGACAATAATCCTCTCTGCTCCCTCTTGAGGCGCAGTATTTATAATCTCCAGAATAGTCCATTATTATTATAGGAAAGTTCCCATAAGAGTAACAATGCGTTTGTGTGATTTCCCTGAAGGCAAACGATTAGACACATATATATATATATATATATATATATATATATATATATATATATATATATATATATATGTATGTATGTATTTTGAGAAGCTACTTATACGAATAATGACTATTGTTAGTGAGAAAGTCTTAATGAAATGCCCGAGAAATATATTTGCATTCTAATATCTGTAAATGTTTGATTGAATGCGACGAACAGGAAATTTTGTATAAGTTTATTTTTCGCACATCTTGCTTGTGGAAGTCTCCTCTGGGTTCTTGCTTACCAGATAAGTTTGACCTTCAAAAAGTTAAATGAAATGTCAATCGTCATCCCTCTTTTTACTTCTTGTTCGTTTTTTTTTTTCGCTCTTTAATAATGTTTTCTTTTCTTATATTATTTCACACTCAGTAACCTTCTATGTCTTAGTGCATTTATTGACTTGGTTGTGGTAAAATTATAAAAAGATATGTTTAATTCAGTTTTTTCTATACGTAGCGATAATTAAACCAAGCCCTTCCGGACAATTCGTTAGCCATTTTCAGTGGGTGCGTTATTTCTATGTTTTCCTGTACTTTTGTTCCAATTTTCATTATGTAGAATTAGTAGTAATTCCAGGATGATATTGTCATTACAAGACACCCACAAACGCTTTTGAAATAGGGTACCATCGAAACACGGTTTCAACATTTTATATAATGGGTTCAATTATATTTAGACGCCTTTTATATTTGGATGTTCTCACATTAACGGTGTTATATATAAAGGTTTTTCTTAAGGGAACAGTAAGATGTGATTGAATGTTTCAGTCCCTCCTTATATTTCAGTATCTTTATTCACGATTCAATGAAACATGTATAAAAGAAAGATCGTTGAAAAAATACACAATATTCTAATATTTTCAGAGTCTAAAATGCATCGATACGAATTAGTTGGCAAATTAAAATGAGATTCAGAAAGTCAGTTCCGTGAATCATTGGCATCTCCGTGTGCACAAATTCGATTCACCACAATAAGATTTAATATATTACGTAAAATGAATATTGCTTTCCTGATGGAAGCTTACAAAGATATTAAATAAGAAAAAGACATTTAAGCGAAGAAATCGACTTTATATCATTAATTAAAATATACCTTCAAATAGAATTTCTTCGAAAGTGCTCGAAAGAATAGTACTTCAAATACCAGGCAATTATGCTATTAAAGACTAAAATCCTTTATAAAAAAAGCTTTAACACAAACATATATGCTTGATTGAATGCTTGTCTATACATATGAAGCAGCATGAATTAACATGGTGTATATATAAATCGAGTTAACTGAATAAATACTTAGTGACAAATATACGGTTATTAAAAAGTTCATCAAATAAACTCTCTTGTTTGGTGATTATTTTCATGATAAGAAGTAGAAATCGCAGTTGAATGCGTATCTCTTTGGAGTTATTAAAAGAGGAGAGATTTCATTGACGATTCGGTAGTGTAGGAAGCTGTTTCAAAGCTGATAGACATTATGCGTTTGGAAAAAAAAGGCAAATCGGAAAAGAATAAGAAAAACAATGTATAAATATATCAGATTCTCAAAAGAAAAAAAGGAATAAAAATCATAATATAACAAAGGAAAAGTTCAAATCTGCGATCGGTTTTCTGGGGAAGTATGCATAATTTCCATTTAAATGATAGAATCGACTTAAGTAAGGTATTTTAGCAGTCATACCGAAATAAGAAAATATCTGATACAAAATGTCGGGACTGTATTCTCATTCAATCAATCATTTATGCTACAATGGCTTAATCTACAGATTGCCGCTGCATCTCTCGATTTAATTTCGATTTCATATATACATACATACCTAGACACACACACATATATATATATATGTATAGCTTCGACCATATATATGTGGATCATGAAGCTACAATATATGAATATATATATATATATATATATATATATGAAATTATACCTATATATATATATATATATATATATATATATATATATATATATATATGTATATGAAATT
Organism: Acanthosepion esculentum; assembly: GCA_964036315.1. Taxonomy (NCBI): domain Eukaryota; kingdom Metazoa; phylum Mollusca; class Cephalopoda; order Sepiida; family Sepiidae; genus Acanthosepion; species Acanthosepion esculentum. The sequence goes on from OZ038480.1 coordinate 40,047,438, forward strand.
GTAGATATAAATTATTCCTACACATACATATATATTTATATGAATAAACATATATTTATGCGCATGCGTGTAAAGATTCAGACTTAAATGTATTAGCAAATATGGATTTTTATGTGCTCAAATCAATTACTCTTTAGAAATGCAGATATAAATATATATATATATATATATATATATATATATATATATATATATATATATATATATATATGTCTGTGCATGTGTGTGAGTGAATATATGTGTGTTTGTGTGCAGATATATACATATATGTGTGTGTGTGTGCGCGCGCCCGCGCGCACGAAACAGACGCATTCACCTTGCACACAAACAAACATATATAGAAACACATTAACTGACATATATGGTGTAAGTATTTGCAGACTATTTATACATACAATTCTGATTAAGTATTTTCCTTCTTTCACCGAAAAGAGACACAGAACCATCTGTGTATGATTTCCATGTAAGTTTACCTCATTATATTGTTTAGACTCTGTAAAAGCACACAGTGAAAAAAAAAAAAAAAAAAAAAAATATATATATATATATATATATATATATATATATATATATATATATATATATATATATATATATGAAACATTTACTGGAGGGCCGTCAATTGTGAGCGTGTGAAACGTACGTAGAGATGTTGTTCTGATATAGAGATGCTCTTAATCTGTTTTGCTCTCTCCAGAAAACTTAGGCATAGAGTACTTTTGGCGTTTTCCTCTTCCTTTTTTCCCTTTTCTTTTCAAGCCTTTTTTTTGGTTTTTGATATATTTTCTTTTTTTTTATTGACTTTTCTTTTGTTACCTGGTGGGCTTTCGTTTCTGTTGTAAAATTCCGAATCTTTACATATAGATATACATACATACATACATACATACATATATATATATATATATATATATATATATATATATATATATATGTGTGTGTGTGTGTGTGTGTGTGTGTGTGTGTGTGTGTGTGTGTGTGTGTGTGTGTAAAGCATATATATAAATACATATATATATATATATATATATATATATATATATATATATATATAATGCATATTTTGGCAGCATATTTTCATTCAAACACATTTCGTTAAATAATTTGGATATATTTGGAGTTTTATTTGGTATATTACTCAAAAATGCAAGAAATTCTTGACGACAATTCCAACTTGGAAAGTTCAGAAAAATTTTGATTCAACAAAATTATCACGGTCAATAACGCAGGACTGGTGATCATGAAACTTCCAAACATAATTGGAGACTATAAACCAGTATATATGTATGGAACTGTAAAAATATATAAACCTAACTTCCCTCTCCGAACTATCATATCCCACATCCGCACCCCTGTTTGCCAGTTAACCAAAGCTCCTAATCAACAAATTACACCTTACATTCTCAGTAAATACAGCATAAAATCAACACAGGAACCACTCCAAATTCTAAAAACAAAAAAAATATCACAGTAATGTAGCTTTAGCCTCACTCAGAATTGAAAGCTTATTTACCAAAATCACATAAATGATATCTTCAACAATCCATCTCTGCCACTATAAAAAAATTCGACCGAATATTTAAAAAAAAACTCTTCTTGATCTGCACTATAAAAGATCTTCACTACAAAAATAAGATGATGATTGTGCCGATACGAGTTCTGTCCTTGGACCAACATTTAGCAGTTTTTACATGACTAATTTAGAAGAAGATGTACTTAATACTATAAAATAATCGCTCTTTTTACCTAAGATATGTACATGAAATTCTCATTTTAGTTAAATACTTAGAAGAAATACATTTACTACAAGAAAACTTTCAAAAACAAACTCTACTTGTATCCACATATGAAATTAACAAGGACAAAAAATCGCGTTCCAACATATACTGATAGACAGACAGCTAGAATAATAATAAATTCACTACATGTCCTTATAAAAAAAACAACTAGTATAAATACATGAACTCTTAGCTGTAAAAGTGAATGTCCTATTAAAAAATAACTATTATACGAAACTTAATAAACGGAGCAAAATCAAATTCTTCATCAAAACAGATATTCTACAATGAATTAAAAATATTAAACAAACACTCATTAATAATGACTTCCCTAATTACAGTATAGATGGACATATTAGACAACCTATTAGGAATATTGAAATGAATAAAAAATGAATACAATATCTCATCAAATAACTCTAAACAAATCAAATTACTATATGTTAATCAAATGAAAAGCGTGTTTGTGTCTTTGTGTGTGTCTTTGTGTGTGTTAAAATATTTAATAGTCAGAATTGAATTAGACCAGGAAATATTAGTATTAAAAACTGATCAATAAATATATAAAGATAATAATGATGAAAATTCAATATGTCGAGCTTTTAAGTAGAGAAAATTAGGAGAGAAGCCGATTCCTTTACGTAGCTTTCAACCTTTATTTATATTCGGATGATTTCGATTTATTTCACACTTTATTCTATTTTTAACAAAAAAAAATTGTGAACGTTATATTTTTAAAAAATAAATAAATGAAAGAATAAGCGTGAGCTGTGGTAGAACGGGATGATGATGATGATGATGATGACGAGGAGGAGGACGAGGGTAAAATAACAAATATAACATTCAAATATTTTTGATGCAAAAAAATATAAAACGTTAGGAAATCAATGGACTAAAATCGCCTGAAGATACCGAAAGTTTCAAACCAAGGTAGTGGAATCGGTTGTTCTCTTAATTTTCTATACACACACACACACACACACACACACACACACACACACACACATATACATATATATATATATATATATATATATATATATATATATATATATATATATATATTTATAAAACAACTGTATAGTTGCAAATTAAAAAAAATTGAATGTTTTTTTGTGAAAGTATTGTTTTTATATTTGATATATCAGATCGACCCCGATCTTTCATCAGAAATAACAGTTTTCAGAAGTTTGTTTACAAGTAGCGTCCGTCGCGAGACGCGGATGTCACGTGATATGGAATGCAACTGTGTACGAATATTTCTAACGTAAATATAACTGTAATAATATTTTAAATGTTGTTTAAAATAATTGTAACTATATCTAAAAAAAAATTGATTAGTTATTGAAATATTTATAAAGATTTAAAATGCCCAATTCTTTATTTAACCCTAGTTTATATGTATTTAATTTTAAAATCCAGTATATATATATATATATATATATATATATATATATATATATATATATCCAGAGTTATAGTTCCCGATTTCTTTTTGAATTTGTAGGTCTGGGTTTTGTATCGTTCTTACGATTCCAATGTAATAAATTATAACCACGGACTATTAGTATTTGAGCCTCTTCTATCATATATATATATATATATATATATATATATATATATATATATATATATATATATATATATATATATCCGATGCTATGAGAACGAAAGTAATATATAAATTCTAACGTTCCCAGTGTTCATTCAAAAAAGAGCTCGATACAGGTAGTTGAGCGATAATTATTTATTTATTATAATTTTATCATATAGACAAAACCATTTTACTCACAACAAAGATGCAACTTGGTTTCAGTGCATTTTAACTGCACATTCCGACCCTCACCCGTAGATGTGCAGTTAAAATGCACTGAAACCAAGATGCATCTTTGTTGTGAGTAAAATAGTTTTGTCTATATGATAAAATTATAATAAAAAAAAAAAAATATATAATCAAACCAAATGAGCCAGAGAAACCTACCAAGGTTTCACTTAGGCAGATCGTCAGGGTCAGTTCACCCTGACGATCTACCTAAGTGAAACCTTGGTAGATTTGTCTGGCTCATTAGATTTGACTAGGTTTGCTCTACGTTTGTATCGAGCTCTTTAGTTAGTTGTTTACTCGTATCGGGGTTTTTTCTTTGAGTCTTGAACCTGTATCTGTGCGATTATTTTCGACAGACATTCATGTTCCTGGCTCTTTGTTTTTTAAAACCTTTTTTTCCTTTGATTGATTTGGCTATTGTTAAATCAAGAATCCGAAGGTTTTTCGACACGAGTATATTTACCTATATATATATATATATATATATATATATATATATATATATATATACATATATATATACATATATATATATATATATATATATATATATATATATATATATATATACATATATATATATATGTATATATATATATGTGTATATATTATATATATATATATATATAATTAATATATATATGTATATATATATATATATATATATATATATATATATATATATATAATTAATATAGTTTAATTTTAGATTTCTGCTTTTTTCTGTTCCTGTTTCCATCCTCTTCTTTTTCTCGTTTTGTTTATATTTTTCTTCGTTCCTTTTTTTCTATTCAAGTTTTTTCATTTCACAGACATTGTGATGAAGAACGTGTATTTGTAACCTTTTTCAATTATTTTGTTTGTTTTAGTTTAGATAAAAATACATACACAGAGACTCACGAACACGCACACACACGTGTGTGTGTGTGTGTGTGTGTGTGTGTGTGTGTGTGTGTGTGTGTGTGTGTGTGTGCGCGCGTGTGCGCGCGTGTGTGTGTGTGTGTGTGTGTGTGCGTGCGCGTGTGTGTGTGTGTGTTTGAAAAATAACTGTCTATTTGTATCAATGGTTTTACTTTTCATACGAATGGATCAATGAATATATGCATATGTTTATATTTAATCATATTTGACAGGTTTTTTTATTTATTTCATTTTCTTCCTTTCTCAATTTCACTTTCTTTTGCATTTTTATTGAAGTCATTCGCATCAGTTTCCTTTGACTTTCCAATGTTCCGTCTTTTGTCTTCTGTCTTTCTTTCGTGGTCTTTTCTCTCCTCCACGCTTAAACACTTCATTAATCTACCTCTCTCCTGCGCTTCACGGGCAACTTCACATTGTTATTGTCTGCTTATGCTTAATTTTTTAAATCTCATTAACAAACTCATTCTCTACCTTTCCCTTTTCCTCACGATTGTATCCTCATTCGGATAACACCATTTCAGTTTCTGCCTTTTCTCTTTTCCTTTTTATATTCATTCTCTAATTCGATCCCTCTGATCCGATCGACTATTCTCTTCTACAACCTCTATTTCTACTTTCTTTTTTTGCTTCCTTTTATTCTTTTCTCTCTTTCCTTTTCTCTCCTTTTTCTCTCTCCTTTTCCTTCCGATCTGTTTTCCTTTCCTTATTTCTTCTATCTTTTCCGTAAGCTACATTTCTCATACACTTAACATATTTTCTCTTTCTTTCTTTCTTTCTTCCTTTCTTTTTTCTTTCTTTCTTTTCCACGAGAAATTAATTAAGATTTCTGTCAGTTTTTTTTTTCATTTTATAGTTATTCATATATTGTGCTATCTTCATCTTTTCGTTTTTTCCATCATTTTTTATCGCCATCTTCAGACTTCATTCCATTATTCTTGTGAAATCTTTTGTTTCCTAGTTGGATTTCTTTATTTCATCTTTTAATTTCTTCTTGAGATAAAATTATCCTTATTTACTTCGCGTTTATTTCTTCACTCAATATTTTATAAAGAAATAATTATATTTATTTTTTTAATTCCCGATAATGTTTTTCACGGAACACTTTCTTTTTTATCCGTAGCATAGTGATTTGTCATTCCCACTGATCGATATTTGCTGTCAAGTTACACATGTGTTCTCCATTTTTCTCTTCTGCATGTTTATTTCTTAAGTCGTTTCTCTTCTTATTATCATTCTCTTATCGTTAATGTAAGAATATAGCTTATTTTGACACAAGACTAAATGTATGAGGAACCTAGGGAAGGGCTATTTCATTACTCTTTAACAATGGTCAGCAACACAGGTTCACTGACAGTTAAACAACGTCGAGGCCTCCAGATATTTTCTAAGCTTTTAATGCTTGGCATAAGACAAAAACATATGAATCACTCAGTGAGTATGCTACTCATTACTCTTCATTAATATCCAGCCAAACTGGCCCAAGGAGCATTACCCTAGTATCGACCTCCAAACATTTATCGAGCTTTGCATGGTGAATATCAGCTATCAAACATGACAGCCAGTGAGGATCTAACTCACTACCCTTTATTAATGGGTAACCTAGACTAGTTCACTAACACTGTACGGTGAACCTCCCAATATGATGGTCGTCGGAATATTTCTTAGGAGCATTATGAAGGTTTGATGCTAATACTGTTAAATATTTCATGTTTTTAATTTCAACTCCTCTTATTAATAAGCGCATTGCTTCGCACCAGGTAAACTGACATCTGGCCGTTTTAAGAAGTCTGTTCATCCTGTTGATCCAAAAGTTCATCAGCGGCAGATATGATTTCATGCGACATAGTTCACAGACAAGTGTTGTATTTTTCAAGTTTGAGAATAGAGGATAGTCATATGAAGAGGATAAGGAGAGTGATCAACCGGTTGAAAGCTACATTCACGCAGTGCAGTGAGTGCAATCAAGGAGTTGTGTACTGGAACATTTTCCTGTTGAAACTTAATAGAAAAACACCGAGGTTTTCTTGCTAATATTCTTATGGTCCTCTTTTTTATTCATTGTTTTTTTTTCTTTATTTCTTTATTCTACAGATTTATTTTGTCTTCTTGGAAATTTTTGCAAAATATGTTTCGTTCATTTATTTGTTTCCTTCATAGTTTATCTTATACTTCTTCCACATTTCTTTTCATTTTTATTTTTTTCAGTTGTACTGTTTTTGTCGTCTCTGCTGTAAATACGAATACATGTAGCTATAAGTATACTATCGACATAGATTGAGAAGTATGTTTAGAACGCTCTAGCATGGTTGGAATAGAAGGTCAGGAATATGACATTGGCCACATTGGCTGGGATGTAGATCCTAACGTTAGGCACATTTTGAAAATACCTGAAAGACTGTACAGTTCCTTTAAGGGCTTTGTCTGCACGAATTCAAAAGACCTCAGGACCGAGAGTTTTCGAATACTTGTTCCAAATATTGATGAAGTAGGATTATTTGCTTACTCCTGGAAAATATTTGCAGTATCAACAGCATGTTGACACTTTGTGTGTTGAATATACACAAAAGCACCTGAGCAGGTATCTGTGCAACAAGAACTGTGTAGGATTTCCAGCAGGTAGGCATGCTCTATACCATATATATATATATATATATATATATATATATATATATATATATATATATATATATATATATATATATATTAATTAGGTAAGTAATCGAGTCTACAAGAAACCTCAACTGAATGCAGCATGCACTGGACGGTCGTTTCGCCCATTTATTTGGAACTCATCAGCAATGCGCATCCACTACCGACAATTGAAAGCCGGACAGTTACGTTATCAGGCAAACGTCATATCAACTGTACAAACGGGCCTCGGTGACGAAGAAGTAGCGAATTAGACTCGATATAGCGCCGCTCGACCACATATTCCTTGGTGGAACTCATCTGAGTTTCCCTTACCCATAGTACTGTGCACCCAAAACACACGACTAATATCCCCAAAGCCGCTCTATCCAGAGCATTAGAAGCCGATTCAATTAAGTATATACCAGTGCGAGAAATAATTTGGGGTATTTGAGATAAATATAATTAAGTATTTATTCGATTCTTAAAGAAATCTCAACATAATGCAGAATGCACTGGACGACCGTTTCGTCCTTTATTTCGGAGTCATTAGCAGTGTGCATCCATTGCCGATAATTCACAACTGGATAGTTACATTATCAGGCAAACGTCATACCAACTGTACCAACGGGCCTCGGCGACGAAGCTGTAGCGAATTACACTCGATATAGCGCTGCTCGATCACATATTCCGTGGTGGAACTCATCCGAGTTTCCCCTACCTATAGGACTGTGCCCCCATGAGCCACGACTACTATCCCCAAGTGGCTCCATCAAGTACATTAGAAGCCGGTTCCGGCAAGGATATTTTCGGTAGTAGATGCGCACTGCTGATGTGTCCCACACACGCACACGCACACGCACGCACACACACACACACACACACACACACACACACACACACACACACACACACACACACATATATATATATATATATATATATATATATAGATATATATACAGACACACATATATATATATATATATAGATATATATACACACACACATACATATATATATATATATATATATATATATATATATATATATATATATATATATATATATATATATATATCAGGTGTAACAACAAAACTGTCTAAATCATGTAACAGCACAATAGTTCGTATCACCGAATATTTGATATCTAAAAAACCGCTAAACTAATTCAGTTTTTGCCATGTTTTCAGATAAGATGTTTAGCCATCTTGGCAACATTTTTAGTAAGAATCACTGAAAAACCCATTGCCTTACTCAGCTAGAGAGAGAACAGGTTAAAATTGTTTTGTGCCAGTTCCACTATCTTCACAAATGAAGAATGGTGAGAGGAAAAAGATCATCCTGACCGTCACAAACGTTTACCAACATTCATACTCTGTTTTCCATTTTCAATGTCCATTGAAAAACCATCAAGAGAACGTTGAATAAGTTTAAAAAGATTGAACATTAGAGAGAAAAAACTGGATCAGGAGGTTACAACAGGAAGAGGGATCACATTTCAACTTCGAGATAATTACATCAATTTCAAAAAATCCATCTCAATCCATAAAACATTTGGCACGTGAAAGATGAGTTTCATCTATTACAGTGCAAAGGGCAGTGAAAAAAGACTAAAAATTAAATCGAACGTGAAACATATGACGAAAATGGTTACTCCAGGACAGAAAGTTAGAAGGTTAAAGAGGGCGAAGATCATCTTGAATAAGCTGAACAATGATCCTTGAATAATATTTGAACATTATTTCAATCCTACCTCAGTTTCTGATCCTTATCTATCATTAATTAATGATGAACATGTCATTTTCATTTATGATCGATTCCATCACGTTTCTTCTGTTAATTATGGAGAGGAATTATACACTCTTATTGCTCAAATCAGAGTCCAACCGTGTTATAATATACCTCGGAAAAATCAAGTAAGCTATCTGTAATCATTTCTATGTTTCCCCGGTTCAAATCTTAATCTAACATTTATCCAATTTTGCTTTTACACGATTTGGACAATTTTGGTGTTGTACCCGGTATATATATATATATATATATATATATATATATATATATATATATATATATATATATATATAGCGCAATTGCATTTAAGGCACCATTAGTTAATGACCATTTTCACCTACGTATTTTAAAATTTAAAATTCGCAGAATATTTCAAACTCTTCATGTAGTCAGGGGACTGATTCATTGGGGAAGGAAAGAGAGAAAACGTCAGAGGGGACAGAGGGGCAAATATGAGAGAAGAAGGAAGAGTTACCAGAAGTAATGAGGAGTATTATAATATAGAGGTAGGATTGGGCGATGGGGGAGAGAAGCGGAACCTGATAAACTTTGAGCGGTTTTTGTGAGTCAGTTTTAACATTTTAATATTTAATATTTGAAATGCTATATTGTGTAAATAGGACTCTTTTAGATTATATCAACGTATTACTACCCGTATATATATATATATATATATATATATATATATATATATATATATATATATATATATATATATATATATATATATGCCGTGTGCAACACGAATATTGTCTAAATCATGTAAAAGTCTCCTTCAATGTTTCCCTTTTTCCTTTACGCTCTTTCCTTTCTGGTTTGAGATTTCATATTTAAAATTATACGCGTACAAAGTAGATTTGTAAACTTATTCGAAAATCCGTACATGGCATATGTCAAAATAATTACAAAAATATATTGAAGACGACAGTTTTGTATATTTTTATTTCTGTTGTCCATTTTCGTTTATTTCCACCATACATGCCTGGAGGGCAATGTGTCATTTCGATTTCCTGTGGATGATGAAGTGATGAACAAATGGAATGTCGTTACCCAATTCGATTTGGCGATAGAATTCTTTTTAGGCTCAGTCAAGTTAGACTCAAAAATTCTGTTGCGGATTTGGAACTTTAATTTTTCAAAAGGCGACGACCAATATTAATCCAGTATCAAGCATTCAGCATTGTATTCTTTCATCAAACTGAACAAAGACTTTTGCCTAATTTTCTCGCTCAGATGTGAATATGTCATACTTACTCTGTTGAACTTTTTGTCCAGCATCGGTATTTCTCACTTCATGATGATTCCGACAAAGAGAAGATCAAGACGTGCTTTCTGATACAATATCAATTTATAGATACTCCGGAGCGATTTCTACTCTGGGATTTTCTGGGAATCTCTGAATTCCTATTTCTAGAATTATTTCATCTATTTGTACATATTGGTACACGATTCCTAATCCTTCTCACTGTAATCTTTCTGACACGAATTTTTTCTAAATTTTCTCTTTCTGGATTACTTACACAATTTCTACTACTTTATCTTACAAAAGTTCTTCCACGCTTAGAATTTCTAGCAGGCATTTCTAGTTCTAGATACTCAGAGGCGATTTCCATTTCTAGACTTTTTGACATGATTATTCTTTTCTACATTTTCTGACGCGATTCTTATTTCTGCATTTTCTTAAGGATTACCATTACTCAGTCAGTTATGTGCCATGCTTGAAACAAGCTTAGGTGATCATGTATCTTCCGATACATGACTGACGAGGCGGGTTTTCCCGTAGTAGTTTGCCATTTCTTTCTGCGGTACACCAGTTGCAATCCAAGGCTATAGAACCCAGGCTTTCCTGCTGTTTACCCATAGCTGCAGGGAGAAGAGAATTGATACATTTCCCAAGGTATTAGCACGTAAGTGAATGTAAAGGATTCGACTGGAATTCGAACTCGGCTTTCCGATTCCTCAATTTTTTCTAAAACGCCTTCTAGTTTTCGAATTTGGGGTAATATTTCTATTACAAGATTTGCTGGAATGATTATTATTTTCTGACATTGTTCCGATTCCTAGATTTTCTTACACAAATCCTGCATTTTCTAAGACTTTTGCTTCTAGGTTTTCTGGAACATTACCGTTTCTAGATTTTCTTACATGTTTTCTTTTACTAATTTCTCGTTCACGTGGTTTCCTACATTAACAATTTCGATTCGCCGTCCCCTTTTTACACAACATTTCTATACTATTTTCCATTCTTATTTCTAACACCTTTTTACTGGCAACATAAACATATGTAAAGGGTGTATCAAAAATAACTTTTTCAACCTTTGTGGAGGATTACTCACTTAAAAACAAGTATAAAAGTCCATATGAACATTTTATGAGTTATAAGTTTTAAATAATCTTTTCGGTAGATTGTACTGTGTTGCCATATAGACTAGGTTACATTTGTCATTCGTGTATATTTATGGCTATGATGCTTATCAGCCACTGAATTGCGAACAATGTGACTAAAATTCTCACTTCATGATGATTCCGACAGAACTAAACTAAAATGTGATTACAATTTAAGTTTAACAAGTTTATATCGTGAGCAAGCAGATATGATTTATAAATACGCCCACACGAATGGTAATAGACGCGAGACTGCTCAGCTGGATGAGATTGCCGAGTCATCCAACGTTTGCTTTTGACTATCGTCACGACCTTGACACCATAAACTATGGATCGAGGAAGACCGAAAAACACATGGCAACGAAGATGATATTCTGCGGGCTGCCAGAGAAAATCCAGGTATCAGCACAAGTTAAGTGGCCCTAGAATGTCGTACAATTCATATTACCGCATGGTGCATAATTCAAGAGAATCTTTTGTATCAGTATCATTTGAAACGTGTTCATGGACTTTCGTTCTTTGATCGCTCACCACGAGAGAATTGCTCCGACGTTTTCAAGCACAAAATATCGATTCGTTGTCTTGTTTACGGATGAAGCAACATGTAGAAGAGATGGAATAACAAATTTTGACAACCAACATTTGTGGGTGGATCGGAATCCTCATGATACAATACAAGCTAGACACCAGCATCAGTTTATGATTAATTTGTCGGCTGCAATTATAACTGATAATCTGGTAGCTCCATATGCTCTCCCAGCACGTCTTACAGGAGCTATCTAGAGGGAATTTATTTCAAACATTCTTCCGGACCTGCTAGATGATGTACCGCTGCTAATACGAAGACGCGTGTGGTTTATGCTTAAAAAGAATGTAGTACATTTTAGTCACATTGTTCGCAATGCAATGTCTGACAAGCATCATGGAAATGGATATTTAGGGGAGAACGAGTTCCATGGCATGGACCTTTTCCTGACCCCATTCCTTTGCATTTTTATCTGTGGGTCCAGCAAAAAAGTTGGTTTATGCAGTAGAGATGAATAATGCAGTGGCGCTTCATCGACGCGTCATCGTGGCCGCCAAAACCATTCGACATGTGGGAGTATTTGAAAGGGACCGCCAGACAATGATCCGACGGGTTCATGCGTGTGTAAAAGCAAGCGGGTGATAATTTGTTATCAATTGCTGTATTGAGGTACAACGACGGTATTTGTTCATACGTTTATATGGGTATTTTGCATATTTGGGTGTCAGGAAACCGCTCCCCAAAGCTGATAAAAATATTTTTGGCACACCCCATATACATACATACACACACACACACACACACACACACACATATATATATATATATATATATATATATATATATAAAAGTGAACATAGAGGTCAACACTTAGAGGTGACAGTCTGTTTCATGCTAGATGCTATCGTCAGGCACGACGATTGCACTAGCATGAAACAGACTGTCGTCTCTAAGTGTTGACTTCTATGTTCACTTTTATATTTACACACGCTCTATCTCTGATATTGAGCACTTTATCCCATAAATATAGCACACTTTAAGACTATATTTCTTCACACATATATATATATATATATATATATATATATATATATATGCTTTTTATTACAATAAGAATTAAGATACCATTAGTTAATAACCCTTTTCCCCTACGAATTTGAATTTTAAAGTTTTAAAGTTGAAAATATCGTCTACGTAGCGTACGTATATCTTCGGTTTACGGACTTGTATGAATGTCGTATTTTCTACATGGGACATGTAGAAAATACGGTACATTTCTACATGATATTTTCATTTTAGCGAACAACATTAAACAAATAGACACACTTAAGACCACATTTGAGAAAAACTCCGTCCTTAACTTCACTTATGAACTGAGCCAGAATAACAAACTTCCATTCCTAGATGTCCTCGTTGAATACAGCAACAACACTTTCATTACATCCTTATACAAAAAAACCCACCAGCAAGAACTCTTGTCACGTAAACTTTAAAAGCGAATGTCCACTTATGTATAAAATAGGTGTAATAAAAAACTTTCTAGAAAGAACACACCAAAATTCATCCTCTAGACTACTCTTCCTCAAAGAAATTAATAACGTAAAACAAACCCTAATCAAAACGGCTTCCCCAATTATCTTATAGACCAACAAATTAGACTATTTCTCCTTAAAGTAAGTAATAATGAGAGTGAACAGACAGTCAAAAATCACATACACATTTATTACAAAAACCAAATGCACTTGAATTACAAACAAGATGAATGCTCACTAAGACATATTATAAAGAAATACACGACCCCAATCGACCCAAATAAAGAAATCAAATTAATTATCTATTATAAAAAATTTAAGACAGCTAACCTCATCCTAAGAGATAAGTCAAAATTACAAAGAACAAACATTATTTACGAGTTCAAATGCCCCTTGAGGAACTGCGTTCCTAACGAAACCGGACTCGTAAATAATTACATCGGTTACACAACCACATGCTTATCCAGACGCCTTACGTTACACCTATCCGATCACAGCTCCATTAGAACCCATTTAAACACACACACAAATTTACCATACTCCATTAGAAATATACTAGTAGAAAACACAAATATATTAATTGCTTCCACCTGTAAAAAATAATGGAGGCTTTAATAATAAAAAAGAAAAAGCCTACCCTCAATAATATTAACTACGAAAAAAGCCACAACGTTCTAACCGTATTTGCTAATTAAAACACTACTACTACACACTAAGACATACACATAATGCACATACTCAACTAAACAGAAAAATATAGCCGAAAGCGCTCGGAAAAATAAAACATTTGGACAGTTCTTACACACCCTTTGTCCAGCAAAGAAATCTCCTGTTCGTACACAAGAAAAATTAAATAAAAAACTTAACGGTAGTACCTTATCTGTCGTTTTTAATGAAACTTGCATAAAAGAATGATTGCTGCCTAAATATACAACTATATATATATATATATATATATATATATATATATATATATATATATATATATATATATATTATTATTATTATTTTAGAATATTACATCAAAAACATGTAAAACAAAAGGATCAGGGACTAATCAATGAGTGGACCGGTTATTTACCAAAGCCTGATGAGATGTGTCAAAACGCATCGTGACTTCGTGCTATCGGAGCTATAGAACGACCCCAAGGGTTGCGTCTACTCAATTTCACTTACAAGGCTTGGTATGGTTTTCAGTTTGCTAGTCTCATGGTGAGAATAGGAACGTTCTAACCACTCAGCCACGTGCCCGCCCATCCACACTCACCCCCCCACACACACATATATATATATACATATATATATATATATATATATATATATATATATATGTTTCTGTGTGTCTGTGTATATTTGGCCTGACCGTTTTGTGTAAACATGAAACAGACTATCGCCGATTTGCATTGTCATCAATGTCTTATCTCTTTCTCGCTCTCCCTCTCTATATATACATATATATATGTGTGTGCGTGTGCATGTGTGCGTGTATGTGTTTATGTGTGTGTATGTGCGTGTACGCACGTAGTAGTATGCCTACAACTTTTTCTTTATATATATATATATATATATATATATATATATATATATATATATATATATATATATATATATATATATATATGTCTGTATAATCAATATTTTGATGAAAATCCGACAGAATGCAATGCATAGAAACATTGCAAATAACACTTTTGGTGGCAATGGAAATACAGAAATAATTACAGGTTTAATTAACGACTATCAGAAATTCCGTCCATTCGACTTTACAAAAGAATCAGAAGTTCAGAAAATAGAACGTAAACAAGGCCCTCGAGAAGACACTGGTTAAACATTACAAACATAAAAGGAATTTGAAATATCAAGTTAATTTAAAATTAATAAAGTTGAATTTCAACATCGATACAGTTGAATTGAAATATCAATTATTCATTTAATGAAATTGACTCATGTTTCTTATTCTCTAAATGTGGATTAAATTCAAGTAAAATCCGTCCTTTGATAACGATATTTAATCAACAAAATATGTGTAAACAATTTTTCTGTACTATCCTATCTTCATATCTATCTATCTATCTATCTATCTATCTATCTATCTATCTATCTATCTATCTATCTATCTCTCTGTCTAGTTGCCCCAGTGTTTTTATCTCTCTCTTCCGTTATCTATCTATCTATCTATCTATCTATCTATCTATCTATCTATCTATCTATCACTCATTACATATATATATATATATATATATATATATATATATATATATATATATATAATCCGGTATGTTTTATCTATGTATTACCTGTTTACTATTATCAGTATGTCTATCTATCTATCTATCTATCTATCTATCTATCTATCTCTCTCTCTCTCTCTCTATATATATATATATATATATATATATATATATATATGTGTGTGTGTGTGTGTGTGTGTGTTTGTGTATTCCGTCTTTTTACATCTGTATAATTGCTTGTCTCTCTCTTTCATTATCTATCTATCTATCTATCTATCTATCTATCTATCTATCTATCTATCTATAGATCGGTCGATCGATCGCTTTTCCTGTCCGAGAAGTATCTACTTTTATTTGTTCTTTATTTGACATGTATCTAAATATTTGCCGTATTTATTTATTTAAAGTTAAATATAGCTCAACAATTTACAATGATTAATTGTAGGTTTCACCAATTTCCTAATTCATCGCTACTCCCTTTTACTCCTCTCAGTGATTCGACTAACCGATCTCATTTCTTTTTCGCTTTCTCACTCGTCATCTCTTTTTAAATTCCCACCAGCTCCTCTCGCATCACCCGTCATCTTTGTACGAAACGGAAAGGCTTGATTAATCTTGCATTCTAAAATTTATAGAAATACTTTACATCAATTCTTTTCTTGCGGAATCATTGATTCTTTTCAAATTTTTTTTTCTTGGCTTGGTCGCTTCTTTTCAATCTCGTCTTCTTGTCTCGCATTGTTTGCACTTCCCAAACAATCGAGTACAATGGCATTCATTTATTTGTGATTTGTAGTTTTGCATTCGATCGGTCACGTAATTCTTGTCATTTCCACTTGAAGATTCCTTCTGGATTTTTAAACGCCAGCGACATCCATTGCCGCACATCGCTCGTCTTACTTTACGTCGAGGAAAATATTTTATCTTCTTCTTAATGATTCTAAAGCAAAAATGATTCATTATGGATATGCGAATAATCCAACAATTTTCTATCACTGTGTAACAAATTACCAACAGACAATTCCTCTCGGAAATTTTTCTCCGACTTTTAAAAAAATAATCTACGGAAAACAAAAACTCTTCGGGAATAGAATGGAATTTGTCTTGAATATTCAGCAATATTTGCATAAAATTTTCTTTTTATATCTTTGAAAAGGCATTAAGATTACATAGAGGACGATTTCATGGAAGTTTGATCTGTTGTCCGGAGAACCTACCGTGGAGCAGTTTAAAAGTTATTACAGCGTATCATTATTCATTTGCTAGCCCACATAAGAGATATTGCAGTTGAATTAATTAAAATTTGAATATAGACGATGACCAAGTATTTAGAACGTACCCCTTCCGACCATTGAACCGGTGTTCAAGTCTCCATCATTATCGATTGGTCAGAGAGTTGATTATTTGAAGTTATCGGTCAAAATAAGCGAACCCGGTGTGTAGCACCATTGGATAATGTTTGAAAACAATATCCAAAAGACTTTGGAAGTCACATGGCAATGTAATCGAGAGAATGAGTGTACAGGCCTTGTTCAAACAATTGATCATTATTTGTGTACTCTCTCCGGAAAATCGCAATTAAGATCAGATCAGTATATATAAATCAATGTTTGGATTTTGGGTGTGCCTGAACTAGTTTTTGTAACTACTCGCACCATCTATCTATGTAAAATAATAGTTATTAAAACCTGCTTAAGTTTGTTGTCTGTTTCATTTTAGTTAAGTGATTTTTGAATATTCAATATAGTCACATTAATGTAATGGAATAATCATTTTCATTGTCGTATTTTTAATTTTTTTTCCTGTTTATTTAATGTCGCTATAATAAATTTTTTATCCCTTTTGTTATATTTATATGTGTATATGTTCATCTTGTCCACCGTAAATATATGTATATATATATATATATATATATATATATATATATATATATATATATATATATATATATATATATATATATATATATATATATAAAGAGATACATAAATGGTAAGATATATATATATATATAACACACGCACGCACAAGCAAAAACACATACACACACACACATATATATATATATGTATGTAATATATATATATATATATATATATATATATATATATATATATTCATCTATAGTAGTAGATATACGTGTAATAATGTATGGATATATATATATATATATATATATATATATATATATATATATATATGTGTGTGTGTGTGTGTGTGCGCTTCTTTTGACATATGTTTCCTCGAATTTGATATTTTAATGAAGACGTTCATTTATTGAAAGTAGCACGAAGAAGCATGACATGAGTAACTGAAGTATGAAGATAATATTGCGCCAATTTTGCAAATGGTGTAGGCTAAGAGTCTGTTAGAAGGCTTATGTAACTATATATATATATATATATATATATATATATATATATATATATATATATATATATATATATATTAGCACGAACGTCATTTTAATAGAGATGTATTTAAGTAGACACCCCAAACCCCGAATTTTTCCAGTCTAACTGTCTATTTATCTATGTTCACATCTGTTTATTTATCTAATTTCATATCTCTGGTTATTTGTCTCTTTAGCTCTCCCTAGTTGTGTATAGATCCATCTGTCTTTGTCTCTCTATCTATCTATCTATCTATCTATTTATCTATCTATCTATCTATCTATCTATCTATCTATCTATGTTCCCACATTTCTTGTTATCTCTTACTTTAATTCCGTTTGTGTATTAATGCCTTTGTTCGTCTTCATCTATATATGAGTATATGTTCACCATTCTCTCTCTCTCTTTGTCTCTTCTCTCTCCATTTATATTTCACAGTTTATATTCATCTTTTCTGTTCATATCCATCACAATATGTGCTCACGAACAACTTTCTGTTGACCATTCAAATAAAGTTTATACATGTATATGTTTTCATATATACATTAAAAATATTTCCTCAAAAACCGATATTAATATAATTAATTAATGATGTGGATTTGTTGTTATGTAGTGTATATCTGAACAAAAGTTTCTAATAACGTCTGCTTTTAAGGCAGTAGAATAATTTCATGTAATCTGTTAACTCTTCTCACCAATTTAACATATATATGTGTTTATGTGTTTTTCTAAATCTGTGTGAGTGTATAAGTGGGTGGATGTCTGCGTGCGTTCTTATAATGAATGGTCACAAATTACTGACAACTACCTAGCAATGTTTAACTTCACTTTTCATGTAAATAATACGTGTTATGTGAGATAAATGACTCTGTAAGAGTTTCTGGAATAAATGGCAATCACACTCCAGGTATACCAGAAACTCACGTTGTGGTGTATTTAATGAGTTTAAATAGATACCTCACTCATACTCATTGGTTTCTGAATCGATTAACTCTGTGGGGTGGGTTGAATATTTTCACCTGCATGCCTGCTGAATATTATTTGAATATTTCGCTCCGTCTCATCATGGTGTAGACTTGACTTACTTTGCAGACATCAACAAAGGCCACCGAAAATCAGAATACCTGCCTATGCCACAATCATTAAGACAGATTCCTGTCTCAAATATGGCCCTTGAAGACAAGACTCCAATGGCAAACAATAGCTGGAACCATTATTTTTCGGACCAGAAAACACGCCTTTATTTTTCCACAGACTCTTGTTTATTTTCTCGAGCCCAAGTGAGGCACACTAACCGATGAACCATTTTCAGAAACAAAGAAACCTTTGGTAAAAGAGCAGTACATATCGACCTTCCTGTATGGCAGTGAATGCCAGAAAATATCCTTACAGATGAAAGAAAACTTGAAAAGTCGGAGACATGGTTCTTGAATATTCATTCTATGAATACGATAGACAGAACACCTGTCAATCAAGGAGTTTTTTTAAAATTATTTATTCCACTAAAAATCCAAATCTCTACTCACGGTAGACATTTACCGAGTGGGACCTTTGCAAGCGAGTGGAATGTAGAAGTAGTGAATATTGATATAATATGTAGGATAGATATCGACTGACGCTAGATCTAATGAGGTTATCATTGTAGTGTTCAGAGCAGTATTTTCTGTCGGGAGTTTCAGGTAACAATTCCGGAGAAGCCTTGCGTGTGGAACATATTCCTTTTAAATTAATATGAGGAGAATACGGATGATTTGACGTCGTGAAATTAGCATGGTACGCCGTAGCCCTGAAGATCTGAATTGGTGGGACTAAGTAATACAGTTTGTTTGAACATTTGTCGTAATACTAGCGATTAAATATTGAGAATCTAGCAATGTTTTGTCTCTCAGATAAGGGTTGAATTGTGGATTATTATTCATAATGCTTATAGCCACGTTAGCGCTTTGGACCCTATCAAGGTTGGAATGGAATGATTCTACTCCTACAGCCAAGATATGGCAGTATAATTAGATCCATCGTTTGATCTTTCTATTTTAATTTAAATAAGATGATGACAAATGTAGTTAGGTATTTTCATTAGGAGAAACTGACCATTCGTCCATCATCGCATCTAAGGAAATTAAATTAAATTAAATCTCAGAAGGAGACAACGGAAGTTTCTGCGCCGTTTCATGACAAGGCCGTCTTCGAAAACTTAATACTTATATTGCGTATTGAATGAAGGACAGGTGGAAGATGAAACTCATCAACCTATGGTAAAGTAAGGAAATGAGGGATGGTAAAATGAGACCCGTTTCTTATATCTACAAGGTACAATATCTTATTGAAATCCATGATCACACAGGTTACACTCGAGAAAAATGATTCGGCGATGATGAGCGTAACCTAAAATTTGTTACAAAGAAAACCAATAAAAGATAATAAAATCATTATGGCACTTCAGAATTTTCTATTCGTAGCTCTTAGCATCTCCCATATACTCTGCTCCGTCATCTATCAACCCAAGCTCGGCCAGGAAGTTGTGACTTGCTTTGCTCTGCCTCTCATAACTTGAATATGAGTATCAAATTTTCCAAGACAACTTTTCTAATTATGTGTGCTAGCAACATTAACTGCCTCTTCCTGATGTTAAGTATAGGTGTCAATTTTTATATCATTGTCTCTAGGTATTCGTTATTGCTCTCATGCATGGTCCATTTTATTCGCAGCACCCTTCAAGTCTCTTCTGCATTTGTTCGGAGATTGTATAGCTTTCACTGCCACAGAGGAGGAATAACACTACTTAATATCTTAGTACTTTCTTTGTTTCTAACAATATTTTACTGTTTCATAATACTTTGCTCAGCTTTTGGAACGCATTTTTCGCTATCACAAGGCGTCTTCTGTTAATACGCTTCCTAGATTTTGAACATATTGTAACTGTTTGATTTTGGTATCCTTAATAGGTAATTTGCATTTTCGGCTGTTCCTTTTGCTAACAGACATTCAGTATTTTTGCAATAAATAATATTAAAAGTCTTCAGTTTTACTCAAAGATTATTCCAAGACTCAAGAATAGTGATGTCGCGAATTTGGATAATACAGCATGCTTATTGTTTTAGGGGAAAGTTTAAGTCTCTGAATTAAATCAGAAAAAAAGAAATCAAATGTTTAGGTTGCTAAAATCTACGGTGGGGTAGAACCTCCTACACTCTATAGGACCTTTATAACAATATATTTGTATTACATTCTGTCACTATTATGTCGGTATGGTTTTTCCAAAAAAATGATAAAATGTGGTAATATTATTGATAATCTAAGGTCTGATAAAAAGTATCAGAACTGTTGCTATGGTAACGAATCTAAAATACACAGGGTGAAGCTCATTGGCAGAGATTGACCTTGAAATCTGTCGCGCATACGGACAAAGTTATAACGTACTCGCTCACTTCCGTTCTATATAGCAGTGCTTGAAAAGGAAAGTGTGTAAAGCATGATTATCTCATCATACCACAATGATTCTATCGGTGAGCATGGCTTAGGCAGAATTTTTTTAGCCAAACCTAACCTTTCTTTAGGTCCGACAATCACTTTATCCTCCATCTCCCACCCCTTTCGATTTTTAACTCTCCAAAACTCAGATCCCACTTGAAAGGAAGTAGATCTCAAGATGTCGAGACAATCCAAGAGAATGCGACGAGACATTTGCTCGATATACTTAAAAACGAGTTTCAGGATTGCTTCAAAAAATGGAAATGTCGCTGGAGAACCTGTGGCTTCAGAGGGGGTTAATTCGATAGAGATTGAATGCCGAATTAATATATGTTGTAGGTTTGTTTTTATAGCACCATTTCAGATATTTTGGTCCAGCCATCGTATTAGGCGTTTCCTTACAAGGAAACATTCGTCATTCGTTGAACGGGCATCCAGTAACACCCTTGATTGAAATTTAAAAAATATATCTGTTATAATATTTTTCCGGCAAAATAACTTTCTCAGTGCCACTAATTGTTGTCGCCCATTCCAGAATCGATGTGGTTATAAGTTCCCTGCTTATAGATTAGTAATGATTTTCTCCGCTGTGCCATCGTAATGCTGAAGACATGAAAGATGCCAATATTTTAGTCCCGATCCAGCCGCTTGCTGTGGACATCGCCTGTACACTTGCTGGCCTCTTGATCTCGCTATTGATTTTCTGAGCTTCGATGTCAATATTTATTATTATTTGTGCAATTATAATTGCTATTATTTGATCTCGTTTTTCGTTCACACATGAAGCAATTGTCTAATCGATATTCATCAATGATTTCTCTAGCATGAAAACAAATAAGAACGTGTTTGCCGGCGACATTCGTTGCCATGTTCATCGGCCAAAATAAAAAAGAACGCAAGGAAATGCTTAAGGATTATGCTTGTTTTTTGTTTGTTTTTTTCAAATCAGATATCGTTTAAAATGTTTGAACAGAATCGGAACAAATCAGAGATCGTATTGTTACTTCAATATCAACACAAATCATTCATTATTGAGTATGAGTGAATATGTATGTTAATGTATTTGGTTGCATTCTGGCTTTCCTGTACGTATATAACTCTATCAGTATGCCGAAATATTTTGTGGAATGTAGACGTAGTGAATATTGATATAATGTAGAATAGATATCGAGTGACGCTAGATCTGATGAGGCTATGAATGTAGTGTTCAGAGCAGTATTCTATCTCGGGAGTTTCAGGTAACAATTCCGGAGAAGCTCTACGTGTGGAAAATATTCCTTTTAAATTAATATGAGGGGAATACGGATGATCTGACGTCGTGAAATTAGCAAGGTACGCCGTAGCCTTGAAGATCTGAATTGGTGGAACTAAGTAATACAGTTTATTTGAACATTTGTTGTAATACTAGCGATTAAATATTGAGAATCTAGCAATGTTTTGTCTCTCAGATAAGGGTTGAATTGTGGATTATTATTCATAATGCTCATCGCCAATTGATATGCGCATTCGGAATACGATCGGAAAGTATCCAAACGTTTTTAATATCTCGGGAACTGCCCGAGCGGCGTTTATGTAACTTAGCATACGAACAGACGGACACGTATATGTATTCTTTTACGCTTTATAATATGCGGTTGCCATTGGTTTTCCGGTCAGTGATATCAGGTATATAGTGTGATCATCGCATTAGCAATATGATGTGCACGATTTGGACATAATCCCGGTAAAACGTCATAAAAACATCTGCAGTCTGCTCCATCGGCCTTCTACATTCAGTCGCCTCGTAAACTAAGAATCGTCGTTGAAAACGGAAAATTTTCAGACCATAGAAGAGATTAAGAATTTTAGCGTTACAAACAAGTAGCTGATGACGATCCCCAAAACGATATTGACATTCTGTGAAGTGAACTGAAAATGTTGCCGAGAGAAATGAGTATTTCCAAAATGGAGTAGATTAAGTGGAAGTAGTTTGTAGGCAATTATTCGTTAATATTATGCCTGGCTCCCTTCCAGACTGACTTCATATATTTTTTTTTCCTTTTTCGTATTAACACTTGGATAATTTCTACTCCGATTCTGAATAACTTTCTTTAAGCTCACGTGATTATATGTTTATACACCTATAAAGGTGCTCAAATGTTCATATCTATATCTGCGTATACGGTTATTAAGTGTACATTTGTATATAAGTGTGCACGCCGTAATGTCCATGTGTAATTGAGAATTTTTCTAATGTGAAATAACTGTTAAGTAAACAGGAAATAATTAAAACCCCAAATTCAATAATGGTTTCTTTTGCTGAACCTATTCAACCAATTTCGGATTTCGAAGACAGGAAGCCAATGCTCCCATTACATTCTGAAATTTCTTTTCTACAAGGTTATTATCACATATCACGTCCGAGCTGTGAAAGTCCAAACTGGTAGAACTATGGAACATAGCTTGTTTTAAAATTTATCATGGTAATAGCGATTAAAATTTGAGAAGCTAGAAACGTTTCCTCTGTGGAATGAGGATTGCAGCGTGGAAAACAATTCATCACCCTTATAACCATGTAATCACATTTGAGTCTGTCAAGGCTGGGAAATGAGGAGTGATCTGATGCAGCCCAGTTAAGGAAGCAAAACTGGATTCTTTGTCCTAACTGACTGTAAGACACAGGGCGCGGTTGTAATAGCGGCAATATATACTACCCAGAAATAATTCCATATATAGATCTCAGAAATACCTCCCACATAATGGGAAAACATTATCTCTATAAAGGCAACATTGTCACTAATGTCATATGTTACAGAATGTGAAATCCAGGGCCAGAATCGTCAGTGATTGACCGGAATGCGTCGTTGGCGTGCTTTTCTAACAGTGAGGGATTACCTTTGTCTGGATTTTGGATATAAGTCCAAACTGGCGGAAATTCATCAGAGGGTCGGAGGAAATTAGAAGCTTCAATACGCTTCCCACAGCCATGTTTAGAGACCGTTTAAGACCACATTCGAAGGGACGCTAACACATGTGTATGCGCGACGACATTTTCTCAATTTGCAGAGTGTGGCCCTCTCTTCTAATAAAAACGAATAACAAAGAAATCGTCCTTTTCGTCAATAACATTTTATGTATGTTACATACCGTATCTATGAACACTAATGAGTATGTCCTAATCCTCATCAGTACGTTGCATACTATTGTATGTGGGGTAATAAGGCTGTCTATTAATTCCACCGGTAACGGAGGTTTACCTACTTCACGCTGCTGGCGAGTATTGTAATTTGTTGATGTTATAAAGCTTATCATTTCATTTCCAACCTCCATTTTGGTTATTCCTCATTCAGTAACACTTGTAGGTTACAACAATGTAGTATCTTGGTGATCCGAATGGACAGAAAATGCAACACTTACCATGGAAACGAGAGCGAGGGAAAGAAATATTTATTCTCCTTTTTACTTTTGTTTACATATATATATATATATATATATATATATATATATATATATATACCTCACATGGTGAACTATATATCACATATATATACATAGCAAAGCAAAGTATAAGAAGGAACGGAAGGAAAAGTCATACAAATAATTTGAAGATATTCCTTCTTATTATGACAAGTATAATTGTAGAAATTCTAATGAATGTCTATTCCAAAACCGATGTCAGAGAGACTCATTTTAACCTAAGCAATATTTCTACAATAGAAAAACAAAGACTTAAAAGATTTTATACTGGGAGTACCAAAAATACCTTTAAAACTAGGTGATACCAACATATATTATCTTTCAGCAATGACGTGTAAAGAAATAGGACGTCCCTTTCTCAATATTTTTGGAACTTAAAATTAGTTAATAAACCTACTACGTTTTTACTAAAAAAATCGAACTTGTATATGTTTAAATTAAACTTGCTTCTTAGGTTTGTAGGAAAAATTAGAAATTATCAATTTTGCTGACAAAACATTCCTATTAAAACGAAAGAGTAAACTGTAAACTGTAAATTGCCGACACAGTATATCTTTTACCATAAAGGAATGAAGGTGAATTTTAGCGTGTTTTATTTTTACATTCAGATAAACACACAGTGACTGACAGTGACTCAATTCTGTCGAAGAGTCGTGCAATATTAGCTTAAATAGTCACTGATTAAAAATTCACACCTCAAACCAGAGGGCTCAACCGAAATTAATTTTTCAGGAGCTAATATATATATATATATATATATATATATATATATATATATATATATATATATATATATATGGGAGATAACACTTTTATAAGCGTATGTCAGCATCCTTCTTCTTTATGGGTCGTGTCCCTTCAGGACCTATGCGATCATGGCTCGCCACAATTTCCTATCTCTTGCAGCTCTAAATAAAGTCATTCCTATATTTCTAAAACATGATCACAATTCTTAAGGTCATTGTGTATGTTATTTGTCATTTATCTGTGTCTCTCTTGCACTCAAACTGTCCTGTGAATAACATATATTCCAAGCCTTCCTTCTTCATCATCTGACATATAAATTCAACTTCTCGTACTGCTGTTAAGAATAAATTTCCTTTTGTTTCTATTTTTTTTTTAAACTTCGTCTTTACTCACATGTTATGTTCATGGTACCCTCAGCATCTTTCTCTGATATCAGCATTAGGTAGACATTTTAAGGAGCACAAAAAGAACGCGACCATTCATCCTGTCTTTTAAGGAAAACTAGAAATTAGAAAGTGACGGCTTGAATCTCTGGGATGCTTTATGACAAAGAGCGGCTTCGGTAAGCTAATGCTCACATAACGTATCGCGTGAAGAACGATTTATATATATATATATATATATATATATATATATATATATGTATATTTATATATATATATATATATATATATATATATATATATATATATATATCAAGTATTTCACCCCAAGCAAAGCGGGATGCCACTAGCACGCAAGGGGTACAAAGTCTGGGAGCGATAGTAAAGAGGCACGACAGAGGAAAGGATGAAGAGAAGGACAGGGAATATATCAAGGCATGTGGAGATGTCGATTGGCATTACATTTGAATAGTTGGAGATTATAGCTATCAGGGAAACAAGTAACAGGAAGGGAATTCCACAGACGGGAGGTGCGAGACATGAAGCTATTAGAGTAGAATAGACAGCTACATTTAACTATTTCGACAGTGAAAGGGTGAGACCGATATGCCAGCATAGTAGCACATTTAAATTCATGTAGTCTGGCAACTAGCGAAAGTAGCTCGTCGAGGCAGTTACCATGAACACATTTATAGAAAAGACAGAGATGCGACGGCACATCCGTGAGAGAGCTACTTTAGACAGATATACCAGATCAGAGTCAATGACATTGCATATCCGTCTCTGGATATTGTCGTGGACCTTAAGACGAACAGTGGGACCACCGGACCATATATGGCAGCAGTATTCCATGCAAGGGCGAAAGTTTGTTTTATACATTTGAAGAATAGACTCGGTCGAGAAAAAAATTCTGGCGCCAAACAGTATAACCAACTTTACTTGCAGTGGATGAAGCTATTGATTCAATATATCTGTTCCGTCTCAGGCCAGCGGACAGTGTGAGACCAAGCGGTCGCAAACAGGTGCTCTTGTAGAGTTGAGCATCAGACATTCTGAAGGGAGACAGGGATGGTTCCCTGTGGTTAGTAATAGGGAGCAGTTTTGTTTTTGAGGCATTAAAGTTAACCAGCCAATTACTGCCCCAGTCTACAACAGATTGGAGTTCCTTTTCGAGACTAACGGCCGTTAGTTTTGTCAGCGATACCAGATTTGCTTTTGTGGCAGGAGTAAATAGTAGTGTCGTCTGCATAGATGCCTACTTGGGAACTGATGACATCGGGAAGATCGTTAATTAAGATAAAGAAGAAAGTAGGGCCCAAGATAGAGTCTTGGGGAACACCTCCGTTTGTAGGAATGGAACTGGAGGAGAATCCGTTAAGGGCGACTTTCATTATACGTTTTGACTGGAATTATCGTGTTAAGTCAAATAAGCGACATGAAATTCCGTATCACTGACGCTTATGAAGGAGTCCGACATGCCAAACGCTATCAAACGCTTTAGAGATATCTAGAGCCACGGCACGATCTTCGCCGTTATTGTGAAGGTGCTTGGTAAACAATTTCAGTTATGGTCGTGAGTACCTCAGCTGCAGAACGAGCAAAGCGGAAACATATATATATATATATATATATATATATATATATATATATATATATATATATATATGTGTGTGTGTGTGTGTGTGTGTGTGTGTTTGTGTGTCTTTGCCGTTATTTGTAATGGATAAATGTATCAGAATTGCTATCATTGTTATTCATTTTTTATAAACAGTGAAAATAATAATGACAAGCGGCCGAGAAAGGTGTCATGCTAATGAAAAATACATGTCCGGAGAAGAATCGAAATTATATCCATATGATTGCATATGTAGATATTCCATAACGTCTGTGTGTACATGTGTCTCATTTTTATAATTACTTAGAGGTATTTATTTGTTTTTGAAATATTAATCAATCTTTTAGTTGGCGGTTTATAAGTTGTATTTATGCGTATTTTTGTAATTTTTTTATTGCATTATACTTTTCTTTATTGAATGGAAACAACATGAACTGATCCAATATTAGTATTGGCAGACACACACGTGTATATATATATATATATATATATATATATATATATATATATATATATATATATATATATATATATATATATATATAAATAAAGACATGTTTTATTTAATGATGTTGACAAATTTTGTTATAATAGGATACCCTTATAATTACGGACAAGTTTCTTAGTATCCTTATTAAAGACAGAATGAACATTACCATGTTGATGCATATTGTTTTATTTCCGAGTACTTTCGACATTAGAATAATGTTGTCATCTGTTTCTTGTTTTTTCTAAGACCAACAAAATTGTTGTGTTCGTCATTTCCTAAGATAAATGTGTTGTGTTCATCTGAAAATTAATATTTTTTTACGTCTGAAATAGAAAGCGTAAAAGATATATACTGTAAATGTTTCTAAATTTTATCATGTAGACACACGTGGATATATAAAGGGATGTAACTATTTTACTAAAATTTCTAAATATTAAAAAAGAAGAAACAACTATTTAAACAATTTGTTCAAACCAAGATGTTTTAAACTTTATACTGTAAACATTTCAAAACGATTGTGCAGAATTCATAATTAATTTGATTAAGGGGTTGTTTCAATTTTTAATATAGTTAGCTAAAATAACTTTTAGTTTATGTTTACGATATTCATCAAAAGTATAAATGTAATTTCAACAAGATTTTTTCTTTCTAAATTGACAAATGAGTCAGGGGTGCTGTTGCAAATATTGAGAGATGTTAGATGCTTCCTTCAAGTGAAAAACGCAACCTTCAAAACGACAAAATACTGGTATAGCCAATGTATATATTATTTTTTCTGTTGGATTTACAATCTCCCACGACATATTTAAATTTATATAGAACAAAAGTTTATATATATATATATATATATATATATATATATATATATATATATATATATATATATATATACGAATGCTTAGAGGTAAAAAATGTATATACAGTTTTAAAAACTAAGAATTTATTAATTTTAATTTTATTAGTCTCTAAGGCCTTTAAAACAACATCTCATCAGGAGACACTCGTTGGATAATTGACAAATTAACGAAAGAAACAGTGACGAAAATGAAGAGCAAAAAAAGGGGGAAACACGCTAAAATAACATATACGTTTTTAGCGTGTTTCCCCCTTTTTGGGGATTATTTCCATTGAACCATTTTCCAGGAAATTAGGTTTTACAAGTATAGTGACTGTTATTTCACTTTCCAATATTGATGCGTATTTTCTTTCTAACATTTAATTTGATGTCGTGTGCAATGACAACATCTGGTTATGTAATCATTTTCTTTTCGAGTTACTTCCAGTCTAGTTTATGCTTCTATTGGAAGTCCTCAAATGATGTTTTTTGTTATTTGGTACAGTTTTTTGTTTGTGATTCTCTTGCACTAATCCAGAAGAAGAAGGATCTCTTTTATAAAAATCTACAGACTTCACTCGTTCAAAGAATTGTTCTGAGAATGTTCTTATATACACCTGACAGTTTAGATATTTCTGAAAGCTTTGGTCTCATGCATGGCATCCGTATGAAAGCCTCGAACTAATTGAGCTATTTTAGAACAGAACTCGATTTTGCAAATTAATGTTTTTGTTTTGTAGATATTTGCGGTATTAGGCAATATGATCTCTAGTTCAGACTATTCTATGTTCAAAGATAAATTTGCTTACATAGTCGGAAGTTTTTTTTATATTAACTAAATCCACATCCACATTTTTATGATGGATTCGGTTAATTGTTATCACTGTTTTCATTCTAATTCCAGCGCCATATTGGAAATAGATAAATTCAGAATGTTGGGATGTTTGCAAAAATATTCACTTTTCTCAAACGAAGCGAAGAGATGTATTCCGTGAGAAAAATGCTTAAATAAATATTTATTTTTATATCTTGCTCTTTCTCTCTTTAGATTTCCGTTTTAACTTGTTTTAAGTATGTATTTCGTTGTTTATAAGTTTTTATTTTCACTCACTTAAAATATTTCTTTCTTTATCACTTTACCTAGAAATAAGGCGATCTACAAAATTATTTAAACATTGCATTTTCTTATACAATTCGTTCTTTTGCTTTGGGAATGATTAAGCATATCCGAATTTATTTTTCAGCAGTTTCGAGTATTTTTTAACTTTGGGCTTTTGCCAAAATGATCCTTTTTCTTATTTATGTGAAAAGAATCTATTGTGAAATATATTTTTCTTTGTAAGCTTTATAAGCTTTTATGTATCTAATGTCTGCACGGCGTAAACATGAAATTTATGTACATAAGTACAGAAAACTGTGAACAACGTATAAATATTCAATATATTGAAACCATATTTGACATATACAAGATCATTAAACTATTTCTTTTTTGAGAATACACTTATGGGATGGAGATTAATATGGCTATCGTTTGTTTCAATAGAGCTTCGACTACTACATATCAGTTTACGTTTAAACAAAAGACTATATCGTTTAAATTTTCTTTGAAATATTGTCACACTTAAGATTTTATTGCAACATAATCAACAGGGTTTTCTCGGATATGCTAAGTCTGAAATTAAGATTACAATACTTTACTTGAGCGTAATATATTTGCATATGTTTCCAACAAATGTTTATTCTAGGAAAACCTTTTATTTAAAGGCTATATGCATTATATGTTAGCTTTGAGAGTTTTAATGAATTTCTATGTTCTTGAGGCTAGAGAAATATTTATAACATTAGTTATAACAGGTAAAAAAATATTTCTTAAGATGAATTTAAATCTCTTATTTCACAAGGATAACTGTTTTATTATGGTTGTCATCACTCACTGCTCTTAATTATATAATTATATTTATACATACTTATATATATATATATATATATATATATATATATATATATATATATATATATATATATATATATATATGTATATAAATAATGAAAATAGAAATTTTAAGGGTCTATTTGTTATAATTTACTTCCCCAGGGAATTATTTGTCCCTGTCTCATCAGACCACACTTCCAAGAGTGAAAAAATGAATTTAAATTTAAATGTAATTTTTATGCTTTGAGGGGTAGTTATAAGTTGATATAGAAAGTAGGGAGAGAGAATGTGACAGACATCGTCAAAATTATATATATATATATATATATATATATATATATATATATATATATATATATATCAGTGTGTTCCAATAATTTGGAGCAACTTTAAGCGTCTAATGATTTTTTTTATCCTTCTGATTTGGCGGACATTTGGGCGATATTATTATTGCCTTGACGTAAATAACATGATCCAGTAGAGAATTAAATTTTCAGCAATAACACTGATTTATTTACAGCTGACTTTGATCCGCATAAATAAAACACACTAGCTCATTTAGTCATCATTTAAGTATTCATGGAGACCTACCGGACACTATTTGTAACATACTTGTTCACAACAATAATATAATAGCATCATCTACAGGAAAAAAGGCTAAAAATTGTAGCCTTATTAATTAAAATAATATTGATTGTAAACTTGGACACGGTATCTTGACCGTGTTTTGACAAATGAAAACATGTTATAAAACATATATACAACAAACCATTTCTTATTTAACAGTTAATACATTTAATCCTTGAAAATGGCTAAATGTATAGCCGAAAGCTCTTGGATAAGAAGAACATTCGGACAGTTTTTATATAATTTATCATCTGAAAAGAAAAAATTATTAGATCGCATGAGAAATTGTATAAAAAACTAAATAAAAGCACCTTGTCTGTCGTATTCCATGAAATGTACACACACACACACACACACACACACACACACACACACACACACACATATATATATATATATATATATATATAAAGACTGATTATAAAATATTTTAAGTCGGATATTCTTTTCTAAGATGAGGATACAGATAAAAATTCGCATTGCACGAATTCATACAAGATTAGGCGAGGGAATTACTAATTCACCTACGTACGCCATCACTCCTTCCTTTTCGGTTCATTTGTATTATCATCTCAGAAATTTGTCTGATGTATATATCTTTACATCGACGTAGAAAAACATGGACATTTGAAGAACGTATGTCAGTGAGCATTTTATTGAAAACAACTGTACGGTCATGGATTTAGAAGTCTCTGTATGTACACGTAATTAAATGATTTTTTTTTCTAATATTTAATCGGATTAAAAATACACTTGAATTATTCTATTGTTCTCATCAGAGTGAATGTTCAAGATGGCAGAAGATATAGCAAATGAACTTACGCATATCGAAAATATGTCAGGCAAATTTGAAGGAGTCAGTGCGGAAAATTTATCGGGCCTCTTCCGAAATCTGATCAAATATACAAACATTAGAATATTTTTTGAATCTATTTTTCCTGGAGTCTTTGATTTTTATTACCCTAGAACATTTTTCTTTCTGTATGTAGAAACAACTGCTCACAAAGCACACACATAGACTTATATATAAATATGTCACGCAGAGGATGATATTGTCAGGTATATGTGAAAACACAGACATACACAGACGAACGCACATCTAAAATTAGATGAATGTAAACATTATACATATATACAAACATACATACATACATACATACATAACACAAAAGTCACTCGGACACTTTCGCTTTCATATATATATATATATATATATATATAGAGAGAGAGAGAGAGAGATATGTTTGTGTATATATATATATATATAGATATGTTTGTGTATATATATATATATATATATATATATATATATATATATATATATATATACATATACATAAATATGTGTATATATAAATTATATATATATGCACACAAATGTATATAACTCTAGGGAAAGAGAGAAAGATTTCGAGTAACTTTTGTGTTATGTATGTATAATATATATATATATATATATATATATATATATATATATATATATATATATATATATCAGTTGTTTATTATTATATAATAGACATTCTTTATAAAGTCAAGTCAGCTTGCTAAAAACTTTAGATGTCCTTTCCGTACAAATAATTATTTTATTTCATGGCTGACTTTCGCTGGATTACGCAGTTAATTTCCATTATTCCCAAAATTATTTTCAAATTATGAAAATTATTATCGTACAGAAACCTGTCGTAAAAAATCACGTAAAAATCTCCGAAAATAATAGCATTAATGAAAAACAGGAATTGAAAATTTCGACTATTGACAGTGTGTTGAGTCCCTTTAAAGTAAATGATGAGACATAGTAACACACTGATATTCGCATTTATTATATAGATTTTAACTACTAAAACATAAAATATAAAAGGCAAAATATATACATAAAAATCTTAATACATCAATCAATAAATGAAATTTTACATACACATATAGGTAAAGTAAATATATCTAAATGTCATGACCCTGAATAAAGGAACAGATTATTTGTTATGTGTACTAGGATGGATGTGTGTTATGGTCCAAATTCCTCGTACCACGGTGATGGTAGAACCAATGAAGAATAACTCGAACTCAGGTATGGAATAACACAAATATATTACAAACAGAATATGTACAAAAGAAGTAGAAGTGTTAGTAATAACAATCAGGTTAGGTTAGAGAGAACTATGTTGTCTCGACCAGTATCACTATTCCAATGTCTTACAGTAATTGTCTGACTCTCGATTCTGTCTCTGACTCTGACTCTGAACTGTCTGTCACGATGTTCATTAACACGCCCACGTGTGTCAAATGTGGCACAAGACCGGTTTAATGTGGGCTTTCCGTAGAACCCGTATAAACGGGATCGGGTTGGTCAACCTCCCCGAACGAGGTTCTACCGTTCGGCGGAGCCTCGTCCGGGTTCCTCCCTGCCAGAGACAGAGAGTTCCCCTCTGCCTCAGAGACAGAGAGTTTGACCGACTAGCTGAGACGTCCAAAAAGGACTGACTCTCACGATGTTCATTAACACGCTCACGTGTGTCAAATGTGGCACAAGGCCGATTTAATGTGGGATTTCCGAGCCCGTAGGCTCTGGCAAAAATTGCCCGTAGAACCCGTATAAACGGGATCGGGTTGGTCAACTTCCCCGAACGAGGTTCTACCGTTCGGCGGAGCCTCGTCCGGGTTCCTCTCTGTCCAGAGGCAGAGAGTTCCCCTCTGCCTCAGAGGCAGAAAGTTCGACCGACTAGGTGAGACGTCCAAAAAAGACTTTATTGATGCCTTCAAACCTGTAGAAAAATCAGCGCAAACTCGAATTTCTCCTGATTTCTTTTTGACGTAGACTGTCGATGCGGCCCATTTACTGTATTCTACTTTTGTCAATATGCCAGTGTTTTCGAGTCTAGTTAATTCTTGATCAATTTTTCTATTGACGCAAACGGTACGCTCCTTTTTTTTCTTGAAGATCAGTTGAATGTTTTCTTTTATTTCGATATTTGCTGGCCTTATCTTACATCTTCCGAGACCTACTGAAATTACTTCTGGGAAACTAGTTTTTAGTTTCTCTTTTAATGTGTCTGCCTCGGTTGGTAAACTTTTACATTTTGGCAGTACGTACATATTGGTAGATCTCACAGTTCAAATTTTTGCATCCAATCTGTTCTGAATAGGTTTTCTGTATTTATTAACACGTACATTTTTAATTTTTTCGTCATTCCATTAAATGTTACATTTGTAATTACTTCACCCTCGAATTTTATCTTTCTCCCCGTAACTGATCTAACAATTTTATCCGTTTTAACATGGCAGGTTTGTTCTGTTTTCTCCATTTTTGTAGGTTTATAATAGTTAAGTCTGAGCCAGAATCCAGCTGTAACCTGACTTATCTGTTTTTCATTTCAACTTGTACGTATTTTCTTATGTTAATCTCATCAACTTGGTCAGTCCTTGTGATTCTTATTCTGCTTTTGCTTTCTCTTGTAGACCAACAATGAGAACTTTTGTGTCCTACTTTCTTGCATGTTAGACAAGTTTTAAAACGGTATGTGCAGTCTTTAAACCAATGCAAAGTCCCACAACGATAGCATGGACTGGGTGATTTTTTTTTCTGATATTGACTTTTAGAGTTAGAAATTTTATTTTACCTTTTCTTGAGGGGGGAAATTGGTTTGGTTTGTTTCTGAGGAGGGAAAGTTGATTTGTCTTCGTACTTTACGTATGTGTGCTATGCCAGCTTCTTCTATGTCTTTTGAGTTTTTCCTCACACTGATGCATCTCTGGCAGTCTTCGGATAGTTTTTGAAGTGTCAAATCTTGTTCACTCTCCAATTTAGTAAGGATTCTGCGTCTCATTTCCGCGTCTTTGGTTGAAAGCAGAGCTTGGGCGTAAATTAAGCATTAGAAATTGTCCGCGCTGAGGTCCGATAATTTGAAGTCATCACAATATTTATTGACAATGTACGCGAAAGTTACGTAATCTTAGCTGTCCTTTTTTGTTAGGTTCAGACACTTCCATCTTTTGTGGAATAGTGAGGTATTATGGCTGAAAAGATGGCTTCTTTGAAAGTTAGCTCATTTTCTTTCTTGGAAGCATATAATCTACGAATTTGGTATATTCGCATGTGCCTAATTTTCTTTGTAATAGACGTACTTTATTTGCGTCTGACCCATCTATGCAGTCAAATTCATATAGATCTTCGTACCTTCGGAAGTAATTTGCAAAAGTTTTATCTTCGTCGGGTCCATACGTGAAAGCTTCGATAGTTCTCCAAATAGCGTCTTGTGAGAGAATTGTTTTATTCTCGCATTTTTGCTCTTTATTTGACATTACACGTAGCAATAATTCTTGCAATTCAAGATGTTTCTGTTCGTACTTTTGTTGCTGTTCAAATTGGATTTTGATAACTTCCACAATGGTTGACTTAAAATCTTCCATGTTAACGTAATTTTGTGTACGTATTTAAATTTAGTGTAACCTGATATTCTAAACCTGTTTACGCCAAAAAAAAAAATTCGTTTGTTGCGAGTAAAATTGATATCCAAAAAGAAAATTCTTTTTTTTTATGTCTTCGCGAAGAACTGTTTTTATTAGAAACCTCGCGTAGAAGTTGTTAGTAGAGTAGAGAGTACAACGAAAGAACAGTACATAAATAGACA
Organism: Acanthosepion esculentum; assembly: GCA_964036315.1. Taxonomy (NCBI): domain Eukaryota; kingdom Metazoa; phylum Mollusca; class Cephalopoda; order Sepiida; family Sepiidae; genus Acanthosepion; species Acanthosepion esculentum. Next base: position 40,083,636 of record OZ038480.1, read on the forward strand.
GAAGATAATGAAGGACATAGCATTTCAACTTTAGTGGAATAATCTTGAGTGGAAAGCAAGAAGTCAGAAGAGAATTCATGACATCTAGATACCACAGAGGAAATTTCATCAGATTAATTACCACGAAAGTATTTATAGAAAAGTCACAAGGAAGATAAGTTACGTTGATAAAGCTCCATTAATAAATCAGTGACCATTATATAGGGATCGCCAATGCTTATAAACGGAAGATCGCTTAAGGCGTGAAGTTGACATCATGCAGTGTTAATTTCTGTGTTTCCACAATCAATGAGGGTTGCTCATCTCATGACACGGTTAGTTATATCTATGTGTGGGTGATTTGTCTAGGTATGAATATGTGTATGTATGTGACATTATACAGATATATACGTGCAACTTAATGACAATAATAAAGATTAGCATTTCAACACAAATACCTGTCTTGTCAATGTACTTAATCAAGTGTTAAGTATCCTTTGCATAGATAAAGAATTACAAGGTAGACATATCAGTAATGTATGTAAGAAATATGCAATGCGGAATTATAATTACAATCTAACTAGTTTTAACCTTTTTAGTTGTTAAATTCAGAATGTTTACTAGTCTGACGTCAAACCAGATAAACTGTTAGTAATTTTGATCCATGAGGGTAGACTGTACGCATTGCAATTGACATCTTATTTACAATATTTACATTGTATGGCACAGTGGTTAAAAGCATCGGTTTGTACAGGGACTTGATTAAAAAACAGTTGTGATTTAAATACCTGGCTACAGGAGAGGGGAAGGAGTTGATTTGAAGGGACATAACTGATAATGAGCCATCCGGAAGTGTCATGCCACGTAGAACCAGAACAATCTAATCCGGTGGACGAAATCAATGTTCAGTTCGAAATTGCAATCACTTGAAGAAGACCGGAGGTTACGACGGCCGAAGCCTTGAGAATATGGCAACGAAGACGAAGACAACAGTCCGAACACTGTAAATATTGCAAATAATTTCAATACCTCATCTCAGAAATATAGACAGATATCAGTTAGTCAGTTATGTGCCATGCATGATACACGCTTAGGCGATCATGTATCTTTCGATACACGATCGTCTGTCATGTATCTTTCGATAATTGTCTGACGAGGCAGATTTTTTACCGCAACAGGTTGCCATTTCTTTTTCTGTGGTAGATCAATTGCCAGCTATGGTTATAGAACCCGTCCTGCTATTTAGCCATAGCTGTGGCAGGGGAGAAGAAGAGGAATCATAACTTTCCCAAGGATATTAGCACGTAAGTGAATATAATAGATTTGACTGGAATTCAAATTCAGCTCTCCGATTCCTCAATCCGAGCCGCTATCCATTATGCCACTGTGTCTCCCTACCAATCTTATTTAACACTAAAAGATCCACAAATTTAAATGGACAAGTTTCGAAGAACCAGAATTGTTTCAAGAAATAATTTATGTCACACTGACATGTGTCTTTTTGACAATCCATATACATATGTATAAATTAACCCACATGCTAACTAACGAGCTTATATAAATGATTGATATAAGAGGCTTTAGGAAAGATAGCAAAACCCAAAGAGCGCCAAAGGATTGGAAGTTGAGGAGAGCCATGATCGCCCATTTCCTGAAGGGAAATGATATATTGAAGAAGAAGACTTTGAATTTTAAAGCAGCTTCAAAAATATTGCTTGCTGACATAATAGTTTCAACCGCGTTTTTCTTTTCTCTCTCACTAATCAAATATGATTATACTGTATTTGAAGTAAAACACTTCACGTTTGTATATTTGTATATGTACTTTCTTTCCGACATATATTCAATTGCTGTAGAAAATTCTTCTGAGAATAAACAAAAGTAGCTTGAGTAAATACTGCAGCAAATATTCTTAAACAAACTGGAATTGAGTGAAATTACATTGGGAAACCTCCGTCGTAAGAGGTTGATGTTTTTTACATCCTAATTGGATATGTTCTTTTCTTCTAAACAAAACACACTCTATGAAAATACACTGTAAAAACCTGCTCAGAGGTGAACCCGTTGGTAATCAAAATTTTTGAACAGAAAATTATTCGTTAAATCTGAAATAGCATCGATTGGGCAGTGTTTTTATTTTATTTTTTACTAATGGTATGGCTAGTTTCTTTAAGTATGTTATATGCTAGTCTTATCGTCCGAGAGAACACTTTTTGCCCTTCATCAGCATATTTGATGCTAACCTACAGGAGAGTCACTCATTGCGCCTTCTTGGTCTAACATTTTTTGTTGACGCGAAGTTGAAATCGTGTTCTGAAACAGTACCTAAGTCTGATGCCAGCAGATTTGTTTCGCTGTCTCGCGCCAGACATTTTTCTCGACAGGATTTATCTTACATATTTATAAGTCTAACATTCGACCATGCGTTGAATATTGCTGCCACATCTGGTCTGGTGATGCTATTATAAAAAAATAGTTATTATTGATATTATCCAAAGAATAATCTGCAATGTTATTGGCTCTGACATGGCATCTCGGCTTCAATCAGATTACGAACGCCTTATCTCTGTGCCTTTTCTATAAATACTTTCGTGGTAATTTTTCTGATGATCTTTCCTCTAAGTTACCTAGACTTTATGAATGTAAGCGCAGTACTAGACTGGCGACGACGTCTCATTAATTTGCAGTCGAGTTGGCTAGATATAGCCGTAACACCTATACTCTCAGGTTCTTTTCTCCTGTATCACGCTTGTGGAAATTTCTTCCAGCTTCATGCTTCCCTGTCAATTCTGATATTCAAAAATTTAAATGCAAAGCCAATTACAATCTTCCGTCTTCTTAATTCTTTTATTGTTCTCCTTCCTAAATCGTTTTCTTTTTCAGATTCTCTCACAGACGGTGACCCCTTTTGTCTCATTGGATTTATTGACTTGCTTGAATTAAAATGATTAACAAAAGTATTTAAGAATTTGGCAACAGGAATGTTGCTGTAAAATGATTTAACATTTAAAATAGTCATGAGTTTATTATTTTTAATTGATAAGAAATATTGCCTAACAGTTAATCGTAGTTATTTCCATCATCACTGGATACTGTATAGAATATTCCACTCTATATAACCTGCAGCATATGAAAACAATAACGCGGTTAATCGCAACGTTGATGTACGATATTTGCATGCAGCTCAACCGAATAAAAATGTACGATTTTTTAATTAAATTCTCTCATTTACGCATTGTAAATTTCCAATTATATGATGTAGTTAGATTCGCTCTATGATTTTAAATGTTTAATGAATTGTTTAGTGAAAATCTACCAGCATGTTTTAGCGTATAGAATTGATTAAAAAGGTTCTCACGAATATTTTCGGTATTGTTAGATCAACCATCATTGTATTACTATCGAGGCGAAACTTGTGCCAGACCAAGTAAAACAATGTATATACTCATGTAGTAAAGTAGTAATTGTTCGTGATCAATTAAAAAAAAATACTCCCGGTATTTCTTCAGTACTGATGATTAGTTTTGAGAAAAGAAGTTTGCTTCATATGTGTGGGCGTCTCTAAGCAACAATGGCAACCCTAATGCAAAAAAGATAACTTTACATCGATGCATTTCACGCCAAAAGAATGAAGAAAGCTTAAAGAGTTTACTTCTTTTTCTTGCCATCAGATGGTTTGGCTACAGGTTGGCTTTACTTTTGTATTCTTTGTTTATTTTTTAAAATGAAAGCTTATACATTGCTGTCAAGAATTTCAAGAAAGTTAAGTGAAACCGAGTACTTTTTTGTTGTTGTTTTTGTTTCCTGCGTTCGCCCTTCCATTTTTGTCTAAGTCGACAAATGCAACGCCTCTGCAAACCTGGCGCCGGTGGAACTGAAGGTATTACACATTTCGACACGCGCTGAGTAATTCGAAAAGTTCACAAAACAAAAGAAATATTGTTTTGAAAAGATGGAAAAGTTGCAGAGAATAAATGAGAAGGAGAAGGAAAATCAACGAAACTAAAGAGAGACGGGGGTAATGGAAGAAACAGTGATCGAAGGAGATGATGTGAACTAGCCATAGTTTAGTGATACTGATGGCCATATTGAGAAAAAATGCGAGTAGAATTCACGATGGGAGATAATTATCTTAGAGCTGGGAGGAGAGCAGATGGAGACAACTCCTGAAAACGTAAGTAGATTATGATAGAAATATAGTGAAACAGAGAAACGATGATAGTAGCATAGTGAATTAGAGAAACAGAGACAAGATAGAAATATAATGAAACCAAAAAAAACTTAAACAGAGAAATAATAGAAATATAGTGAAACAGAGAAGTAAACAAGACATTATTACAATGTTTGGGTAAAAGTAAGCGCAAATCTGAAGTGAAACCAAAACAAAGAGAGCCGACGAAAGAGGATGCAAAAAGAGATGAATTTGGTAAGCGAAGGAAAAGAAAAAGAAGAAAGAGAATGATAAAACGAGATAGAAGAGAGAGTAAATGAAAAGAAAAAAGAAATAAATCGAAACTGTATGAAAAATATTGAGAAGAGAGACAGTTTGATAAAGAAAAAGGAAGAAGAAAAACAGAGAGAGAATGTAAAAATCGAAAATCTAAAAAATAATGCTTAAAACAAAAGGTTCTGCTTTTTTTTTGGCTTTCATATTTACATAGGGGAATTGGAGAGTTTCTTTCTTGTTTTTTGTAAGTAGACATTGATGCATTTTTAACGTAAGAAAGAGATTGACACCACTCTACATTTTAACGTTGAAAGAAGTATCTTGAAATCACGTCGGATCAGAATATTCTGTCGGTCAGCACGTACTCTTATTTTCCATCAAGCGATAGGAGTCTTTCGACATTTTCAAGCGGCGATGATATTGATGATATCAAGATATAAACAAGAAAAACTATGTATATTTTTTCTATTCTTCTTCGCTATGAAATGTTTAATGTTGATTTTATTTATAAAGTGTGAAACCTAACAGTTGTTATTCATAATACAACCAGAATTATACTACTGAATATCTAACCTTTTGTTCTTTTTTTCTCTATCTTTTTAAATTTATATAAACCTTTTACCCGGTTCAAACGCCTCTACGGTCTTTTGAAAAGGAGTAGACGTTTATCCTTTGTTTCCTGTTTAGAAATTGGTTTCCGATTCCTTCTAATCTTTACTTCAAAACTATACTTGTAACGTCTCTACGTAAACTGCGATATATTATTTATTTATTTAATTATTTTCTCAATAGAAGGAGATAAGTTTGATAATTGTCCGTATCACGTTCCTCTCCCGTCTTTTGAACAGAAGTTTATACCTTATTTCCTGTTGTTTCATTTCTATACATTTAACGTTTTCGACAAAACTCTGAAATTTTAATACTTATTTAATTTTTTTCCCCAATAGGAGTAGATTGTTTCCCCTATTGTCCGATTTCTAATCTTCTTTGGGACACGAGTATAGGTTTATCCCTTGCTTCCCGTTTATGTTTGTGTACCCTGCTCCTTATAAATTCTATTTCATCTCTATACTTCTAAAGTCTCCGCCTAAGCTCTGAGAGTTTATTCATAATTTATTTATTTTTTATAATTGTAGATTCTCCCCACACCGCTTTTGAACATAAGAAGATGTCACCAGCTTAGGATTGTGTCTCTAATTCTTTCTAAAGTCTTTTTCATTCTCTTTCAGTCCCACGTTGGGCTTGCGTCTTAGCGACGTCATCGCCTTACTTGGGTTGAAAAGATTTAAGAAAATCGAATTAATGGTTATTGTTATTTATACATTTTGAAAAAAAATGATGTTTTCTATTGTATATAAATACTTGTTACAAAATAAAATCCTTGTATTTACTTGGATAAAGACCCTCAGAAGGCGGAAATTTTTCCATTTGTCTTTATTCATCTTGTCCTTTTACCGATAACCTCCATCTGCAAATTTACACACAAACACACACACGCACACACAAACACACACACATATATATATAATATAAAAGGCTCAAACATTAATATTCGACGGTTATAATTTATTACATTGGAATTGTAATCACGATCCAATTCATCAGACCTACAAATTCAAAGATCTATCCATTGTATCGGAAACTACACATTAAAAAAGGCTTTTTGAATTTGTAGGTCTGATGAATTGGATCGTGATTACGATTCCAATGTATATAAATTTTAGCCATGGAATATTAGTGTTTGAGTCTTTTATATTATATTCTTACTCTGTCCTGGTCATTGAGTTCTACCTGGATTCTATCCTCTTGGTAATTTATATATATATATATATATATATATATATATATATATATATATATATATATATATATATATATATATATATAAGTGACTTTTTGGTTTCCATATTCTCTAAAACTTCATCGTTGATCATATGTTCAGCCCATGTTGTTCTCAACATCATGCTGTACCGTGAAGTCAGATCTTCATCTGGGAGGAGATTGTCCAGTATTCTCTACCATATAGACAAACTGGCATTTCGTAACATTTCAATGATATATATTTTTTTTTTTAAGCGTATCACCCCGAGCAAGGCCGGTGGCCACTATCACGCAAGGGGTTACAGAAGGGTTGGAGGAAGAGCAGATAGGAGTGGTAAAGGAAGGGATGTGGAGAAAGAGAAGGACGAAGGGCCGATCGAGGTAGGGGGGTTACGGAAGATATAGAGCGAGAGCAGATAGGAATGGAAGATGTCAGGAAGTGGATAGATCAAGGCAACTGGAGATGACGATTGACGCTACACTTAAACCGTTGGAGATTGTATTTGTCAGGGAAACAGTAACGGGGAAGGGAGTTCCATAGGCGAGATGTGCGAGACATGAAGCTATTGGAGTAGAAAAGACGTCTACACCTAACAGTTTCTACGGTGAAGGGGTGGGAACGGGATGCCAGCCTCGTAGGACGCTTGAATTCACGAGGCTTAGGGACAAGTGAGAGCAACTCCTCAGAGCAATTACCGTGGAAGTACTTGTAGAAAAGGCAGAGTGATGCAACATTCCGTCTGTGAGAGAGCGACTGCAGACGAGATGACAGATCAGGGCCAATCACATTGCATATCCGTCTCTGGATCTTATCAAGAACCCCGAGGCAACACGCAGGGGCCCTAGACCATAAATGGCAGCAATACTCCATGCAAGGTCGAATGGTAGACTTATAGACCTGGAGGATGGATTCAGGGGAGAAGAATTTCCTGGCTCGGCACAGGGAACCAACTTTTCTAGCGGTGGATGATGCAATTGACTCGATGTATTTGTTCCATCTCAGATCAGCGGACAGCGTGAGACCGAGCAGCCGCAGAGAGGAACTCTCGAGAAGTTGGTCCTCAGACATTCTGATGGGATGCAGAGATGGGTCCTTGTGGTGGTTAATGGAGAGCAATTTTGTTTTAGAGGCATTAAAGTTGACCATCCATTTCTCTCCCCAGTCCACAACCGATTGGAGGTCCTTTTCAATTTGAGCTGCCAGGTTAATTTTGTCCGCCTCGGTAGATTTGTGCTTGAGGCAGGAGTAAATGGTAGTGTCGTCAGCGTAGATATCGACTTGGGAGTCTATGGCGTCAGGAAGGTCATTTATAAATATGAGGAACAGAGTAGGGCCAAGGATGGAGCCTTGAGGAACACCAGCAGTAGTGGGATAGGAGTTGGAGAAGGATCCACTGAGAACAACCTTCAAATCCCGCTTTGATAGGAACGATTGAATTAGGTCAAACAATCGACCTGTGATACCATAACCCCGGAGCTTGCGAAGGAGGCCGGTATGCCAAACCCTATCGAATGCCTTGGAGATGTCAAGGGCCACGGCACGGGCTTCGCCGTTACTATGGATAGCTTGGTAGACAAATTCAGTGATGGCCGTAAGCACATCGGCAGTAGACCGGGCAAAGCGGAAACCATACTGCTTGTCTGAGAGCAGATCGTGGGATATCAGGTGAGTAGTCACTTCGGCGTTGATAATGGCCTCGAAGACTTTGCCGAAGATGGGAAGGTAATTAGAAGGGTTGGAGGGGTCGCCAGAGTTCTTAAAGACAGGAACAATGGTAGAGGACTTCCAGCAGTCAGGAAAACAGGAGTCCTTGAGGCAGCGGTTGTACAATTTAGAGAGGGCAGGTGCCAGTTCAGGTGCGCATTTCTTCAGGACAATGGCTGGTATTCCGTCGCCGCCGGTGGCCTTGTGGGGATCTAAGTTAGAAATAGTGCCCAGTACCGACGACGGGGTTATGTGCAAGCCGTCCAGTAGGGCCTCAGTTCTGGGAGGGAAGTCAGGCAAGGGTATGTTCTCTGTTCGTAATGAAATTGTCCTGTTTCTTAATACTTTGCTTAATTATTTGGGAAACGTCATTTACTATCCCACTGTGCCTTCGTAGTTCAGACTCGCACTTTCCGTCCTCTGTTATAACACTTCCCAGGTGTTTAAATTTTTGTAATTGTTGGTTCTTGTACCTCTAGTTTGTAATCGGTATGCTAGATGGTTCCTTTTGCCAGTAATCATACATTCTGCCATCTTGGAATTGACGTTTATTCCTTTCTTCCCGCTTTCCTTTACTATATTATGTGGCAATGCTTGTAGTTTCTTTTACGTGTCTCCTATTCTGTCATCTCCATATCATATTTTGTACTCGCAAATAATGAGTCCCAGTAAGAGTTATAATTCTCTCAGAATCTCCTCACTGTATAGGTTGAATAAGTCAAGCAAGAATACACATTGTTGTCTTACTCCCCTTTCTATTTTTGCATATATACCGAATTTCTTTTTGTCTCGTATGCAGACAGTGGTTTCCCAGTAGACAGTCTAATATATTTGTCACATACGTCAAGGTTACCTAGCAGTTCCAACTCTGCTCTACTTTATCGAACGCATTTGCATGATCTGTATAGGTAGACCTCATTTTGCTTTTACATTGTGCTTTCTGATAATATTCTAAGCATATATATCGTATAGTAAACTTCATTTGAGAAACAGCTATCATCATGCAGACGACAATTTTTCTATTATGTTATTTTATGTTCATACCTTGAAATTCTTGAGGACGTTCTGCTGGAGCTGAAAATGTGGCAATTCTCAACAGATAAAATCAGGGCCATTTCTCTAATTTCAATTACTGATTCCAAGTTTAATGCAATTTCCAATAGGTTTGTTATTAACAGATTTGTTATTCAATGGATTTCGTTTCTTCTTCTATTGCTGGATTCATCCAGGGTTATTTTTTACTAAATTCTGCATACATTTTCCACAAGATTCAGCATTTTGGCGTTGACTAAGTGGTCCATTTCAATCTCAGTGTCCCAGAAAATTTTACGTATTTCATTGGCCAGGATAAATTTTGGTCTATAGATGTACCATATAAGTTTGAATTGAAAATATAAGTGTGTGGGCGATTTACCAGAGGATCACTATCTGTACCCATATATTTCTATTCTTGTTTTGTTTCTGGACCAGTCTAGTGAATTTTTATAATGTTATTCTTTGTCTCATTTTTATTTTACAGTCTACATTTGCAGTATTCTTCTCTCTCATCCCTCTTGGAATATACTTCATTCTTGTCGCTTTGGTTTGAGGCGATATTAAGATTTTCTCAGCGAGCCTCATTTTGGGCCATGTCAATGTTGATCAACGTCCCAAACGTTCAATTTCTCTTCGGAAGATTTGTTATAATCGGTTTACGTTCGCATTTTTGGTAATCATCTTTGCGTTTTCTACTACTTTGTTTATTCTTCTGTTCACTCTTTTAAACTTTTGCATTTTTCGTATAATCTTCTCTTCGCCCCGCAGAATTTTTTCTCCAGAGACGCATTGTCGCCAGCCCATGGATAATCTATTATTTCCGTCAATAATAAATAGTCTTTAGTACCAAATCTTCAAACCTTAACACTTATGCCATTGAACGATGTTGAGATGCCCTCATATCCGCCAAATTCCATATGTATGACGAACGTTCAAATCAGACTGTTGTTGCTTTCAAGAACTGCTACATTGTGGAAAAGATCCAGTCTTGTATTCTTCAAATCAATCGTTTTCCTCTTTGCACTCAAATACTATTCTCTATGATCCACATCACATGCATCATGCATCATTATAACTTCAACATTAATCCTCTTGCTTGATTGGCTCTCTTGCCTTGCATTGAGCGAAATGTAACATAAAATTGCATTCCCTTGCATACACTTTTGCACACTTGATGAGGCAATCGATGCAATCTTCGTTGCTAACAAGTCCTCTTTATTTGCCTTTCTTTTATCAGATCAGTCAGTTAAGTATGATATAGGATACCTGCTTGCGCAATCATCTATTTTGATTCCTGAGTGACTCGGCAGAATATCTTCCCGCAGTAGTTTGCCATTTCGTCTTTTCTGCAGTAGACTTGTTGCTTATCAAGGCTACAGGACCCATACTGTCCTGCTATTCAGAACAATAAATGGGTGAGGGAGGAGAAAAGATCAGTTCATAGTTTTCCCAAGAATATTTGCGCGTAAATAAACCCAACTACCTGATGTCTCATTCCGAGCTTTTATCCATAACTCCACAGTGCACATCGATTTTAGCAAATAATTACTTTTTAACCCTTATGTGTGATCATCAGTTACCTTATTTGGTATTAAAGGATTGTGTGCCCCTCCCTTGCCTAGAGCAAGTATAAAGCGGAGTACCTCACAAGTTTTACAAAGTCCACCAAATATTTATTGTACAATACATACTCAAGTACTTTTGTTTATATTCACGTTTTTGTGTCGGTAGATTTGGGATATGTTATCATTTGCTTACCCTGTTCCCATCCGGATCATTTTTACTATCTGTGATGTAATCATTATTGGTCTATGAAAACTCCAGAATTCCTTTCCTTTTTAAAGATCCTGTTAACTTTCTGAAAATTCGTTCAGAGCTCTTTATTTAATCAGCAGTGGTTGATTGTTCTCGTTTGGTTTGGTTTGGTTGGGTTGGTTTGTTTTATGGCATATCAACCTCAATGTATCATTTAATGCAGACAACATTTTACGATAGATTCGTATGAATAGAATATGTATTCTTTGGTTTAGAATAGTTTGGTATATTTTGTTTTGCGGCATATTAACCTCAATGGGTCATTTAATGCAGACAACATTTTTAGGATAAATTCGTATGAATAGAATATATATTCTTTGGTTTAGATTAAATTGGTGTATTTTGTTTTACGGCATATTAACCTCAATGGGTCATGTAATGCAGACAAGATTTTTAGGATAGATTCGTATGAATAGAATATGCATTCTTTGGTTTAGATTGGTTTGGTTTATTTTGTTTTGCGGCATATCAATCTCAATGTGTTGTTTAATGCCGACAAAATAATTATTGCTTGTAATACTTTTCCAAAAATGTATTGCTGGTAATAATATTCCCTCAAAAAATACATTACTTTTTATAAAAATATATTGCTGGTATTAAACCTATTTTTACACTCTCATAATATTTTGACCCTAGTTTGGATGTCAACTATTTTCCCATAGCTGGAACCCTAACATATGCTACCACCCCGGGACTGGGTGTATCTTGGAACACCAGAAATTAAGAAGTGGTTCCACGCTACTCAAAACCTCCTTATCAGTGGACTTGCTGTTGGCTGTAGTTTATCATCTGACCCACAACGCATTCTCGTTTCGCTGACTATTTATAGGGATATATCATCAAATTTAGAACCGCTCAGTTATTGCTTGTCCCATTTTCAGTGAATCCAAGTCTGCCGCACTTGGCCCGCGGATCGAATTCACGAAAGAAAATTTCAGTTCTCCTGGTTATTGTCCTATGGATCGAAAAGCACCTGATTATTATTTTCTGACGCAACTCTAGAAATTGTGTCATAACAGCAATAATCACGAGGATAATTTTTCGCAGTAAAATAATGAAATTCTCACCCCAGAAAGTCCTTTGTTGTGCTATATTTTCATAATAATATCCAAACAATACAAGGTCACTGAGCCACTCGATGTAGAGGATTACTATATAGAACGTATGAACGTAAGAAGTGTAGTTCCTGATGTTATGCAAGAAAGATGACGATTAATCATAGAATTGAAGAGTTAAAAAACATACTGCTGAATGTTTGTTCTATGAGGCACCAATTCTTGGAAAGAAGCTGTTCGAGGGAAACTTTCTTCTTACTACTGAAATACGAAGGTAATGTGGCTGATTCATTCTTGTGTACGTGCCTATGAATATCATGGCTGGAGGAACCAATAAATATAGCTCACCAGAACACTTGCTATGGAAACACAAATAGGAAACGAGTAGCTTGCGACATTTCGTCTGTGGGATATGGGTTGTAGGAAGAAAAATAATTCATCGCTGACATCGAACTTTTTTTCACGAGAGACAGGTAAAGACTGGGAAGATCCAGTGAAGATATAATAACAACACTTCATTTGATAATATATATATATATATATATATATATATATATATACATATATATATATATATATATATATATATATATATATATATATATATATATATATATATATATATATATATATATATATATATTACATGAATCATTCATACAAAAAGTAGATTATTAAATTTAATGATAAAAATGGCGAAAAACTTTACTGATCTACTTTTCGTATGAATGATTCATATAATATAAATTGATCGGCACCACATATTTGATATACATACATACCTAAATATATCAATATATATATATATATATATATATATATATATATATATATATATATATATATATATATATATATATATATATATATATACACATATATATATATATATCAATATATATATATATATATCAATATATATATATATATATATATCAATATATATATATATATATATATATATATATATATATTGATGCTTGTTTCATTAAATAATATAGATAAGTTTTGTCTATTTTTTGCAAATTCATTTCATATTGTCTGATAGGCTTAATAACATTATCATTGAACGACGAAAGAAAATCACCATATCGATACAAGTTTTTTAAGAATACTGTCTAAGCTTTCGGCTTGTATAAGCCATCATCAAAGATGACAATAACATTACAATACATTAAACAATACACGGACATGGCAATAATGATAGTTTGTTTTTTGTTTGCATGGAAGATTTACAATCAACAACAAAAATCATGCATACGAAACGCTGGAAACTAAAATCGCACCGCGACCCACGTTGTCACACATAATCAAGCGAAAGTGAACAGGAGAAGTGTTAATTATGGAAAGCCGTTATATATATATATATATATATATATATATATATATATATATATATATATATATATATATATATATATATATATACTGAGCAATAATTTGGATCGATCTTGTCTACTGAGTAGTAAGAGTCCGTCAGAAGAATCCTGATTACCATTACATGGTCACTATAATTTACTGAGACATGTTAGCTGAAATCACATATAATGTCATCGAGAATCAATCAAAATACGCATTTAAAATATTTACTTGCATTACACTGATTGAGGTATCACACCGTTAGTTACAAGAAGTAAAGCTGTAATTATTTTTCACTTTACTGCCTATTGTCCACTAGATTCGTAATATTCTATTCGTGTCGTTATCGGCAGGGTTCAATCGATTGCCATTTCTTCTATATTGCTGATGATTGTTCCGAGCGCTCCAGTAATGATGGATACAACTGTCACTTTTATGTTCCGTAGCTTCCCTAGGTGTCTAACAGGCTCAAGTTATTTATTCAGCTTTTTTCAATTACAGTTTTATAGTGTGCTGGAACAACGGACGGCGACATCTATTACGTTGCACGATTTCTCCTTTTATAACGATGTATTGCATTCGTCTTTTTGCCTAGACGAGAGAATCTCATACAATTTAATTATCTATTCTCCAGAAATGCTTCGATTTCTCACATTTATCAGTGGTTAGTATAATAAATGAAAAAACGCTTTAATATTCCGGCCCACGTGATTTTCTTGGCTGTGTTACAATGTATTGGCTGTTAAAACTCCGTACTTGAACCTTTCCCTTCTTTTTTGTCGATCATACTCCGGCAGAGTGGAATTGAAATTTTAACGTTTTGTATTCATATAAATTGTTAAATACATGTATATATATAAACGTAGATGCATACATGTCTGTTCATAATATGTATATACATACACGTACACACACACACACACACGTATATATATATATATATATATATATATATATATATATATATACACATGCGCGCACATAAATATATATATATATGTAATATATATATATATATATATATATATATATATATATATATATATATATATATATATATATGTATATATATATATAATAAATATATATATAAATATATATATATATATATATATAAATATATATATATATATATAATAAATATATATTTATAAATATATATATATAATGGCGATAAAGGTATTCAGCTTAATATTACTAGACATATTAAAACGCGCGAAGCAACCGGTTTCGCTCCCGCTCATCAGGCTTGCAACGGGAGATTTTAATTTAAAAAACAGAAAATGTACACTAAAAAGAATTGTGTAGGGGGAAAAAATGAGCCAAAGGAGCTAGAGGCAAATGACAGCGAGCCCCAACAAACACTCACGTTGTTTACACAAGGAAGGTTTGCGGGACCCGATGTAAAGTGCCTCCAGCTTCGCGCGTTTTAATATGTCAAGTAATATTAAGCTGAATACCTTTATCGCCATAATAAAATTTTGTACCTATAAAAATATCTTTAAATATATATATAAATATATATATATATATAAATTTATATATATATATATATATTTACATTTCTATTTATATGTTTGCATTAGCAATTATGTGATTCATATGTTTGTATATGTATATATATATTGATATTAAATTTCAGTTGAAAACATATATATTGGATATATTGTGAGTTGAATATATACACATGTACTTGTGTGTATCTATGAATATCTCTATATGTGCGCGTGTGCGCGCGTGTAAATATATATATATGTGTGTGTGTGTACGTCTATGTATATACATATTATGAACAGACATGTATGCATCTATGTTTATATATATATATATATATATATATATATATATATATATATATATATATATATATATATATATATATATATATATAGAGAGAGAGAGAGAGAGAGAGAGAGAGATAGATAGCAAGAATGGAAATCAACCAGGTTGAACACGCTTCAAATTATACTTCTCGTTATGTTTAGATGTGACTATTCATTTATTTTGCTTAGTAAATTTGGGTTATGTATATTTTTTATTATATTTTTATATATTTGTATTTTTAGAATGGTCAATTTCACTAGTAGAAAGGTTTAAATCTATCACTGTTACCATTGAAAAATTTAGTTCTTCCCATTATTTCTCACATGATAACTGGTACGGTTTCACTATCATATATTTGCGAATCATTTTTAAAGAAATCTCTATTATTGTTGTATTCTTCTTTATTAAGACTTTCTTTGTGTTTTTAAAATCTTTGGTTCCACTATTTTACACTTGACTTAATATAAAATCTGTATTCTTTACCAGAAACTATGTTAGCTTTATACATAATATTATTCGTCAAACATTGACCGTTTTATGGACACTTCATATGATTTCGCCAGTTATATCTTATTTATGATTTATTTTTTTATTTTCTTGCTTCATTATTTTTTCTTGTTATTAATTATTTCTTGCATCAATATAGTGGTTATATATATATATATATATATATATATATATATATATATATATATATATATATATATATATATATATATATATATATATATATATATATATAATAAATTAAATAGCCTATGGATCATTTTCCTAATATGGTCTTTAAAAATAAAGATGTAACAGCGTTTCCCCTTACGAAGGATCGTTTATTAATTCGAAACTTTTAAAACCCTTTATTCTACATTCAACATCATCACTTGATAAGACACCGGAGGTGTTGAAACAAAATGGCTATTCTTTTTGTGATTTTATAATATATTTATGTTATAATTTTTAAATAATCTCTACTCTGTATTGAACACTCTTTTAAGAATAGTAATTGTTGCTTATTGGAATTTATTCCGTATACACCAATCCTAGACTTGGGTTTATATATATATATATATATATATATGGCAAGAATTGAAATCAATCAGGTTCAACATACTTGAAGATATATTTGCTTTTATAACTAGAAGTGACCATTAATTTATATCTTTTGTTTAGCAAATTTGGACTATTTATACTTTTATATTATATTTATTTATATATTTATATTTTTAGAATGGCCTTTTTTTCTAGAAGCAAAGTTTAAATTAATCTATCACTGTTACCATTGTTATATTTAGTTTTTGCCATTATTTCTCACGTAATAGTTGGTATACTACCACTCTTTTTTGCCAATAATATTTAGAGAGAGCTGTATATGTTTTTATATTTACATTTACTTACACGTAGTTTGTGGTTGTAAGATCTTTGCTTTTAATCTTTTTCAGTTAATTCAGTACAAAAATCTCTCATTTTTACCAGAATATATATCAGCTTAATACATAATATAATTAGACAAACATTGAACGTTTAAAGGACAGTTCATATTATTTAGGTATTTACATTTTATTTCTGTTTTATTTTTTGTTGTTGTTTTATTTTCTTGCTTTATTATAGTTGGTATTTTTGCAAGTTATATAGTTATTCATTACCCTTTTGCATATATACATAGTAATTTATTCAGTCTGAGGCCCCCGGTTGGAAAATGTACATTTTTTATAACATTCGCAGTCAATTAACTTTATTATATTTATTCATATCAACTAGCAGTTAACTGCTAAAATCTTGCCTTATATACCTAAGGAAATCAAAAAGATACTTTATTAGATTATAAATTCCTTGTCGGCTGAATTAGAATAGTTTTTCCCTCACATCAATGCGTTTTAACTACACCAACTTTGTCTAAAGAAAAGCGTTTATTCAATTAAAAAGACTGCAAAACATTACCTTGCAAACTTTGATCAATCTAAGTTTAACAGCGAACTTTTAGTCATCTCTTATTTTTCTGAAGAATCATTCATGGCTTTTTACGCATCTTCTAGCTTTTGATAGTCAACAGTGTACTGATAATTGGCTACATGACCAAAACAGTTAAAAGAAAATTGTCACGGAATTTCACAAGAAAGACTTCACATCAGATAAAACAGCATGTGTTTGCTAATCACGGCAAGTTTGTTCAGTTCTAAGTTTCCAGAAACACGATAGTATAAACTCCTTGCGCTTTTGTGAGCAAACAAAAAAAAATCACTTTTGTGCGGAAAGATTTACGGGAGGCTTTTGCTGAGGACTAACGGAGTAGAGAATGCTGAGGGGGAAAATATTTAAAACGTGGTAATTGCAGTTAGAAGTAATGATAATTCTTTTACGCATGCGCTAAGGCCTCTTGTGGGCACATCACGCACGTAGAACAACATGGAAAGTCACACAGAGCCATTGCGATTCAGCCTCATCACGTTTGCTGAGAGAATAGTCGGATTTGCCTTTTTTATCTTTCTGAATATTCAAATTTGCTCAAGATCTAAGCTAGCAGTTTATGTTTCTTGCATCTTTGTTTCCTTACATTTTCCGCTGACGTTGCTGGGGAAAGATTTATCAGGGGATAACTATTTAAGCCTTTCTCTTCCCTTTTTTCAATTCTCTAATTAATTCCAGCGTTATATATTGAAATATTGCACACTGAATGAAGATGTATTATTTTGCTTCTTAGCGATAGAAATGAAATGGTTTAACATATCGTTGGTTAAGTATTTATGTAATTCGGATGTGAATAAATATATTTTGGTTCTATTTGTATAATTAATATTTTCCTCGTCTATTTTAAAGTGACTCTAATTATGACATCAAAAAGCAATTACTTATAACAATATATTTACTTATTTTTATTATTTTAATACTTAAATGCAGTGAAAATAAGGCCGACCTGCATAATTGGTTTGTTTGTTTCTTTCTTTCTTTTACGGCATATCAACCTCAATCGGATATTTAATGCCGACAAAATTTTTATTGCTGGTATATTTTTTTTTAATAAAAAAAATTAATTAACTTATAATCACTGCTAATATTTATAACTTATAATCCTGCTAATATTTTTCCTTCAAAAATCTATTTCTGTTAATTTTTTTGTCCTAAAATATATGGCTTGTAACATTTCTTTAAAATGTATAACAGGTAATATCATTTTTCAAAATAGTATTGCTGGTAATATCCTTTTTGTTTCAAAAATGTATTGCTGGTAATATTTTTTTACAAAGTATTTCTGGTATTAAAACATATGTTTACGCTGTCATAGTGATTTGACCCCAGTTTTGAGGTTAACTATTTTCCCATAGATAAGACCTTACGGGTGCTACTATCTCGAGATAGGGTTGGAGCTTGGATCACTAGCAATTAAGAGGTGGTTCCACGCTACTAAAAACCTCCTGATCAGAAGCCTTCATGTTGGACGTAGTTTATCGTCTTACCTAGGACACGGATATAGTTTAACTTCATACCCAGGACGGCTGCATAATTGGACGCTGATTTCTTTCACGTTCAGAATAAAATTCTTCTTCCTTGTGCCGTATCACTTAAACTGGTAAGCAATTTCTGCTGACAATAAATAATCATCTTTTGAAGCTTTAACCAATATCTTTCATGTTACACTCTTTCCGAACTCCTGTTTTGACATAAATTTAGACATTTACCAGTTATGTTTCCGTCTACTCTTCTTGATTTCAGTATTTGCTGTGAGGGCCAATTCTCTCAAGCCCTCTTTCTTCATTATATCTACCAGAAATTTAATGTCTTTCTAATACCTAATCACAAATATATTTTCGTTCGCATATTCCTTAAAGGTTACTCGTTGATCAGATGTTGCGTCCATGACTTTCTCTACAGCCTTCGGTATAACTATATTTCTGTTGACAAGACATCCCTTCGTCTTTGATAAAATTGTTCAGCATCCATTGTCATACAAGATTGATATTACATACTACTTCAGCATAGTCTTTTGGTTTCTAAAGAAATTTGCAATAATTTGTTTATCTCTTGGAAGGTATTATACGATAATACAAGGAACTTTCGGATGCCTATGTTACATTTATCTTACATATAGGGCAGATGGTTACATTTTGTACTCGCTTCATTTGACCTGTTCAATTTATATCTCGCTTTAAGGTGTATATACACAAACACTAACATACTATATGTGGTTTTATTATAGTTTTCGATATCTCGACAAAATGTTCTCGTTTGTGGAACTCTCTTCCGGATTCTGCATTCCAGATCAATGTTATCTTGAAAACTTTGAATGCAATATAATTAGTCATCTAGTGTCTTCTTAATTCATGTCATTTTTTTTGGTTCAACCTCCTTAATAATATTTCTTTTTTCATATTTCTTCACACTCAGTAACCGCTTTCCTTTAAGTTCCTTTATTGATTTTCTTAGGGTGAAATGATTAAAAATAACAACGATGTTCTTTATATACTTTATATGTACCGACACGATTAAATGATTTCCGAGATTTTTATTCTCATTATTGGAGTTCTTAATTTAAAAAAAAAATAATTTCTCTATGGTAATATTATTTTGGTCCACTTTTATTAAACTTTCATTTTGAAAAATCCTCAGAATGTTTATTCATTCATGGTACAATGTGATCGTATCTAAGTCAATAACTTGATTTAAAATAATAAACGGACAGCTCTTCATACAATTTAATCATCGATAATATCATGACTAAACAAGTACAGATATTTGAATATGTTGACAGTTTGGAGACGCCATTGTGGTGTAGTGATCAGCAAAATCGATGCTTAGATTATTAATAGTGGGTTTGCTTATAATACGATGACCCATACTTGTTTTCGTGGACGTAAATCTATCTGGGTAATATAGTAACATACTTTAAAGTAAGTTAAAGATATAATTACAAAATGGCAAAGGAATGAAGAAATAGTTTTTTAATCATTTCACCCCAAGCAAGGCGATAAAGTCTCCAAGACGCTAGGGGACACTGGGAGTGAAAGAAATTGAGAAAACTTGAGAAAGCAAAATTAAAAGAATAGAATTCACGGAGACAAACATTGACAATTGAATTCCGTGGTTCATGGGAAGCAAAAATGGAAAGAATATTCCGCAGGCGGGAATGTCAGAAGTATCTGAATAAAGCACAAAGACAAAATCATTTCTGTTCTTAAATTGAGGAAGTCGAGCTAATAAAGAAAAAAAAATCAGAATAATTCCCTTGATGTATTGCACAATATATACAATTT
The DNA here is from genome assembly GCA_964036315.1 of Acanthosepion esculentum. Classification (NCBI taxonomy): domain Eukaryota; kingdom Metazoa; phylum Mollusca; class Cephalopoda; order Sepiida; family Sepiidae; genus Acanthosepion; species Acanthosepion esculentum. Next base: position 40,103,919 of record OZ038480.1, read on the forward strand.
TGGCACAAGGCCTAAAAGGGGGAATGGGTGAAGGCTGGTCGTCACTTACTGTCCTATACGTAGCTAATCAGATTCACGATCCATTCACTCGTTACAATTTACCTATTCACCACAAGAACTCATCCGTCACCAATCGACCCTCCATGTACCATAATACCGCATACTCTTAGGGGGACCTACAAAATGTAATGATTATAAGATACAATAGATAACAATTCATACATGATGAATAATGAGTATAATAAGAAAATCCATCATTTTTATTTTTCGATATAACTTTTTAAATGTTCCCTTTATTTTAATAAATGGATGTTAGACTTTTCATATAACTGTATTCTTTATTTAATTCAAAATTGCAAAATCTCAAAAACATTGAAGAAATCGCGGATACAAACCTGGCACAGGTTTCAAACTAAGTAAGCTGCACAAAGAGTTGGATACTACATTGAAGTAAAGTATGTTCATAATTGTGTGTGTATTTTATTTAAAAATATGGTCTAATTTCCTAAAATATAAATGTATACTTTCTTTAGAGATTTCCTCCTAGTGTGCCGTTGCTTAAAAATATTGAAAAACACTGTTAACTTGTTAATTTAGATATATTTTAACTGATATAGTATTTCCTTACATCTAATGACCCTAATTGTCCGAAAGGACTAACATTTATTGATCTATTTCATTAGTATCATTTGTCACCACGTAGATTATAAATGATTATTCAGTTCCCATTTGCAATAATGTTTGAGATTTGGGAACCAAAACTTCTCAATATTCTTCCCTACCGCAGAACAAATCTGGGCATTTAGAATGTACATACTTTTAAAGGATATTGTGTAGTTATTTTTCTCAAAGTTTTATTCAAAGAATGAATTATCTAACAATATAGCAATATTAAATAAATATTATCTGAATGAAATAATGATATATAATTACTCATACCATTACCCTCTATATAACTTTTCTGGAAGATTTTTAGAAGAGACTGAACTGTTGTCATTGAATATATCGTGATCAAGTATCAGTCGTGCTTAATATAATGATGTCTAATTATACCATTATAATTCGATGTACACGAAACATATCGAGTGATGAATTGTAAAATGACTGTAAAATGAGAGACCTTGAAAGAAAGATTCATTTTCCCATTTTTTAAATCATTTCACCCCCCAAGCAAGGCGGTAATAGCACTAGTATGTTGAGGGTTACAGGGATTGGAAATGACTGAGAATAGGGAGGATTGAGGAACGGACAAAAGAGGGAAGTGATACAAGAAGACAAAAGATGTTTATTAACGTTGCATTTAAATCTTTGAAGATTGTAATTTATCAGTGAAGCAAGGAAACGGAAGGGAGCTCCACAGCTGGGAAGTAAAACGTGAAGAAAGTGTTGATGCATAAGGTTGCATTCAGCTATTTCAACAGTAGATGCCAGCACACGCATAAATTCCTGTGTTTAGGGTGCCAGGGTAAAAGCTCGTCAGAGCAGTTGCCATGGAAATATTTGTAGAAAAGACAGAGTGAACCCACGTCACCTTAGTGAAAAATTGACTGAAATTGAGATGCAATAGTCAGGATCGATTACATTCGAGATCCATCTTTGGATTTTGTCAAGAATCTCGAGATGCAAAGCAGGAGCACCAGACCAGATGCGGACAAAAAATATTCAATGCATGGACGCAAGTTAGATTTAAATATGCAAGATATACTCCTGTAGCTCTTGATTAAATATTTTTGCTCCATTTCAAGTCAGTGATGAAAACCAGAGGCTAAGAAGGCGCAGCGTGTTCCTCTTCTGAAGTCTAGAACTAGTCATGCTAATGGGTGACAGAAAAGGTTATCTGTGGTGGTTAAATGATGGCATGAACATTTTTCAACATTTTATGCGGTGTAGGTCACTCTATATGGAGTAAATTCCGACATTGAAATAGATATGAAAAATGTGTTTCCTTCTTTATGGGCATTTTTATATGCGTGATATAATATCACCACATTTCAGGGAAGGAACAGAATAGCTGACAGGTAAAGGGAATGGCAAACATACTTTGTTCTCAGAGAGTGATTTACAAAGCTACGTCGTAAATAAAAGGATATATACATATATGCATGTGTCCCACGCAGGGAAATTATACCATGTATACAACGAAAAACTGGATGTAAAAAGGGGGAACATAACTTTTAATATTTCTTGAAAGTAAAACTGGGTTACAGCAGTTTCTCTGTGAAGCGGTGATGCCATGTGTTTTTTTTCCTGTAAGACCTACCGCTGTGGGCTAGGCACGTCTTACTTGCTCGTTGCGCTATCCTCTGATGTCGCTAACCGGCACTTGACCCTCGTGACAACCTCACCAAAATACACACACACACACATATACATATACACACACACACACACACACACACACACACACATATATATATATATATATATATATATATATATATGGGCTCTGGGTATTGAACAAACACAAATGTGCCAGCTCAGGCATCTGCAATCAGGATTAACTAGCCGTCCTACGGATACGAGTGGCTGCACCATTTACATATATATGTATATAGATATCAGTATGTGTCTATTTATTTGAAAGTCGAATTTTACTCCGCAACTCAAGGGTAACTCAAATATATGCTCTATTTGGCACCTATATTCAGCCTTTATAAATCTCGGATCAGATATATGCATATCTGGGTTGAAGCCGCTGAAATCTCATTTTACAACCCTGACAGAGCTCAAATGCGTCTACGTCGGTGATCAATTGCCCGTTAGTACACACCCATTCTACCAACCGAAAAATCGCAGATTCCATGTTGTTCTATCGATATATAAATGTTTTAACTGGATACATCAGTTCGGATCTTTACAACTAAGAGCTACTATACCAGCTATGCAGGGTCGAATCATTCGTACCCTCCGTAATCCATTGTCATGAAAGATGTTCTATTCGGATCTTTCCTCCCAAGAACCGTTATTTTGTGGTACAAACTCCAAATCACAACAATCCTAACCACTTCAAGTCTCGGGTCAACCCTCTAGTGGCTCTTGGGATTTGTATTGTACGAAGAACAGTTAATTAGAGAAATAAATAGATGTATATCTCGGGTCCTCTCGTTTGGAATAATAAATACGCTGACACGGTGCGAAGAAGTGTTTTCCAGCATAAAGGATCCAGCTGTTTGGCGCGCGTATCTCGTGTATCGTTGAAATCAGATCTATGTATATTTAGTGACACACGTACAAACAGGAAACTGTATCTACTTTATCATTAAATAACATTTTTTCACATTTAAATAACACTTAAAACTATCTTCTCCCAGAGAGATGAATAAATCTTTGTCATAAGTTCCGGAATATTTTGAAGCTTCCACCAATCACATCTGATGAACGCATTCAATGTAAACATCAGTGTTAGCATTAATTTGAAAGCAAATTTAGTTCCACAATTAATCTATCACCATGAACATTCGTGCGCATTTCACAAATAAACTTTAAACTAATAAATAAGTTTGAATGATTACTGACCTGATACCTGTAACTATATTGCGTTTAAATGCTTAATGGATTGGATGCGACTGGCGGAGAAATATCAACATCTGATGATCGGGCAAGGAGAGAACAATAAGATCTCTTAGATTCGCATGGTCGGTAATTATCAGAATGCTTCTTGATACGAAGCTGAGCGAGTGAATTGAAGATTTCCTTTATTAAATATGATGTTTACAAAGTAACAGAGAAAAATAGAGCTCAGTGGAACTATGTAATCCAAGATTGTTATACGAGATTTGAAATTTTGATCTCGACTGAATGTCATTTCAGAAAGCAATCTATTATTCTTTCCTCGTGCCTGTTTCCGGATTGAAAAGATTGAAAAAAAAAACTACTTCGTATTTACAGCAAATCAGATCCTGAAATCTCTCAGCCATGAGTCTGCGCAAGTCATTAAGGTGCGCAGCATACACATGACTATCTTCATCTCGTGTACATTTTTTCTTCTTCAATTTATAACATAACGGAAGTTGGAACTCACTCAACTGGATATATTATAATTGAATAACTCTAACATTTCCGAATATAGAAGATATTACATTTTACATGGATTATGTTAAGCTCATTTAAAACAAAAAAAAAACATCATACTTCTCAGAAATACAAGGTGAATCCAAAATCTTCATCGTGATTTCCACCTACATATTCAACCGCTATAACCCACAGGTAACACCTTTTCCGGCTGAAGCTGTGTGATAATTCTGATCATAATAAACATTCCTTTGAGTCTCGTAATAATTTTAAATGTCTTCTCAAAGAGTTTAAGTCTTCGCTTACTAATAGAATGAGGCAGAATATAAACTCCAAGAAATTTGTTTTTTGGTGACTACCGGCGGCTGTGTAATAGTGCGTTAAATAAATATGTCTAATATATGACTTCTATAACTCCTCTCTTCACTTAATCTGAGGTGTTGACATAATCGTCTGATAAATCACATGTTTTGCTCGTAAATTCGCAAAACATATTCCTCTTGACTCATCTGGAGTATTTTCCCTGGGTTTCCATTTGGAAGTGCCTGTCAAGTGGATGGTATCACTATAACTCCGTTTATGGTTTCTGCCTTTTAAAAATCCTCAGACACACGTAATATTTACTCATCGTTCGGAACTGTTACTATTTTATAACTGTATAATTGAGCTCACACTAAAAATCTATCTAAATAAATAAAAAGCAAATTCTGTCTGACCGCCCGTGGTTCTGAATGCCCTCGAACGCGGGCCACACTTGCTCTACATAGATATATTATCCGTTTTGGGAATCAGGATGGTCCCGGGATTGAAACTCTGCCCTTCAAACATCCAGCATTGGGATTTTTGTCCTGATGAGGAGGGAAGAGTTAAAAATTCAAATTTTGAAATAACTGAAAAACTATAGTGTATTTAAATGCTTTAATTCACATTGATTTTAACATAACACATAAACTTTGTGAATTAAAAAAATGTTTTAAATTTATTTTAAGATATCTCCAAAACATTATGAATTGAAGAAATCTTTTTTTTCTGCAAAATGCCAAGGAATCAGAGTAAAAGTGAGAAGTTTTGTGTCCACAGAAGTTGTGATTTGAAGAACGCAGCACAATTGAAGATCCACGGGGTTTGTGATTTGAAGAACTTAATTTTGGGCTTGACTTGGCAGTTCGACCCAAATTGGTGTTTCGGCCCAATCAGTCATTAGGCCTGTATTAGATTTATAGCCCAAATCAGAGTTGAATTGACGTTTTGAAGTTCTATGGGCTGAATTGAAAAATTCAAAGTTATTTCATCAAAATTGTCATTGGTGTTTTTTAAGCTGGACCGGAGGTCCTTTTAATTTTGAGCCGGAGGACAATTTAGCTCTCCGCGATCTCTAATAAAACATTATTCAGTAGGAATGAGCTAAATTCTTGACATAGTTGCCTATCAGTGTAAGTGGATAAGAATAAATTAAATTTTACTATTCGGATACATATTGTGAAATATGATACTTTCAAGCATAAAACAGTCATCTTTAAAACAGCACCTGTAATACGACAGACTGACCACTGAAAGTCTAAATAATATAAAACAAAAATAAGTTTTACAAAAACATGAATTTCTTGGGTTAGTAAAGTTTGGACCATTTGAATCATGTTTGGAAATATTTTTAAATTCAGTTTCATTATCTTCTAAATTGGTGTTCTGGTGATATCTAGTTGAGCAGAATGACGACCGGTAGAATCCTATGGATTCTCGGCCGTACAGCTTCCACGGCTGCATCAATGCCCACAGTGCGCTTATAATCTTTTCCCGGATGATCGCCAAATGATTCTGCTTTTTCAAAGGCTCCTAATCATTTTATCGCTAGGGGATATTTGGACATTAAAATATTGCCGTTATCTTCTCTGTGTTTGAATAATTGATCTTTCATTATAATAAAAAATTCAATGAGTTTTGCTCGTCATCGAACATCATATGTATCCATTTTAATCTCCAAGGGATGCTCTTCAGCCTGCAAAAAAGAAAATGAAAAAGTTATGACTTTTTGAAACCTTTCAGCTTTTCACTGGCCACCCATATATATCTTTTTAAGAATTCGATCAAATACAAAATGGAATATTTTTGCCATATCTTGGTTGATGCTGCCAAATACTCACTTTTTCGCCTTAGAGTTTGAAACAAATTATACCACAGTGTGGTGGCGGAATTACTCACTATAATATTCATTTCCCAAAACGAAACGGCAAAGGCCCACCACTTTATATCCATAAACAATGTGCTAACGAGATGTATTCATTTGATCTACCAGCTCAAAACATTACATTTAAAACATACCATACCCCGAACACCGGGACGAAACATCCCCACTTCCTTTGAAATCTATTGGCAAGGAAGAAGTTCAATTCAGACAGCTTCTACCTGAGAAGGGCTACTTTGTTGAACAGACTCTTGGGAATCTGTTTCGCCAATCACTACTAACCACTTTTCATGTCTATTTTCAACCGTTTGCTATCCAACATGCTCTCATACGCTCATAATCTGCTGTTCGACCCCATTCTTTCATTTACGTTCATATAACAATCTCATTCAGTAAAGCTCACGCTCGGATGGCTAAGTAAAATAACAAAATCATTAATCCTCCTCCTTAATTGACTTTGGAACACTAACCATCAATTAAATTTACACAACTACTAACCATGGTGATATCATACCCGATTCCGAAAATATCAAACAAAATATTAAATATAAATCTTTATTTGAAATATTTTACATGCAGGCATTTCAAGCTTTTTAATTTGAGTTAACATTGATAGGAACTGAAAAACATATTATTTAAGTAAGAAAATCAGTTACTGAAAATTGTAATTAAAAATAGGAAAATTTGAGCTGGGTACTATATACCCATGGTTAGTGTTCTAGGACTACATTTTCGGGTGTACTTGTTAATCGTGAGCAATTAACCTGCCTCATAGATCATTACTCCATGTCAATACGCTTTTTTTTTTACTGAGACATGAAGGGTAGACAATAAAAGAAAAAATATTAACAGGTTCACACTGGGAGAAGTGCTAGCTGGGAAGATTTATGCTCTTATTACTTTAAGTGAATTAAAACGGGCATCAGCAAATAAAATTCAATGGAAATTAATGAATAAATTTAGCTTTCATATTTTAGCAGCAACTACGTACGAAACGAAACTAGCATTTAGCAACAAAAGAAAAAAGACATAATGGATTTCTGCAACGTTTATTATTTTATTATGGCCGAGTGGTTTGAACGTTCGCATTCTGAGCATGAGATCGCGTTCGAATCTCACATTGGTGGATTTGTCAGGACGGTGACTTCTTGATGCTATCGATCTGGAGCAGGCGAACACAGCGTCTTTGACAAATCCAAGCTTGTAAGTGAAATTGGGTAGATGGTGGTTGTGTTAGCACGCAGACACAAATCATCGTCATCCTTGATACAAGTCAGCGTGATAGACTTGTTAATACTGCTGATCATGCGAGATAACGCGCTCTCTCACAGTAACTGTAACTAACGTCCCCTCACCCGAGTTGCTGTATAAACCACAGGTGATTTTGTTGAACAAACACAAAAGTGCCATAAGCAAGCGTATGCAATGGGGATTAACTAGCCCCCATCCCTAGTCAACTGTGATCCTCGGATTCGAGTGGCTTCGCTATCTATATTTTTATATGATATAGGGTGACACAAATAAACGGGAATTTTTGAAGTGCGTATTGCCAGACATGAGAAAGTGGCAACACTGCGAGACAGTGACCTTGAGCAAGTAAACGTTTCGCCATTTTAGTAACGAGAATGAAATTCACAGTATCCCAGCTGAGATTTTGCAGCAGTCAATGAGGAATCTCACCACAGATTTCAAGAATGCATTTGTACAGGAGGACGCCATCTACAGGACGTAATTTAAAAAAAATGAAAATTCCATCATTGTTTCTTAAATGGCATGTTTTAAGGTTTCAATAACTATGAATTAAATATTTTCCTTCCATCACTCTTGGCCTTATTGGATTGTTAAGTAGTTCCCGTTTTTTGGGGTCCCCCTATATTTCATCCCGACAGTTTCTTCGCAAGAACAGACTCCTGAAAGATCCTTCCCTGATCCATAGAATCTTAACCTCTTCAAGTCGAATGTTAGCTCTAATCTTCCCCAAATATACCTATAATCTTAACAGCTTACCGCTTGCGTTTTTACGAAAACTTCATTCGGTAATCCATTATCTTGAGGTGTGCATTGTATTGGTTGAACAAAATACTGCTTACATCTTGCGGAAGACATCACTTACCATATGAGGTTTTCTGAATTTAGTAGTTAGATATGACGTAGTGTGTGATGCACGCAAATCATCGCTGAATTGTTGTGAAATGTTAGCTATTATATTAAGATTAGAAACTTTTTTAAAAATTGGCGGAATTTATTTGTCTATGAGATTTATAGATTCTTAGATTATTGAAGAATTTAAATTTCATGATTCCATTTCTAGGGTGTGATTCCCGCCAGGAAATAATCGAGATCTGAATCGTCTTAAATACGAATGAGGAACCGTTGTTTGAAGAGATGTTGATTCGCGGTGGTAGCCATATGTACAAGGCGAAATGTACCAGACGCATGGGCAAGCTTTTCAATCGGTATCAGACCAGAATATCAAAAAAGGTATGCACCTCAGAAGTTTGAGCTAGAAGCTTAGAGACCAAGTGCATAAGCGAACCTCCACGTTTGTTATTACCGGTGCCGACACGTAAACAAACGTATTACTTTGGATATACACACACAATACAAACAGATTACTGGAAGTTAAATAAACGTTCCACTAGCGAGACGAATGTTAGAGCCGTTTGCATCCAAGTAGGAGGATTCGAACAATCATTCCTGAAACCACACCCCCTCAGGCCCGTATTAATTTGGCTGTGTCTGGAATCGAATAAACGATACATAGGTCTATCAAAGATTTTGTTTCCCGTCCTCAGTAGACGTTACTAAGAGAACGCTATAATTCTGAGATTTTTTTGTTCAGTAGAGTAAGCATTGTTATTCTTTGGCGTTCAGTTATTCAACAATTCGTTACCAACAGGTGTTTCTTGTTTGCTCTTCTTCGACCATATTTTATTTATATCTACAACGTTTTGAGGCCTTGTTAAGTATTTACAATTATAAGATAATGTACTATAGTGCCTATGAATGTCACTTGGTCATTATTTCCCCACTCCATCGAAGTGCAAGCTAGAGCGAACTACGTGGTTCTGACTAAGCTGTGAACATTAAATTAATAAAGATGTACTGTCGTAAGACCTGTGAGAAGCGAGTAAAACAACAAATTTGATTGGCTAGATATAATACTAAAGATGAAATTTACAAAAGATGTCTTACAGAAAATGTTTAAATACAACCCAAAGATTCGGAATTATTATCCTAACAACTTTATCATTTTTGTTAACATTTGATGCAAAAAAAAACTTATATGAGAAATTGGTTTAAAATTCATTTTAACTAAATGATATTCCTCGAACTCTTCAAAGGCAATATACACAGAAACATTATAATTAATAACAGTTTTTTTTTTCATTTTTAAAAATCAATAATTAGTTGGTGGGTTTTTGGAAAGTAATTATGGGATGTTTTTCTACAGAAATATGTTGAGGATATCATGGGCAGAACATATCAACAACGGTGATGTTTTAGAAACAAATTGGAAGCAAATAGTAAACTTATATTTAACATCAGGAAGAAGCAGTTGAAATTTCTGGGGCCCACAATGAGGAAGGGGGAAGTAGAAAATCTGATACTCACAGGACATATTGCGGGAACGAAAGACAGTGTTAAACAGCGTGTAACATAATTGATGAGGTTGAATAAATGGATGGTAGAACAGGATCTGCGGGAAATAAGAAAAGATAAAACTTATTAAGTGCTACAAAGGACAGGATGATGTGGATGGTCATGATCGCCTATGTCCTGAATAGATACATCATATGAAAGAAGAAGATTATTAATACTGTATATGGTGTTAGTAGATCCGTGAACGATTAAGAAAGGAAGTTATTGACAACTTCCTTCCCACGAATATCTTTTGAGATAGGTAGAGAGTTATATGGCATCCCAGAATATGCTCTCGTTCCATCAGAGGGCAAGCAGTCTAAAAAAAGGAAAACTCTAAATTCAAAACGATCCTGAAATAAATGGGCTTCATTATGTTTTCTTAAACTAGAAACAGAACTGCTAATATCGCAGCCCGCCACAATAAGCAAGCGATCCCCAATTCAGAGCGGCCATGTTAATTAACATTTAGGACACTGCGACTCTAAAGGTTTATGGGATTCCCGATAGGATAATAAGTAATACCAGCTTTTTTATACATCTATATTTAATATCGGATGTATTCTAAAAACATACAATGGTTACTACATATTTATTTTATTTTATTTTATGTCGGATATTTCGGGAGCCACTAATGGGTGAAATATAGATTACACGATTATAGATTTCTTTCAAAGCCTACAGGCTTAATATTTCATCCCTTTGAGTGCTAATAATTTGATCATGAATCCTAAGATTTGTTCTGTTTAGGATATTGTACGTATCCTCTACAAAACACGTTACCAAGATACAAAAAATACTGAAGATACTCAACACCGACTCCGAATTAAAAAAGACAATAAATGCAAGATTTTGTGTGAAATAATATGTGTTACTCTTGTTTTTGATGTCAATATATTTAATATGCAAAATCCTTTCAGAACCCAGAGAAACATGGCTCTTCATATCTCTTCTTCTAAATAAATGTTCCTTCTTTATCAGCCCTGTTTCTCCTTGTGCCATCCATTCACTAAAAGACGTTGATTAGGCTATGGGATATTCCCCCTGATTCTCGTGCCTTCGCTATGCCATGCGATTGTTAATTTCTCTAGACGCTCTTTCCTCATTGAGTTAAGAAATTTCATCTGTTTCAATTGTAATAGTGAATGCCGTTTTAGATGTTTTATTCCTGATTACTCAAATATTCTCTCTATGATATTCTCAGAAAACATTAGTAAATCTACAACTAAATCTTTACTCTAACCATTGTTCCCATAATATATTTCATTAATTTTCTATACTTATTCATGCATGTGTTTGTGTTGATTTGTACAGGTCTATATGTGTATTACCTCTTGGGATACACGCCCTCGTCTTATCATTGAAATTGTCTTATAAATTTGATCTACAATATGTGCCCAGTACATGCGGTTTTATGTTAAAAGTAAGCTACGCTTAATAAATATTTTATTACTTACCTTATTCAAGAAGAACCCCATCGCAATTAAAATTACATGAAGTAAAGCCTTCCCCCCAATAATTACCTCTAGCTTAGTGGGGCTCCACGGCTAATTTCTTGCACATTACACGTCCCTAAATTCGAAAAGCAGTTGAGAAGATTTTATTCTTAGTTCCATGTAACGCCCGAGTGGTTCTTCAATTTTAGCATCTGATGGCACCACATTCCTTTCATGTTGGCGTTCGGATAAATGCATATACAGATGCATATAATTTGATGGTTGCACATGTATAGTTATACTTATAAAATTATTAATGTTCTTGTTTTAATTAAATTGTGATCTTAGGAATACAAGAGAATTTTATGTTATTTTTTTAAGTACCTGTCATATAGCCTTATTGAAGAAAGAAAAACCTTTTGGTACAAAACCAAAACATTCATATAAACTCGAGTCATTTTCTTAAATATCCTCGTCAAATCGGGAATTCCATATGGATGACATGCATAACGCAGAATCCGTTCAGAAATATCTAAATTGTCCTTGATAGTAATTCACAAGTCATTTCTTTATTTCTAAGGACATTCTCCTATCTTTTCGTTCCTTTTAGTTTCTGATGCGACATTATTTCGAACGTGACATTTCTAATCATGAAGAATTCTGACGGACGTGCGTCAAGTTTTAAGATCATAAATAAAATAAAAAATAAAATAAAATAAAATAAAGACGCTCCTTTGATCTGGATACCATCTCCTACCCGTTTCCATCGACAGACTTTGCAAAATCACATTTCCTCACTGGCAAAAACACCCTGACTTCAAAGTGGAGCAGTACCGTCCGTTTTAAAAATCGCTAATCTACATAAAATATTGAGATATATTAAAAAGAACTGCGACATTCATAAATCCCTTACCGATATCTTTATGGTCCAAGGTTAGAACCAAGGAAGAACAACACGAACACAAGAGTAGAAATAACAAAGATATATTACACAATAATAATACAAGATGTGGAAGGTGTTAGTATGACTGTCAGTCTGGTTTGGAATTAAATACTATTGGCTCGACACGATTCCGTCTCGATATTTAACAACCCTCCCACGTGGGTCACATGTGGCACAAGGCCGGCTTAATGTGGGTTCTCCGAGCCCGTAGGCTCGGCCAAAAATATGCCCATTTAGAACCCGTATAAACGGGTTCAGGGACTGTCTACCTCCCCGGACGAAACTTTGCCCTTCGGCAAAGCCTCGTCCGAGTTCCTCTCTGCCAAAGCAGAGAGTTCGACAGAAGACGCAAACAGTCAGAGACTCGATTCCGTCTCGATATTTAACAACCCTCCCACGTGTGTCGAATGTGGCACAAGGCCGGTTTAATGTGGGCTCTCCGAGCCCGTAGGCTCGGCCAAAAATATGCCCATTTAGAACCCGTATAAACGGGTTCAGGGACTGTCTACCTCCCCGGACGAAACTTTGCCCTTCGGCAAAGCCTCGTCCTGGTTCCTCTCCGCCAAAGCAGAGAGTTCGACAGAAGACGCAAACAGTCAGAGACTGCTCATGACTCGATTCCGTCTCGATATTTAACAACCCTCCCACGTGGGTCGAATGTGGCACAAGGCCGGTTTAATGTGGGCTTACCGAGCCCGTAGGCTCGGCCAAAAATATGCCCATTAGAATCCGTATAACCGGGTTCAGGGACTGTCTACCTCCCCGGACGAAACCTTGCCCTGCGGCAAGGCCTCGTCCGAGTTCCTCTCTGCCAAAGCAGAGAGTTTGACAGTAGTCGGAAACAGTCAGAGACTCGATTCCGTCTCGATATTTAACAACCCTCCCACGTGGGTCGAATGTGGCACAAGGCCGGTTTAATGTGGGCTTACCGAGCCCGTAGGCTCGGCCAAAAATATGCCCATTTAGAACCCGTATAAACGGGTTCAGGGACTGTCTACCTCCCCGGACGAAACTTCGCCCTTCGGCAAAGCCCCGTCCGGGTTCCTCTCTGCCAAAGCAGAGAGTTTGACAGTAGTCGGAAACAGTCAGAGACTCGATTCCGTCTCGTCCCTTTCTCCTGAGAGGTGTAGTATTCATAGTGTCGGGAAGAGTTCACTCTGTCGTTATAGGTAAGGTCCCATAACAGATATTCTACATATTATAAAAAAATTAAGAATTATGGAAACACAGAATTTATTTCCAAGATTTCGATTTTGTAATCAAACTTAAGTGACAAATAAAATATAACTTACCGTATATTTCGGGGATTCCTCCAAAGTTTTAGGCTGTGTGGAATTTAAATATGGACAAGTAATATTTTTAAAATAAACTATTATACTGATCTTTATCTGATTGTCAATTGTTAATGCGCACACGTGTTAACCTACTGAAATCGCATAAAAAATGCACTTACTCATTTAAGCACTTCCATTTATATTGTTGGCACTAATCAAAATAGACCGTATCAAATCTAAACTAGCAATATAGTGTTGATTTCCCTGACCAGTATAAAATTGCTTTTTGTTATAACTCAATAACCTATATCGGTCATACTACCGCCTCCTTGGATAGACGCCTCACGTATCACTTATTAGATCAAAATGCTATAAAAAATCTATCTACCCACAATTTACAAGAACCCTTAAGAAACATTCTACTCGAAAATACTATAATTCTATATTCATCCCATTACAGGAAACATCTCGCTATAAGTGTGGTCCTAAAAATGTGATTTCTCGCAGAAATCTGCGTTTTGCCCTCTTGTGGGAAAACGCCATTAAACACACATACACGTATATTCAGCAATATACACACTCTTTACTTTCACACACATACACAAATGTTTATTCGAATGTCCATTGTAAATTTTGTCTTGTTTGTTTTCTTTACATCTTCGGTTGGACTCAACTTGAGTCTGCCATGTTCCTGTAGTTGGACGTTCCTCTAGCAGTAATAAACAGCACGTGTTCCTAATTCAACAAGTTGCACATTCACACGGTTCGCTACAGTACTGTAGATTATAAAACTATATCTCAAAATCAGCCACATCTTATTTATCAGTAGGAATGGTGTGTTGAAAGTTTTTAAAAAGAAGAAAGGCGTTCACTCGAATTCCAGCCGCGGTCAAAAGCAACAAATAGTATTCAAAACTGTAGAATTTATTTGAACAAACAGACCAGTACTCGATAGTATTTCAAGTTGAGTCTGCTCTGACAACTTCTGATTTAGTGTGCATGAAACATACAACAATTTTGGCACAAAGCCTAAAAGAGGGACTGGGTTCAGGCTGGCGATACTAACAATCTCGTACCTAGCTAATCACAGTCATGACGTCTTCATTCATTACAATTTTCAGATGGACCAAAAAAAATCATCCATCATCATTCAATCTTGCATACACCACAATACTAGGTTCCCCCTCTCTCTCTCTGTACAGAGAGAGAGAGAGAGAACGAGAAAGAGAGAGAGAGAGAAAAAGAGAAAAAGAGAGAGAGAGAAAAAGAGAAAGAGAGAAAGAGAGAGAGAGAGAAAGAAAGAAAGAAAAAGAGCCTAGAAAGCATCACATGACAAAAATTCTTGACCATAAAGAAAAAAAATCAGAGCAGATTCATTGAGAATGTCGCGAACCAATATGGCATTTAGTAAAAAACAAAAACAAAAATTTTTTTTAGATTTGGCACCTAATAATCAGGACTATACAGAACGACCGAATATAAAAAAAATATTTTAGTATCTATTTTTGATCAATACGAAATTAAATAATATTTTCTTCTCAAATTCAAGCTATCGTTTGAATAACAGGTACAGTCCATTCTTATGGCAGTCAGTTTACTAGAACGAACCCTCCAAATTTGAAACCGTTGCAATGGCAACTTTAAATCAATGAATCGTCTTTCTCTGAAAAGTCAGAAGGGATATAATCCTTTACATTCTGTAGGGATACTGCAGTAAAAATTGAAGCGTATATATTTTGTAATCAGTTAATCCCATACAAGGCTATAATCCCACTAATACGCAGTGTGACAATATATATATATATATATATATATATATATATATATATATATATATATGAGAGAGAGAGAGAGAGAGAGAGAGAGAGAGGGTGGATGTAATCCCACTAATACGCAGTGTGGCAATATACATATATATATATATATATATATATATATATATATATATATATATATATATATATATATATATAAGAGAGAAAGAGAGAGATTGAGAGAGAGAGAGAGAGAGAGAGAGAGGTTGGATGTAATCCCATACAAGGTTATAATCCCACTAATACGCAGCGGGAGCTAATGGGTGTGAAAGAGAAAAGTCATTGGAAGGAGCCTGAAGCCAATCGTAAACAGGGAACAAGTCATAAGCTTCTACTCCTCTTAGAAAAAACAGAGATGTGTGAACAGTACGATAGAACGAACATATCTGTATTGTGGCCCAGTGGGTAGATGGAGCAATACTATTTATATTATTATACTTTCAACGTACAGGATTCAAGTAAACAACAAAACTCCAAATGTGAATCAACAAGTATATATTGAAATAACATACAAGGACAAATCATGCAATAAACTTGTATTCACTGTATAGTGTAAGGGAAAGAAGTTGTTCCCCTTTAACTGTATTTTGATTTGTAATTGATTGTTTGAAGAAAGTTCTCGTGAGAGAAAAATGTTCAGGAATCAATATTAGGACAACGTCAGTTTGTTAGAATAGATAACACAAGAATACAATTGATCAAAAATGCGTTGTGTTATAGAATGGTTCGAAAATCAACAGAATCTTGATACATTGCGCTTGACTAAGTCACAGAGAGAAGTGTGAGTTTATATTACAAAATTCTATGTCTGTGTGTGCGTTTGAAATGTTATGAGTAAGATCGTGGACTCGTTTGGACAGGCGAAATTTACTGGATCTTACTGACGACTTGTGAAAAGTCGCCTCTTTTAAGGAAAAAGAATAGTCTCCAATAGAAGCGCTAGAAAAGTTAATCTTGCATTAAAAATGTGATTGGTTAAAAATTAACCAATCCCTACATTCGTACTAACAAAACAGGCAAGCAAACTCAAAATCAAAGGATTCAAAGAAACGACTGCGATCGCTAAATTGTCCCATAGAAAGGTAATATTTATTTATTAGCCAATCGTAGACGAATAAAATGTGAGTGTGGAAAATATAGAAATTGCTCCATATCTACTTCAATTGAGGAGAGAGGAAAAATAGTAAATAAAATTTAAGAATTCAGACGGAGATGTTAGAAGTATATAGTTAAGTAATATTTAGAAGGAACCGTAAACCGCAGTCCTAAACTATAAACAAGGGATGTTCCTTTAGCCCTGTTCAAAAGACGGGGAAGGAGTATGAAACGGACGATATGAAAACCTATGTACTCCTATCATGGTTGTCTTGGCTGTAACAAGATTTTGTTTAGCATCACTCCACTGCAGGTATCTGTTATATTTGTGTTTATTTAAGTATAGTTTATAAAGATTAAAAAAAGAGAATCTTTAACTTAACCATCAATAATTAAACATTTTAATAAATTAAATTTAGAATATCAATTTCAATTTTCTCTTTTCTATTTTAAAGCCGTTGCGATGGCAACTATTATTCGTAAATTGGCAGCTAATTATTTACATGTTTATTATTGATGACAAGATCTTTCCCTGTAGAATAAAATATTTGATTATTATCAATATATTTCTACTGCAAAATGTTTTCATAATTCGGCTGATCATTTTCAAGATGTATAGATCACAAAAATATTCTCTTTATAGAAATATGTCCCAATAAAATTATATTTGACTGTCTTATTTATTGCCAGCACGTCGAACGACCAATTTACTTTCATCGTAAAATTAGATTTGTTTAGAAAAATATATGGAAAATGCTGAGAAAAATTGAAAGGTATTACGCAAAGTTCCACGTAACAGATAATATGTAGAAATTTAAATTAACCTTTGATTTGGGGGGTTATTTTGCTACCGTTTTAGGTAAATCTTTTTGAAGGACATTATGAAAAATAACTAACACATTTAATGTGAGAAAATCTGTCAGCAATATCTCGAAGAAAACCCGTTCAGTTCAGTAAGTTATGCCAGCTACCAGGATTGCTTTTCTAAAAACGTAAACTAAGTCATATGAAACAAAGAAAAGAGTCCTGAACTGCTATGTCGTATGAATCCTGTTCCGCGGTAATTGCTGGAGAATCTCTTCCTAGAATAATAGATGAATTGAGTAAACAAAGATATGGTTCTGTAGAATGTTGCTGAAAATACTAAGAACAGAGTGTGTAAGCAACGACGAAGTTTTAATTAAAATGAAAATAAAACGAGAAATAATTTGTGAAAATGTCTGGGATGTCATGAGGAAAGAAGCGTTAGAAAATATGATACACATAGGATCGATTTGATGTAAGAGGGACAGATGGAAGCCGCTATCAGGCTTATGTAAGGGGATGGTAGAAGAAAAATGGGATGGATCCTAAAAAAAAATGCATAGGGCTAACTCTAAACGAAGATAATTATTTACTAAAGTTGTAGACGTTCCACAATACGTCAAAGAAACCGCTACAAAGAAAGACACCATCAATACTGGAAAGTAGACTTCAGTCACTTATGTGCTATGCGTAACACATGCTTCGGCGATCTTTCGATACATGACTGAAGAGGCAGATTTTTCATACAGTAGGTTGACATTTCTTTCTGCGGTAGACCAGTTATCATACAAGGCTACAGGACTCGGGCTGTCCTGTTATTTACCCATGGAAGAAGATTCATACTTTTTCCAGGGGTATTAGCACGTAAGAGAATATAATGGATTCAACTGGAATTCGAACTCTGCTATCCGATTCCTCAATCCATGCCGCTATCTACAGTGCTTCCATAACAGTAGACTTACGAAAGCTATTTTAATAAAAAAGTTTCTTTTTGTAGAATGATTTTAGTTATTTCAACTGAATGTAATAGTGCCTGCTCAGACATTGAATCATCATCATTTATTCAGTTAGTTCATTTTGCGCTGCTGTGTTCACCAGAGTGTTCACCGCTGTGTTCGCCACTCCTCTCCGTCTCACAAGTCTGGTTCATGGTGGTATTCAAGGCAAAGTAGTGCAATGGCTTGCCGGTACCATTTGTACCTGGGATGTTGAGGTTATCCCGCCTTCCTATTAAATGTTAAAGAGAACAAACGCACAAGGCACCAGTTGGTTTAAGTTGAGCGTTTCCTTCTCCTAGAATGGCGACTCTATATTGAGGTATTCTTTCGCTGCCTAGACTACATGACCCCATCTCACAGCCTTACCGACGAGAGCCAAAGGAATAGAGGCCGTTTCAATTGGGGACGATCTGGCGTCAAAGATTGCGGGAAAGAGGTCAGTGTTGACAGCCAACAGGCTTCGGGTTTTCTGTCTGAATTATGATTTATGCTCATGTCAGAACCAGCGTAAAGGAGAGCACTGAGCGGGAAGCAGGAACAGTAACAACGAAAAAGAATTAGGCAAATAAAACTGCTTAGAAAACGCGTTATTTGATGCTAGTTTCTCGTTAAGACTCGAAATTTATCTCCGCATCGTCCTGGGAATTGTAGGCGAATGGAGAACATCTGAGAAAGAAGAACGGGTTATCTGCTTTGAATCAAGTTGGAGTGTATCATTTCTGTGGAATCAAAGCACTTAAGTATTAGGTTGGTGCAAAAATAATGTCGTTTTCTCACATGAAGTTGAACATCAAAAATCGACATTATTTTTGCACCAACCTAATAGTAAACACTATTTTTGATCAGTTTTCTTAATTCAATATTAATGACCTTATATTTTGCTCTCACAGATTTCTATAGTCTTCTTAGCTTTCAAATGTCTATGATCCGTATGTAATCACGGAATTAATTTTAATTTATTGTATTAACATATTTCATGTTATTCTTTTATTCAGTTAGTGCATTTTGCGATGCTGTGTTCGCCACTTCTCTCCGTCTGAGAACTGTGATTCATGCTGGCACTCAAGGCAAAGTATTGTAATCGTTTGCCGGCTCCTTTTGTACTGGGATGTCCGTCCCTCCCTCCACGTGGTGGTTTGTTTTTAAAGTTACCTTCTTCTAACTTTTGCCTAAAATGGCAGGACGTATTTGAATTTGATTTCAAATCACAGATTCCTTCTCCTAAACTAGCTACCTCACAAAACCAGACAGTCCTGCTATTTTACCCATGTCTGGGGGAGAATAGAGATTCATATTTTTTCCTATCTCTGAAGTGAATGAAATGAACTCAATTGGAATGCAAACTCGACTCTCTCCTATTACTCTATCCGAGCCGCTAATCATGCCGAATAGTTCTTGATAAACGGCTAATATTACCATTACCATACTCCACAAATGGGATGATCCTTCTTATATGATACAACATTATACTTAATTTTACTAAGTTAGTTTTTATTATATTTTATAACATTATTTAATACTTTTTCAACAATCTTACTATGAATAGCAGCAGACTCTAGCTTTTGCTGTCACCACTCTACGAAAATGGTGAATTAGTATTCTAACCGTGGGTAAAGCAGCGGCAAAGCAAGCTATTATCTTTCACAAGAAATATTGGTAATACACAGATATTAAGAAAATGAATCTCTGCGGAGACATTGCCTTCGTTCCAAATTGAAATGGCATTTACTGAAAAATAAAATAGCTTATAGATTCGATATATACTATCCAAGAATCCCCAAAACAGTAAAATGTAAAATTATTTTAGTGTCAACATTTGATTAATATAAAACTGAATTATCTATTCTCTCCAACCTCCGGCTATAGGTTAAATAACAGTGCAGAGAAAGAGAGAGAGAGAGAGAGAGAGAGAGAGAGAGAGAGAGAGAGAGAGAGATTTTAAAAATGAAGTCTCTAGTCTCAATTTTAAAAATCTAAATGGTTAAGAAAATATACAAGTATTATTCCCAAGTGTGACTGCTCCATTTATTTATGATTAGATTAAAAAATGAAAAAAATTCTTATACATATTGTTTCCTATTCTTCACAATTATTATTGCTTTTTATCAGATAAGTTTTTTTTACCAAGTCATTTTTGGCCGTTGAAAATTTGAAATACATAATTAAAAACGAACAGAGGACGAGACTGTACTTGCGGGAATTAATGTTTATACCACCGTCTTTCTTTGCATAAACTCATTCGACTACTCAGAAATATAATTATCAGGCAACTTTTTTTTTTATCATGTTGAGCAAGTATCATGAGGTAATATAGCCGGGTGACAAAACGGGATATGTTCATATCGGAACTGGGAGAATGAATGATGTATGACAATAGTGATAGCCTACGGTGTTTAAGCATAGTGTATCACATATTGGTAGATTATAAGTCATGTATCAGATGTATCGCGAACGTTTGTGATCATTGTCTGATTTAATGCTAAACATGTTTTTGTAGCGGAAGAATTATCGAGGGGTATTGTGGGAGAGCCCTGCTGGAGAGTATGGTTGGAGGTCATGGTTATGGAAAATAGTGGGTGCTTATGATCGAGGCGGATGTTTCGTAAGCATGGTAGATGTGCGTGGTTGCAAATCATCCATGGTAAATTTAACAATTAAACATGCTTGTAGGGCAGAGTAAGGAAGCAGGTTTGTGAAGCTTTGTAGGGAGAATGGTTGTCGAGTATGTTGGGGCATCATGAATGGGGAATATAATAGAGAAGAATAATTGCGGTTCATGGTTGGGGATCTTGGTTACACGGCATGGTAGGAAAGCGCTGTTAATGAGCATGGTTGGGGAGAATGGAAGAGGGTCTTGGTTTTGGAATATGTTACGGAAGAATGTTTAGGGATTCATGGATATAGCATATGGTAGGCGGTCATTGTTGAGGATCATAGCTTTTGAGAATGGTGGGGGAATATGTTGGTGATTATGTTTGGGGAGGATGGCGGAAGGTCATGTCTGAGGAGGAGCAGAGGGGGAGCATGACTTTGCGATTATGGTAAATAAGTATTCTATGGAAGCATTCTTGTAGTTTCTGATTGGTGATTTTGCACAATGTGGATGTTGGTGAAACATATATGAAAGCATAGTCGTTAAACACAGATAGGGAGTCGAATTGGAGATCCATTTTGCCGAAGCGCATTTGTGGAGCATGGTGGGAGATCATGGTTGACGAGCTTAGTTGTGGAATATGTTGGAGATCATGAATGAGATGAATAGCTTGGAGCATGATAGGAGGTCATCATATTGAATCAGGACTGGGAAGCATGGTATCAGATCGTGCTTTGGAAGCATTGCGATGAAGCAAGGTTCAGAGATCAAGGTTGGCGGTCATGATTGGTGGAAGAGTACATGGGTAACCAGATATTCCAAAATGGTGAGAGAAGCTAAGATGTCGCAATATCAACGTCATCTGATATCGAAACATCAGTTGCCATCCTTTTCAAATGAGGTATGCTTTTTTTATACTTTCAAGACGTCTGATAAAGAAATGGTTGCACATTTTAATTCCGCTGCCTATTATCTTCTGTTTGTGAAACCAATCTAAAAGGAATATTTTGAATAAAAAATTAATGTCATTTTCACCATTGCTTATTTGCACCTCTCCGAAAATAAATTCCAAATTCGTGCAAGCATTATATTAAATTTGTAAATTATTCAAAAGAGTATAATGACTTTTTACTAAATGATAAAGAGAGCCTGATATTAAAAATATTCCGACATAATTTGACATATAATTTTATATGCGTAATGATGGCTGAATCCAAAACGTTATGAATATTTCAGCGATAAACTTTTGAACAAAATACACATTCACTTAAAATGGAAGACTTTTATTTTTTTCTACTTTTCATTTTATTTTGAATACAACATTGAATTGCCACAGTGAACCTTGCTAAAATAAAACAATTCAAATAGCGATAAGTGACTACTTTTTACAGGGCCTCATTTGTAATATCAATGGATCTTACAATTTATTCATTTAATTTTTTGTCGAAAGTCTTTATGAGAAGACCACTCAGTACACCTTAGCAGTAAATTAATACGCATCCTGTTTTTTGTTTAACAGATAAGGGGATTTTTGGTGAATCCTTGTTATAATAAGTTCCACACAGGCCAACACCAGTCTGCTATTCTTAGAAGATAAGCATCACGTTTTTCCAGTGTTTACCTGAGTACGATAGACAAACTGTGTACATAATCGACATAATCAAAGACGATGTGGTACATACACGCGTCTATTTTTGTATGTGATATATTCCATTGAAAAAAAAAACACGTAAATGTACATTTTATATTAGAAAATTGAAACTATTACAATACCATAATGCATTATAGTTGTTCAGAAAGGTATGAAAAATAATAGTAACTAAGAATTCATTAAAACTTTATGAAACTCTATACTGACTTATAAAATATATTATTATATAATATTATTACAATATTATATTACACTAAAAAATACCTCACGGTTTCACTATTTTAATTTTATGATTAATCTACATTCTTAAATTAATGATTAAATAAACTCGTGGCGAATTCTACGACAATAAAATATCCCTAGAAATTCCCCTATCCCTTACTTAAATATTTGTGCTTAATAACTTTAACTAATTCTTTCAATAACAATCATAATATAACTGCTGGTTGTTCACTTCTACTTGTTGTAATGGACAAGCTTATCAGACGAGACTAATTACGATTGAATAGTGAGTTCGATCCTCACTGGGTCCCCCATACCTTTAGCCTTGTGCCACATCTAAGATACGCTTACAAAATCCCCATAATATGAAGGCAGATTGTGCCCATCGACGTTGCGCAATTGTTAGCATAATTGTCTCACTATATCAATTACGACTGAAGAGTGAGTTCGGGCGTCATTGGCTGTCCCATCCTTTCGGCATTATGACACATCTGAGCCATCCTTAAAAATCGCCATAATACGAATGCTGGTCGATATTCAAAGTAAGTGGTTACAAATGAAAAGATTTGACAATGGCGTCTTTTGCTATTTCGCTGAAACAGACATTAACTACTTCTATCTTTCTTTCTTTCAGTGAAAACTAGTTGATCTCTGATATGACGTTCCACGCGATCAAAGCGGAAGAGTCCATTATTTATAAGGTATTAGCAAGAGATGCTAAATATTCTACCTTCCCTTCGTTTTTTTACTTTAATTTTTTCACAGAAACCAAGTAGCGTTTCTGTTACTTCTTTCCTGGCTTTTCAAAAGATGAAAAATTAATTATGACAGTTACATGTGATATATTGATTTTAGTTGTTATTGTTGAAAGTTCGGAAATGTTATTGTTTCTGTTATTTAGTTCATTCGTTTGTTCTATCTATCTATCTATCTATCTATCTATCTATCTATCTATCTATCTAATTCTGTTAACATCTATTTCATTATGCTCCTCGCTCTCTCTCTCTCACTCTCGCTTTATCTCACGCTCTTGTCTCTCTCTCTCTCTCTCTCGCTCTATCTCTGTTTCTCTCACTTTATTGAGCTATACCTCGATGAATGTAGATTATCGGTATATTAGGCTTTTAATCTATCTGTTTATCTCAATCTGTTTTTCATATCTATGTATGTATGTATCTGTCTATCTATCTATCTATCTATCACTAATTCTGTTCACATCTATTTCATCATGCGCCTCGCTCTCTCTCTCTCTCTCTCTCTCTCTCTCTATTTTTCTCACATTTTATTGAGCTATCTCTCGATGAATGTAGATTATCTGTCTTTTTTGGCTGTTCGTCTATCTGTTTATCTCTCTCTGTTTTTTCATATCTCTCAATTTAAATTCCATCTCTCTCTGTCTCTCTCTGTCTCTCTCTCTCTCTCTCTCTCTCTCTCTCTCTATATATATATATATATATATAGTTCACTGTTCTTATGTATTACATTCCCTTCGTCATATTGTTCATACACAAAGAAATCTTTTTGTTCATATCTATCTAGCAAAACAGAGACATGGACAGACAGGAAAACATAATTAATCATTCCATTTCGGACATAATTTTCTTTCAAAATCAATAGACGAATCCCAAAATTAAATGGTTAAATTTTTTTAGTTTCATTGAATTTACACCCGTTTCAAATTTCAACTTCACACTCGGACTTAAAAAAAATTCAACCGCGATATTGTGATACTGAAATCATATATTAACACAAAGAGACCGGCTGATAGGTTTTGAGTCCATGATCTCATTCACTGTCTCTTTGATTCGTATCTTTTTACACATCCGTCCATAAATTCAACCTCCCCTCATCTACGAAGACGAGAAACAAATCAAAGGAAATTGAAAACTCTAGCAAAGCAAATGTTTCGATCAGAGATGCCTTATGTTCCTTTCGGCAATTTGTTCTTTTTTGTCTATTGATTTTTATTTGCTATTTCGATTCAATTACAGATTCTGGAATATGTATTTGCCTTAAAAATGTTTCAACTGCGGACAGTGTGTTCATTTTATTTGATCGTGAAAGTCATTTCTTTTGCTCCAGGGGCGTAAATGAATGGCAAGAATTTTTCGTCTACCATAGCCTAGACGGAATTAAGATAAAATGAAGAAAAATGAAGAAGAAATAAAGAATAAAGACTTTTCCAATCTTTTAGAAACAAAATAATTCTTACCTCGTATTTTGATCTGAATAAGTTTTGTAAATGTTCCAGTACCGTAATGATTATCCACGCAGAAAATGGAATCGGAGAGCGGGGATCAAATTCCGTTTCAGGCGGGTGATTTCACTTTTTGTACAACTAAATTTTCCATTGGCATGATTCTATTTATCCTACTTCTATAGGTGTTAAATAGCAAGACAGTTTGGGTTCTCTCGATTTGTTTCGGAGCCAACCTGGGAGATTGAAAATTCTGAATTCAAAACCGTGGTTTTGGCAAGGAATCCACTCCGCTATTTTTCCAAAGAAAGTTGGGGTACTTCACAGATATTTAAAAAAGGTATTTTTCCTTATACCTCGAAGCGAGAATCAAGGCAGAAATAATTACTGCAGTTAGAAAGCGTTTATTTAAATTTCAAAATAGTCGCGATTAAGGAACGAGCCTCGCGAAACGGAGTGGCTCTTGCAGCGTGTCTCACTGGCGATGGTTCGCGGTAATGCTTTCTCCATCATAGCGGCTGGCAGAGGATAGGAAAAAAATTGTTTATAGTTACGTTGTTCTGCAATTGTCATCATTGGTCGATTGAACTTGCTTTGTTTCAATGACTTTTGTTTTGTTATTTTTATATAGTAATATATATTTATATTTTTAATAAATTTATTTACTAACACTAAGAAAAAAAAATTAAAGAGATAGTTTTGAAAGTAGATTTCGTGCAAATATTTCTTTGATTGACACAAACAGACGCTTAAGATTTTATTTAAATGATATTCAAAATGAAGCTGAATAATGAATCTAATTTTTCATATGCATGAAGAGGAGAAAATATTTCTATTTCCATAATGTTATTTGGTATAATTATCTTATAAAAATTATTTCGTTAATTGCTTAGATTAAGAAAGATCGTGGTGGAACAATTGTTATAAAGTTTTAAACGTTGAAACAGTCATTGTAAGTTTCCAATTCAAATCCATACGCAGTATAGGCGCCTGAATAGAATATCGAATTAGAATCGAGTTTTCACGAGATCTTGCCAATCACATGACGTAACATTCTAATCCTTTGTGATGTGTTTTATGAATAAATATAGGGTGACCCAAAAAAACTGAAATCTTTGAAGTGCGTATTGTGCAAGTAGCAACACTGCGAGACAGTGACCTTCAGCAAGTAAACATTTCGCCATTTTAGTAACAAGAATGAAATTCACAATATCCCAGCTGAGATGTTGCATCAGTAAATAGGGGTCTCAACAGCAGATTTCAAGAATGCATTCGTACAGGTGGACGCCATCTACAGGACATAATTTTTTTGAAATGAAAATTCCATCATTGTATCATAAATGGCATGTATTAAGGTTTCAATTACTATGATTTAAATATTTTTCTTCCATCTCCCTTGGTTTTATTGGATTGTTAAAAAGTTCCCTCTTTTGAGTCACCGTATACTTCTGCCTGTCTTTCTGCCTATCTATCTATATATCTGATACTCTAGCTTCATATGTATACGCATTTTTGGAATATCTATCTATCTATCTCTCTCTCTCTCTCTCTCTCTCTCTCTCTCTCTATATATATATATATATATATATATATATATATATATATATATATATATATGTGTGTGTGTGTGTGTGTGTGTGTGTGTGTGTATGTGTGTTGATTTCCATCACGACAAACCAAGTTCGCATGTTGTAAAACAAACATTCAGAAGCTTAAACATTATAAAAGGGGAAAACTCCAGAACCCACCTAATTCTCCTGGTGTGTCTACTTCGGATTTTCATTTGTTCCGGTCTCTAAGCGACGCTTTCAATGGCCAAAAAAAATGAACACTATACAGTCGGTCTGAAACTGTCTCATAAACTTCTTTGAACAAATAACACGAGAATTCTACGAACATGGCATAAAATTCATATAGAACGATCGGAGACAGTTATTAAAATCAATGGGGGCAATGTACTTAACTAATAAATTTGTTTTGATGAAAATATAAAATGTTGTTATTAATTTTCTAATCGGGCACGAACTTCTGCCATAATTTAATATATATGTATGTGCATATATATATATATATATATATATATATATATATATATATATATATATATATATATATATATATATCTACCGTATATTTTTGCCTATAGGGCTACCTTTTGAGAAGGTGAAATTAAAAAATATAGAAAATTCATACGAATTTATCCTATACCTGTAGTATAAGACGACTGTTTATTGATTATATAACCATGAATTTATTAGATGTTGTTAGTTACTGTATCTTTAGAAATATTAAATAAAAGATGTACCGTATATTTTTGCCTATAACGGCTACCTTTCGAGAAGGTGAAATTAAAAATATAGAAAATTCAGACGAATTTATCCTATACCTGCAGTATAAGACGACTGCTTATTGATTATAATACCATGACTTTATTACATGTTTTTAGTTATTGTATCTTTAGAAATATTAAATAAAAGAAATAACCAAATAGACTCTATATCATGTTTTTCTTACACACGTCCCCTAAAATTGTTTTGTTTAAGTTTCATCACCTTGCCAATATTGATTCTTCTTCCTCTTCTTTTCCTATGCCTAAACAAATATAAATAGCCTGTTGTACTAATACCCATTTGCTTATATTTCATCGACAATAAAAAAATATATACTGCTAATAAGTGTAGGATAATATATGATAATAATACTTGCCTTTGGTTCGAACGAAGTCATACCACGATATTTCCATTTTCTCAGCTGAGCTTGCATGGGTACATGTTAATATGGAATTATTATTGGAATGGTCATTTTTTTATGTTTTATTACTTTTACTATCAGTTTATTTGATAATGTGATTATTTTTTATGTACGTTATTGGTAGAGGATAGTTTACCGGCGAACCTCACTCAGAATTTATGATTTCTTTTTGTTGAGTCTTGACTCATTGTTGAATCTTGACTAATGCATGGAATAATAATGCAAACACAAAATGTACTTAGAACAAGAATGTATTATAACAAGAAAGTGTACACAATATTTACATCTAGTATTTCTGTATATTTCTGGGAAGACCGTTCCTGGAGAATGTGTTGACTAAGTCGCAGTCGGGCAGAGTCTCTAGTTGGATCTCTTGATTCCCCTCCCTGTCTTCCGGTACCGACCATATTTATATCGTCGGTACCCCGCTATGCAGATTAGGTGGATCCTACCACAACACTTTTTTAGAATTTTAGTATAAGACGGCTGCAAATTTTTAAGAGCGACTTTTGGGATTTAAAGGTTGTCTTATACGTGGAAATATACGGTATATATGTGGGTTTGAAATGTTCCAAATATCAAACCTAATGGATTTTATACATTTTTAATTTTTTTTAACTATATAATATATAAATATTTCCCATAAAATAATAGTTTAAATAGTAATTGCATATAAAATAAATCATCAACATCATTTACTCGTTTCATTTATTAGACAGTAAATGACACTTAGCAGCTTCCATAATTTATCTAGACTTTTCCCTTAACCACATGTATGCACATGAGCGTCTGTTAAGTTGAAAAAAATATCCATAAACTAATTTATTGATAGATCTATTACCACAGACCCATTAGAGCCCATTTAAAAACAAACACAAGCTTGCCAGACACGATACGAAACACACTAGTAGAATATACCAAATTAATAACCTCATCCACATATAATTAAAATATTAAGAATAATGGAAGCATTAATAAGAAAAAAGAAAAATATCAACATTCAATAATATTAGCTACGAATACGGCCACAATGTGCTAACTGTGTTCCCTCTAACTCTAAAAACATACATGCAACCGATACACCCGATTGAAAAGAAAAAATAAAATCATCATCGATAATGGCTACCAAGTATAGTCGAAAGGGCTCGGAATTACAAAACATTTGGACAGTTTCTACACACTCTGTGTCCAGAAAAGAAAGCATTTGTTCGAACACGAAAAAATTAAATAAAAAGCTTAGTCACTATACCTTGTCTGTCGTGTTTAATGAAACACACACACGTATATATACATATACACACACACACACACACACACACACACACACACACACACATATATATATATATATATATATATATATATATATATATATATATATATATATATATATATATATATATATATGCAGTTTATTATTTTGGTATACATTAGTGATTTTAAAACTATATCTTCTGATAAACTGTATTATATTTTTAAATAATTATATTTTAGATTCTCTTTCCTAATGTGTGTTAGAAAACTATTGCTTAAATTTTAAAAAAATAAATTAATTGAAGAGTTTCGCAAAACGCCTGCATTAAATAACCGCTTGAACTTATTAAATCACAGGCCAGTTCTTTGGAAGTAAAAACACTGAATGCTGCTCAATTCGATAAAAAGCTTGATCGGGTATTAATGCTCTGCTGGGCATTAGTGCAATGGAAAGTTAATCTGATCGGACTAAAGATGGTGGATATCAAAGAAACCTACATGAGTGAATAAGCACTAAAAGAAAATATATTTTTGGTATTTTTCTATTTTTAAAAATACGTCCTCGTAAAGAAAAAGAAAAAAAAAAAAGAAAACTTAGAGATCTTCGATTAACGTATTAATGCAAGCGTGCAAAAACTCCCAAGGAGAATAATATACCTGGAAACGACGATTTCAATCGATATTCTTTTATATATTTCTATGTTTTTTTTATGTTTTGATGTTCTTTAATATGATTTGAGTAATTTTCAAAATTGTTCTTCTGCGTCTCGTCGATGGTTTTTTTGCCACCACAGCTGCTCCGACTGTTTGTCGTTTTGTGATTACAGTAATTCTTTCGTTGTTCTTGTTGCTGGCGTCGTCTCGATACTACCAAGAAGTGTGTAGGCAGCCGATTCACACGAGAGAAAATATTCGTACAACTATTATGATTGTTTGCAGAATGGTTAAACAGGTTTTCAAATGAACGCATTCAGTGTACACGATAGTTGCCTGAACGAAATTAACCCGTGCATTTCTACCATCGTTTCTTCTTAAATAAACATGGGGACCAGTTATTTATTAAAATCTATGCAGTTTGAATAATTATGACAAATTTTGTGTCAATGAAGGTTGTTTTACACGCGTGTTACAAAGGTAGAAATAGTTCCAGTTTACAATAGAGAAAATAGTTCCGATTTAAACTAGAGGAAAAAGGGTAAGCTTTTGACCGGTTTACACACCGATCTAAAATGTAGTTATTACTTAAAGTAAAAGAGAGAGAAGATATAACACGCTTTTGGCTCAATACGAAGGAAGTATTTACCAATCTCCCAATTGTGGTAGTGTTTGACACAAAGTCGGTGCTAATATGCGTTACTATAGGCCAAGTACAAAATCTTACCAGTCCAGACTACTATCAGGTAAACGTCGCTATCCGCCAGGCATTGCCTTTTAGTGCAATAATGGAGGTGCCAGTTGTAATTCCATCGGTGCTGGCCTCCCACATAGATGTAAGAAGGAAGCACATTACCACACATTGTTTCCAGGCCAAAGAAAGAGCAAAATCAGTGCAGGAATGAATCGTTGTCATTCTTATCTGCAGTGGACTCGAATATCAACCAAAAACAACAAAAATATATCCCATTCGCTGGTGTAATAATTGGAACGTTTTTTTTTCCTTCTTCAAACACGCGATGGCGACACATTTTGAATAATAAAAAAGATCAATCGAAGTCAAGTAACGCGAACGAGATTTTGTGCTTTTTTTTAAATAGGTTTTACGAGAATTATTTTTTTGGCTTAGCCAAACAGTAATCGAACTGTTACGTCCACTTATTGTTGTTTATACTACGCCCGTGTAAAAGAATGTTGCATTACTTTCGTTATTCCACTAGAGGAATATAGAGATAACTGAGTTACATTTTTTCATTGCTCGTCTTTTTTACTAATTTTTATTACAGAAAAGACATAACTTAACATCTCATAAAAACAGAATCCATTTTAAAAATATACAGAAATAATGCTTACAAATTTTGTTAGGAATCCTTTAACAATAGTTATCATACATATCTAGAACTAGATTTAACCATTGTAATTTTCTAAATGGGGGAGGTAGTCAAACAGCGAGTAGGGTTTCAAGACATGCAGTGATTGCAAATTATACTGATATTTAACCTATAGTTTGGAAGGAGAAAGGATGGATTTATCAATTCGTCATTTAAATTAAAATTAACACATGAGACGTAAATTGAACTTCATGTCGATATCCATTGCACTATTCTCACAGAGCTAATTAATTTATAATAATTTTTTCGATTTGATGTTTAATACTTTCCCAAAGACTATCATTAGATAATTCATTACTTTATTGTCTTGGCATTCATCTTCAGATGAGAAATAAGAAGGACATAAGAGTAAATGTGTGTACATCTCTATACAACTAGTTGCAATATATACTAGACGGATATACACACAAACACACGCACACATAATTGTCGGGGGGCGCAAATTTCTCTTTAAAAAAGTATACTATAAAACAAAAAATATATGAAATACAGAAAATCTATCAGCTGACTTGAGGCGTAAAAAAATGAATGCAATAAGGAGACGTGTACCAAATACACTTTCTAAGAGACCGTTAGTCTACACCCTTTGGAAAATTGGCGCAATACTATCTTCATACTTCAGTTAGACATGTCATTTTTCTCGGTGCTACTTTCAATAAACGAAAGTGTTTATTAAAATATCAAATTCGAGGAAACATATATCGAAAGAAGCATACACAATACACACACACACATATATATATATATATATATATATATATATATATATTGATATATATATATATATATATATATATATTATTAGACGCGTATATCTACTATTGTAGATGAATATATATATATATATGTGAGTGTGTGTGTATGTGTGTGTGTGTATAAAGGTGTGAGTCGAGACTGAATGGAGCCTATTAGTCTTTGAAATAACTTGCGAGAAAAGTGTATGGAATTTTATTTTACCAGTAGAAATTCAATTATCCATCTCAGCAAGAATTCTTTCTGTCATTTTAGTTTGCCGAAAGAGAAAAAAAATAATCCTGTTAACGTACGCAAACCTCGTGCAAGCAGGTACTTTTACAACCAACCCCCTCCCACGCACGTGTACAAATACACACACAAACATATATATATATATATATATATATATATATATATATATATGTATGTGTGTGTGTGTGTGTGTGTGTGTGTGTGTGTGTGTGTGTGTGTGTGTGTGTGTATGTATATGACCTAGAAAATAAAACAGAATGAGACTTTATAAAAACATCGTTAACACAGTCTAGTCTCCCGTTTTTAGTGCTTAGTGATATACCGTGCAGGTTTTCTAGTAAGACATTTGACTTATCAGCAATAATCTTATTTTACCACATTTACCGACTTTCAGATACCGCCAACTGGGCAGTTGGCCCCACTCTACAGTTGCAAAAAGGCTGTTTTTCTTTTGTTTGCCAACATGGGATGATTTTAGTATTTGGCTGTTGCGTCTGTTAATAATGTGCTGTATTTATTGGTGCAGGAATAACTAATTTTCAGAGTTTGTCTATTGAAAATGTGTTATAGTGGGTTATTCTGATTAAGGTGTTGTCGATGTTTTATACCAAGGCACCATTTCTTTCTGAAAGAAAACATCAATGACAAATATAACATACATAGGGATATCCGCTGGAAAATGGACACAGAGATTCTACAGTCACCAACATTCCTTATTCAATACTTCCTTAATACAGAAAACCCGATCTTACTAATTGGATGATTAAAGATAGAGGCTGCACCCCAAAAATCAAATGGGACATTATCTGTCGGTCTCAAACCCCCAACAACTTCCAGCAGAGATGCAACTGGTATATTGTTGAGTCTTGACTCAATGTTGAATCTCGCCTAATGCATGGAATAATAATGCAACACAAAATGTACTTAGAACAAGAATGTATTATAACAAGAAAGTGTACACAATAAGTACATATAGTATTTCTGTATATTTCTGGGAAGACGTTCCTGGAGAATGTGTTGACTAGTCGCAGTCGATCAGAGTCTGTAGTTGGATCTCGTGATTCCCTTTCCTCGTCTTCCGGTATCAACCATTATTTATATAGTTGGTAGTCACCTATGCAGATTAGGTGGATCCCACCTCAACACCCCCCTCCCAAGCCTTGGAATCCATTTGGATTTCAAACTGGCTTCTATATGGGATGATGATATGGTTACTTCTTTGTAGATCCCCTTTGCATAGTTCATATATATATCTGTTTTTTTTTTTTCAATATCTTTTTCGTTTCGGATTCACGTCCAATGGGTCCGTGAACTTTCGTTTCCTACCGGATCTTCTCGGTTCATGAGCACTCTGCGGAGGTTCTACTAATTAAGTATCATACATTACATCAATGGGATCTTCCTCCTCATCCGGTATACTCTCTTCATGCTCTAGCACGTAGCATTTTTTTAGTTGATTCTGGTGCCTTTTATGAGTATTCTTCGGCCCTTTTATTATGTAAATCAGGTCACCGATTCTCTTATCCACTATGCCTCGCTCCCAGAACTCAATGTTGTTTCTATAGCACTTGAAAAAGACCTTCTCTCCGGGGGTGTATCTTTTTCTAGCTGTATACATAGTGTTCTTTATTCTATTTCTTCCTGGCAAAAGCTTGTCAAACACTGACTTAACTTTCCTAGCGAACATTAGTTCAGCTGGTGCCATGTTTGATGGTGTTCTCTGGTTAGGCGTGATTCTGTATACTTGTAGGAATTGCTGAAGCGCCTTTTCCGTTGGAACTCCTGAGGCTTTCTTCAGAGCGCGCTTTAACGTATCTACAAATCTTTCTGCGAGTCCATTGGATCTCGGATGATACGGCGGCGTCGTTATGTGGTTAATTTGATATAACTCACAAAATTCCTTAAATTCGTCAGAAGTGAATTGTGTACCATTGTCACTCACAATACACTCTGGCACACCGAACCGTGCAAATAGTTCATGCAAAAAAGTTGTTGTGGTATTGGACGTAGGCTTTTTGCAGCGTAGTACTTCCGGCCATTTTGTAAAGCTATCTACCACTATTAAGTAGTAATAATCTTCTACTGGACCAGCGAAATCAATGTGTAATCTTTCCCACGGATGATCCGTCTTTGGCCATGGTTTGTGTATTATAGGTGGTGCCTTAGCTGCTAACGCACACCCTTTACATCGATGAACCATGTTTTCGATATCCACATCCATTCCTTTCCAATATACAAAACTTCGCATTAAGCTTTTTGTTCTATTAATCCCCGGATGACCCATATGAAAGTCCCGTAGGATTTTTTTCTGCAACTTTTTTGGTACTACTACTTTCTCTACACTTGCGAAAGGCACGTTACGTTTCTTTTTACATATAGGCATAGTATTTTCTTTTAATTCAAATTTAGCTTCAACTTTGTTACATCTTCCAAGACCAGGTGTAAAGGTTTCCGGAACCTTTTTCTTTAATTCCCCTTTAATGTCCTGTCTTGATTGCGTATTACTTTCTACATTTCTGCAGAAAGAGTTTAACGGTTTATCCCACAATTCGAATGTTTCAATAAAATCTGTACCCAACAAGTTTTCTCCATTTCTCAGAATGAAAACTTTTATTTTTTTAACGATCCCATTCAATTTCATTGGAAGTACAACCTCGCCTTCGAAGTTAATTTGCTTTCCAGTTACCGTTCGAGCGAGTTTCGTTGACTTCATTATAGTAGGCCTTTTTAAAATTTTCCATGTTTTATCGTTCATTATTGTTAAATCTGACCCTGAATCGAGTTGAAATTTGATATTCTTTTTTAATATTTCAGTCGTCACATATTTCCTCAAATCTCTATCTGATTTGATATTCGAATTTGTTTGTCTAATTCGGTTCTTGCATTTTTTCGTTTTACAACAAGATCCTTTGTGACCATTCTTTTGGCACACGAAACATTTCTTATTTCTATATGGGCAATTTACCTCCCAATGTCTTTCGTTACAACGTCTGCAATTATAAGGTGGGACTTTTTTATTTTCGTTCTTTTTATTTTCTTGTCTATTATTAAAATACGCTGAATTTTTTCTCCAATTTTTCTCTACTGGGTACTTTGACTGCTTTTTTATTTTTTTAATATAAGCAATACCAGCTTTTTCGATTTTTTGCGACTCTTTTTTTAAACTTACGGCCCGTTGACACTCCTCTGCTAACTTTTGCAGGGTAAGGCCTTGTTCAGATTCGAGTTTAGACAAAACTCTACGTCTTATTTCGGCACTCTTACTGGATACCAGTCCTTGAGCAAAAATTAAACACTTGAATTCTTCAACCGTAATCTCTGCCAATCTGAAATTGTCACCATGTCTATTCACTATAGATGCATATGTTAAGTAATCCTGATCGTCGGATTTAGAGACATTCATGCATAACCATCGCTTATGCCAAAGCGACATATTTGCTCCAAACAGCTCTTTTAGCAATTTCACTGTTTCCGAGAATTCCAATTCAGTTGTTTTTCTCGGTAGAATAAAATCTACAAATTTGCTATGTTCTGCTGTACCTAGCTTTCTTAGTAATAGACTGACTTTTCTTGAATTCGACCAGTTTTCACAGTCTATGTAGAAAATATCTTCATATCGTTTAAAGTACGCTTCAAACGTTTTTTCTTCGTCTGGCACATAGTTGAAAGTTTCCAGCGAATTAAATATGGTGTTATTAGCATATGAAGAATTTCCCTCATTTGCCTGAAAGTTGTTTAATTTCTCCAGTATTAACTTTTGAATTTCCAAAAGTCTTTCATCTTGTTTTTCTTGATATTTCTGTTGTCTTTCATCTTGTTTTTCCTGATATTTCTGTTGTCTTTCCTCTTGTTTATCCTGATATTTTTGCAGCGCTATTTGTTGTTTTTGTTGTCTTTCATCTAGTTTCTCTTGATATTTATGCTGTGCTATCTGTTGTTCCCTTATTAATAAGGCAAACTCTTCCTTCTGGGATTTGAATAATTCGGATATGACTTTGGATAGTTCATCCATTTTTAGCTGATAGTGTTCATGCAACAAGGAATATACTTTTAATTTGTGTATCCACGAATATCTATAAGCTGACCAAAAAATCGAAGCAACGTACGACTTTTTATATTTTATGTCTTGCTTTTACATTCACGCCCGTGCTAATCAACTTTGGTATTTTTTTTTTTTTTTTCGTGAACAGAGACCGTCGGACTTTTTTTTTTTTTTTTTAAATTTCCGACTTCTGTTCGCGTATTTCAATGACAACGTCTGATTTTCTTATCAGAGATAATTCGTCACTATATTGTTGAACAAATAATTTTAAAAAAATAAGTTTTTAAAGTTTGTTACCTTTCAAAGTCGACACGGTGTATTTGTGCTCCTTTTAATCCATGCATGTTTTTGTAGTCGGCCAATTTTTTCTTTTTAGCGGGTGTCTCGGTGTAGATAATTTTTTAATTTAAAATTACCGTTATTCGTTTACGACACCTTTCCACTTTTTCTGAGTGAACGTTCCTTTATCCTTAGTCGTCTTTTAACGAGTTCTACATATCCAGAAGTTTAGAATCCTTCGTCGTTACGTTAACGTTGGACTTTGAATTAATAGCTTTTTTTTTCAGCCTGGGTTCTTCCATGACTTGTCCCAATTGTTGAAAACTCTCACTATTAATTCTTTCTTCTTTCCGTATGGTTCGTTCTACTTCTTTGCCTTTGTTGAAACTTGGCGTATGGTTCGTTCTACTTTGTGGCCATTGTTGAACTTGTCGTATGATTCGTTCTACTTCGTCGCCATTGTTGAGTCTTGACTCAATGTTGAATCTCGCCTAATGCATGGAATAATAATGCAACACAAAATGTACTTAGAACAAGAATGTATTATAACAAGAAAGTGTACACAATAAGTACATATAGTATTTCTGTATATTTCTGGGAAGACGTTCCTGGAGAATGTGTTGACTAGTCGCAGTCGATCAGAGTCTCTAGTTGGATCTCGTGATTCCCTTTACTCGTCTTCCGGTATCAACCATTATTTATATAGTTGGTAGTCACCTATGCAGATTAGGTGGATCCCACCACAACATATATACAAGAGAAAATTGCAATAATCAAATACAGAAATGCTAACAAGTTGTTAAATGCAAGTAACGAAATGATCTTCAAGTGTAGACATAAGAACAAATTTAAAAACTCCTAAGATCGTTGGTTTGGAGATGTGTGTGTGTGTGTGTGTGTGTGTGTGTGTGTGTGTGTGTGTGTGTGTGTTTACGTATGTGGGGGTGATTTTATGTTGCGTATCGCGGGTTTTTGTGTTCTTTTAAATGCAGTTGGATCTATGATAGCCTTGACTATGTGTATAACAGATATAATGCTAAATTAGCATCTTTTGCATTATCCATACATGATCTTACTCAATCTTTTAAAATTATTATTTATCATTATTTAAAATTACTTCATTTATGATTGATATTGTTATAATTATCATGTTTATTATCTTATTAAGCGCCCTTTTATTAGACTAACTAATTTGTAATTGTGTTCCTTTGTCCTGCCTAAAATAACAGGAGACGTTTAATTTGTTGTATAAAACGATGTACGAATATCCATACATTAAGGGAAAAAAAACTTGCCGGGGTCAGCCTAATTTAAGTTTATTACTATCCCTTAGCCTCGTCCTTCTTCCCTTCCTTTCATTACCCTCTCTCTATTTCACATTAAAAACAACATTAAAATCTGTTACTCTTCTTCTTTCTTTCCTTCTCTCTTCTCTTCTCTCTCGCTTTCCCTTCCCCAAGTCAATCTAATATATCCGTTTGGGGAATTTGTTTCCATTTATTAAAAGCTTTCGGTCTGAAGAGATGAATATATAGAGATATTCACGAAATAAATTATAATCGAAATGAATCTTTAAGGTTTTCTTTTTGATTATTATTATTATTATTAGTATTATTATTATTATTATTATTATTATTATTATTATTATTATTATTATACATTGAGCTCTCTCTGAGTTAATATCCTATTAATTATCCCTATCAGTAACAAATTGGTATAAGATAATTTGATTGTTTTTTATTATTTAATTTTTCTTGGGTTGTTATAATTCTCTTCTTTTCCCGAAATAAATTATGTAGAAATTATCTAAATGTTTTGTATGTCCAAGCGCTTTCGGCTATACTTGTAGCCATTATTAAGCGTTATTTTTTTTTTTACTTTTAACGGAACGTATGGATTGTTTGATGTATATATGTAGGGGATTTGTTCACACACACACACACACACACACACACACACACACACACACACACACACACACACACACACACAGATATATATATATATATTATGTAGTGTTGCATTAGAACATGCACATACCCACTACAAAACTGTACATCTTCTTGTACAGTGGGTATGGATATGTCGGTATATGTCTGTTCTAATGTAAGACTGCATAAAGAATAAATATTCACGGCTCTACTTTTGTACTGAGCCCTGTTTTAAATTAATGTTTTGAACGCTGAAATCTTACTATTCGTTCCTTTACATTTGTATATATATATATATATATATATATATATATATATATATATATATATATATATATATGGGTGGGTGGGTAGTTTCCAATGTGTAAGTGGGAGTATAGTAGATATAATATATAACTACCATTTAAACATTTTCGATGAGAAATACCTTTGCTTGCTTATAAAAATGGAGGAAAAACGTAAGAAGGAATGAAAGACTAAATAATCTTTAACTACTGGATTTTATATATTTCTTAGCCATTTCGATATCGTGAAATGGTTAGCTGACATGTCTCGTTAGGTTAGGTATGAATTAGTAGAAAATAATTTCACAGCTGAGTGCTCCGTGGTTGCGGCGTTTTTCTACATCTAAGCTACGCTAAAGAAATAAGGTGACTTCGACTTGGTGTAAACGTTAGCGATTTTGTCTCACCAGAGCTGTTATGACTCAGTAGTAAGATCGATCTACGCCTGATGCCCCCTGTTTTACGGCCTTATATTTAAGCCACAATTAATAAACCATTTTTATATTTTGAGGGCATCTCGACGTGGTGAAATTGTTACAAATCTCGCTAGAACAAATACGACTGAATTGTGAGTTCGATCTTCACTGTGTATCCCATGCTTTCCGCTTTGTGCCACATCTAAGCATTACCATTCTTATACGTGCGATCTGATAAATTTTTACAATCTGAATTTCTGCTATTTTGGAAATTTGTTTTATTATTTTGTCATACGTTTTATTGTATTACTTTTTTTCTTATTTTTATTCATTCTTTCATTCCAGTATTTTTACGTCGTCTTGTTTTCTTTCTTTTTTTTCTTTTTTATTTCTTTCTTCTTTCTTATATTCTTTATTCTTTTCTTTCTTGTTTTTCTTCTTTTAGTTCTACGTTTATCTTTTCATTTTTTTATAGTGTATTGGTAAATAGGATTGTAACTATTTGCATGAGAAATAGAATAGATATAAGTGTATTAGATAAACGTGTATAAGTGTACTTGCATGAGAAATAGATTAGATATTATATGTCCCGGAAAGGGATATATCTGTTCGAAGTAGCTAAGTGGTTTTGGCTACTGTAACCGGGTAGGACAATCTAGCAGGTAGCCGTAATGGACTGGTACTCGTCGTAGTCGTAAGCCATAGGCGTAGACAATAGGCGTAGGCGATGTACCTCCACATCAGTCTGTATTTATGGTTGACAGCAGCCAATCATATTACTGTGAGGGGGAACCCAGGTGTATGCATATTCATTACATCAAGATATAAAATGTATAGTAAACTAAGAAACAGGCTTGACTACTGATCACGTGTCTCATAAAGACAAAACAACACATTTCTGTTTTTGCAGTCATGCTCTTGTTCTCTTTTATCTTCTTTCTTCATTTTCTTTCAATAGTTTTCTCTCTTTGATTTTTCCATGTTTTCTTTATTTTAATTCTATCTTATTTTTTCATTGTCTTCTTAACTTCCATACTTGATTTCTTTCTAATTTTTAAGGTATTCTTTTTTTTCTTGCTCTAATTTCCTTTGTATTCTGTTTCTTCATTTATTTCTTGTCTACATTCTTTCTTTTCTTTTACTGATATGTAAAAAGCAATTACTTCTTTTTTCCATATTTTTAATTTTATAAAGTTTCTTTCATTTTCATTGTGCTCATTTTTAAGTTTTCAATTTGCGAAAATTGTAAAAAAAAAAAAAGTTTCTTTTAATTTATTTCCTTTAAGTTATTTTTTTACTTCAATTTGAAAGCTTTTATTTTCCAAGTATGTTGCCAATGTTCGTTTCAATGCCAGCTTTCTCCTTTTCGCCCTCTTTTTCACAACTTTGGTTAATTGTCTTCCCTTCTTTCCTCGGTTATGTATCCATTCAATTCATCGCTGGCATTCTCTTCATGCTTTACTCTTTACACTATTCAATATCACTACGACAAGTGACACTCCTTTGCTCTCTCCCGTCACTCGATATTCTCCTCCCAGCAACACCCATCTGTTTCCTGCACAAACCTCCCTGCCAGTAAATATCTTCTAGCGATGCCATCAGGTCAAACTAACCAGACCGAAATTCCACTCTATTTTGCCCATACAAAAAGCGACGCAAAGGTCAATGCACACTTGAAAGGAAGCTCCATTATAATTAAGTCGGATGTTTTCAAGACGAAACTCGGAGAGCAAAGAGGAAAATGGGTCAGCAAAACCGTTACGAAATTAACAATAAATTTGATTAATGCAAAATATCCATTTCAGAATAAAGAATAATAAGTGTTTGATTTCATTAACAGAAAAATATGTGACGTTCACAGAAAATCGGTTACAGAAAGATTGTCGGGGTCATAGTATGTGTCTAATATAATTTTTCAAAATGAAAAAAAAATATTATTCTTTTGCTGAGAAATGAAAATAAAAAAAAGTAACTGTCAAAGTCGAGTTCCGATATTAACTAAGTGTTTACCTAGGAACAGGCTCATATAAATAATACATGAACTATAGCAAATTTTACATGAAAATATATTTAAGCGCTAATAACGTTTGTGGTGTCGTTATACAAAAGAATGACTTCTCTTGAAAATCTGTCTTTGGATTACTATCTTGTGAGATATTTGAGTACTGATCAATGTTGGCGAGAGAAATACAGTGGTCTAACCAAATAATTGGCTCTAGACAGACGGAACTGGGAATATACCTGTATGTTGTAAGCTGATTATAGTTATATATATATATAAATAATAATTCACCTCCTACAACAAAATTAAATAGAGCAAATATTATTTACGAATTCAAATGTCCATTAAGGAATTGTATTCCTCAAGAATCAACTTTCGTAAATAATTATATAGGCCACACTACAAATCGTTTAACACGCAGATTAACCCTACACCTTTCTGACAATAGCTCACTTAGATCTCATTTAAATATTCATGGAGACCTACCGGACACTATTCGGAATATACTTGTCGACAACACTAATATAATAGCATCATCCACTTGCAAAAAAAGGCTAAAAATAATGGAAGCCTTACTTATAAAATTAAACAAACCAATCCTTAATAATAGTAACTTTGAACATGGACATAATATCTTGACCGTGTTTTGAAACAAAAAAAATGAATCACTGTATAAAACACACACAAACTATTTCTAATTCTAACAGTTGAAATATAATCCTTAATAATGGCTAAATGTATAGCCGAAAGCGCTCGGAAAAGAACATTCGGACAATTTTTATATAATTTATCCTCTGAAAAGAAAAACTTTATTAGATCGCACGAGAAATTATATAAAAAACTAAATAAAAGCACCTTGTCAATCGTTTTTAATGAAATGTGCTTGAAAGAATGATTGCTGCCTAAATACACAAATATATATATATATATATATATATATATATATATATATATATATATATATAAAAGTGAACATCTAGCATGAAACAGACTGTCGCCTCTAAGTGTTGACTTCTATGTTCACTTTTATATTTACACACGCTCTATCTCTGATATTGAACACTTTATCCCATAAATATAGCATACTTTAAGACTATTTTTCTTCATATATATATATATATATATATATATATATATGTATATGTATATATATATATATACGTGTGTGTGAGCGCGTGTGTGTGTGTGTATGTAAATATATAGATAGTTTTTTTTTAGGTAATTCACCCCAAGCAAGGGAGGAATGCCACTAACATGCAAGGGGTTACAGAAGATTGAGAACATGAGTAAAGAGGCGTGTTTGAGGAAAAGATACAGAGAAGTGTCAGATGTTGATTGATATCACACTTAAATACTTGAAGATTATAGTCACCGGGGAAGAAAATAAAGGAAAGGGAGTTCCACAGACGTTAAGTGCGGGAGAAGAAGCTGCTTCAGTAGAAGAGACGGTTACATGTAACCGTTTTTAAAGAGTGGGACCGAAATGCCAGCCTGGTAGCTAGCTTAAATTCATGTAGTCCGGTAACCAGCGAAAGTAGCTCGTCGGAACAGTTGCCGTGAAAATACTTGTAGAAGAGACAGCGAGAGGCTACGGCACGTCTATGGGATAACGATTGTAGAGTAGATGACAGATCAAGACCTATCATTTTGCATATTTATATAAGGCGATATTCAACCAAACAACTTATCGGAAGAGAATTGCTTACTGAATACTGAGAGTGGGTGCTTCGTATTATCACCATTATTCAGTTGT
The DNA here is from genome assembly GCA_964036315.1 of Acanthosepion esculentum. Taxonomy (NCBI): domain Eukaryota; kingdom Metazoa; phylum Mollusca; class Cephalopoda; order Sepiida; family Sepiidae; genus Acanthosepion; species Acanthosepion esculentum. The sequence goes on from OZ038480.1 coordinate 40,146,525, forward strand.
TGTAATGCAGAAAGTTATTATCTCCCTTTTCAATCGATGAATATTCTGATGTCTCGTGAGCCCTTGCTTGACCGACTTTTGGTGAAAATACTTACTTGCTGCAAAGCTCAGGGCGGGGACGAATGCCAGATCCAGCGACGTCTTTATAGAGCATGGGGAGGAGAAGGATTTCCCATTCAACCTAAAATTAAGAAATTAAGATATACAAAGGCTCCTTCATTTTTACAGATTTTATATATGTTTTATGTTCGCTACCCAGGACAATGTTTAGTGTATATACATGTTATAATAAAATATATATAGTTTAAGGTATTCTATATTTGTGGGTAAATGTGCTTAAGATCAGGTATTATCGGCACACCCCTCCTTCCGTCAAAGTTTGGCTCAAAACTTTTATCTTTCTCTTTTCTTCATCGTTGTTGCTAACCTTTGACAAACGACCCAACGCTTTTAACGTTAAGGCATTTGACTGTTTTTAATGGACACCCATTCAAATTAGTATTACGGTTGGCATTTGCCGCCAGTCAAAGGTCAAGTGACTTATCTTATCCCGGCCAACTGGTATCTACGTGCGGACAGTCGATCTGCGGACACCGAGTCGAGAAGACGTGTTTCCCGTCTCTCTCTTTACCTTACGGCTCAAACACCTAGACCGGTAATAGACTTTTTTATAGTCATCTTCTTTACCTGAAGCAACCTTCACCATCCTAACCCGACCTTTTCGACTTTCTTACATAATACGAGATTCTTTTCCCCCAAAAAAAGCAACAAGCGTTTGTCACGCACTCTTCCAGAATCTCCACTTTTCAACTACAGAGACAGCAAAAGTACAAGTTCTACGTATTTACAAACATCTCCGATGAAGGATCGTCGCTCGTAAGAGAATTCCTTTTTCTATCAACACTTAACCATTCTATTACCGTTAACTCATCAACGGCAGGAAACGTAGGATCTTTTAAACAACGGTTGACACACTATCAAGCCGACCTTACCTCTCATCCAAAGCAACAAGTAAGTTAAGTACACACGAGCTTCCACAAGTGGTACTTGTATTTTCTGGGTCTTTTCCTTGGTTCATACTTCATCATATGTTGACGAACATTTCTCTTGAAACTTATAATCTCTGGGATTTTATCCTGGTCGAACTCGTGTCGGAGTTTCATAGCCTAAGGTGTTAATCTGTTTCTAAGTCGCCATTGATTCTTCTTCTGTTCTCCGGCTTCTTTCCTCTTCAGGAACATTTGTCACCAACCATTACAAGCTAGCGTGCAATAACGTTCAACCTCAACATCAACCACACGCTTCACAGATTCGTCAGACCTACTACCCGAAAGCCAGGAACGCGACATCGCATTCTTTTCTCGTTCATCCTGTCAATTTGTTATTAAATAAACTTATTGTGTTATGCCTTTCATACACTAGTGTTTGTCCATTCTCTACCGTTGCTAACCTTGTCCAGAACCGTTGATATCCTAAAATAGTATCAACTACGCTTTTACGTGGGAGTCTGCTGGTCTGACACTAGGCCACACAAAAATAAACCACAATAGACGACCAGACTTCTCCTACAGTATAGACCGTATGCAAATATACAAATATGAAAGTGAAGCCTGAGATCAAAACTTGTCGAGGACAAGCTGTTTCATGCTTGAATGATAACATTAGGTCCTGTGTCTTGGGTTCTTTCTCGACTATTTATATATTCTTACTAATGGTGCATTATGCGTAGCAAGGTCTATTGTATTACATAACGGTTAGTGACTAAATGGTAACGGTTATATTTTAAAGTATTATAGAGTCTGTTGTGTAGAAGTAATTGTGTATCCGAATACGTTTATTTTGTAGCTACTTTATAATATTGTTAGTTAACACATTACTCATTATGTATTATTGATTACTTTATTATTTGTTGTTTTTTTTATTATTACATTTACTTGTCTTTATGTGCACATTCTCAGTTTATATTTTGTTTTTATTATTTACTGTATATTTTTATTTAGATTTTCTGTTTATTTTCTTTTTATAATTTTCTATTCGTGTGTTGATTATCTTAATTGTTTAACGTATTTTTGTAGTCTAAAGTATTATAAATTATATGTGTTGTATATATAGTTCATATATTTGAATTTTTTCATGATGATATTTTACAAGGAGTTCGTTTTTAGTTTTCGATGTTTAACCCTTTGAGCCCTGCGTTCCTGAACAATTTTAACCCTTATGCTTGAGATCCTAGGAGAAAATTGCCAAATAATTGGTATGTAATGTTTCACAGGTATATATATAAATAGTTACATCAAATGTAAGCATTATGCTTAGCAGGGAGAGAGTATGATTGCATGTCTTCACTTTATCACCAGAATGCTTTCTTTGTGTCCCAGTCTACCCAAATACGATAACCAATAGCAAAACACAACACAAGTGTTTACCAACTATCAACCAGTGGCTGGACATTGTCATTTTTTCTCTATCACCGGTAAAGCTGTGGTCAGTGCTCAAATGGATAATGTTAAAGTGAAATTGTATGGATATCAGCCATATGCACTAATAGAGGATGTCACAAGATATTATGGGATGTTCCGCTATTGACAGAACATTTCATTGAATCAAGTCGAGCGGATCTTATTGCGATAGTAAGGAAATTATCAAATATCAAGTAAATGATTTTTATTTTTCCATAATAGAGTGATCTTGAAATAAACTGGAATTATTGAAAAATCCCAGGACTCGCAAAGGAGTTGAGAAAAGTTATGGAAAAATACTACTGAAGTAATACCTGTGGTAACGAGAGGACTCGGAACACCACATAGAGAATTGTTGTAGTTGGAGCCCTAGGATTGGTTGGAAAAGATTCCAGTAGACTAATTGAAGGTATTACTTGAAGCCCATGCCTCAAGGAAATACAAAAAAATGTTCTCGCAAGCACAGCCCACACGTTACGAAGGGCTTTATCTATGTAATTTTTTTTTGTCAGTGGAAAGTGTCATGGTACCATTTCTAAGCTTAGGTCTCTAGGCGGGAGCCGGAAAGAAATGTGTAAACGCCAGAAATCAAAGGAAATAAAAACAATAATAATATTAATAAGACAGTTAATGACATACTCGCCAAATTCACAAGTTAGCCTAGACGTGATTGTATTAAGACAACTCACTGGGGAGAATGCAGTAAATCTGGCTTTAACCCTTTGATCCCTGCGTTCCTGAACAATTTTAACCCTTCTGCTTGAGTTCCTGAGAGAAAATTGCCAAATAATTGGTATGTAATGTTTCACAGGTATATATATATAAATAGTTACAACAAATGTAAGCATTATACTTAGGAGGGAGAGCGTATGATTGCATGCCTTCACTTTATCACCAGAATTCTTTCTTTGTGTCCCAGTCTACACAAATACGATAACCAATAGCAAAACACGACGCAAGTGTTTATCCAACATTCAACCGGTGGCTGGGCATTAAGTCAGTTTTCTCTACCATTCGTAAAACGGTTGTCAGGGCTCAAATTGTTAAGTAACGTAGTATCAATTTATGTTTGAATCAGCATTTTGCGATATGTTCTGATTGTTTATTTTGTAATATATGTTGGTCTGGGAAAGCGATTATCGCTAATGTATGCTGCAGACTGAGTTGTTTAGTCTGATGTTGTTTCTTTATTTGACACAATATTTTTCATATATTTTGTTTTCTTTTGTTTAAAATCTTCTATATATGTTTAGTAATACTGTAAATGTTAAGGCCTTTCTACCAATCTAGTACTGCGCTTCAGGTCGTAAAATCGAGGAACTAAAGAAGAAGGCTCATCAGACAAATTAACATGAATATATTTATAGAAAAGGCACGGATAATCTACGTTAGAACTATGAGAAAGTCAATGAAATACCAGGTCAGGCCTTATAACACTATAGATTTTCACAAGAGAGAATTGCAAAAAAGAATATGTTAGCATAGAACTTACGGTTACAGCAAGCCATTTTAACTGCAAAATTTGAATGAGGTGACAATTGTTTCCTAATCTGCGAGTTCCGTTATCTGTTTGAATTATTTTAAAAAATTCCATAGCACAATCATTTCCAGAAAGTTGATTTGGAGGAAATTATTTTCTTTCTTCTCATCTTTATTAGACATCTTTTTTCTCAGACATTTTCTTATCTGTAAGAATGACACTTTTCCAAAGTTCATGTGTACTTTAAAATGAGTCAACATCGATTATACAAAAGACATTAAACATTCATTTTTGAACTATTTAATTTTCAATTAAACTGCTAAAAAGTGTCTGTGCAACACATTGCTTATATAAGGGAGCCACTGAGATGATTATAGATCGCAGTGCAGTTGGGAACATCGTTTAATAACCCTAAATCCCATCCCACCAGTCAAATACTATTCACATCTCATTTTATTCACATTCTGTTTAGAGATGACAGATTTTACGAGTTTACTATTCACATCTCATTATATTCACATTCTCGTTAGAGATGATAGATGTTACGAGTTTACTATTCACATCTCATTTTATTCACATTCTGTTTAGGGATGATAGATGTTACGAGTTTACTATTCACATCTCATTTTATTCACATTCTCGTTAGAGATGATAGATGTTACGAGTTTACTATTCACATCTCATTTTATTCACATTCTGTTTAGAGATGATAGATGTTACGAGTTTACTATTCACATCTCATTTTATTCACATTCTCGTTAGAGATGATAGATGTTAGGAGTTTACTATTCACATCTCATTTTATTCACATTCTGTTTAGAGATGATAGATGTTACGAGTTTACTATTCACATCTCATTTTATTCACATTCTGTTTAGAGATGATAGATGTTACGAGTTTACTATTCACATCTCATTTTATTCACATTCTGTTTAGAGATGATAGATGTTACGAGTTTACTATTCACAACTCATTTTATTCACATTCTCGTTAGAGATGATAGATGTTACGAATTTACTATTCACATCTCATTTTATTCACATTCTCGTTAGAGATGATAGATGTTACCAGTTTACTATTCACATCTCATTTTATTCACATTCTGTTTAGAGATGATAGATGTTACGAGTTTACTATTCACATCTCATTATATTCACATTCTCGTTAGAGATGATAGATGTTACGAGTTTACTATTCACATCTCATTATATTCACATTCTGTTTAGAGATGATAGATGTTACGAGTTTAATATTCACACCTCATTTTATTCAAATTCTGTTTAGAGATGATAGATGTTACGAGTTTACTATTCACATCTCATTTTATTCACATTCTGTTTAGAGATAACAGATGTTACGAGTTTACTATTCACATCTCATTTTATTCAAATTCTGTTTAGAGATGATAGATGTTACGAGTTTACTATTCACATCTCATTATATTCACATTCTGTTTAGAGATGATAGATGTTACGAGTTTACTATTCACATCTCATTATATTCACATTCTTGTTAGAGATGATAGATGTTACGAGTTTACTATTCACATCTCATTATATTCACATTCTGTTTAGAGATGATAGATGTTACGAGTTTACTATTCACATCTCATTTTATTCACATTCTGTTTAGAGATGATAGATGTTACGAGTTTACTATTCACATCTCATTTTATTCACATTCTGTTTAGAGATGATAGATGTTACGAGTTTACTATTCACATCTCATTTTATTCACATTCTGTTTAGAGATGATAGATGTTACGAGTTTACTATTCACATCTCATTTTATTCACATTCTGTTTAGAGATGATAGATGTTACGAGTTTACTATTCACAACTCATTTTATTCACATTCTCGTTAGAGATGATAGATGTTACAAATTTACTATTCACATCTCATTTTATTCACATTCTCGTTAGAGATGATAGATGTTACCAGTTTACTATTCACATCTCATTTTATTCACATTCTGTTTAGAGATGATAGATGTTACGAGTTTACTATTCACATCTCATTATATTCACATTCTCGTTAGAGATGATAGATGTTACGAGTTTACTATTCACATCTCATTATATTCACATTCTGTTTAGAGATGATAGATGTTACGAGTTTAATATTCACACCTCATTTTATTCAAATTCTGTTTAGAGATGATAGATGTTACGAGTTTACTATTCACATCTCATTTTATTCACATTCTGTTTAGAGATAACAGATGTTACGAGTTTACTATTCACATCTCATTTTATTCAAATTCTGTTTAGAGATGATAGATGTTACGAGTTTACTATTCACATCTCATTATATTCACATTCTGTTTAGAGATGATAGATGTTACGAGTTTACTATTCACATCTCATTATATTCACATTCTTGTTAGAGATGATAGATGTTACGAGTTTACTATTCACATCTCATTATATTCACATTCTGTTTAGAGATGATAGATGTTACGAGTTTACTATTCACATCTCATTTTATTCACATTCTGTTTAGAGATGATAGATGTTACGAGTTTACTATTCACATCTCATTTTATTCACATTCTGTTTAGAGATGATAGATGTTACGAGTTTACTATTCACATCTCATTTTATTCACATTCTGTTTAGAGATGATAGATGTTACGAGTTTACTATTCACATCTCATTTTATTCACATTCTGTTTAGAGATGATAGATGTTACGAGTTTACTATTCACAACTCATTTTATTCACATTCTCGTTAGAGATGATAGATGTTACAAATTTACTATTCACATCTCATTTTATTCACATTCTCGTTAGAGATGATAGATGTTACCAGTTTACTATTCACATCTCATTTTATTCACATTCTGTTTAGAGATGATAGATGTTACGAGTTTACTATTCACATCTCATTATATTCACATTCTCGTTAGAGATGATAGATGTTACGAGTTTACTATTCACATCTCATTATATTCACATTCTGTTTAGAGATGATAGATGTTACGAGTTTAATATTCACACCTCATTTTATTCAAATTCTGTTTAGAGATGATAGATGTTACGAGTTTACTATTCACATCTCATTTTATTCACATTCTGTTTAGAGATAACAGATGTTACGAGTTTACTATTCACATCTCATTTTATTCAAATTCTGTTTAGAGATGATAGATGTTACGAGTTTACTATTCACATCTCATTATATTCACATTCTGTTTAGAGATGATAGATGTTACGAGTTTACTATTCACATCTCATTATATTCACATTCTTGTTAGTGATGATAGATGTTACGAGTTTACTATTCACATCTCATTATATTAACATTCTGTTTAGAGATGATAGATGTTACGAGTTTACTATTCACATCTCAGTTTATTCACATTCTGTTTAGAGATGATAGATGTTACGAGTTTACTATTCACATCTCATTTTATTCACATTCTGTTTAGAGATGATAGATGTTACGAGTTTACTATTCACATCTCATTTTATTCACATTCTGTTTAGAGATGATAGATGTTACGAGTTTACTATTCACATCTCATTTTATTCACATTCTGTTTAGAGATGATAGATGTTACGAGTTTACTATTCACATCTCATTATATTCACATTCTCGTTAGAGATGATAGATGTTACGAGTTTACTATTCACATCTCATTATATTCACATTCTGTTTAGAGATGATAGATGTTACGAGTTTACTATTCACATCTCATTTTATTCACATTCTGTTTAGAGATGATAGATGTTACGAGTTTACTATTCACATCTCATTTTATTCACATTCTGTTTAGAGATGATAGATGTTACGAGTTTACTATTCACATCTCATTTTATTCACATTCTGTTTAGAGATGATAGATGTTACGAGTTTACTATTCACATCTCATTTTATTCACATTCTGTTTAGAGATGATAGATGTTACGAGTTTACTATTCACATCTCATTTTATTCACATTCTGTTTAGAGATGATAGATGTTACGAGTTTACTATTCACATCTCATTTTATTCACATTCTGTTTAGAGATGATAGATGTTACGAGTTTACTATTCACATCTCATTTTATTCACATTCTGTTTAGAGATGATAGATGTTACGAGTTTACTATTCACATTTCATTTTATTCATATTTTGTTTAGAGATGATAGATATTGCGAATTTTATGTATTGTACTGGTTCTTTTACACAACTTCTAATCTTTTGTAGCACTTAGTAATTTTTGCCAAGATATTAACTTTACAAATTCTGCCAACACTTAGCACAAGCTATGTGGAAACTTGACTAATGCATGGAATAATAATGCAACACAAAATGTACTTAGAACAAAATGTATTGAAACAAGAAAGTGTACACAATATTTACATAAAGTCTTTTGTATATTCCTTGGAAGACCGTTCCTGGAGAATGTGTTGACTAAGTCGCAGTCGGGCAGAGTCTCTAGTTGAATCTCTTGATTCGCCTCTCTGTCTTCCCGGTACCAACCATATTTATATGGTCGGTACTCCATAATGCAAATTAGGTGGATCCTACCACAACAAGCTAGTTAAGTAGCTTATGTTTTGCTTTTCTCTGCGCTTCTTGCCTTCAATATGTCTAATATGTGAGTATGGAATTCTCAAAGAATTCTTCTGTCATGATGCGTCCCAAATAGTTTTGTTGCCTCTTTCAGATTTTAATTTTCATTAGAACTTTTTCATTCCATTTCCCATAAAGCATCTACGTTGTATACCTGCTCATTTCATGCGATTTATTCTCAGCAGCCATTTCCTTGTTTATTTCGGCATATCAAACGGTTTACTGTTCATGTATGCAATATTATATTGAAAGAGGGTTGCAAAATCAAAAAACAAATTCATATAACATTATGGTAAAATGTACAGAACTCGTTATAAAACCTCAATCCAATTTGTTTATCAGTGACTGAGAACATCCTTTGCTGTTAGCAATTTTAAGAACACGTGATGTAACATATATTCTTTTAGCTGGTCTCTTAATATGTTAGATGATAGGTTCCCGTAATGTTAAGGATTAGAATAAGAATTCAATTAACAACACGCTTGTCAAGATATTTGCTGACGGCTAAGATTTGTTCTGTGGACCTTCATGCGATGCAATGGATTACGTCCCGGAATGAGAATTTGGAGAGCCGAGTTCGAATTCGAATTCCAGTCGAATTCGTTACATTCACGAACTCACAAATACTCTTGCTAAAGTTATGAATACCTCTCTTCCTTTCGCTAGATATGGGTTAGTTAGATAGCAAGACACACTGGATTCTATAGGCTTTGTTGGAAACCATTCTAGAGATAGTGAATCGATAAAATCAGCCATCTCCGTGCAAGCCTGGACCATGCTTGGGGATGTGTCGGTCCACGAAAACGGACAGCGACTGAAATTTTTCACTCGTGTACGTTCCGCATTCTGCCATAGGCGGAGAAAGCGTTAAGCAGCTTTAGATTAACACCCATAATATTCCTAGAACTTGTTTTCTTTTCGGTAAAACTTTAAACAAATATTGGACTAGACTTTATTAAGCTATTTTGACACATTTTACTGCAAGCTCCGAATATACGTGTGAAAATTTGTGTTTTACATTTGAAAGTGTCATTATAGTGACAGCTTATTTTCTATGTGTGGGCTTTGGTTGTAAATTATGTTTGTGTATATGTGTCAGTTACATCGTTTGTATTGTGTTTATGTGTGAGCACACGTACAAATACTAATTTTACGGTTTCTAATTAAAACGCATTTTGAATTGTCACAGATGATGCAAATAAAGTAAAAAATAATGTTCAAACCATGCACACTTTAACAATATCAAATATTATTCCAAAATTTAACACTTATTCTTTCGATTTCTTTTGTGATCAGTGATCATTTTCGCGAAAGCCGGTGATTTTTTTTTCTATCTGCAATTCCATTAAACATATGAAAAATTCCAATTATCTTGAGAACTATTTGAAATTGCGCATTAATAATTTAAACTCGTAAATTGACACTTGTTGAACATTAATAAACATGAAATTCTATTTAAAAAAAGAAATATTATGTTTTATGGCGAAATTATTCGATTGGAAGATAAAATAAAAATAAAAATAAAGTCTCTTCCGAATGTAGCATGTATGTACAACCTAGTGTCGCAGTGAACTAATAAAAAATTAAATTTTAAGACTTATTAGCAAAACAAAGAAATACTATCGAAGTAGATATTTGCACGTTTATTCTTGAAGTTGATAAAGTGACGAAAATTTATATCGAAAAAATATTTTAAAATATAGATTTACTTGTATAAACTTCTAATCCTGCTAAGCTCGTTATGAAGAAAAAAGCCAAAGGATGGCAACTGTAAGTATAGCCGCAAGAGCGGGAAACCAATTTTTCTAGTAAGGCGGAAACAAATGATCTTACATGGTTTTTAGTTCCAATAGAAGCGCCATTCATTCTCGCTAGCGCCATTTCCAATGTACAAGGTGAACTTTCTAATCTTTTATGCGTAATTTTGTATGTCGTTTTTTTTTTAATTGGAGGAGAAAGACTGTAAAACAAAGAAATATACCGTATCGATTTATTTGTATGACCCCATAAGCTGCCCATCATTTGGCTAGTAAGAAAAGAGGGAAATTGGCTTATCAAAAGGAGAGAATCTAGCTCTCATTAACAAGTAAAATATACAAAATGAATATTGGGTGTTGGATTTCAAAATGACCAGTTTTTCTAAGTCAGGAGAAGATCATTTGCGGTCGTAAACAGAGAAATTAGTAAATGCCAAATCTCGAATTGTGCTTATCAGTAAGCATCGTCAAAGCAAACCTAACTGTAAAATATTGACCATCCGTTAGATGTTGAAAAATATAAAAGTCGGGGCAAAGTATGGCAGCTGATAAGCAGCGGGAACACCTATGATTATATTTACAGGTTAACCGGAGGAAATTGTCACGAAAGCAGCCAGTGAGAAGGTAAAAGTCTGAGAAATGGCAAAAAAGAAGACGAGGAGATAGAGAAAATAGAATAGGCAGTCGAGAAGTTTAGCTGTCAATATATTAGCCGTGAAGACCCCTTATATACATGAAGTGTGACAAATAATATTTAATCCATATAATAATTATCAATGTTTGTTTATTGATATATATCCTCTCCCATCTGTTGTGGGAAAAAAGATAAACGACATTTAGTAAATGTATGAATGATTACTTCCCATAATCATTTTAATAAGCTATAAAAATAAAGTATTTATCTTCCTTTAGTGAAAATTAATTCCTGGACAAAACGAACCGTTTAATCAAACAGTTCCTTTATTCCTACGTTTCATAGATTGCAGTCGTATTTGTACGAGACTTTCATGTGAGGCACTCAGATACCTTTGTCTATTAAGTGATCGTCTTGATCTTAAAATAGGTTTTTACCGTTGCCATATTTCTCGTTCTATTGCTAATCTTTTTCTTCCGAGCGATATTTCAATTTCATTGTTATATTACACAAATAAAACATTTACCATGAGAACATATTGAGTAATATCGATTTCTATAATACCAGAAGTAATCAATGACTTATAGATATCACTAAACGTTTCAAAATATAAAGGAAACAGATTCATTAAACCGCACATTGGACACTATTTTAGTTATGAATTCTTCATCTACGTTTTATTGAATCTAAATAGATTGTTTCAAGATTTTTGTTTCTTGCAACACATTGAAATAATTGCCGTCATGTTTTATGGCACGGTTACCCTAATAATAATAATAATAATAATAATAATAATAATAATAATGATGATAATAATAATAATAATAATAATAATAATAATAATAATAATAATAATAATAATAATAATAATAATTGTGGACTGCAATGCATGCTTGAAGATCTTCAAAAAGCTATTAAAATACAAAAACCTTGAAATCAAAATCTCAAAAATGTGGCACATGGGAATATCAACAATCCCTGTTGTAGTCGGAGTCCTCCGATTGGTTGGAAAATTTTCCAGTAGACTAACTGAATGAATTCATGCAAGCCCAAGCCTTAAAGAAATAATTAAAAAATTCTCACGAGTACAGCCCACATCTTACGAAGGGCCTTATCTATGTAAATTATTTATTTTTTATTTTTTTGTGAGTGGAAAATGTCATGATGCCATTTCTAACCATAGGTCTCTGTTCGGGACCGGGAAAGAAATCGGTGCACACCAGAAATCAACAGAAATAAAGTAATAATAATAATAATAATAATAATAATAATAATTGTTGTGGTGGGATCCACCTAATCTGCATAAGTGACTACCAACTATATAAATAGTGGTTGGTACCGGAAGACGAGGAGAAGGAATCACGAGATCCAACTAGAGACTCTGATCGACTGCGACTAGTCAACACATTCTCCAGGAACGTCTTCCCAGAAATATACAGAAATACTATATGTACTTATTGTGTACACTTTCTTGTTATAATACATTCTTGTTCTAAGTACATTTTGTGTTGCATTATTATTCCATGCAATAGGCGAGATTCAACAATGAGTCAAGACTCAACAATAATAATAATAATAATAATAATAATAATAATAATGATTACTATTAATATTATTTGTGTCAATAAGTGAATAAAACATATTACTCCTTAGAGAAAATTGCTCACAAAAATGAAGCCAGTGCACAAACATAAGAAGCCATTCTTATAAGTTATACCAGGTACATACATTCCAGCCAAATGCGAACGATATAAAACCATTTTTGAAGATAATATCGAAAAACCATTCAACGGATAATTAGTTCGAAATAGCTTCAAGTCGAGCAAATCAATCCGATCAGACAGATTTTGATTATGAATATGCACAAGAGTCTCTAGATTTGACACCCGGTGTTACTGGCTACCTCATTCTCCATTACATATATATATATATATATATATATATATATATATATATATATATATATATATATATATATTGAGAAAATATATACATAAACCACTGAATGTACGAAAATATATATTGGCGAAACGTCAAGGAATCTAAAAGGCCGCATCTGCAAAGATAATCGAAACCTACAATTTCAACTCACTCGTAATGCACGGAAAATAAACAGGCCATAACTTAGATTTAGAAATGTCACCATAATTAGGAAAGAACATAATTCTTTTCTAGGGAAATTCTACTTCGGGAATTCTGAAAAATGTTTTAACATCTAGAAACACATATCAGATACATTTTATTATATCACCAAGTTTTATAAAATCCATACTTAAAGAACTCAGGATGTGTGCAACTGCTGCCACAAGCGGTGTAGCTTAAATTTTTTCAACGTCATGCAAACATTCCTCGAATCATTATGAACACAACGTCGAAACATGGATAAAAACAACTAGTAGACGCGCAACCCACACACAGAACACAACACACACACGTACATTATAATCCCACATAGACAAACTAGGATTATTACACACACACATCGTTCCTTGACAAGTCTAATGAACGCGAGATCAGCGTAAATAATGAAAAACAAACAACAAAAGAATGAAAAATTGTAGGATCTTCTTGTTGCACTCCATGTTTCATTCTCGGTTGAAGCTTTAATAAAAATGAAAAAAGTTAGATTTATAAATGTATCTTATTTGTTCCTTATCCTATTATATATTCAACCTTAGCGTTGCGACTGCACGCTGTAAAAGTTTGTATCCGTTAGCAAAAACACCTATAAAAAAATATTTCGATTCGCATTTAATATTTTCGTCTCGGATGCTACCTGAATTTTACCAAAAACAAAATAATTTCCATGCCTGAGGATGACTGAATGTACAGTTGAAAGTACTTGCGAAAGACCTTATACAGTTTATAATTTTTAAAGACAAGGATCATAACATTCATCGAGTGATTTGTAGGTTAATGCACCTTTAAAATTTTGTTTGCGAAAGGATTTCGCCATTTTATATCATTAACTTTACTAATCTACATTTTGTATGAATGATGTATTGTAATATAAATTAAACTGCATATATATATATATATATATATATATATATATATATATATATATATATATATATATATATATATATATATATCCAAAATTAACTCATGTGGTTATAGTCTACTTCAAACCAGCACTGACATATTCCTGTCTTCCTCAGTCCCATACTGACTGTCTCGGAATGGATTTTTAAAAATTTTCTTTCGGTAGCCGTCGGTGAAAATGTACAGGTTACTTTAGGGGACGTCTAGTTTTTATAAGGAGTCTGGATTGGTGACAAGAAGATGGGCCGGTGTGGGAGCTTATTTATGAGCACAGCCTATAGTTGTATGTCTAATTTATTCTCAGGTTAAATTGTCTTGTTTTTCAATCCCTCACCACTTAATAATAAAATCCTCTAACAGGAACCTAAATTCATTTACATGCATAGTGAGGACTGAACTCACGACTCTGTTATGATTGATTTATCGAGACGAGCCCGCAAACCATTACACCAAAGCGGAGTGCGCAAAAGGATTGGCTTTATACATGACCGCACTTCATTTCTGTATACAAGGGTAAAAATAACAGATAGAAAAAAAGTTACTTAAAATGTAATCAGTGACTGAATATCTAATAAACATAGATCTTAACGTTAGCGCTGAGCAAATATGAATGTTTCGAATTGAATCAATAGCGACTCTGACTATTTGTGTAAACGAATCTGTTCGACTGTGTGTTTGTGACACACACACACACGAACACGTACACGCACGTACGGAGAAAGAGACAGAGAGAGAGAGAAAGAGAGGGAGAGGGAGAGAGAGAGGTGTTTATTCAAAAGCCAAACGAAGCGAATTCAAAATAAACTTCACTGTTGAACTGGTACGAAAAGAAAATATTTTTTTAGTAAAAAAATAAAAAATCTGTCCACACTGTAAAGAGCAAGAGGATGAAAAATCTTATTTACATTGTTATTATATCTGTGCTGTGAATTTGGTTTCGTTGTAGAAATAATGCACAGAAAAGCGACGATGAAATGGGAACTGTTCAAACATTTTCAATTCAATCGTGCAAACCAGTAGTAAGAACACAAACAATAACATGTGATAAAGGAGGAAAGTGTAGTAATCCACTAAACATTGAAATAGAAGCCAATAATGAAAATTCTTGTATAAAAATCTGAAATCATTAGGTGAAGTTGCCGTCCAGGCAAAAAGCAGACTGAAATATAATAATAATAATAATAATAATAATAATAATAATAATAATAATAATAAGAAGAAGAAGAAGAAGAATATAAATAATAATAATAATATTAATAATAGTATTAATAATAATAGTATTAATAATATTAATATTAATAATATTAATAATAATATTATTAATAATAATAATATTAATAATAATAATATTAATAATAATAATAATAAAAATAATAATAATAATATTAAGGAATTTACAATACACACAGACAGAACAATTAAACCTAATCACCAAAGTATCGTGATTAGAGACCGCAAAGACAAAATGTGCCTTCTTATTGACAATGTCAGTCCCTGCAGACTTTAATGTGTATTTAAATATCTTGAAAAACCAATTAAAATACAAGGACTTTCAAATCGAAATCACCAATATGTGGCACATGGGGACATCAACAATTCCAGTTGTAGTTGGAGACCTCGGATTGTTTGGAAATCGTTCCAATAGAAATATTTTAGGTATTCCTGGAACCCCTGCCTTAAAGAAATACAAAACAATTGTTCTCACAAGTACAGATCACAACTTACGAAGGCCTTTATTTATGTAAAATGTGTGTGATTTCTCTTTCAAAACTGCTCAGTGGAAAATATAATGATGCCATTTCTGACCTTAGCTCTCTGATCGGAACCAGGAAGAAAATGAGTATACAGCAGAAACGAAAGGAAATAAAATAAATTATATCTGTCTATATTTCTGAGATTAGGTATTATGTACAATATTTACATTATTCGGACTATTGTTCTCATCTTTGTCGCCATATTTATTACACCCTTTCGGCAGTTGTACGCTCTGGCCTTCTTCAGCTGATTTGAATCGCTCGTTATTAATCTGCAAACGGTAAAGTAGAAAGTTACTTGGAATATTATAATATATTTCGAGTTGTTGCATTGGATGACATCAAAATGATTAAAATACATTCTTTGTTTAATATTCCTTTGTGTCAGATTCAGTATATTTACCATAAATATTCTTTCAGGTTTTACTAGGGTGTCCTTAATGCAATTACCTAATTAAATGCTATGAAGTACCGGCCAATCAACTAAGGAACACCCAAGGAGCAATAATAGGTAAACATGTTTAGACATAGTTCAACGTCTCTTCATAAAACAATTTGTCAAATATGTTGTCTCTCTGTGCCGCGCCAGGAAGTTTTTCTCGCCGGAGTCGATCCTTCAAATCTACAAATCAACCATTCGCCCTTGCATGGAGTATTGCTGCCATATATAGTCTGGAGCCACTTCTGTTTGTCTCCAAGTTCTTGATAAAATCCAGAGACGGATATGCAATGATATTGGCCCTGACCTGGCATCTCGCCTGAAGTTGCGCTCTCACAGACGTGCCGTCGCCTCTCTCTGTCTTTTTTACAAATACTTTCATGGTAACTGCTCCGACGAGCAGCTTTCGCTGGTTCCCAGACTTCATGAATTTAAGCGTTCTACTTGGTTGGCATCTAGCTCTCACCCTTTCACTGTCGAAATGTACCCGTCTCTTCTACTCCACTAGCTACATGTCTTGCACTTCTCGCCTGTGGAACAACTTTTCCTGTTTCCCTGATAGTTATAATTTCCAACTATTCAAATTTAATGTAAATCGACGTCTCCAGATACACCTATCCTTCTCTTCAACCTTTCCTCTATCACTTATATTTGCTCACGCTCCAACTCTCTGTAACCCCTCGTGTGCTAGTGGCTTCCCGCCTTGCTTGGGGTGAAGCGCTTTAAAAATTTCATGTAGTAAACAGCATAGATATCCATAACGTAGTCAAAATAAACGGTATTTCTAACTGAATGAATTAGTCGACATTGCTAAATGAAAGTATTTTGCACTGTTACACATTAATATTAAAATATTTGTGTAATGTATATGAATTGAGACAGACTACGCACGAATGTTTGTTTTAAATATTTAACGATAATGTTCGTAATGTATCCGAAAAGCCACCAACTCTTAGCTTTTTGTGCCCTGACAGCCACTTTACTGGTGGTAGAGGAAAATAACGTTGGCTTTGAGTAAGGACTTTTAACTATTTTTATACCTACCGTAAAACATTACATACTAATTATTGGCGAATTTGGACTCAGGACCTTAGGCAGAAAGGTGAAACTTGCTCAAGAACTCAGGGCTGAACGGGTTAATGAAAGCGATTATTGAATTGGATCCACCTCAAATCACCAGAGATTTGGTGAAAAAATTAATGTGTCATGTTCCGCTGTCCACGAACATTTCAAACAAGTTTGGAAAACTTGCAAAGAGAGAATGTGAATTCCATATTAACTTTCGTGAGGCATCGGAAGGTGACCTATTACCACCTAAAAAAAGTAGGTACAAGGAATTTTAACTTTTCTTGCATAGCAAGTTTTGGAAAAGAAAGTGATAGTGCTTCTCATGAAATCAAAGGCAACACAAAAACTGGGACGCTGTTTTTAGAAATTCTTTTTTTGTTTAAAATCTGAAAGGTGTCGTCCTTTATGAATTAGTGGAATATGGAGAGAATCATCATTACATAGGATTATTGACGGTAAGACAGATTACGCAAACAATGCATCAAATCGACGGATTTATAATTTGGCAAACAGAAATTTTTACACTCCAGAATGACGATACCAGACCAAATGCTGCCCACCCCAAGAAAGACTAAACAAAACAAAATAATATTATCAGGATCTAAGGTTATTCTACCTAGTGCATACTCCGTAGAACTAACATCTCCAGACTTTAATTTAGTCGCCCAACTGAATATTTCTTATTTAAGATAACATTTAGAAAAATCAGTAGAATGAGTCATTCTGGAGTTTTCTTTTTAAACTAGAATTCCTTAAACGTGTAATAGGAAATATCCCCTGCAGGTCGTTAAAAATGTTTATAATTTTTGCTAATTAATATTTAAATTTAATTAAACTAAAATTGTTTTTATAAGCATACTAGTAATATTAATTACTTTGTGAAAGCACTTCTATATGTCATGTCCTTTCTGGCTATTTGTAAATTTTGTATTTTTGCTATAACTCTAAAATCCTATTCTGTCATTCCTTTACACAAAAACGTTAGTTCAGTTATCCGATTTTCCTCTGTTACTACTGCCTTTAATATATCCTGTCAGTATCACATTTCCTGTTTCTTAATATTTTCTTCATTTTTGGTAAGCATCCTTCACTATATCCATACGCCTTCAGATATCGGTGTTGAAATTTCCGTGCTCTGTCAAAACACTTACCGGATATTTAAACTGTGATAATTGCTTGATTCTTTTAATCTAAGCGTTATATAATTGAGAGTGTATGTAACCATACATATACTCGCTTATTACAATTGCTGTTTAGTCATTTACTAATCGCTTTCCTTCACTACTATATATAAGAGTTCTTTTAGTTCCCTTTCTGTTTCTCCTATCAACACAGTGTCATCTGGACAACTTATATTGTTACGGCTGCGGCAGCGGATAATGAATCCAGGTAGGACATTGAATTCTCTCAAAACCGCATCATTGGATAGGTTGAATAATTCCGATGGTAAGACACATCATCGTCTTATACTCCTTTCTATTTTTATATATTTACTGAATTGATTTTCTATCCGTATACAGCCAGTTAACTTTGAATATATCCTTCTGGATTGTTCGATTATCCTTCCAAATTAAAGGGTAATTGAAAAGTAACGCCCTGTTTTATGCATGATAGACACTCTCGTGTAATTATAATTTTTACAAGACTTGAGAATTAATCATACATAAAACTTAGAGGTGCTTTTTACTTGAGCTGTAAATCAATTTCCAACATTTCGTCATTTTACGAAATGCTTTTGCAATGTAAATAAATATTTTTGCAATACAATTAGTATAAACCAGTTAATGATACTACAATCCCCTGATTATAGTTATATGAGGAATACATAAAGTGAAATTTCAAATGTTGGTGCGAGTTGGCGCCCCTATAATGAAATTGTCCTGCTAAATGTAGCAGGATGAATACAGTTATATGTTTAAATTTTGTTTTATTAAGACAAGCGCAGTTAATAGAAATATGCGGCGGTTAAATTTTCAGAAGATAAATGATGCCAGATTTCAGATTGCAGGATTTAAGCGATCGGATTTAAATGTTTAAAATATACTTGAAAATGTAAATATAACAATAAAAGTACTTGCCCCTGTCGGGGCCGAAAACAATAATTGTTATTGGAAAATCTCATGGTTGAAGGTGTTTAATGATCTGTTAGAATTAGTACGCATTTCCATAAAACCAAAGAACACTTAGTACTCCTCATACGAATTAAAATTACCCGTAAGGTGTGATCACTTTGAGAATCATTAAGCTAAATATTTAAGGATGAGAGTAACAGCTCAGTTATTGGTGATATATTTTGTTTTTCAATTTCGACCTGCCTGTGTCGTTAGTACTCCCAATCCACTTGCGTCCATTTATGCTCTGAACTTTCAACATGATTCATTTGCTTTATTTATCTTTACAAACGATCAATGTCCAAAGATAATTCACTTTGCGGAATGCCGCAACTGGATTTTCTTTAGATGTCAAAAGAAAAACTAGTCGGCTGATCAAAGAGTCAAGACAACTGACAAAGATGAGATGTACAAGCGGTAAGTTGGAGACGAAATGCATTTCCGCGTCCAGATGCAGCGGCTTATGTTGACAGTGGAGAGGATGCCGACTGGCCTGTTTGTCCATTGCCAGCATTAGTGGCATGGGTTGAAGAAGCGGGGCTGGTTTGGACTAAAGTAGGCGGCTCGATGCCTGACTGACAGGTCGCACGAATCATCCGAGCGAGAATGAATTTAGAAATCAAGTGAACTCGGAGGCTCAGCCCAGAAATAGACGACATCTCAGTGGAGCTTTGCGTATATATTTTTGCAAGATTGACGTATACCGATTCTGAGGCTGAAATCTTAAGGTTGTTAAATAGCAAAGGCTGGAATAAACTTGAATGAGATTGGTCAATCCAGCATTATTTTTGGGCTGTATTCTAGCACCGTTCTTAAAGACAATTCTTCCATTATTTATATTGGGACGAAAATGGTGGGCGTTGATTTCAGATCAGAAGCGCCTTGCAGAAAAGTTTGTGCTCGTCTCTTGAGGTTTCGTTACTTCATTTCGAATCGTAAATTTACTTTACTTTGGTTATTAACTTACTGTCTGTATCTGATCGGCGAGCATCTTAATGGACAAGCGGTCCGTATTGCAGGTGGTCTTCAACTCGTAAAACATACATTTTTCGCGTTCATTTCTTTTACTGCTTTGCTTAGTTGAATAAGTTATAAAGCAAATTGTAATAAAATGTTATGAGATCGTAGTAGAAAAATTACATGTGCTTTTATGGTTGGATTCGAGATAGGTTGGTTTATTTGGCGTGAATGACAAATGGATGAGGCTTCGGCATTTCCATTGCTTCACCGACAATCCTTTATGGTGTAGAACGGATTCCTATTGCTTTAACCCCTTCTCTCTGCTTTCTACCACTTTTTTTTAGAGAAATCTTTTCTGAGAGATATGTCATCTTCTATGTGCTCTTTCTGTTCAGAATATATGCGTTCATAGCTCTCAGCAACGCTCATTCCTTTGTAACTTATACAATTTCTGCTCATTTACCTATTTTCCCACTCTCGAATTTGACATCAATTTAAACACGATCATTAAGTCCGTTACTTTTCCTCTCTGCCTCTTGCTTCCAATATCATTTTCAGTGATATGTTCTCCAACGATTTTTTCTCGTTCATATATTCTAGAAATTTGAACTGTGTCATTTTAAGTTTAAATGTCCCTCTTCCTTTAAAGTGTCTCTTTTTTATATCCTAAACCCATGTCTTAACACATCAGGAAGGGGCAGCTGACTTTTCTGGGTACATAATGAGGAAGGAGAGCCTGGAGAATCTGATACTCACGGGTTGAATAGAGACAAAGAGAGACAAGAGAAAGCAGCGCGTGTTCATACCTGACGAGCTTGAGCAGGTGGCTGACAGAAAGTGGTCTGGCGGGGAAGTTGAAGGAAGGAGCTTGCTGAGAGCTGCAAGGGATAGAGGGAGGTGCAGAGCCATGATCGCCTACGCCCTGACTAGACATGGCACACAAAAAGAAAGAAAACCCATGCTGTTATTAGCATTCTACGGTAAAACAGTATCTCATTCCCCTCCTGTCTGAGTAGTGATTCCATTATATTTTTTCTCTAGGCAAAGGCTTAGCAATCATGATGTATAGTTTGGTCATTTATACTAAGAAAAGTATCTTCTTTAAAACATCGGTGTATTTATTCAACCACCCCCATATCCCTGCATATATTGTGCGAGTCGTTAGGATTGTATTAGTATAAGCTACAGGGTGCTACTATAGTTTTCGGTGTACTTCATTTACTACTGTAATAAACGCTCTATTGCTCTATGAATTTAATCTTGACCTCAACTCACCTCTCGTGCAGTCTCCCACGATGTATCCTACCATCACCTCACATCTCCTGTGTCCTGTTCACATAAAACTAAGGAAATGGAGCTCCCACATCAGAATCCTATTAGGTGTGAAACCGGTAACATCAGCTGGATAAACGCCTTGAGATGAAAATGTTACTGAAACATTTTTACAGGTGTGTCATCTTGACTGTTGAAACGTCAGTCGCATTTTTACGAGAAAACAATCTGCTAGATACGCCATAGTGTTAGACAGCGCGGTAGACCGCCTGCTGTAGTGTTTCATAGAGTGGTAGACCGCATATTATAGTAGCCCCAGATACAGAATATATACTATGAATAGGCACGTACTTTATTCGCATAATATTGGATGTTTTAATTTTTAAGGACTTTTTTATTGCTTGCGATAACCGAAATAAATTCAGTTAATGAATTCCATTATATAACAAAATAGGATACTTAATCGCTTCAAACCGGCTTTATAATTACTGAGTTTTAGATGAAGATAATAATAATAAAAATATTATTATTTATTATTGAATTACAAAAATTAAATTAGCCTTCCAGAGATATAATGTTATATCTATATGATAAATGTCAAGCTCAGTCGGTCAGTGTGTCACGCTTTTTCAATTAAAGGGACACAACTCTCAATAGCTCAACTACTTCTTCTCTATAATAGATGCGGTTATCAGTGTGTCACTCTATCACACATTTGCAAAATTTACTCCTAGAGGTGTGGTCCAACATATCATACCGTTATAGAATCAGGCTGGCTCCGTGATCAAATGAAAACATTCCCGGTAGGATCCGAACCCACAATACTGATTTTATTTTATTCCCAAGTTAACATTACTGCAATTGTTTTCAGCAATATTTTGCGTGAATCTTGTGAGGAATTTTATTGTACGATAACAATTCTTATAACTTGCAAATAAATGTGGGTATAAAGGAAATTAATAGCGAAATCCAACGAAAGTCACCTATGAAATAAAAAGAAAACGCTACTATAATAATAATAATGATAATAATAATAATAATGATAATAATAATGATAATAATAATAATAATAATATATAAAAAGAAAATGTTTGAACGGAAAGTAAAGACCTACGTACATCAAATTGTCTTTAAGTTAAGTGGCGGAAGAAGAATTATCGTTGAAATTTTAAAAGGTAATCTAAAATGCAATACTGAAACGCAGCGATCAGTTTTGATTTTTTTTGTAGTTTATATTTGCATATCGCATATACTCCTCCCAACTTATAGTGATGAATGCTCAATCAAGATCCCTCCGCAGGAGCTAATTTAAATGCCGCCCGATGGGGCGCATTTTAAGCTAGTAATATATATATATATATATATATATATATATATATATATATATATATATATATATGATATATTATGATATAATAAAAATTAACTTTATAACATATGCTGAAAATCAGTGACATTTGCTCAGCACCGAGAAAATGTCTTGATTATAGCGTCTGGCATATTAATCATTATTTCGTAAATGATCAGCTGTCGCCGACCCAGACGTTTTAACGCTCCGATTTACAATATCCAAATTACATTTCTGAATATTATACATTGTTTACAACAGGTATATCTTTTTGCTCAAGCTAGACTGGATAAAAAAAATGAAGATTCTTCTGTATCCTAGTTTTATTTATATTCAATGCGAAACAAAAGGGACATAAAATATTCCCAAATAGAATAACGGCTCTCCTGAGAAATCCAATGAATAAAAAATTATATTGTCTAATAACTACCTATACGGCAACTAAAATTGGAAACATCTTATCTAAACTCAACACAAAAATTGTTACTACTACATATGAAACGATAAAAACTTAGTCAATACTAAAGAAAAATTAATCTAAAACTTGAAGGAGGAATTTACTCTATTGACTGAAATAATTGTTAAAAATACATAACAGAAAACTCGAGGAAAATATATAAAAGATTATATGATAAAAATAACAGACCAACTTCTCGAGAGCTCCTCTCTGCGGCTGCTCGGTCTCACGCTAGCCGCTGATCTGAGATGGAATAAATACATCGAGTCAATTGCATCATCCACCGCAAGGAAAGTTGGCTCCCTGTGCCGAGCCAGGAAATTTTCTCCCCGGAATCGATCCTCCAAATCTATAAATCGACCATTCTCCCTTGCATGGAGTATTGCTGCCATATATGGTCTGGAGCCCCTGCTGTTTGCCTCAGGGTTCTTGATAAGATCCAGAGTCGGATATGCAATGCAATTGGCCCTGAGCTGTCGTCTCGTCTGCAGTCGCTCTCTCACAGACGCGACGTTGCCTCGCTCTGTCTTTTTATATATACTTTCACGGTAATTGCTCCGAGGAGCTGCTTTCGTTGGTTCCTAGGCCTCATGAATTTAAACGTCCTACGAGGCTGGCATCCCGTTCCCACCCATTCACCGTTGAAACTTAGATGTAGACGTCTCTTCTACTCCAATAGCTTCATGTCTCGCACATCTCGCCCGTCGAACTCCCTTCCTTATTCCTGTTTCCCTGACAAATATAATCTCCGACTATTTAAGTGTAGCGTCAACGACATCTCCAGTTACCTTGATCTATCGACTTCCCTTCTCCACATCCTTTCACCTTTTATTCCTATCTGCTCTCGCTCCAAATTTTCTGTAACTCCCTTGCCTTGATCGATCCACTATCTTTCTCCACATCCTCTCCTTTACCACTCCTATCTGCTCTTCCTCCAAACCTTCTGTAACCCCTTGTGTGCTAGTGGCCCCAAGTCTTGCTTGGGGTGATAAGTGTAAAAAAAAATGAATTAGTTATTCTCCGGATGGAGAAGAATCAGAATTTTGACATAAAAACTACGACTCTGATCACAGAAGAAAGCAATTCACTCAGATGAATGTGCTTAGAGACTGCTTTGATCGCAACGCCATCAACAGTAAATTTGCGCCCTGGTCTGACAATATTTCACCAAGTCTGGCAGATCTTCTCTTATTTAAGTGTGGGGTATCTGATAAAAAAAGGTATGGAAACAAAAATAAAAATAAAAATAAACTAAACAAATTCAGTTAGATAATATACTCATCGAAAATAATATTCACAAAATCCACGTTCATGGGCATATATAGAAACACCATTGTAACAGAGTTCGTGCGAAGGAATCCTAAATAACGAAACACGTCAGACGAAAACACGATCACTATTTTTCATTTTGTTATATATTTTCCTCCCACCATTGTCCTTGATATATAACAATTTATATCTCATTATCTCATTCATATATATATATATATATATATATATATATATATATATATATATATATATATATATATATATATATGAAAGTGAACATGGAAGTCAACACATAGTGGCGACAGTCTGTTTCATGCTCGATAGGTAAGTTTTCCTTTTCTAGTATATATATATATATATATATATATATATATATATATATACATATATATATATATATGTATATATATGAAAGTGAACATAGAAGTCAACACATTGTGGCGACAGTCTGTTTCATGCTAGATGCAATCGTCAGGCCAAGTGCATCTAGCATGAAACAGTCTGTCGCCTCTCAGTGTTGACGTCTATATTCACTTTTATATTTACACACGCTCTATCTCTGATATTGAGAACATTATCCAATAAATATAGCACATCTTAAGACTATGTTTCTTCATATATATATATATATATATATATATATATATATATATATATATATATATATATAAAACAAAAAGAAAACAACTTTCGAGCTCTGGTGGATTTTAACAAAGCAAATGCAAGGATTTTATTGTGCTACAATTATTTTGAAACAATTATCGTTAATTTTTTTAAAATTAGAAATTATGAAACACTTATAAATATTCATCCTGGTAGCTTAAAAGTCTAGGTAAATTATGGACTATGGGAAGTGACGTAATTCAATGTCTAATAAACATAAGTGTGGACGTTATCTTGATGGGTCTTTTTTATAATTTAATCAATATGTTTATTAATTTAGTTTGTGATTAAGTTATGTATTACATATTTTAAATAAAATTAAGTCATGTATTTAACCGTTTACTTTTAGTTTTTAACGTGGATTTAGTGATATAGTGA
The DNA here is from genome assembly GCA_964036315.1 of Acanthosepion esculentum. NCBI lineage: Eukaryota > Metazoa > Mollusca > Cephalopoda > Sepiida > Sepiidae > Acanthosepion > Acanthosepion esculentum. The sequence continues at coordinate 40,172,184 of OZ038480.1, forward strand.
TTGTGAGTTCAATTTTTGGCTCTGTACTTGAACTCAGTGAAAACATGGAGACTAATGAGTGATCAATACGGAATATTTAAACAAAAAAGGGCGAGATATCCCTAGATATGGTCAGTGGAATGAGAACAGACTATTCCTTCGATTAAATAGAGGAGTCAATTCTGAAATTTGAGCCAGATCTATTAGCCACCTGACGAAGATCAAAGGGTACACCGACCCAAACATTCTAATATATATATATATATATATATATATATATATATATATATATATATATATATATATATATATATATATAATTATTTATTTGAATATTCCAACATAAATATGTTATAAAATCACGACAAAAGTAGCCATTTTGTTTCAACACTTCTTGTGTCTTGTCAAGTGATAATATAGAATATAGAATAAATGGTTTTAAAAGTTTCAAATTAATCAACGATCCTTAGATAAGAGTAAACGCTGTTACATAAGCTAGAGTGGCCAATCAAAAAACAAGTATAGGATGATTCGAAAAATTTGACAACTAAGCAAGGTTATCTAGATATTAAAAGATTTATAAAATTTGAAATTAAAATTAAAAGTAAAAAATTAAAAAATTAAAATTACCTATTTAGAAATCTAAATCAGATCTCTATTAAGTTTTAAATTGTAGAATTACCAAGGAGAAAAAATATAAAAATATATATATATATATATATATATATATATTGTCATCCACAAACGAACTGTTTCGCTGTTTCACATCCCATCAGTAAAAGTCCGACTGTTTTGGCAACAGTTGGAAATTTTCCCCCTAAGAAAAGCAATTTTTTATGTATTTACTCTATGAATAAACACGCCAATGACTGACAGTGTTCAATTTGCCAAAAGTTTGTAATATTAGTAGTAATAGACATTGTTTACAAATTAACACTTCTCTTCCAAGTGTGCACAACCGAATTTAAGTTCTTCGGTGTGTGTATATTGTCATCCAGAGTTTCATAGCTCATCAGTGTGGCTATACATCCGATTGCCTCAAGCTGGGATCAAAACTCGACTGATTCCCACTAAGGTATCGCCAACGGTTGACTACATACACACACACACACACACAAACACACACGCACACACACACACACACACACACACACACACACACACACACACACACACACACATATATATATATATATATATATATATATATATATATATAAAGAAAAATGTCACACTTTATACTAAATTATTTTTCAAGAAAACGATTTCAGCTATATAATGTAAAATAAGCCGCTCTCAGATAAGCGGGCTTGGATTGATTTTTCTCGTTATGTAAATAGTTATTTACGTGTCATCTTAAAAAACAAGACAGTGAAATTCATCAGAAGATGCTGCGTTTGTATAATTCTGCGAAGAATCATCCCAATCATCAAACTCCCGAAACCATTTTTATTTTTACATTTCCTTAATTACAAGTTGTTTTCTTCTTTTTTTAAATATTCTTTTCGTAATATTTTTCCTACATTTCTTTTTCAGTGGGCCAAACAGATTCCTGAATTTTCGCACATGCGTTCCTCATTCTTTACATTAGAAAAAATCACCATTTTTTATCATCCGCCCTTCTAGCGACATCTCTCGTCCTCTTGTATTTTTTTCTTTTCTATTTTCTTCCTCTTACCGTCTTTTTTTTTCGCCACCTCTTTTGAACCCTTTGTCTCTCTTCTCTCGAGGCTATGAAAAGTTGATTGAAATTTTCATGCTTTTAGATCTTATCTTTGTGAAAACAATTGAAAAATTTGAGATTTTCAATTTTTTTTCTTTGTACATTTTTTCCAGCGTTTTCGTTTAGCTGCACGCAATTGTCTTTCCTTAGTTTTTTCTTTAATTCTCTGATTGTTTTTTTATTCGACTAATTCTTTTTAACTGTGACCTTCGCCTTTTTTTTTTCAGGAAAAAAGTTATCGTCATTCGACGACGTTGTGTCTTTCTTTCCTCATTTCGCCATCTTTTTAGAGGTGTTTTTTTTTCTTCATTTATTTAATTACCTCTTTGTCACTCCTTTTTTCTTCGATTTATTTATTGTCAGCCTAACACCATACAGCACATCGCCAAGAAGCAACGTTCGTTGCATCATGTTCGAATGTGAAGTCTCTGTCCAATTTTAAAATCAGTAATCAAAACCTTGTGTGTCTTAGGATCGAAACCAACTTTTCTGACAAGTGGAAAACTATCTTTTCCCACAGACTAAAGGTCGCAAGCCTCTAGTTATCTTTCACTATATCCATGGACAATAGTTTGTCGAGTAACATACATTAAATCCACTAGTTCAGACCTTCATACGTAAAAACCAACATGCGTCGAATAATTCGATGAAACACCCCTATTCACTTCAGCTTCCATTAGAAAGAAGGAAGTGCCATTTGTAGAACTTCTTCCCTAAAAGAGTTACTTTGAGGAACTGACACACGAGAGGTTATTTCCCTCATCACTAAAATCATAAGCAGTTCACGTTTCGTGTCAACCGTTACCTTCTCTACATATCATAATTCGAACTTCTTAACTCCTCCTCTTCTTACATTCAAACATCAACCTCATTCTGTGTTGCTCTTGGTCTTTGAAATAATAATAATAATAATAATAATAATAATAATAATAATAATAATAATGAATATAAAAACAGGCATGAGAGAGTGGGCCAATATCTGCACTGGAAAATCTGCAACTTCTACGGGAAGTAAACTGAAAGAAACTGGTACGAACACCACCAAGACCCGGTTAGGGAGATAGGACCTGTTACAATTCTATGGGACTACACAATACACACTGACAGAACAATCAAAGCCAACCGCTCAGACATTGTTATTAAAGATCACAAACAAACAAAATGCCTCCTTATTGATATGGAAGTCCCTGCAAAATCAGTAGTCGTTTTACTTAAAAAGAGAAAATAAAATAAAACCTCTGAATAAACATAAATCTCTATGGTTGCATACACATTCAAATTTACTAAGCGTAGCTTAGATTTGGCACAAAGCCTAAAGTATGGTGTTCGACCTCATCACGGAGCCGTAATTGATCTAAGGAGTAAATCCTGCTAACCATTACACTACGTCGAAGTGCTCAAGTGTTCCACTGATCGTAGCATAGATTGGCACAAGGCTCAAATGTGGAGCATCCATTGAAGATCGAGCTCATTATTCAGTCATAATTGTCATTATTCAGTCGTAATTGATCTACCTAGACAAGCTTGCTAACCCTTGGACCATGTCGAAGTGTCCACCGCTTTTCTACGTGTAGCTTACTTGTGGGACGTAGGCTGAATGTATGGAACACCCAGCGAGGATCGTACTCACTACTCAGAAGTAACTGATTTCGCGAGACAAAATGTATTGTCGTAGTGAATAATACACAGAGAAGAATGAGTGCTTATTGTATTTATTCAGCACCAGTATCCGGTGCTAAACGGATACATACAAAAAAACACAGAACAGAAGAGTGTCAAATGCTGTATAGCCAAACGAGGTAATATATCCGAATATTAATCAGCTTAGTATCAACTTACTAATCAACTGTTGAAGTTCTTTTATCCTAGACTATATAAAGCTATATGCCAGGCTATCTGATAGAGTGCTGAAGGGGTGCTAGCTACTCTACAACACAAACTTGCTAAATATTACACCACGTCATGGTTAGAAATATTCATGCAAAGAAACACATAGAGGAAATTATAGATATGTATACGAATACGACCAGCTTTTGTCAAGCTTAAAAAAGAAAAGAAAAATGAAACAGTGTAACTGTTTCAGTTGTTATTTCATTGCAAAATTCCCTATCCTTTCAGAACTCTTGCAACCTATGATAATAAGGTATAGCTTTAAATCTAGTAGACCTAATGATTCAAATACGCAGGAGTGGATATATTGTATTAATACGTTTGCGGCAACATTAATCCATTATTAATTTCAAATAATTGGGGGCTTCTATGCGCATTTCTATATTTGCCATTACTGTTATAACTAAAGCCGAAGATTAAATATGTACGCCATTTCTTTCTACAATTCCTAGGCCGGTAAATAAGACATAGCTGCCGTGGTTTGTTAAAGTGTTCAGTGTTAACATCATTAAGGTAATTTGGAAACAGGCAAATTCAGCCGAAATCGCAAGTCAGTTTATTAGCTATTACGTTTTAAGACATTGAATATTTAATTTAAACACACACACACACACACACACACACACACACACACACGCGCGCGCGCGCGCGCGCGTATGCATACACATATGTGTATGCATACGCGTGTGTATTGTTTGTGGGGGATTGCTTATCCAGTACACATGATCCTCTGATGGATCGCTTCAAGTTGCGATAACGATTTATGTCAGGTGTTATTCGATTTATATATGCATATACAGTTTTGAACAGAATAATTCGCCCCATTGAATGTTTTTATATTTTCTAAGGAAATGTGAACTTACTGAATTTAGAATAAATAGTTGTTTCCGTATTTAGTTTTGAATAATTCGTGAAATCTTTAGAAGTTTCCATCTATTATATTCAAAGTTATGATTTTTTTTCTAAAATTTGGTGCATTCCTGTTATGCTCCAGGTTAGGACCGAGGAAGAACAACACGAACACAAGAGTACAAATAACGAAGATATATCACACGGAATAATAATACAAGGTGTGGAAGGTGTTAGTATGACTGTCAGTCTGGTTTGGAGTGAACTACTATCGGCTCGACTCAATTCGTCCCTCTCTCTTGAGAGGCGTAGTATACATAGTATTAGAAAGAGTTCATTCTGTAGTTATAGGTAAGGACACATAACACCCCCTCCCAAGATTTTACCTTGCAGGGGTTTTAATATTTTCCCTCTTACGATTAATCATCAAAGGCTCTGTAAATTTTCTTTTTCTGCTTGATTTCCACTGTTCTGAAATTGCTTGAGGCCTTTGCATATTGAATGTGTCAAATACTGTGCCCATTACTTCCTCCTCTTCCTGAGGTAGACCGTTAGAATCCTCTAACAGCCTCTTTCTAATCAGATATAAGTGCCTTTTATGCGAGAACTTCGGACCCTGAATTATGTAAATCACGTTCCCAATTCGTTTCTCTATTGTACCTGGATCCCAATAGGATATGTTGTTTTGAACATTTAAAAAAAAATATTTCTCCCCTGGATTAAATTTTCTTTTTGGTACAAACGACGTTGGTGATTGCTTTGTCTGTTTTGGCAGTAAGTTGTTGAATACCGATCTAATTTTTTGCCCGAACGTTACTTCCGCCGGCGATAATGCCGATGGTGTAGTACTCTTCGGTGTAATTCTATATGCTTGCAAGAATTGTTGTAAAGCCTTTTCTGTTGGTACGTCATAAGCTTTCCTTAGTGCTCTTTTTAATGTATATACAAACCTCTCCGCTTGCCCGTTTGATCTTGGGTGATACGGCGGGGATTTGATGTGTTTCACCTGAAAAGATCCATAAAATTCTTGAAAATCCGCAGATGTAAATTGTGTCCCATTATCGGTGACGAAACAATCAACCACTCCGAAACAAGCAAACATCTCGTGAAGGCAATTCATTGTAGTCTCAGAAGTAGGATTTCTACAAAGTTTGGCCAGTACACGTAACTTCGCATTAAGGATTTCATCCTGTTCTTTCCTGGGTGGCCCATATGAAAATCCTTGAGGATTCGCCTTTGAAGCGTTTTCGGGGTTACTACTCTTTTATTATATAGCAGCACATTATCACATAACGAAAAACTGTCTAATATATGCTTATCTTATGCTACAATTTTTGTTTTAGTTTCCTTTATAAATTCGTCATTCAGTGCTTCGGTTTTTATTTCCTGTCATGTGACGGTATGTCTCGAATTGTACTACATAATGATGTTCGAATATCTTCCTCATATCGTAGAGCAGCAATTACGGAATCTTCTAGTGGCTCTGTTTTTTTTTTGTATTAGTCTCGAAAGACCATCTGCATGCCCGATTTTGTTTGATGGAAGATTTAAAGATATAATTTAATAAAATCGTCCCCCATCTTAGCAATCTATTAGTATTGTAGACAGTTAGACCTTTCTTTGATCCAAATATTGTCAATAACGGCTTGTGGTCCGTCGAGAAGCTGAAAGATCTCCCGTAAATATATCTGTGGAATCTCGTAACCGCAAAAATAATCACCAGCTCTTCTTTTTCGATTTGCTAGTAATTCTGTTCGGCTGGTATAACGTTCTTGACGCATGCGCGATGGGTTTTAGTGTTCCATATGGCATTTTATGAAGTATACATGCCCCAAAACCATAGGCACTCGCGTCACTCGCGACTATTATTTCCAATTTTGGATCATAATGCGCTAAAAATAAATCTGCTGTTAGAATCTTAATGATTTTGTCGAAAGTTTTCTGACATTCATATGACCATTCCCAAACTTTTTACTTCTTCAACAATTCGTGTAAGGGTACGCGTAATTTGTGCATGTAAGGAATAAATTCTTGATAGTAATTTACTAATCCCAAGAAGCTGGCTCTTTCTTGGTCAGGTCTTCTTCCTTCTTCGTCAATAATATGGCCCAGATATTATATCTTCTTCACAAAGAAGTCATATTTATTTTCCTTTACCTTAAAACCGTAATTTGGTATCAGCCTGAAAACATCTTGAACGTGTTCCCAGTGTTGTTCAATATTTTTGCCATTTATCAGTATGTCATCAAGGTATGGAATCGTGTAATCCAGTCCGCCTAGCATAGTGTCCAGCATTTGCTGAAATATTGCCGGCGCGACCTTGATCCCGAATGGTAAACTCTGGAATTTATATAACCCTTTTTGTGTGTTTATACACAACAACCCCTAGCTTTCCTCATCTACTGGTACTTGTAGGTATGCTTCGCTCAAGTCTATCTTTGAGAAAAATTTTCCTCCGTTCAACTTTGTGAAAACTTCCTCTGGACTAGGGTGAGGATAGGGATAATCCTTAATCGCTGCATTGAATCCCGTCGAGAAATCAGCGCGTACTCGTATCTCACCCGATTTCTTTTTCACGTAAACCGTAGGTGCGACACATTGAGTATATTCCACCTTTGTCAATATATCGGTTTTCACGAGTCTATGCAACTCTTAGTCTATTTTTTCTAATGATGCGAAAGGTACATTTCTTTTCTTCTTGAAAATGGGTTGTACATTTTCTTTTAGTTCGATTTTGGCCGCCATTTTTTTACACCACCCGAGGCCGGCTGAAAATACGTCGGGGAAACCCTCCTATAATTTCTCCTTCAATTTCTCTGCCTTGGTCGATAGACTTTCCACTTTTTGGCAGAACGTATTTATCGGTAAATCCCAGAAGTCAAATTGCTGCATCCAGTCAGTTCCAAATAAATTTACCGTATTTTTTAGAACATACATCTTTAATTTTTTGGTCATCCCGTCGAACATGACATTTGTGATAATCTCTCCCTCCAATTTGATTTTTCTTCCTGTTACCGACCTGGATTTTTATCTGTTCTCAACATGGTCGGTTTGTTTAATTTCTTCCTCGTCTGTGAGCTAATAATGGTTAAATCTGATCCGGAATCTAATTGTAATCTGATTTTTTTGTTTAACATTTCTACTTGTACGTATTTTCGTATATTTATCTCGTCTACTTGGTCAGTTCTAGTGACTCTTACTCGGCTTTTGTTTTCTTTCTTTGTTCTACAGTGCGAACTTTTATGTCCCACTTTATTGCACGACAGACATGTCATGTAGCGGTATGGACAATATTTGTACCAATGAAAGTCCCACAGCGATAGCATGGACTGTGTTGTGGTTTCTTCTGAGGTTTCATTTGAGTTTTTATAGTAAAATAATTTGTTTGGTTTGTTTTTGAGGAGGGAGAAAAACGTGTTTGTCGTTGTACTTTTCGTATGTGAGCGACGCCAGACTCTTCGATATCTTTCGATTCCTTTTGACACTTATATATCTCTGACAGTCTTCAGCCAATTTGTGTGGCGTCAATTCTGGTTCACTCTCAAATTTTGTTGGAATTCTCCGTCTGATCTTCGCATCTTTAGTCGAAACCAGGCCTTGGACGAATATCGAATATTTAAATTTCTCAGGGCAGAGTTCAGATAACTTAAAGTCATCGCAGTGTTTGTTTACTACGGTAGGATGTAGTCAACGAATTTAGTGTATTTGCCTGACCCTAGTTTCCTCAGTAGTAAACGTACTTTTTTCAAGTCTGACCAATTCCCGCAATGAAACTCATATGAATCTTCATATCTTCTGAAGTAAGCCGCGTAGGTTTTGTCTTCGTCCGATGCTTAAGTGAATCTTCGATAGAGCTCCATATAGCATTTTGCGAGAATGCCTCTTCATTTCCGGAATTTTGCCCTTTATTTGTTATTGCCCGTAGTAGTAATACTTCTAGTTCGAGTTGCTTCTCTTCGTTTTCCTGTTGAATTTCTAATTGTTTTTCTTCGAGCCTAGTTTGTCTTTCCTCATTTTTTTGTTGCTGCTTGAATTGCATTCTCATTAGTTCCAATATGGTTGCCTTAAAATCTTCCATGTTTACACCATAATTTTGTGTAAGGATGTTTTCTTTTTTCTCAATGTAGACTTCAGGTTTTTGTCGCCTGTTGTTCTGGAATCTTAGTACGAAAAAAAATTCCTGCGTAGAATTCGATTCTGTTCTGGTTGACAGGTAAAATTTGTGTCTTCGTTACCACTGTTAAGATTAGTCTCCCAAAATTGTTTTTGTTTATCTTCGCGTAGAACTTGTTTTTTTTTTCTCAATACCTCCGTCGCCTCTGTTATGGACGACCGAAAGCAAAAAGTTTTTTTTTCTTTTTTTTTTAGATTCTCCGCGTAGAATTCGTTTCTTCAGTATCCTCGTCGCTAATGTTATGGCCCAGGTTAGGACCAAGGAAGAACAAGACGAAGGCAAGAGTGGAAATAACGAAGATATATTACACGGAATAATAATACAAGATGTGGCAGTCTGGTTTGGGGTGAACTACTATCGGATCCACTCGATTCGTCCTTCTCTCTTAAGGGGCGTAGTATACATAATGTTAGGAAGAGTTCATTCTGTAGTTATAGGTAAGGACCTCTCTCTTGAGAGGCGTAGTATACATAATGTTAGGAAGAGTTCATTCTGTAGTTATAGGTAAGGACCTCTCTCTTGAGAGGCGTAGTATACATAATGTTAGGAAGAGTTCATTCTGTAGTTATAGGTAAAGACCTCTCTCTTGAGAGGCGTAGTATACATAATGTTAGGAAGAGATCATTCTGTAGTTATAGGTAAGGACCTCTCTCTTGAGAGGCGTAGTATACATAATGTTAGGAAGAGTTCATTCTGTAGTTATAGGTAAGGACCTCTCTCTTGAGAGGCGTAGTATACATAATGTTAGGAAGAGTTCATTCTGTAGTTATAGGTAATGACCTCTCTCTTGAGAGGCGTAGTATACATAATGTTAGGAAGAGTTCATTCTGTAGTTATAGCTAAGGACACATAAAAATTCCAAAATTATTCGCCCTTCCATTTATGGAAATTATGAAATAATATTTCTCTATGGCAAATGTATTTTTTCTTTATTTTACATTTAATACAAACATCCTTTGAAAATGAATTAGTATTGAACTGATTCTACAACTTTTTACAAGGTAATGAGGAAGAGAAAACGTGAGTTCCACCTAACTCATTCATTCTGCAACCATGTCGAAGACGGATGAACTTGACAAGAAGTCCAGAATGAACATAGTTGATGGGTACAAAACAAGGTGATTGATACACAACACTTGCCATACATTTAAATCTTCCTAGATCGACAATTTGTAGCATTATCAAGAAATACAACGAAATTCATTGTGTTGTGAATAAATTAAGGACAGGTAGAAATCGGTTAATTTCTGAGAGAATGGTAAATAAATATTGTTAAAGATGCCTCGAAGAATCCGCACTTAACAGAAAAAGGACGTTGTCAATGATATAAATACATCAGGGTTGAATGTATCAACAAATAGAGTCTTTAGATGTTCTCATCGAGCAGGACTTCAAGATTGTCTCCGAAGGACGAATCGTTTGCTTAAAACTAAACACATAAAATTCTGATTAGCTTCTGCTAGAACAAGGAGTAAATATTGGAACTCTGTTCTATTGTCAGATGAACAAACTAGAATTATTTCGTCACATAAAATCCCGTTCTGTATAGAAGAAAGTGAATCCAGCTGACAAACCAAACAGTACCCTCTATAATTAAGGACGATGGTGGGAGAATTCAACTTTTAGGATGTTATGTTGCTCCTGGACCAGAATAACTAATGAGTGGGCGTAATCACTCATGCATATATATATATATATATATATATATATATATATATATATATATATATATATATATATATATATATATATATTAATGCAAGTTTCATTAAATAATATGGGCAAGTTATGTCTATTTAATTTAATCAAATTCCTTTCCTACCGTTTGAGAAGGTTAATAGCATTATCATTGAAAGACGAAAGAAAATCAGCATATTGATACATGTTTTTTAATTCTACACGAGTTTCGTCTTACATAATCCATCATCAAAGATGACAATAACATTACAATATATTAAACAATACACAGACATGGCAATAATGATAGTCTGTTTTGTTTGGATAGAAGATTTCCAAGCAACGAACCACTCATGCATATGAGTCGCAGGAAGAGAAAATCGCACCGGGGCCCATGACATCACACATGACCACGCGAGAGTGAAAATGTTTTCCTATATTTAACACTTCTCGTTTTATCTATATTATTTAATGAATCATGCATTAATGAAAAAAAATGCGGCCTAAATACACAAGCAATATATATATATATATATATATATATATATATATATAGATCAAGTATGTGGTGCAGTTCAATTTACATTACATGAATCTTTCAAAAAGCAGATAGTGAAGTTAATGATATAAATGGCAAGAATCACTCTCGCAAATTAACCTCGAACCCGTTGATGAATGTTATGATCCCTGTTTCTAAATTCCAGTTGTATAAGGTCTTTTTTTACTACAAGCTTTCGATTGTTCATACAATCATCCTCAGGTATAGAAATAGATATGTCTTTTTTACATCCAGGTAATAACAGGACAACGAATGTTAAGATGTACTCCGAAATATGTTTTTTTTTAAAATGTGTTATTGTTAACCGTGAAAAATATTTTGGAGCGTGCGGTCGCAACGCTGAGGTTGAATTTTAAAAAAAAATTTGAATTGTGCGTTTTTGTACTAATGTAGTAAATTGAGAATTCTTTTGTAGAGGTAGGTTTAAAAAAACAAATTAAAAATTCAACCTCAGCGTTGTGACCGCACGAATCTAATAAGATGAGATACAAGATGTAAATCATGTAATATATTGGTTATATATATATATATATATATATATATATATATATATATATATATATATATATATATATATATATATATATATATATATATATATCCTAAAATATAAAACTCATTTCTTTGTTATACAATCGGTCTTTGCTAGATTATATTAGGATACTCTCATAACCAATTATTATATCATAGACAATTGAAAATCACGTTAACTAGACCTGAAACACCAGCAAGATTATAGCAACCAACATTAAAATAAAGTCATGAATGTTTCATATCAACTAAACACTATTCAGGAAATATATACAGCAAATCAATTATCGTAATAAATAAATAAATAAATAAATAAATAAATAAAACGTTTCTGGATTAATTTCCACTTTATCGAAAGTTAATGATCTACGATTGTGAGCGTACATACTTGTTAGTCAGTCAAGAGGTCCCGTTTAAGTTTTAGAGTTACGAAAAATCATAATAACGGAAGAGACACGGTTAGGTTAACGTGATGTACAGTTGGAGGGAGACGGAATTTTCAATGGCTGAAGAGGAGATATTGTCTGTTAATCTGTCGTGCGGGGAGAATACTCCAAATAACGGAGATAACCTAGGATTCATTTACCAACACTGATACGTTGTCAAAATGTTTAATGACTAAAGAACCAAGTATACGGAAAATATATGTCTTGTTTTATTTTCAGCCGTTGACGGTATATCAGCTTTCGACCCTTTGTTGAATGTACAGCAGACCTTTCACAGTTTTTACTCACATTGACGCCGACGAGAATTGGCATACCTCATGGGGAGAAGCTGACCAGACAATGAAAAACTGCTCAAAGAATGTGGCATTCTGTTTAGATAATATTTTTTTTAAAATATTCTAAAAATACTAACTGATCTACTAAAAACAGACATATTTTACCGGAAAAGAAATCATAATACGTGGTGAAAGTCAAAGTAAGACTTCCCGTGCACGTAATGATATGAAAGATAAGGCAAACTAAAAAGTAGAGTCACCTCTGAAAATACTCTTATCTTTTCCGAAATATGGAAAATGGATTCACAGAATTACAAGCGACAAACATTTTTAAAAGTTTTTTTTCTAGGAATTAAACGGCTCTTATAGAATACTTCTATTCTGAAGTTTACTTACAGGCGAAAGACAGAAACATGGGTAACGCATGTCCCAAATTCTGAAATCTGGAAATATTCTGAAAGCGCTCAGGTAACTCAAGAAATATATGCCCACTTTTAAGAAGAAACTATTTATAGTAGACGCTGGTTTCTATTAGCGAAACAACCAAAAAGCCATTTCCTATTTGACGGAAAAATCTTCATAGACGCTGATTTGAATTCTAAAAACCGTTGATAACTCACAGATTCAACAGTTGAATGTCAAAGGCTCCTTCAGGATTACACACACTTTACTTATCAAATAGGCTCTTATCGTTCAACATGCTTGGAGAAAAAGTTAGTGCGGATTCAGGCTTCAATGTATTGATGTCAATGTGATGCAGAATTTCGCAAAAGATAACTTGATTGGCAGCCGACTTTCTTATTGCTGTCATATCTGGCTAGAGATGCATATATCCATTCCTTCCTCCATTGACAGACTTCGAAAGTGTTTATCTGAACTTGTACGTGAGAAATTACTCCCAAACTTAAAGCCCCTTTTTCGCAGACAAAACCTCACAAGCCCATTACTACTCTATCTTTATTTTTAGGGAAAATGTCCAAACGAGTTGCATTCTCTAGTTTAGGCATTCACGGCTAAACCCCACCATATCCTGTACTCAGAATCGAACCACTCTCATTTCATTCTTATTCAATAGATAAGAAGGTAGTTTATTTTGGACAGCTTTTTTCCAAGAGTTGCTGCTTTGCGGAACAGACACCCAGGAACGTGATTGTGCGGTCAAACCAATCGTATCCTCTTCGAGTTTAGGGTAAAGTGAGTAGTTCATATTCGCATAATCTTCCTTTACTTCTTCAACTTATGTACATCAAACAAGTTGAAACAATGACCCTCTATATTGTGTGGCTCTTGTAATAATAATTAAATAAATCTTGTATAAGCATAACCCGCAGACAACTGCAACAAATTCCAACTAAATTCGCAAGGCTTTTTAATTAATGCAGTCACGTCCTACTAATCTGGATTTGAGTTTAGCACTTTCCGTCGTCTGTTATATATTTCCCAGATATTTATATATTTGTACTTATTTTATTTTAGTATCCCCTATTTGTAATTTGCACTTCGGAATCTGATAAGTAACTCTCTTCTTGTCGTTTATACTTATTCTGTTATTCCGCTTTCTTTCGCTGCATTCTGTAGAAGCTTTTCCAGTGTCCTTTCCGTGTCTGTCATCTGTATACCTTATGGTTATCAGAATACACTTCATCTTTTGCAAATAACACAGTAGGTCGCGTTATCGGCGAGGTAGGGAATTATTGAATAATATTTATTCCATCGTAATTTTCTTATTACAGGAAACATAGCAGTAGTACTTGGCAAATGGAATTTAGATATTTGTACAATAAATACTCTCAGCGCTCCTGAAAGCTGAGATGCAATGTTACCCTGAGGTAGAACAATTCGGGAAATGTTAACTAAAAACCTATTCTAGTCTATAGGTGACATACTTTATGGTGACATATTTCGTTATATTTATGTAATTACTTTTATAACAATATACCGTCTTGATTACCAGAGAGCAAGAAGCCTGAGCGTTCCCTCACGCTTAGGATATATATCCAGACACACCGAACACGGGAAATTTAAAATTCAAATTCAAAGTTAATCGTCATTTCGCCTGTAGAGATTCTCCCAGTATTTAGTTAAAAGGGACTTTGTTTATATTTTCGTTCTCTCCCCAATACATATATAAAATGCTATCAAAGAAAATACTATTTAACATGAAGAAGGTATTCTTTAGGCCGAAACGCGTTGCATAGGTGTATACTGAACACCTTTCTTTTTTCTCAGTTATTACAAAGCGCTTGATAGGGATTTGCATGCAGGTCTTCGTCGTATGCTTCAGGGAATCTTAGGATGATTATTTGATTTAATACAATCATTCCTCTCAAACCGTGTAAGGAACGTCGTCCTAAATGTATTCTTCTCCAGTTCCTTTCTCATGAACGCAGGTGTTCCCCAAGGCTCCATCCTGGATCCTACACTGTTTCTTATCATCATTAACGATCTTACTGATATCATCAATTCCCAAGTAGACATCTATGCAGACGCTGCCGCTAATTATTGCTGCCTCAATAGCAAATCTGGTATCACTGACAAAAGTAACCTGGCGGTTTGTCTCGAAAAGGACCTCCAATCTGTGGTCGACAGAAATGGCTGGTAAACGTTAATGCCGCAAAAACAAAACTGCTCCCTTTTACCCGCCACAGGGCACCCCCTGCCTCCCATTAGAATGTCTGACGCTCAACTCCACGAGAGCACCACTTAGCGACTGCTTGGTCTCACACTGTCTGTTGACCAGAGGTGGATCAAATACATTGAATCAATAGCTTCATTTACCGCAAGAAAATCTGGTTCTATGTGTCGCACCAGAAAGTTTTTCTCGCCTGAGTCTATCTTGCAAATCTATAATCGCCCTTTCAGGGAATACTGCTGCTATATATGGCCTGTAGACCCCTCTGTTCGTCTCAAGGTCCAGGATAAAATCCAGAGACGGATATGCAATGTGTTTGGTACTGATCTGGCATCTCGTCTACGATCACTTTCTCACAGACGTATTGTTGCTTCCCTCTGTCTTTTCTACAAATACTTTCATGGTAACTGCTATGACGAGCTACTTTTGCTGGTTCCCAAACTACATGAATGTAAACCTGTTACTAGTTTGGCATCTCACTCCCACCATTTCACTGTTGAAACTGTTAAATTTAACCGTCTCTTCTACTCCAATAGTTTCATGTCTCGCATTTCCCGTCTGTGGAACCCCCTTCCTTTTTCTTGCTTCCCTGATAGCTATGATCTTCAATTATTCAAATGCAATTGACATCATCAGGTGCCTTGATCTATTCACCGCCCTTCTCTCCATCCTTTCCTCTAACACAACTCTTTACTCCTGTTCCCACTCTCTGTAACCCATTGCGTGCTAGTCCTACGCATGCCTTGTTTTGGGCGGGGGAATGCTTAAAAATACGCATATCCGACATAGAAATGCCATTTAAGGATTCAAAACACAAGAAACATCTTCCCGAGAATGGTTTCATTATTAAATCACGGCATTACATGTCCTCCTTTTCATTAAAATAAAACAATCTAATTTAATCTTCTGTCAGACCGGTTTGTTCTTCGCTACAAATTCTTTCGGGTCGCGTTGGAGAAAGTTTGACAGTCGGCTTGTCACGTGAGGTGTGATTTCCATTGTCAAGGACAGTGCTGCATGTGACAGATGTGCGCACGTTGAAACGTCAGTTGGAAAAAGTGATGGCACCCGGAGAGAAATATCGATTATAAACAAAACTAATCATGTACTATTCATGAGCTGCGATTTAAATAAAACGTGGACAAAGGAAGATGTTCAAAGAAACTCTGTGGAAAACATTGACACAGATGCGTGATGATTCGCACACACGTATCCATGGCGGGAATCTATGTAAAGCTGATTTCATTTGTGAATAAAAAATAAATAATCTCCTTTATACTGGGAAGCAAATATGTGTACTGCCTTCATGGGAAGGAATTGGTTCGATTATCGTGTATGAAGAATATGTAGTGATCACTGTTTTGTTAACTATGTTTGGTTTGAATTATTTTATTTTACTGATTATCAACACCTCAATGTGTTATTTAATGCCGACAAGATTTTTAGGATCGGTTCGTATGAATGATATGTATTCTTTGTAAGTTTGTAGATCAGGTTTCCATGACGTATTTTTGTAAAGAAGGTTTTTGTCAAGAGTCAAAAGTGTTGCTGGTAATTTTTTTTCAAAAAATGTATTGCTTGTACTTTTAGTATAAAAATCTGTTTTTCTATTTTAATAGTGTTTTGACCTCAATGTAGGAGGTTAGCTATTTGCACGGGTAGAGGATCAGAGAGCCGAGTTCGAATTCAAGTCGAATCCATTGCATACACTTACGTGCTAATACCCGTGGGAGAGTTATGAATCATTTTCCTCTCCCCAGCTATGGGTAAATATCATGACAGACTGAGTTCTACTGCCTTGAGTGACAACCTAAAACTGTATGTAGCCCAGGCGCATCACATACTATAAACCTATATAAAGGATCATTCGTATTGTGTCGATGATCCTGAAAAATGAATGCTGGACATTTCCTCACGGATGAAGTAGAGGCTTGAAGCAACAGAAATGTGCTTCTACAGAAAAATGCTGAGAATATCATGGACCGAAAATGTGAGCAACAACGAAGTTCTGTTGACAATGGCAGCAAAAATAACACTTCTACATAAAATCAGAAAGGGTCAAAATTTTCTGGGGAACATAAAGAATAAAGTGTAGTTGGAAAATTTGATATTCACATGACAGACTGAGGGAGAAAGGAAAGCAACACACAAGCTACGTGGCGAGCGTGAGTGAAGGGATCGCAGAGCAGGATTTTCAGAGAGATGTTAAAAAAATCAAAAGTTATTGAAAGCTACAAAGAACAGGAAGTAGCGGAGAGTTATTATCGCCAACGTGCTAAAAGGACACAACACATAGAAGAAGAAAATGAAGAACGTTCGTTTTGTTTTTGTGAGAGGTAAGATACTTTCAATAAAAACAAAGACAAAAGAAAAACATTTTCTGATTTGTCTAAAACAACATAATTTCCATTGATGCTAATTTGTATCAAGACGGCTCAGAGAAATACGTTTCTTGCTTGACGGTGCATAAGACGCTGAGGCATATAGATGCTAACATATTTCAATATGTGTGTTTAGTTAAATGTTTTTAGCGTATTTGATTTACGCATGTAATATTTAAATGCCCCAACTCTGTTTTAAAGAATTCGTTAGACTGACCTTCACAAAATTGTGTGGCAAACAATCGAACAGAAGGAAAACATCAGCCTGTCAAACACCAGGTGCAACTACTGTATTTTACTTCCTTATAATGCATGGCATTTGCAAAATATAAAAGGAAAAATTGGAGATATCACCTACGTCCATTAAGGACATGATATTCAAAATGTTTAAATAAAGTTTCGTGTGACTTCTTCGAGTTCCTACCGCAATACTTCGCTGGCTGGTGTTTTAGTATTATCTGTATTCACTTATAGGATGCAGCTCAGAGAAGCTGCTTTCGCTTGTCCCTAGGGCTCGTGAATTTAAACGTCCTACGAGGCTGGTATCCCGTTCCCACCCCTACACCGTTGAAACTGTTAGATGTAGACGTCTCTTCTACTCCCATAGCTTCATGTCTCGCACATCTCGCCTATGGAACTCCCTTCCCTATTACTGTTTCCCTGACAAATACAATCTCCAACGGTTTAAGTGTAGCGTCAATCGACATCTCCAGTTGCCTTGATCTATCCACTTCCCTTCTCCTCATCCTTTCATCTTTCATTCCTATCTGCTCTCGCTCCAAATCTTCTGTAACGCCCTTGCCTTGATCGACCCACTGTCTTTCTCTTTCTCCACATCCTCTCCTTTACCACTCCTATCTGCTCTTCCTCCAACCCTTCTATAACCCCTTGCGTTATAGTGGCCTCCAGCCTTGCTTGGGGTGATACGCTTAAAAAAACTAAAAAAATAAATGTCTTTCTTCAACTTGTTAATGTAGTGTTTGCAGACATATTTACGTATGAATGATCCCATGTTACAAATGATCGTCGGCGCTACATGTATATACCAGATTCACAGGCCTACGTAATTAAAATTATCTTTTTCAATTTGCCAAAAAAACACCCATTGTTTTAAAATGCAAACGTGAATGCAAACATATATTTATATTTTGTCAACGCTCATGAACATAGGTTTATAATTTTTCCTACAATCATGATTGAGCGAGCGAGAAAAGCTTGCTAAACAAGAGGGATTCGTGTTTGTCTATGCATATATGCTATTTTACATACACACCAAGCGTGACTGACTATAATCTCCAAAAGATGGAATCCGACAATTATGACTGACATGATCAAATACAATAGCACTACTTGAACGTGCATTGTCTTTTCAGGATATGGATGATCATATTGTAGCTCTTGGTAAAATTTGCCGTTTGCTATTACTCACAAACTTTCTCTATCTGTTGAGTCTTGACTCATTGTTGAATCTTGACTAATGCATGGAATAATAATGCAACACAAAATGTACTTAGAACAAGAAAGTGTACACAATATTTACATCTAGTATTTCTGTATATTTCTGGGAAGAGCGTTCCTGGAGAATGTGGTGACTAAGTCGCAGTCGGGCAGAGTCTCTAGTTGGATCTCGTGATTAGCCTCCCCTGTCTTCCGGTACCAACCATTATTTATATAGTCGGTAGTCACCTATGCAGATTAGGTGGATCCTACCACAACACTATCAAACATTTGAACTCTCACGTCAGATGGCTTTTGCGCGGGGTTGCATGTTCTTCTTGTTTTCTAATATGTCCTATGAGTATAAAATTTTCCAAGTCGCCTTTCCTTAATACGTGCCCTAGAAATATCAATTGTCTCTTTCTGATTCTATATATAAGCATCGTTTTATTCTTTTCAAAGTTCCTTGGAAATTCATCGATGGTCTCATATTCAGATCATTGTATTCTCAATATCCTTCTGTAGAGTCATATTTCTGTTGCCTGATGTTTCTTTTTCATGATTAATTATATTCTCCAGTATTCAGTGTCATACAGAACAATCCATACTACCTAAGAGTCCAGAACTCTTTTCTTCTTTTTTTTAAAGAATGTCCATTTGCGAAGCAGCGGAAAATTGGGGGGGGGTGTCATCCATCGTCCTTTTCTCACTTATTTACTTTTACAAATTTGGCACTCTGATATACAATATTTCAATTATTAAATACATATACACTTTATTCAATTTTTATCTGTACCAATCACTCGTCCTGGGTATGACGATGAACTACATCCGCATCCAGGGTATGACGATAAACAACATCCGCGTCCAGGGTAAGACGATAAATTACGTCTAGCAGCAAGGCCTCTGATCAGGACGTTTTGTAGAGCGTGGAACCACCTCTTCATTGATGGTGTTCCAACGTCCACCGTTAGGGTCCCAGCAAATGGGCAAATAGTTTACCCTGAAACTGAGGTAACAAGCATTATAAAAGTGTAAAAAATAGGTTTTAATACCAGAAATATTTGTAAAAAAATATTACCAGAAATAAATTTTTTAAAGAAAAAAAAAACTATTACCAGAAATACATTTTTGACAAAACAAAATATTAAGAGGAAGAAAGTTGTGGGCATTAAATAACCCAGTGAGGCTGATATGACATAGAACAAAGAAAATCAAACCAAACAAATATGTATAAATACACACCTTTTTTTACTAAAATATCGCTATGAATCTATTTCAAAATGTTGTTGGCATTAAATGACGCACTGAAGTTGATATGCGATAAAACAAAACAAACAACCAACCAGTACCAATCTCTTTCTTGCTAAAATGAATATGATTATATGACGCAGCCTATTAGTGAGCGGCTTATTTTCAGAATAATCACCAAGGAATATTTCAGTCACCATTTCACAGGAAACAAAAGTCAACGCTTCCAATGGAAAATATTATGGGAGAATTGTCGGGAATCAGTGCAATGCATGCCTATATTTCAGTTTAAAATCCTGTTGCTCTACTTCGCTGTTACCGAAAGCCAATTCGGTAATTTCTCACAAACAGTCTACTGTAGTTAGAATTGTTATGAAAAATACAAGAAATTCAACAAACATTTAGAAAAAAAAATAAAAACCCGAACTTTCTCTTTCTTTATTTTCCTTATCTCACTATGCCGACAAACAAATGGCACACCACAAATCAAAAAGCAATTATTATATTATTTCAGCCTCCGTAAGCAAAGAGACTATTTTTCTTCATGCTTACTCAAATTAGTGAAATTAGAAAAACAATCACCACAGTTCATTTATTGCTTTCATATTTGCGGGAACAAAAATATTGATAATTTAACAAATAATTATTTTTTTGAAAATGGCGTATATGTATGCCTGATATCGGGCTAATTCCTTAGCAAGATTTCATAAAAAAATAGTAATTACTGATAAAGAAGATATATGCAAAAAATGTAGCAACCAACCCACTTTGGGTTAGGTGGGAAAATAACTCTAATTTATGTATGTATAGTAATTGAAAGCACACAGAGGAAATATATTATTCTGGTGTCAATGTAAATACGCTTTTATTTAAATGTATATTTAAATATATAAATATATATATATATATATATATATATATATATATTTAAAAGTAAGTACCTATTTTATGCATGATGGACTCTCTCTCACTCACTCTCTCTCTCTCTCTCTCTCTCTCTCTCTCTCTTGTTTTCTAAAAATTATAATTTGGCCGGAGAGTCCATCATATATAAAATAGGGAGTTACGTTTAAATCATCATCTATATTTAAGTGGCCCTTGACGTAAACACATACAGGCAATAGACTGATTCATGCTTAAACTAAATCTTCAGGTCAGGAAGCATGAATCAGACAGTGCATTTTATTCATACTCACATTCGCTCTATATTCTCTGTATGTAAGAAACAAATGCTATTTAAGGCAAATATTAAACTGATACTTTATGTCAACTAATTTTAATGATCTAGTTTTTCCGACTGCGATAATTCTTCTAAGATAAGATACCTGACATAGAACACGAAAGCATGGTCCAAATAACCTACGCAGAGAATAATATACTTACTCTCCAAAACAGAAGACACGCAGAACCTGAAGAACTATAGGCCCATCATCTGCATACCAACAATATACAAGTTCCTCAATTCTGTCATAACCGAGAGGAAATACAGTTTTCTTGGAAGATGTGGAAACAAGGAAAAGAAATTTATTGATAGCTTGGAGCGTCTACAGAAAGACGTTCGACAGTGCACCACACTGATGGATAGAGAAGAGCCTAAGAATAGACAGAGTATAAGGGTCAAATTCATTTCGAGGAGCATAAAGACCTAGAAGAGTACACTAAACCTAAACCATACAAACGGGCCATTAGCATCGAGAGCAATCAACATCAAAAGCCTGATTTTCCAATAAATGCATTGTCACCACAACTCTTCTGCGCCACTCAGATCCCAACTGAACAACAGTAGCGATGGATACAAGTCAGAGAATCAGCTATTCAATATTGATGATCTTAAATAGAATATGGGTTAATTAATCGTCATGTAACTGTTCCCACAGGACACTGTTAGTAATTTCGATTGTCACATGATGTTTACTTATTGCCAGAAATGTTTATAATGTAACTAGATTTCCGGAGATATTTATTTGATCAATCACGCCTATAAATCATACTGAGATTAATTCGAATCGTGCGCTTTAAAAGAATGAAGTTTTTAATACTATACTCTCCGCCAAACAGAGACTTGAGATGCATCCTATCTCCTGTCGATTTAGCCGTTTTTCCCCTGCTGTAAAGATCCTCTCCCACTTTCCGTCATCCGTACACCCAACCTCTTCAGGCAGATGGCTCGCTGCATTTCTCTATAACTATTATGCTCAATATACCCTTTGAGAGTTATCTAATCAATACTTCCTCAGTATGTTCGATACATTTCAACTGTCTCTTTTTGATTCTGAGTATGAGTTCTTTTCCATTTTCTTTGTGACTTTCTCGATGGTTACTCCCTGCATACATACTATTCTCAGTACCTTTCTGTAAAAATGCATTGGCTCTATCATACTCTTCATTTATACAGGAATTGTCCAGCATTCACTGACATACAAGAGAATCCATATCACATAGCAATCCCGCACTCTTATTGAATATCCAGACCTCTGTGATTAATAATCCTGATGAGCGTATTTTCTCTCAGGAAGATCTCGTGTCTTGAACGCCTATCGGAACTTAAATCAGACCTCATGTTGGACTAGTACATGCGATCCATCGCTAAAAGTGCTACGAAGATTGCTTGCTCCCTGAACCGTTCTAGTAAGTAGATGACTCTTTCTGCTATCATCTGTCTTTACAAGAACCATATCAGGCTGAAAATAGTCCTGCTACCATGTATGCAGAGCAGATGGCCAGTCTCTACTTTTAATTGTCGAGTCCTAAAGCATTTCTTTATTCATGTGCTGACGAATTATTTTTCAGGCTACAACCTGTTGCTTACGGTAAGACTCGCCATGGCACAGACATCTGAGAGAACCACCCTAATTCCCGTCGTATTCCATTGGTAAGATGTAAATTCCAATCGAGCAGCTTGTTCCCCTGAACTGCTATTGCGTGGGGACTATTCTCTCGAGGACCCTTTCCAGATCACTACAATGATAACCTGTTCAAATCTACGGTTAAGCCTATCTTCGCCATATATCCGCATAAAATCTGCTTCTTATTTGTAACCCTGCTTCTAGAGGCTTTCAGGCATTGTACAGGGTGAATATCTTTGTTAAAAAATGATTCACTCGTTATTTTATATTATTCCTAGTCTTCAATTAAAAAAAGTTTGTTAAAATGAACGTTAGATCTGAAAACTATGACAAATCAATGAATGGCAAAGGGATATTAATTTTCCGCTATGGCAGAACACGTGAGCAACGATCAGAATTTAAGGAAAATATGAACTAGGAAGTATTTTAAGAGGCTTATATTTCTCAGAGCTACTCAGCATGGGAGGTTGTAAATGGTTATGTTTACTCACACTGTGCATCTAAATGATCATGTTTTAGAAGCGAATTCTATCTAGGTCGTTTCCAATGAAGAAAAATAATCAAGAGAAATTGCATGATAGGAAGACTTTTTTAATTAATATGCTTGATGTTCGGTTATTATTACATACTTCACAGCATTATAGATATTAAACGCTAAACAGTTACTGAAACTCATATAACATCAAGCTATACCCAAAACAACATGGATGCAAAATCTTTTATCTGGCCTCAAGTAACTCTATAGTAGTTGATGGGCTGGTAAGCAGGAACAAAACAAAAAGTTATTAAATGTTTATACGACATTTTTATTATTTTTATGTAAGTTCGGTAAATACACAGATATTTTCATCGAAATTCACAGGCTAGGAAGTTTTACAGGGAACTCAACATTTCTCGGAGTAGGAAAACTATACTGATTTCTGCAGTGTCAATTAACATTGATTATTAATTTGCATAACAACAAAATAGTTACAACAACAATAATTACAACGCACGAATGTCTTACAATAACATGCAACCTATTATTTCATTATAAAAACAAACAAATTAAAATGACTTCATAATTTGATGACAGTAATACTTTTCTTTCATGGCGTCCTCTCACGTTACTGTTTTCTAGTTTCAATAAGCAAGTCAAATAGTTACCATATTTTTTTATTAGTGTAACCTACAGAGTAAAGTCTGCAAAGAACAAATACGTTTGAATTTTTGGACAATCGACATCATTAAGAATTATTTGAAGGGCTAGAAAAAATAAACTCACTGAATAGGAAAATATTAAAAAAATATTTTCTGATTTGGTACACTGGTTATGAAAGAGGAAAACACGTCTATTTGCTCGGCCATTTTTTTTAACTGTTTGCTTGTTTGACCTAGCTGGTCAACCACAAAATACTTTAAAGGCAATGATAATAATAATAATAATAATAATAATAATAATAATAATAATAATAATAATAATAATAACTGTAATAATAATAATAATAATCTAAATGATAATGATAATAATAAGTGAAGCCTGAATTAAAAAGAAAAGTGAGATATCCTAGAAACATAATATGAAGAATTATTTAATCAAAACTTCTCATCGAAATGCAATTTCTGCCAAGAATCAAACGACCATTTTACACGGAGACCGAGCAAGTGATTTATTGTATCAATAAAAGACCATCCAATTAATAAGGATACTACTGGGTAATACTCAGTTCACCCACAATAGTTAATAAAACTCTCGTGTTCTCTTTTCTCTCCAAACAAACGGCTTCGAAAATTACATACAATTGTCTCCCAATGATTGTTATATTTAGAGCAATCATGGCGCCGCGTCATGATCGCCAGACGATTCCTGGCCACAGAGTTCAGGCAGACACATGGCTGCTATTAATGGACGTTCATACTGCGAGCAAGAACAATTAATTTAGGTTCTAAGCTAGGAATGATAATATCGTTTTATTTACAATAGATGCATTGGATGTGATAAAGGCTTTATGAGAAAATATGACATTCCCTGTCCATGGCCACAGTTGACGGAATAAATCGGACACCCTTGACCGGAGCTTAAGACGATCGTGAAATCGATTATCTCCCGAAGCGATGAATGGTGAGGTGAAGATGTTATTATTTAAGCAGGAAAGTTACAATGGAATAAGTTAGGCAATATTCGAGTAAAATTTATTGTTTTCAACTTTTGCTGGTGAAGTTGCAGCCCTTATCGCTGCATGTATTCAGTACGTTTATCTGGGAAGATGAAGACACATTCATATTATTTTGTATGAGTAAATATTGCAATTACGTTTAGTATATACACATTTGTAATATGATATGATATTCTAATGATATATAAAACTACTGATTTACTTGATAGCTTCTTATGGCTTGCATGTTAATTAGAGGCAGAAAATATAGTTAAATAGCAAGAATTGTTTTAAGATAATAATTTAATGATATATATCATATTAATTAATCCATAACTGCGGGAGAAGATGGTGATTCATAACTTTCCCAGGGCTGTTTTCCCGTAAGTGAATATAATGAACCCAATTGGAAATGAAACTCAGCTCTCTGATAAACAATTCGGAGCCATTATCCATTAGAACACATCCACATCCAAGCTATCAATACCTGGTATTTCGAAGCGGTTACCCATCAAGATACTGTCCAGGCTAAAATTTGCTTACCTTCGGTGATCTTACGGCAACAGGAATTCCAATGTAATATGGCCGTATATAAAGATACGTCCCCATATATGAAAAAGATACACATATTGAAAGATCGATTCATTAGTCATCATCTGGTGATATCAGCTTTCACGTATTCCGTATATTGAATATTTTTACCCCATTTATATATATATATATATATATATATATATATATATATATATATATATATATATATATATATATATATATATATATATATATATATATATATATGTCTGTATTTCTGATATGAGGTATTATGTACACTATTTACATTATTCGGACTATTTTCCTCATCATTGTCGCCATGTTTTTCACAACGGTTCGGCCGTTTTCCGATCCGGGCTTCTTCAGGTGGTTGGAAACATTGTGAGTTCAATATCTAGTTAAGGCAGTGGAGAATTTTGAGAGGGAATTAACAGGAGATAACTGACAACCATTAGACATGGGACGTGGAATTAGAACAGTCTATCCTAATGAGCGAAATAAAGGGTTCAATTCGACATTCCAACGACCTGTAGAAGGCCGGAGCGTACAACGTCCGAAACATTGTGATAAACATGGCGACAAAGATGAAGACAATAGTGCGAATAACGTAAATAGTATATATATATATATATATATAAAATAAAAACAGACCACTTTACGGTTCCATGTAATAAATAATTTCACCATATCCCTTTTAAAGTATCGCGGATCATCAGATTTTACTTCCAAAGGTTGAAACGAAAAATGAAAAGAAATTTACACATTTTTGACGGGCAGTACTAAGCATATGTAATTAACGAAGTTAGGAAGTGAGGGGGGAGAGACATGATTGTGTTAGATGTAATTTAAAATTTCTATTCTTTCATATTTAATATTATTTGAGGAGGTCCAGACATTGACACATTTAATCGGTTAACTTAACGGAAGTTTTATATTGAAATAGAAGGGGGAGAGCAGAAAAAGACATAAAAAGAAAAAGAGAGAAGGAAGTCATGAGAGAATGTGTCACTAACTTTCTTTGGAATGAAAGGCCCGAAATAGACGCTGTCGTTTTGCTTTAATTTGAGAGTGTTATTTTGGGGGTTCATAAATATTATAATGTTTGATATAAATTTGAATGTTTAAACAGTCTATAAGGAATTTAATTTGATGTTTGTTAGCGATTTAAGTTTTTTTTAAAGTTTATTACAAAAATTTTGGGGATTTAATATGAAATAGTCGATTAGAAAAATATTCAAAGAATGTACATTAAAATACTAAAATTTTATTTTAAAATATAAGTTTAGTTCTAGTTGTAATTGAGTATTAAGGTGATAACTCTATCAGTTTGAATTTTATTCATGAATTTAATTCGCGACATACATATATATATGCCTGACGATTGCTCTAGCATGAAACAGACTGTCGCCTCTAAGTGCTGACTTCCATGTCCACTTTTATATTTACACATGCTCTATCTCTGATATTGAGCACTTTATCCCATAAATATAGCACACTTTAAGACTATATTTCTTTATATATATATATATATATATATATATATATATATATATATATATATATATACGTAAAACTCTGTCGGTAAGTAACCCAAGTAGATCCTAATAATATAAAATATTAAAACTGATCCGCAAAATAGAGCTCAATATATTTATTATAAAGCATATAAATGAATTACATAAAAATGAAACTCTTTTGTCCCATTCAGATGGCCATTTCCCCATTGGGATATTCTCACAGGTGCTTGTCAATGCAAAATCGTTTCTTGATTTTTTTTGTTTTTTAAATAAACGTTTTGCATTTACAAGCCCCAGGGAGAATATACCGGGGGTGAAATGGGCATATGAATGGGGTAATAGAGTTTCAATTTTATATAATTCATATATATATATATATATATATATGTGTGTGTGTGTGTGTGTGTGTGTGTGTGTGTGTGTGTGTGTGTGTGTGTGTGTGTGTGTCTATGTGTGCGTGATTGTGTGTGTATCATTGTGAGTGTGTGTGAAATTTAAGATATAATTAATTGTATATCTTTAAAAGAACCATATGAATAAAGAAAACAAGGCGTTGAATAGTATTTCCCTTCTTTCCAACTTTCCTTTCCTGCTATTAAAGAAAAAATATCGGCGATATTAAATGATCTGGTAGTTTGAAATTGTCGAAATTTCTTCTTATTTCGTGGCGGTAATTTGTCAAAAAATGATCTAACTTTTTGATCGAACATAAGCTCTGCATGTGATAGTTTCACGATGACGTTTTCATTTGACGCCATTCGATACACACTCAAAAATTCTTGTAATGCCTTTCCTTCAGCTTCCAAGCTTTTCTTAATGCTCTTCTGAAAATGTCAAAATATCGTACCGCATGAACATTCGATATCAGACGGTAAATCAGTGTAGCCAAATGTTCAGTCGTGTAGCTTTTGCAAAAATTTTAAAACTCACTAGGAGTAAATTGAGTTCCTTTATCGAATACCATATTTTCAGGTACTACAATCTTCCAAAATTTTCGCGCAAGAATTTAATTGTTTCTGCGGTAGTCAGTCATTTACACTTCAATATCTGGGGTCATTTTGAGAAACTGTCGACCACAATTAAAGAGAATGAATCATTTAGTGGTCCATCAAAATCCATATGTCTTCATGCTAACGGTTTATCAGTGCACGGCCATGCTAGATAATTCATAGGTGCTAATGTTGCTGCTGAATTACAACCATTACAGTTTCTCACTGTGTTTTGGATATATTTGTCCAAGTTTGGGCAATACACGGGACCTTTCCTCAAGGACTACATGCTCACTATTTCAGTGGAATTGTTTTAATATCCTTTTTTCTAGCAATAACGAAATTACAAATTTTCCCGCGTACAAAAGTAGTCCATAAAAAATAGAAAATGCTGTATTATAGTTAGCTGGTTTAATTTTATTTTCACTCCATTTCGATTTAATGTCATTCGAAGTTTTTTTTAATAAACTTATCATTTTCAACATGAATAGTGATATTTTCTATCGTTACCGTTATCGTTATGTAATAATATTAAATACCAAGCTTTTAAATTCTCTTTGGGATTCCAGCGAACAATCACAGAATCTTCAAACTCTTCTTGAAATTTCGATATCAGTCTGGATAAGCCATCTGCGTGTCCAATTTTTGACTATAAAAATTTTATCTTGAAATCATAGCTCAGTAAAGTCGTAGAACAACGCTGCAGTCTGTTTGCATTATGTCTAGGAATCCCTTTCTTAGAACCGAATGTACTTAATAATGGAAGATGAACAATTTGCAGGATGAATTTTCTTCCGAATATAATAGTATGAAATTTCTTTACAGCAAACATTATGGCCAGCGCTTCCTTTCCAATTTAACTGTATCATATTTCCGGATTTGCCAAACTTCTTGAAGCGTTAGGCACTGCTATTATTGTACTGTCTTCGAATTTATGGCTAATCCTATACCGTATTTTCTCATGTCTGAAACAACAATTATTTGTGTGTGATAACTCATCTCCTGCTGCCAAATTCCAACACTATAGCGAGTAGTGGGTATTCGAAAATTCTCACATTGGTGAAGTGCTCCCGTTAAGAGAAACTTGGCATTCCTAAAATAGGCGATTTCAATCATTTCTGAATGTAATGTATGTTTTTATTTTTAATTTGATATTTCTTCTCTTGATCCACTGCAAAATTTGCTTGAACGTTATATATATATATATATATATATATATATATATATATATATATATATATATATATATATATATATAATACGTTCATGCTAAATCTAGTTAACATAATGTTAATTTCATTGTGGTTGCAGCATCTAATGAAGTTTTGTGGATTGGTGGCTACTGACTGGGGATTTGCAAACGCAGATTCGAAATAGTTGATAATCTGACATTTTTGTACATGTGTACTGCAGCTACAGTAGAAGTCGTGTTTCTTGGGCAAGATAGCCTGAGGGAGCACAACCCTCTCCAGACCCGTTTTGAATATAGCTTTTCCTTATACTAAGTTAAAATATTTTTTTTTATAATCACTTTTTTTTATTAAGGGTGCACATGTATATAGAGCATCAGGTCAACTATCCAAATAATGTATCTGAAAGCGATCTCATTCTGTAAAATAATTTACCTGGAAGTCAAAGCCGAGATTTTTTTTTTGTAAATAGAATAGGTAGGCCCTCCCATTGCCCAGTTCATATTCTTCCTTCTTTTCAACAGGAGTATAGGCTTATCCTTTGTTTCCTGTTTAGACAGGGGTTCGCGTGTCCTTCCCTTTTTTCAGGACTTAATAGTGGTGCTGTCATGAATTTTTTTGTGATATGCATGGATGGTTGCAACGCCTCTTCATATTGAAGGTAGTGGGTTGGTAGTTTTCTTTGTTGCGGTTTCCGACTGGTAGCTAGTATCTCAAACACTTGCGTAGCGTTTTGAGAGGCTGCTCTGATCAAAAGTTCCATAATATCGGGTTTCTTGCAGTGCCATTTCGCGCATGGAAAGGTGTCCTTCTAAGGATCTCCAGTGAACAACTCCGAGCCCATACTATGTCGCAATCTGCGCCAGTTCCCTTCCTGAACATGTTACATTAGATAACCGACCGCTAGTACTATTCTACATACCTCTTTGCCAATATAACACATGATGGATACTAACGAACAAATATATAAACCTCAACCCCTTAACCGTACTTTCTCCACATTTGTGCTATCCGTTCCAATTTGTGCAGTGCTGAATCGTTTCTATTCGAAAAGTCCCTGGACATCCTCTGTGAAACTAATCTTAACTCTTCAATTCCCTCCTCTTATTTCTCGATTCCTGGTTACTTCACTGTCCGTAGAAATGACTATAAAGTCCCCATTAATGGCATAGTAGGCTAGTGGACTCTCACTTGAATTTCCAGATCATACCTACTATACAACGTAGTTTAAACATTCTTAGCTTCGCAATCACTCAATCTCTCAAGCAAGTGGTTGACATACCACGCATTTTTCCCGATAACCCTGACGGACATGATTCTCTGCGCGATCTCTTTTTTTTACCTCTATCTCTGACTTCTGTCCGACTACGCAACTCTGCCCTCTTGGCAACTCTGATCCTGCGGTAGTGTCTGGAAACATCTCTTTCCGCGTTCAGACCAGCTAACAGCCTAATACCAACAGAATATCTTTTTGTTATCAACGACCAGATTGGGACTCGTTCAGTTATTTCCGTCGTGATGTCCCTGGGAATGAAGTTTTTCATCATCCTGTTGAAAAATGCGCGCCCGAGTTATCCTCATGAGTGAAAGTCGACATCCAGCAAGAAAATGCCAAGTTAAACCGCGTCCATCTACATCCGATTGTACCAGAGCGACACGTCTGATTGCAACATTCGTCTCTTTGTCTCTGCTCGTAACGAGTGCAATCGTGTCATCAATGTAGCGAAGTATAGCATCGTATATCATCTCGCAAGTTCGGTTCTAGAGATTATTAACTGCCCTGAAGAGTGTGCTGAACATGAGTAAATCGTCAATCTCTCCTCTGTTCAATTAATTCGAACTCCTGATATATACAGTAGATATGTTTGAATGCTTTGATCGGAAATTCTCTTCCAAATAAACATTCGACATCCGGAGAACCCACACCTGATTTCTGCCCAGAATTGAGGCTATACTCAATGATATGTGCATAACCCCGTCACTGGCTTCGGATATCATTTCTAAACTAGGCTCACACAAAGTGAGTGGAGATGACGGGATACCAGTCGTCGTCTTAAAGAAATCTGCTCCCGAACTAAAATTTATAAATATTGCCTCGCTGCTTCCTGCAAATGCAGCGTTGATCACCATATTCTCTTGTCACGTTCATCTATCATTTCCTCAATGACCCCTATGCCCAGTCATTTCTTTCACTTTCAGTTTCTGTCACCCCATGCTTAATAGTGGCACTCCCAACTCTCCTGGGGGGGAAACTTATTAAAAAAATAACTCTGAAGTTAGTAATTTTTTTAATTACTTCGAAAACTTTTTGACATTACGCCAACCGATTCCATTTCGTACACTTCTTAAGTAAATTATTTAAAGATGCTAGCAAGTTGTACATCTCTAGCATATAAATATTATGATAATTCGCTAATACTAGAAACTATTGTAGGTTTGTCAAATTTCTCGGGGGAGGCATGTCTTTAATGTCACTTGCTCGTGCGGTATCAGGTCTTCTACCTTTTTCGTCGATTATCTGACCTAAATATTTAATCTTGTCCAGAGAGAATTGATATTTCGTTTTACTGATTTTGAAACCGTAATCATGCCTCTGAAATACTTCCTGAATCAATTTTATGTGTTGTAATTTTGTATCGCTCTCAGAATTTATGTAATCTATGTAAGCGTCTACACCGTCTAGTCCATATCGTATCCATTATTTGATGGAAAATTTCTGGGACTACATTTACGTCATAACGTAATCTTGTAAAATTGTAGAGTCCTTTATGGTTATTAATAGTCAAAAAGTTATAGCATTCCACATCCAGTTCGATTTGAAGATATCCTCAGACAGCCCAATTTTTGAAAAAGAAATACCACCATTTAATTTGGCAAATGTACCCTCTGGGGTTGGCAGTTCCACAATCCAGTTGAAAAGTCTGCGCATATCCGAAACTTATTTTTCTTTCTAATATAAGACGCTGGC
This sequence comes from Acanthosepion esculentum, assembly GCA_964036315.1. Taxonomy (NCBI): domain Eukaryota; kingdom Metazoa; phylum Mollusca; class Cephalopoda; order Sepiida; family Sepiidae; genus Acanthosepion; species Acanthosepion esculentum. The sequence continues at coordinate 40,204,188 of OZ038480.1, forward strand.
GTGGCCCATTCCGAGTAATCTATTTTTTCCATAACTACGCGGTTTTAATGTCAGCCTCGTTCTGTGTTAATAGACTCCAAAGCATCAAAAGCTATAGTGCCTTTTAGACTTAAGCACAGGTATCACCTTTTCTTTCCATTTAAAAAATGCCTTAGTCATTGAATATTTACCCAACATTTCTGAGAAAATGGTCTTGAGTTTATTTTTTATTTACTCAGTTTTTCTTTAGCGGCAATCTTTTCCTCTGAAGAACAATCAATTTTTCCACAGAATGAATTAATTGGCCAATTCTATAGTTCAAATAATTCTAACCAATCGACGCCTAATAAATTCGAGTTAATTTTTTTTAATACGTAATCATCTGCTTTTTTAGGTTTTCCCGCAAGAGAGATGATACACGTGATTTTCCCAGGAAAATTAATTTCTTGCCCGATATTCCTTTTGCCACTTTGTCAGGTTTTCTCCAGTTATTTTTGCCAATTCTGTCCCAAGTTTGTTGATCTATAATTGTATTATTACTATCAATGTCCAATTGAAATCTTACCATAGCGTCATTCATTTTCACTGCTGGAGTTCTATATATTTATAATACTTTTAAGGTAAGATCTATCCTGCTTATATTTACCATATATTTGAAGTTCAAATAAAGTTTTAATACTATTGCTTTTATCTGTATTTTCAGTTTTGCTATCGGTTATCTTGGAAAGGAAAATTCTAATTTGTTGATCTATGAGGTAATCCAGAAAACCGTTATTGGCTGGCCCAAATACATTTGTGAAAATTTCATCATGGCGTCTCCCAATGACGAGGGCAAGAATCCGACCTGAATTAAAATAAACTAATTGACCTCCAAGTCGATATATGTATGTAATTGAAAAAAAATATAAGCAGTAAATTGATGATACCCCCTGAAGAATGAACGAACAGGTCCTTTTACGAAACTCTGGAGGTGGGATGTAGGAGGGAACGTCAGTCACTTAAGTGAAAAATTTTATAAAATTAATCATATATATATATATATATATATATATATATATATATATATATATATATATATATATATATATATATATATATATATATATATATATCATTAAATATAGATGTTAGGTATGCTATATTTATACGGGTGAAAGTGTTGTATATAAGGGGTAGAACGTGTGTATAGCTTCAGGAATGAAAAATGCGTCCAAGCATGGAATAGACTGTCGCCTGTTGGTATTCACATCAATGTCTATTGTTTCAGAGTTATGATACTGGATGTTGTATTTGCTTTATTTTGTTAGTTTAGCCATAGAACCGTGTATATTACTACTTATATATTTTCCTGTTATTTTATTTTATTTTACTTCAATCGGTTTTTCTCTTGTTGTTTTCTTATTTGATATTGGTTTTTACTTTCATTAGTGTATTCTTTGCTCGCCTAGCTGGCTTTATCTTGTTTGATTTTTAAATAAGTAATTTCAAATAATACCAGGCGGAATATCCACTCAATGTAGTGCGTTACTCTGCCTTAAAATCTGATCGTAAGGAAAATTAAGAATTAATATTCCTGGGGTTATGCAGGAAAAAACAACGGTTATCCCTCGACCTGAAGTGAGAAAGATTGTAGCGATTGGGAAAAAGATTCTGCCGTAAGTCTGTTCCAGAAAGTAGCAGCTCACAGGGAGAATCTGTCTGAGTTGAACGTATTACTCACATTCATGTGGGCAGGCACATGCACACACGCAAGCAAACACACGCGCACATACACGCACAAATACACACACATGCACACAATGAAAGAAGAAGAAAAAAAAAACTTGCACCATAGAAAACGTACATAGACTATTTTTCCCTCAGTGTGACGAATAACGAGAAAAAAGTAACTGGCAATTGCTGGTATATCCTGGCGAGTGGAACGAATAATTGTGAGAGGTTTAATCTACGAATCTCTGGAGTCGAGATACTGAAAATAAAATCAATCAGCTAAATGACAAATGTTTTTTGTATTAATCCTATATATTACATATCTCCAAGACGTTTATAAATGAGCCCATCAATTATGTGACATGGGTGATACACGAGTGGGCGTTCACGTATCTTTCGATACATCTTCCTACAGCAGGTTGCCATTTGTTTCTGCGGTAGACCAGTTGCCATCAAAGGCTATAGAAGCCGGTCTGTCCTGCTATTTACCAATAGCTTGGAGGGAAGTAAAGGATCCATATCTTTGCCAAGGGTATTAGCACTTAAGTGAAAGTAATGGATTTAACTGGAATTCGAACTCGGCTTTCCGATTCCTCCATGAGCCAATACTATGATGAAATAAATGCCATAAAGTTGATACAAACAAAAAGATTTATTGTCAAAAATCTTATGTCATTATTAATTGGAAAGACCAAAGTATTTCCTGATCATTTTATTAAAGATTTGAATCCGTTCTAGCAAGTTCGATATGTTTCTTAAAAATATTGTTTTTCTTGCGTCGGCGGGTGAGCCAATGATTGTTCTATGAATTCTTAGCGTCTTATTTGGCGTTAAAAAGAGATGGATTTAGAAAAATCTTGTAACCTCGAATAATTGAGAAATTATAATGGAAATTTCACAAATCAAAGAAATTATCTTTGAATTCTCTTTTTATATTTTAGAAAATATTGGTAAACTTTTTTGTTTACATATGTTACACCATTTAATTTTATGAAATTTCGAGAAATTAAAACTCCCAGGTTTTCATATTTATATTACATAATTTCAGGACTCATGGAGAATTTAAATCATCAATTTGTTTTTGTCAAGCTGAAAATTCATTTACCAAAGATCTGCTCTGAAACGTAAAATAAAAAATGCAATAAAACTATGACATTATTTATTAGAAAAGCTTACATTTTCTTTTATAATTAAGATATACTGAAGAAACTATTGCTTAAGAAAAACATTTTCAATGAATTATTAATTTTTACAATATTTGTTTCTATTTCTTTCATTTTATATTAGAAAAAAAAAATTAAGTATTAAAAAGTTTAAAATTCTGTATTAATTCCAGCCTTTGGATGCTTTTATTATTAAGTGAAAAATATATTTACTAATAATAAATGGAAAAGCTTAAGACAAATCATCAAACAGCAATATTTAAAAAATATTTTTGAACATTTTCACTAGTGCATAAACGTGCCGACATTTGTATGTAAGGTTGACCATACGCAACATTCACTGCAAATAAGAGGGATAACTATAGTAAATATAAAGCCGAAATTGTTAAGATCCATTAAAAATAGATTACGCAGAATATTTTCCTATATTTTTTAACATTAGTGAGTACTTTAAAATTGTACAAAAAAGGTGCACACGCCATTTTTTTTCAATTACATTTTACAGTAGAAGAGCATTCGATCTGCTCTCGCCTTGCCAAATGTCAACACAACTATGTTTTTAACAGCTACTGTCTTGTTAAAAATCGACTTCTGTGATATTTTTAACTTAAAGTAATTTTTTTTTCCAATAAGATTAATTGTATTTTAAATCAGCTAATATTCCTTAGATAAATTCTCAGAAAGTATTTTTTTTATTTTTGAAAGATTCTTTAATGAAGATAATTACATAGTGATAAAAGATCACTAACAAGGTCACTAATCGTGTATTTTTTATTAAAAAAAATCTTTCGAGACAATTAGGTGCCGTGGATAGCTGTGCTAGCAAGAAGTCACAAGTCATCGTAGCCGAGGGCTTGAGCGTGTTGGACTTGTTCAAATTGTTGATTACGCTAGATATCACGCTCTTTCCTAGAAAGTGTAACTATGGTCTGCTTAGCATATTTCCAATAAAAACCACAGGTGGGTTCTGTGGGTGTTGAATAAACACAAATACGTCTGAGCAAGAGTCTGCAGTAGGGATCGGCGAGCTGACCTAGTATTCGTGTATCCTCTAATGTTTTTGTGCGTTTGTGCCTTTATACATAAGAATGCAAATGATTTTATGTACATTTCCATGTATTTGTATCTGTGAATGTACAGACACGTCAATATATATATATATATATATATGTGTGTGTGTGTATGCGTGTGTGTGTGTGCGCGCGACTGTGTGCGTGTGTGTGTCTACACTATCAGATATGTGTGTGTCTATGCATGTTTGTGTGCACTTTTATACATACACATACAATATATGTAAGTATATATATATATATATATATATATATATATATATATAATTTGAAGGCGTACTATATTTATGAGATAAACTGCTAAATATCAGAGATAGAGCGTATGTAAATATAAATATAAATGTGAACATTGAAGTCAACACTCACAGGCAACAGGCTGTTTCATGCTAGACGCAATCGTCAAGCGGCCTGAAGATTGCGTCTAGCATGAAACAGCCTGGCGCCTCTGAGTGTTGACTTCAATGTTCACTTATATATATATATATATATATATATATATATATATATATATATATATATATATGGGTGACTTGTCGGGAGTTGATTTCGGATCTCATATTGCGGCAACTTTGTCCGCAAATTAAACTGTTGAGCCAAGCCTTGTGAGTGACAATGGGTATAAAAACATTTCGCAAACTTTCGGTGGCTGTGCGAGCATGTACGTACAAGTCAACTTGACCAAGGTTTAGCGTGTACTGGCGTTGTCCAAAACACTTATCCTGATAAATTATGCGCTCTCTATTAAAAACTATAACTAAGTTTCCCTGAACTACTTCTTCTTCCATGTCCGCTCAGAACGTACGCGATCCTGACTCTCCACATATTCTTTTACTTTGTAGCTATTAATAAATTTAGGCTTGATGTTTATCCTGAACCCAGTTCCGCCATCCGTTTATTCGACCTCATTAAGTATGTTATGCTTTCTTTGCTTCCAGTCTGTCCCGTGAGTATCAGATTTTCCAAGCACTCCTTTTTCATAAAAAGAATTCCACGAACTATAAATCACAGGTGAGCACTATTAGTATTAAGCAGGAACATACATTAGCCTAAGCACACTTGTGTGCTCGGAAACCTACAGTAGCCGGCCGGCCATTATAATGTTTAGTACACAATCCTTTTTTCTTCCTAAATAAGGAAACAAAAAAAAATGTTCTTCATTATTTCTTGGCAGTGTCTGACGAAGTAATTTGTCATTTTTGACAATTCTCATATACATTGGTACAATGACACTTATACATGTACTAGTTAAAAAATATTCACATACAATCTTAAAATTAAACCCGCTGATACGCTCTGAGATATAATGATTGCTTTTTGTATCATGAATCAAACATTACTTTATTTTGCATGAAGTAAACTTTTGTAATTCTTCAAATGTATTCCCATAATTCCTGTGTACTTCGAGGAAATGTCTAATCCCATTGTGCAAAGCAAATTTGATTCTGCCTGAGGGTAATAAAAAAACAAAACAATAGGCGTCAATTTCTTCATGATATAAGAATCTCAGTCCCTGGCAGCAATGTGCTCCCTCCCTCTCTTTGTCACTCTCTATCTCTCTGTCCTTATGCCTCTCTCTATAGCATGTTTTACTTTCTATTTACTTTTTTACGAAGGTTTCTACATACTGAATTCAGCGCTAACTTGAACGAACGCCTGGAATTTCTCCTGGGATATTCGGCATAATCATATATTTTGAAAAGTGACATTTGCTACAGTATTGTATATTCGACGTTTCATTTTATTATGAGGACAGCCATGGGATAAAACTGGACATTTAAATGAATTACATCGTAACATGACGTCTATCAATACAGAAAGTTATATGCCGACGGATCGGGGAAAATCAACGACTGGAACTAAATGGAGATGCCCGCTTTATGAATTTGCGTCTGATTGGCAAAAATTCGCGCGATACTATGATTCATACGTATTTACACGACTGATTACTTAAAAAAAATAACATAAAATAAAACGTGAAATATTTGTAAACACAATTGAGACGTCATCCCCCTTGGGGTGACAACGCATTATTCAGAGGAAGTAGGATCTTGACGAGGTCAATTGTGTAAATATTCTACAAATAATCCTACTGAACAAACATTAACTTGTTTATAAACACCGATTGTTATACCTTGTAAGTGTGGAACGTTCAAACTTTTCACTATCAGTGCAAGATTACTGACAGTGATGACATGGAGTCACACAGATTTTTCATATCTAATTTATTTAGAGAGAAATATTGCCGATGTCGCCGATTGCAATAAACTTGTAGTTTAGTACAATGATCTCGTTCTTAAAATTGGTTAAGCAGGTTATGAATTTCTCCAGGAAACACAGGAAACTTCCAAAAATATGTCTTCATTGTATGTATATTTTCCATCTGAGCGCAAATCTAGTGCTTCTTCCCCTAGGAGGGATAATCGAGGTTATTTGCAGCGTACGCATCTGGAATATGATAGCAGTAACTTGTAATTTTCCATAAAAAATGAATGTTTAGTTGATTTATTTTTTTGTACGGAAACGGAATCTTTAAACTTCACGTCTGGGTTAATGAAAATCGTTATCAGACTTCCTTTTATAGAAACAGTAATAAAGTTATATATATATATATATATATATATATATATATATATATATATATATATATATATAAATTGTATTATATATTATTGTAGAGTATGTTTCGTATTTGCAATAGAGGCCACGTTGTTATGTATTAAAATGCCTGTATTACGATTATCGGGTTGCTTATTCTATCTATCTTCTCTGTTTCAAATATGAATTGTTCATAATAATAACATTTGAAGTAATACAAATGTAGGTTTAAAAATAAAGACATCAATTATATATATATATATATATATATATATATATATATATATATATATATATATATATATATATATATATATATATATGTATATATATATGTATATATATATACATATATATATATATATTTATATATATATATATATATATATTTATATATATATATATATATATATATATGAAGGTATATTTTATGTATGGGTTAGACTGCTCGATATCAGGGATAGTGTGTATGCAAATATAAAAGTGGTTATTGAAATCAACACCAACCGGTGACATCTTCAGGTTATGTGTGACGTTAAGATGGCGTTGGTGCATGAAACCGAGTGTCTCCGATTGGTGATAACCTCATTGTCCACTTTTTTTATATTTATATATGCTCTCTCTCTCACTCTCTCTCTCTCTGTCTCTGTGTCTCTGTGTGTCTCTGTGTGTGTATGTCTGTGTGTAGGTGTGTGTGTGCGTGTGTCTGTGTGTGTTAGAGTTAATTACTATATCCATTTCTAAAATGAGAAAAATTTGTAGTGCATAATTTTATGTTTCTTTTTTTTTCACAATACTGGGTTGTACCTTCATTTGATTAGAGACTAGTCTTAATTGAATTTCTTCTTTTTTATATATTGTCCGTATACGATATTGGATTTTCAAGATTGTGTCTATATAATATGAAATTTTGTCTTGTCAGCGTAACAGCGAATACTTTTCATGTTATATACATTTTTGTGTTGAGATAGAGATGAAAATGTATTCACAACAGAAAGATAAGTAAATATGACGAGAGTCTGTTTTCTCGAAAGTGACTATAAGTTTACCAAGGCGACGGTTGCTTCAAGCCGATACAATGAAAAAGAAATAACAATCCTGTTGCAAACGTTTTGATTTTTGATTTTTACTGCAGGAAACAAGGCTTCGAATCCTGTTTATATTTTTTAGACACGAATTAATTTCATCTTATATGCATTGACAACTGGTGAATTTTGACTGTCAGTTTTTAATTGAAAGCATTTCACGTATAATGCATACACTAGAGGTTTTTAGAATTGTTTTTATTATAGACATTTCTTTATTCCCAAACAATAGAAAAACGAATTCAAAGTAGAAGACGAATTCTAGGTTTCACTTATATCGTTCCAGCATCCTCTTGAATTTCCACTGAGGTCTCGAAGGTAAGGTTTTCCGTGTTATCGTTACATTCATTTTAATCTAATTCACTTCCTCAAAGCTTTAATGAAATAGTAGTTTCGATAATCGTTGGTTTCGGCGGCTTTATTGCCTTCATCAGAATGTTTGTTTTATTTTTTTATTTCAAATATCTCGTTTGGACGCATCAAGACGATTTTTGAAAATACTTGTTTTCACGTGTATGTTGGTTTTCGTATTTCATTTTGCTATTTATAAAATATAATCTTTATAAATTTGTTAAGGTTTTATTGATGTTGAGTTGTTTTTCTATGCCTAATGTGTCTAGTGTTTCTAATTGTATTTTTAAGTTTATGAGACATTGTCTATTTTGGGATATTTATAACTATTTATATAATAGATTTCTTGTATTTTATTGTCATGTCGGTGATATGCAATATGACTAATCTACAGGATACAGTGGAAATACCTGCCACATTTTAAAAATTGACAAACAGACGTAGCCATATGCTATTTAAAACATATTTACCTGTAATTTAATAGTTAAATATGTTTAAAATAGCATCCAACTGTAGGATTCAATGGATTGCATTCACACCTTTCCCCTGCTCAGATTCAATACAGGACGTCTGTGCACAACAATAATAATCAAAGAAATATCGATTGTTTACAACAATTTGGAACGAAAAAATCCTCGGGAACTATTCCAAAAGGCGGATTGCAGCCGAAAATGATGCTGCTATGTACTTGGTGGAATTGAAAGTGCATGTTGTGTTAATATCTTCTGCAAACTAAGATGATGAATTCACATAATTACACTCCCAAACAGCACCGATTAGAGGCAAAAATCGGTGAAAATAGTCTGGAATTGGCCAGTTGTAACGTTGTCATGTTATCAGTACATCGCCAAACAGGTCTTGATATCATCAGATATTGGTAAACCTTCACTGAGAATCTACTACTAAACCCGTCATTTTCAGCTGACCTTGCATCTTTGGGTTACAATTTTCTTCAACGCTTACTACATTGTTTTAATGGAAAGAACTTCAGTTTTCTATAAAAAAAAAAGAATCTTTCTCGCGTGTAAAGCCAATTAAATCAGCTCATCAGACAGATTTCATATACTGAGGAAATAGAATCATAAAGCTCCCTCAAAGATGGCTACAGATAATTGAACAACTTGGCCCGGATGTTTGAACAAATCTATGTAGGAATATCCTAAAATTGCCCTTTCATTTCACTGAAAATGGTACGACTTTTGTTCAGACCCAATAGATTAAAGTTGGACAGCGAATCTTAGTAGCCTACAAATTAGCATCTATTCCTGGACAATCTTAAAGAGAATTTCGCCGTAACCATAACACTACGGTTGTTCATTTAAGATATGCTGGGATGAATTTGGCTTAACTTTAATATTATCATGCACCTAAAACGTTTCGTGTTATCTGTAATGATCGAATATAAATGATTTTTTTTATAAAGGAAAAGGGTCCTTTATAAATGTGTTCAGGTCCCTTCGTTAAAGATTAAGGAATATCGATACATCTATAGTAAATTTCGGTGTCATTTTTTTTTTAGGTGGGGAATTCAAAGTCCCTGAAATAAAAGTTCTGAGGAGTAATCGATATAGATTTCTGCTGAAAATGTACACACGGCTCGTCGGCTGAACGAAGATTTGCTTCGATAAAAGCACTTAAACGACAAATATTTCCGATAAAATGAAGGGTGCTCATCAGCTTACAAGCACTTACATGCGAGCCACCAAAATGCTAGGAAGACGAACGATATAAACGCACCAATGCATATAGTCGCTTTTATATATACAGAGAAACGTCGAAAAACTAAAGGAACAGAGACGCATAGAGAAATGATAAACTATGAACTTCATTAGATATGCAGACGATGCACTGTTGATAGGAGACGCAGAAAGGAAGGTACAGGGGTAGTACTATCCGGCCCCGACCCAGGTCTTTTGAACAGAAGTAGAGGTTTATCACATGCTTCCTGTTTAGGGTTGTGATTCCGGTTTCTTCTTCTTTCTACTTATAATTCTCTTTCACATACCGGAGCTCCTTTTCGTCTTAGTGATGTTCTCGCCTTGCTTGGGTGAATTGGTTAAAGAATCTACACAAGCTATTAAATGAAAGCAAGAAATGTATAAAGACCAGATGTAAGTAAACATAATACAGGATTGTCAGCAAAAAGAAGTGCCGTGCATCGAATTAAAAGTCGGACATTCGAAAATCAACCAAATACAAAAATTTAAATATATAAGCATTTTTTGAATAGATGATATAAAAATGTGACACTCAAATCCGAAAATGCATCGTAATTTATTTAGACAGAGATATATTTGCCGATGTCGCCGAATGCAATGTATTTGTAGTTTAATTCCCCCCACCGCAAAAAAAAAAAAAACAAATAAAATACAACCGGCAATATTTAAACGATGCAACACTTAGGGAAGGGATTAAACTTAGGAATATTACGATTACCTCCTCGGTTATCCATTGAAGCTGCTATCCAAAAAAAAAAGCCAGTCCCCACTGCGGGCCATTTAAAAATAGTTCGCGCAGCTGATTGGTTGTACAAACAGCCAATCGGATGTGCGGAATACGTAGTCTTTCTTCGTAGAATTCTTTAAAAAGGCCAGAGTAGCTGTTAGCGTTTTAAAAGTGAGGAGGAATCAGGGTTAGATCTCCCCTGATTGGGTCGATTTGGTGATGGGGAGTATGATGTTGAAAGACCCGAAACTCCCTGATGAACCAAGTCAAAACATCACTGACGACCCCCTCGGGCGCCTACTTAAAAGCGTATTTTTGAATGAAAGTAGTTTAGTACAATGATATCGTTCTTAAAAAAGGAACCTTCCAAAAATATGTCTTCATTTTAGGTATATTTTCCATCTGAGCGCAAACCTAGTGCTTCGTCCCCGAGGAGGGATAATCGAGATTATTTGCAGCGTACGCATCTGGAATATAATAGCAGTAACTTGTAATTTTCCAATAAAAAAATGAATATTTAGTTGATTTTTCTTAGGAAAACGGAATATTTAATCTTCAAGTCCGGTTTAATGAAAATCGTTCTCAGACTTATCAGACAGCGAATGATACCTTCTAAAGTTTACTTAAAGTATTAAAGTAACAGGAATATCTGGATAGAAAAAAAAAGAATACTTAACAGTTTTATAATATCAATGCTTCTATATCTCACTGAATGCTGAACGATCTCCTCACAGATGGAGAATAATCTTGAGTCAACAGACATCTACTTCGACAGTCGGATGATAAGAATATTATTGAGTGAACGTCTGAGCTATGAAGAATTTAAAGAAATGGAAATAAAAAGTTCACGTAGATTTATCATCAGAAAAAGCCATTTGAAATCCATAGGTCACAACGTAAGGGATGGTAGATTGGAAATGTTGACACCGTGAGAACGTATTAAAGCGAAAGGGGACAAATGAAAGCAGCGTATAACCGACCTCTATAAAGGACTTATTTAAATGGTAATCATAACTATGGTTAAACACTATGAAAAAAATATTTACTAAGAGCATCAAAGGACAGGAAATTATTGTGAGACTTAATCTCCCCAAATGTTGAAATTACTGTGATTTTGATTCCACTCAAATATGCGCATCTTTAGAGTTGTCCCATATTGACATTCAAAGTAATTATTATGAATTTTTATCTCTGTCAAAAACAACATTCAGTTTATAAATCTGAGTTGCTTCAAATAAAAAATACCTAGCCACTTCTGTTCTTCAATTTCTGGCATTGGTAGCTGTAACCATTTCTGTTCTGATAACAGAAATATGTTTACTTCATTTTAACAATCCATGATATGCTAATCGATGAAGATACCTATCTGTAACCATATAAGCTGATGCGCAATTTCTTATTTACATCTCCAACAAATAACCGCTTAACGAGACTTATTTTTAACAGATTATTTTCATAATATTTACTAACTTCTTAGATAATACTTCCATGGGCATATATTGTTTTGAGCTGATGTTTAATCTCTAGTGTCTGAAGCATCAGTTTTTCCTGCTTTTTTAATATCTAGGAAAATATCCTTGTATATTAAAGTGTCGGTTCGTGAATTTAGTGTTATAGTAATTATGAGTTCAATCGTTAGCCCTGGCCGAGTGTACTTGAAGTCAGTGGAAACAGGTCGATACTAAATAACAATAAAGTAGACAAGATATCCCTAAACTTACGCAGTGGAATGAAAATAATCTATCCTTTATACTGAATAAAGAATTTAGTTCGGAATTCCAAGCAGGTTACCCGGATCGATATGCACCTGACGATGGCTGCAGAGCACAACTACCGAAACGTTGAGATAACAACAAAAACCCACTTTCTCTCCATCCATCTGCGAACATCTTTTTCTTTGGTGAATGTAATACTTATCACGACACGTGGTTGAATCATTCCAAAATTACTGATGTTGCCGGCATAAAGCCATTAACATTTTCCATTGCCCAATCCTTAAGTTCACATTCTAGACTTTCCAACTCGTTTTCCTTGCTAAACCGAGCAACAGGCAACTCTACTGGATCTATTTCTTCTATGTCTTCAATTTCGATTTCAACTCTGTGAAGATTTTTAAATATATCCATAATAAAAACCTTAGACAGATCTACGAGGCAGGCATAATATCCACTTCACGTACGGTACATACTAGACCGGGGTTCTTTAACATATCACCTTTCCTAGTAAGGTTAATGCTTGACAAACGTACCGATAAGCTATAGTTTCAAATAGAATTCCCCCTTTCCACTTAAGATAAAATTTCTTTCTTGGGAGCGCGTTTTCGCAGCGCTGCCCACGCGGTGCCAGCATAACCGAATCCAAGAAAGAGAACAGTGACTTTAAAATTTCAGTTTTTTTGTTTCTGACTAGTCCTGTATCTATCGTCTCTTCATTTTAACTTAAATTTAAATATAAATATGTCTCCAATAACCATGTCCTGAAGATGGTCTATTAGACCGAAACGTCTGACGTTGACAGAAAAACAAAAAAAACAAAACAAAATAAAAAACAGTAAACTCACATATTCGGATTTTTTTTGTCTTTTCCACATTTTCATCATACCGTCGGATCTACATCCACACATTTGCTTACATATATATATATATATATATATATATATATATATATATATATATATATATATATATATATATATATATATTGATTTTTTTGTAATGTGTACCCGTATGTGAGATTCTATACCTGCCTAATTAGTCTTTAAAACAACCAGCGCAGGTTATTACTATTATTATTATTATTATTACTACTCACTAAAATAACGTTTATAATAGTGAAAAATGATGTCTAATGTAATATTCATTCGAATATATATATATATATATATATATATATATATATATATATATGTGTGTGTGTGTGTGTGTGAGTGTGTGTGTGCGTGCGTATGTGTGTGTGTGTGTGTGTGTGTGTGTGTGTGTGTGTGTGTGTGTTTAAATTGGATATTGAAGTCAGTACCTAGAGGATACAGTCTGCTCCACGTCACGTGGTCCTGATGATTGAGTTAAGTATAAAACAGACTGTCGTCTCTAGGTGTTTAATTCAATGTCTACTTTTATATTTACATACGCTCTATCCCTGATATTGAGCACTTTAATCCATAAATGTACCATACCTCATGACTATTTTTTATCTAACACAAACACGCACACATATCTTCAGCAGTAGAATAGACAGTGCCTTTTTGATAATTATATATATATCTGTGTGTGTGTGTGTGTGTGTGTGTGCGTGTATGTGTGTGTAGATAGTATTTACTGCATACAGATAATCATAACCCTATCACCACAAAAAATAATTCCCTCTGATGATTCCTTGTGAAAGCCCAGCGTTCCACCTTGAAGCAGTAAACATTGGTCGAATTGTAAGAAAATCCTATAAAGAAAATCCTTAGAAAAGAACGAATATGGTTATTCACCCATCCTTTTTTCGTCTACGAGTTTCGCAAGTGTATCTTCAGAAGGTGACTGATTATGTTCGCCGCTTTTCTTTTTAGCTCTTAGTAATAAATGATTTTTCATCAGTTTACAGAATCGCATTTAGTGTTTTGATATTTGCCCTAAGCCACCTTGCCTTCAATATGTGCCGCCTCTGTCAAATTCCCAAGCATTCTTTCCTCATATAAATTACAACCATTGCCGATTCCATAAGCGACGTTGTTCATTCGTAATTTATCCAATTATTCTCGTTGATTACAAGATCTTTCCATTCACAGCCATCATCTTTAAAGCCACCTATGAAGAAACTTACCAAAGTACAAGAAGATTGATATTACATAAGAATGTCAGTAATATTTCCTTAGCTTTTAAAGATGGCTTACGGTTTATTAATACGTTGTTTGTATTTTATATGGAACCTTTTAATTTCCCTATGTATCTTCAGATTTTTATGTCATATTTTCCCTCTTCTTTCATATAATTCCCCGTATATATTCCGACATAGTTAAATTTCTATCCTTCCTTGATTTTGACATCTCAAATGCGTAGATCATACATTGAACTATTCTTAAATTACGTTCGCCATTTCTTTAGCGGACACTAGCAACATCAACTGCATGAATAATTTATGATGTGATAAGCAGGCATTGCTAAAGTTTGCCTATTAATTGAGCCCTACGTGGAAAGTTCACGGGGAATATTCAATAAACAATGTGTTTGAATGAATGAGAATTAGGTGGCGAGATCGAGTTTTCGGAGAATTAGAAAATAAAATAAAAAAATAGAAATGTTTTTGACTTCAAACCGCTTTTAAGATTCGAAGCTAAATTCTTTTCATCCATCCAAGACGACAGAAAATCTCTTGGTTTTATGTAATATACAAATCAATAGCCAAAGTAAAAATTGATATTTTCTTTTCGTTTTTCGAAAACGCAACATAGCAATATATAAAAGACATTGATAATGGACAAAATAAATATTCAATTTGTTCTGCTAGAGTTTTTGCAAATCTATGTGTTGAGGCATGTTGAGATCTCGGAAAGAAGAACGTAAACCCAAAATAAGTACTTTCAGATTGGGTAGACATAATATATAAATAACGATTAAAGTTTACCATTAAGATATAATACGGACAACAAGCAACGTAAATGACAATGGTAAAATTAGACGTTTCCGTATAAGGAAATAGTCAGCATTAATTGACCAAACACCTTCAATTACAGTTGATTGAAATTAATAAAATACTTCTTTTAAAACAAATTTTTCAGGAAAATAGATTTCTCAAGACAATAACTGTTGTCGCTCTTTCCAGCATTGATGGGTATTTCTATTTTTGTTGTAATTAGTTGGAAAAGTCAACATCTTATCTTCAACTTACATGAGATATCCGTTTCTCTGTTGCTGATGTTGAAATATGTCAATTTATGTGATTTTTGTTGTCTGGTACAATTATTTGTGATTATGTAGCGCGAGTCAAGAAGATTCGAAGAATTGTGATATTCACTCGCTCACAGATATTTTCAACCATTGATCTGAGATAGCGTTCCAATACAGCAGACAATTTAGATAATTCTGAACTGATTCTGCGCTATGAATGATACCCATATGTCCCAACCATAAAAGTCCAAACTTTTCGAACTATTACTGAACCAGTCCTACTGTATGGATCAAAAACTTGGTTATTGTCTGTTCATCGTCAATAAAGACTGGATGGAACATTTATAAACCTACTTAGAAAAATCCAGACTATCATTTGGGGATCCCATGCAACGCTTAAGAATTTATGGGGAACTGAGACTAATCTCTCTTCAGCACAAACAAAAGCAGTGTGCCAGTCACTGCCACCGAACGGACAGAGAAATCATCTCATCCTTACTCTCGTGCCATCCTTCTCACGAAAACTGACTTTCCCAAATACCATAGTTCGGGACTGAAAGTTGGACATTGGGGATCTGCGGACAGCAATACAGGGCCGAACAGTGTAGAAAGGGATTGTGAATGGCGTTCCAACCAACCAAATATAGGGAGGTTAAAGGATGATGATGGTGAGTGTAAAAAGCTGTCTTGATTTGAGATTCTTTGTCATTGGTTCACTGTTGTGGAGAGGATGTTGAGGTCAATTTCCTGCTTCAACTTCTCGAGTTGTGAGTGGACTTTCCTTCTTATGTAAGGGGGAGTAATGCCATTAGCGAAGAAGTAATCCACAGACACTGATTAGGAGCTATATTGTTCAGTGGTTCGGTTGAGTGTAAAATTCCCAAGACTTCAACATCTACAAATCTCTTGCATTGGATACATGTAAAAAAAACTTCTCAAGATTTGGTACTCATACCTTCCATCCTCGATAAAAGTCCAAACCTTTTTAACACTGGTTGTACCAGTCCTACTCTATGAATCAGAGACTTGGACATTTTCTGCACGTCTTCAAAAACAACTGGATAGAAAATATACAAATCTACTTAGAAAAATCCAGAACATCAGTTAGAGATCCCATGCAATGCTTAACACAATTTATGGAGAACTGAGACTAATCTCTCTTCAGCTAAAAAAAAACAAAACAAAAAACAAAAAAAACGGTTACAGTTTGCTACTGCCACCAAGCGAACCGGAAAATGTTATCACACTTACTCCCATAGCATCTTTCTGTTAGTGTCTTCTCACGAAAATTTATTTTCTCAAACTTCATAGCTCGGGACTCAGGGTTGGACAGTGGGGACCTGGCGACAGCAATACAGGGCCGAACAGTGTGAAAAGAGATTGTCAATAGAACTCCGACCAAATATAGGGAGTTGGAAGGATGATGACGATGATCATGTCGTTGATGATGATGCTGATGATGATGATGATGATGATGATGATGATGATGATGATGATGATGATGATATGGATTTATCGATCTGAAGAGGATATTTAAGAACATAATTCGAGTTTATGTTACTGGTTTGATTTTGTACCAAGACTTTTTTCCAATAAGGTACCATGAGAGGGACAATAATTCTATAAGAATAAATATACATGCGTTACAATCACACATATGCATCTATCCGAACGCCCAAACAAGCACAATGTGGTACCATCAGATATTAAAATTGGAGAACTACATGTGTCTAAGAATAAAATCTTTTCAACACCTCCCACTGTATTTCCATTTTAGCGACGTGCAAAGTGTAAGAAATTAGCCGTAGTGCCTCACTAATCTCGAGTTATTTATTGGAGAGGAGGCTTTAATTCATCACATTTTAATTGCGACGGGATTCTTCTTG
The DNA here is from genome assembly GCA_964036315.1 of Acanthosepion esculentum. Lineage (NCBI taxonomy): Eukaryota > Metazoa > Mollusca > Cephalopoda > Sepiida > Sepiidae > Acanthosepion > Acanthosepion esculentum. Next base: position 40,221,343 of record OZ038480.1, read on the forward strand.
AGCCATGTAAGTAATAAAATATTTACTAAGTACATCTAAGATTTGGCATAAAACCAAATTTACTGGGCACATAAAAATGATCAAATTCATACCTCAATAGCAATGATAAAACAAGAGTATGTATCTCGAGAGAAGAGACACATATGGAGATGTACACATCGATAAAAACACATGCATGAATCAGTATAGAAAATGAAAGAAAGGTATCGATACATATATTCGTGGTATCTGCAGGGTGTACATTTAAATACAGATATAGACGTGCATGAATACACGTTTATCTATACACATTTTACTATTCTACCGTTTCAGGAAGTAGACTGGGACTAGGAGATAGACAAAGAGAGATACATTAAGATGACACACACATACCAAGGCAGTAATGCCACAAATATACCGGACCAATGACAACAATCAATGCAGAAGTACATAATATCAGGGATCTCCTCACTCGCTTTATCCAACGAAATGACTGCAAAAATAAATAGCGAAACGTGTCAAATTTATAAATGTTTACTTACTTTTTTTCTTATTTAGTTTGGCATTTATATATTTGTGTACACTTATGTTTTCATTTACTAGCTAGTTTACAGATAATGAGTAAATGGTTAGAATAGAGTCCATTACCGAGTAGTAATGATGAACAAACGTGCTCTTAAAACACTATTCCACGCGTATACATACACGCATACGCAAACGCACTCCCTTATTCTCTTTCTCTCTATCACACACACCCATGTGCCCCCGATATATATATATATATATATATATATATATATATATATATATATATATATATATATATTAGTGGTCAGTATATATATATATATATATATATATATATATATATATATATATATATATATATATATATATATATATATATATATTTCCAAGAGGAGAAAATCCAGGTAGAACTCAATGTCCAGGACAGATCAAGAATATAATATAAAAGACTCGAACACTAATTATTCCATGGTTATAATTTATTGCATTGGTCTCGTAATCACGATCCAATTCATCAGACCTCCAAATTCAAAAAGTTTATTTTCTATTAGTATGTCTGATGAATTGGATCGTGATTACGATTCTAATGTAATAAATTGTAACCTTGGAATATATTAGAGTTTGAGCCTTATATATATATATATATATATATATATATATATATATATATATATATATATATATATATATATATATATATATATATATATATATATATATATACATATATATATATATATATATATACATATATATATATATATACACATATATATATATACATATATATATATATATACATATATATATATATATATATATATATATATATATATATATGCATCTGCATATACGAATGTAGTCATTCAAGTCAATGTATTCATTATAATTATAACTACAGTTTATATATTCAAATAGATAAATCAATATATCAATATATCAAGCTATATCATGAAATGGATTAAGTCCGAAAATTATTTAATATATTTTCTGTTTATACGTTATTTTTATAAACAATTCATTTAAGTAAATTCTCTATTTTTAGTTAAACAGTATTAATTACTTTTACCAGCCTGAATTTTCGACACTGAGGGTGGTGAACACATTTTGGTAGAATATATTTTCGTAGAAAATATGTTCGACACACTGGGCGTTGAACTAATTTTCATAGAAAATAGGGGTTCTCCGACAGGTATCGAACCTGTATTCCTATACGGAAACCGTATTTCGACCTGACGTGCTGAATAATATTTCATCTACCGGCCTGAACATTCGGGATTATATTACTTCAGAGAAAACGCGCCCTATAATTTCGAGTGTATCTCTCTACCTTGCCGCCTAGCCAGTTATTTTTGCGTAGTAGCCTACTCAGGTACATTTCTTTTTATTCCACACCTAGAGTGTCAACATGTGGTTGTTACTGAAACTATTTTGAGCAGATATTAGCTTCAGTTCCTTTGAGAAAACGTATCATCTGAGGTAATCAACATTTTGAACAAGGCCATTACGCTCAAACTTTCCATTGCTATGTGAGGTAACATCGGACTAGCAAAACTATCTACCCGTTCCGTATACCCGTTTTCATTCTCGATGTTTGAGTCCATATGTGTTATGGGTTTTGAACTCTTTGTACGGGTACCCCAAACTGGGATCACCTCCGCATATTCTTTTTATCAAGAACTCATATACCTGGCAAAGCCCCCTTAGCTGAGATTCTATGTCAGGTACCATAAACAAAAAAAACAATGCTCTAAGATAGGCCCTGTTATCTTGGTAATCGCAATAGTTTTTATTTTTATTTTTAAATGCTGCGTTAATTTCCGACATACGAATCCATGACACTAACCCTAGAATACATTATCCTTTTGCAAATATTTACCCATACAAGGAATGTGGTGTAACTCTTGAAAGCTAATTTTTAATTCTAAAGTCATCATATAAAAACCAGGGTACCGTCTACTAGGTAGCAACTGTCTCGCTTAATAACAATTGCGGAAATGATCACAGCTACTAATACTTAATGTCCATTATCGAATATGTAATCGTCTTAATAAAAATTTAAGCAAATTTATTTTTTGGCGACATGACTCTTTTCTTCTTAATGCCTCTCTATAGTCTTACCTTATATTGACAATGTGATGAACCGATATCATTAAATCATTATATATTCATTGATAAAGTTATTCAACTCTATCGATCGTATAACCTGATTTTAAGAGAGGAACTGATGAGAATC
>OZ038480.1:40226585-40229085 GCA_964036315.1 Acanthosepion esculentum
GCAGTGAGGCTTTGCTACTTAAGAAGCAATTATTCCTTACCTTTTAAATAAAATTCTGTAGGTTTTGATCTGAAAAAATGTTATTGAATCTAGTTTTCGCTAGAAAAAAAAATTTCCCCCGTCAAAGCGTTTGTCAACGAACGACAAACGGGATAATAGGGCGGTGCAAGGTCAGATGAATACGGTGATTAGATTAGAAGATACTAAGTACTGAAAATCAGGCATGGACAACAGAAACGTTATTCTCTTTCTCAGAAGAACATTTATGGACATGTTACAGCTGCAGTTATTTTAAATGCACGTTTACTTTGACAATGAGTCTTAAGAGATTGAAATAAAATAATACACAGACAATCCCACCTCGCATACAATATTAGCTTTTCTTTCGTGGCGCTCAGCATTTCGGGTTGTTTGTGGAAATTTAACCTTGTTAATCGATTGCCTTTGACGTTGAACATTTTCTGAGCTAACCCACTCTTCATCCGTTGTTATAATGTTTGAAATAACGTTTAGTGAGGATGACATATTCGTCATTACAATTTGCCTCCAGTAAAGGAAATGAAAGATATCTCAAGTTTTTTTTTGTTTTTGGCAGAATACTATATTTATTGAACAAAGTAACTAATAATAACAAAACAAAAGTCATTAAAACAAAGCAAGTTCAGTCGACCAATGATGACAATTCCAGAACAACGTAACTATAAACAATGTTTTATATCCTCAGCCAGCCGCTATGATGGAGAAAGCTTTACCTCGAACCGTTGCCAGTGAGACACGCTGCAAGAGCCACTCCGTTTCGCGAGGCTCGTTCCTCAATCGAGACGCAATCGCGCCAATCCTCCGAAGGAACGCCATCGAAGGCCAATAACCCCTTAAGTCTCTACAGCCACAGGAGACAAAAAAATATATCACCAGGAGAAGAATATATCCAGTTTCATAGATACTATTCGTAGATATCTATTTTGTGCACATGCATAAGAAATATTACAGGAATATTCATACATATATCGAAATATTTGTGTCACTTATTTTTGAGCTGAAAATGGTTGTTAAATGTAATTTATTTTGCCCGAGATATAACCGAAACTTAATTAAAGGAATAACTCTTTGGACAGTTCCTCGATAATTTCCGTAGTTTTGTATACATTTCCGAATGCAATGTCGTCATAAAACGAACGCTATGACAGAAACATTCATATTCATATGAGCTGAAATGAAATAGGGATTCTAGGGACGGTAAATATGTTAGTTTTGGTCTGTCATAATAAATTTTGTTTCATTTAACGAGAAATTATATTACATCGGAAGTGATCATAGCAAGGGTAATATTCCTCAACATATTTTCAATCCATTATTACACTTATTATTAGAGTTGTCATCAGCTAAGAAATATATACAGTTTTTATTCTATGTTGTGGTAGGATCCACCTAATCTGCATAGGTGACTACCGACTATATAAATAATGTTTGGTACGGGAAGACGAGGAGCGAATACAGAGATCCAGCTAGAGACTCTGCCCGACTGCGACTTAGTCAACACATTCTCCAGGAACGTCTTCCCAGAAATATACAGAAATACTATATGTAAATATTGTGTACACATTCTTGTTCTAAGTACATTTTGTGTTGCATTATTATTCCATGCATTAGTCGAGATTCAACAATGAGTCAAGACTCAACATTCTATAAAGAAAAGTAATTATTTTTGCACAGATATATTACATTTCACAAGATAATCATTTACCGATAGGATATGTTTTCTTTTCACATATGATGTATATATATATATATATATATATATATATATATATATATATATATATATATATATATATATATATATATATATATATGTATAAATATAAATATATATGCATATGTGTGTGTTTCTTCAACAAATCAATCACCAAATATCGAATATATCATTCTCTATCAGTTAATAATATTCATTTATTTGATTTTAATGTTCTCTTTCAATTTTGTCTACACAGATACACACGCGCACACACACACATATATATGTGTATATATTTATGTGTGTGTGTATATATATATATATATATATATATATATATATATATATATATATATATGTGTCTGTGTATATATATATATATATATATATATATATATATATATGAAACATAATGTATGTGTCTGTCTGTGTGATACCTTTTCACTCGAGATCCATCCACCCGATTTGGACCAAACTTGGCGCATACATCGTAAAATGTGATAGGTTCTTAGCGTAAACAATCGATAATTTAAAAAAAATCAATAATCGATAAAGCCGCTCAAAAATAGATACATTCAACTTTTTTTCCTCACATTTCCTTCAAACTGAGGATGCAGGCTACTTACATCATGACGAGCTCAAGGGTACCTCATTTTTACTTCATTTTTGTGATACACTCTCTATATGTGCATTAGGACAGGAGGCTGAAGTTACCGTTCATGTGCATATGTAGGGCAGTTAACGGTTAACCCTAGTCTTGAATAT
>OZ038480.1:40234085-40241585 GCA_964036315.1 Acanthosepion esculentum
CATGTCGTCCGTGTAGCTCAAGATATCCATATACCACCAGGTCTGCGCACTGGTGAAGTATTCCATTTCATAAGCAAAGGACTACCTTTATCCCGCGCGATAAACGGATGCCTAGTTGACATACAGAAATCTATATTAACTCCAAGCAACTGGTAATTAATAACATTTTAATAATTGATTGTGTAAGACATTTCAATAAGCCTGTCAGATATGAAATTCGCATTTTGTAAAAGAAAAAATGCAAAAAAAGCAGGGATTCCATTCAAATATGTGTATTCAATGGAATAATATTTATCGTAATATGAATTACTTCGTATTAAAAAACATTAATTATTTTAAAATACACACACACTGACGACCCCCACACACAAACACACACGCACACACACACAGACAGACAGACAGACAGACAGAGAGGACAGACAGACAGACACACACACACACACACACACATATATTTATATATGGGCGTTGTCGCTGTGTGTGTGTGTGGTAGGGGTGGAAACTATATATACTCGTATATCTGAAAATATTTCGGAAAAAAAACTATGATAAAATTGAATTGTTTTTTTCGTGGGTAGCTTTGCATCATTTAGGATTTCCTCCTACTCAGGGAACCAAAATGAATTATCCGACCTACAAGCACTATCCTAACTACATTGAAAATAAATTAACGTAGACATCTATTTAATGCAAAGCACAATACTAATGTTAAAATCTGAAGTGGAATATAATATATCACCTGTCTTAATTGGCAAACAGAATACATAGGAGAAACATCAAGTATTTTAAAAAAATAGGATATGAACACAAAATGAATATTTTACAGAACAATTCAGGCAATGCATTATTTGCTGACCCTAATGAATCTGGCCATCATTTTTCTTCCTGTGTTTGACGAAAAACTACATTCTGCAGCAAGGCCCTGATTGGAGGTTTTGAGGAGCGTGGAACCACATCTTAAATGCTGTTGTTCCCAGGATCACGATTACCAGGGGTAGTAACACCTGTTAGAGTCCCAACTGTTGGCAAATACTGAACACCCAAACAGTACATTTTTATAATAAAATTTTCAGCAGTAAAATTCTATTGTCAAATGACAATGATTGTGACACTAAAACCATATAAAAATACATTTTTATAATAAAATTTTGAACAACACATTCCATACAGTATTTACATTATTCAGACTATTGACCTCAACATTGTTGCCATATTTATCACCACGTTTCGGCCGTTGTACGCTCCGGCCTTCTTCAGGTGGTTGGAAAGTTGAACTGAACACTTTACTTTATGTCGCTCGCTGGGGTAGACTGTTGTAGTTCCATGTGCCATATCTAATTGATGTCAGTTCAAAAAAACAAAAAAATAAAAAAACATGCAAAAATTTCATTATGAGTTCTGGCAAAAATGTTTGCTGAGACATTACGTATATAAGTCACAAAAAATTCATATACAGATGTCATTAAGGACACATGGCCCAATGGATAAAGGCGTTGGTTATATTCAGTGACAGGACGCAAAGAGTGGTTATGGCAGTGGAGAACGTGGAGAGGTGAATTAACAGGAGATAACTGATAACTGACATCCATCAGACACGGAACGTTGAACTAGAACAGTCTACACTAGCAAGCGAAACAAAGCGTTCAGTTCAACATTCCAACCACCTGAAGAAGGCCGTAGCTTACAACGGCCGAAACGTTGTGATAAATACGGCAACAAAGATGAGGACAATAGTCTGGATAATGTAAATAGTGTACATAATACCTCATCTCAGAAATATAGGCAAACATATTTTATGATCTGCTAAATTCATGTCTAAAAACGACATACCATTACTCTGAAAGTATAAAATTATGTATAAAATATATGTAGTTGAAAGCATATAATTACATGCTAAATATTTAGATTTCGGCATTAAATAATCCATACAGGTTGATATGCCGCTAAACAAAATCAATCAATCAAACATGATTTTAATTTACATAAATTGTACAGTAATTGAAAGCAATCGATTAATAATGTATCGAAAGTAGATTTATATTAGGATTGTTACAATATATCACTTTTCTTGGTAGATTGTCTATGTCAGTAGAGGGTGTAATCAGTAGGTGCATTTGGATTTGATATTTCTTGTAGTAAGGGACAAAAAGAAGGATTGGTATTTTGCTTGCCTAGATTTGAAACTGAACATTTGTTTCAAACCGCAAAATAGCATTTTCTGGCTGCACAAGAAATCTATATCAGATATGTTGTATGTATCTATGTTTCACGCTTGCAAATCTTACATGTGACTAGCCTTAGGGCTTGGAGTTGATCTAGATCTCCATCTTAAATTTATCGACCGTATCTAGAAAATAATACGCCCTCTAGCGGAAAGAACTCAGATTCGAAGAGACGATTCTTCCTCTCTACCAGTGCCCACAGAATAGCGTTGTGTGCGAGCCAAGATTATAAAAGTCTACCAAGCGAGAACTTCTTTTTAATACTGCTTTACATAATTCTAAAATTATGACACATTGAAGGGTTGTAAAAATATGCTCTGGTCTTTCTCCTTTCAAATTGCATGGAAGAGAGGATTAAGTTAAAAGGTTCCATATGGGCAAAGCGGATGCAGCAAGGCACAGGATTTTCTTAAAAGTCAAACCGAATGAATAATGCCAGTAGCTGTAAAATGAGTTGATCGAAATTCTCCCAAAAGCGATTCAATGCTCGATAAATTAAACATAAAAATGGTGTGTACATGTCCGAACATGTGATCGCTCGTCTCTCCGTTATTTGTGTGTTTTTTGTTAGTTTGTTTTGCGAGTGTTTATATATGTACGTTTTTTGGGTGCGGGTTACTTCATATCGAATATAAACTAATAAATGTTCAGGCAGATACATACATGGACATTAGGGTAACATAGTCGCTTGGTTCCACACATACACACACATACACACAGACACACACACACGCCTATACACACACTGTCACACATACACACTCGTATATATATACAAAATTGAATACTGCAGTCATATTTGAGCGAGAGCTGACCAGATCTCACTTCCCAGGAGCGAAGAGTCCAAAACTGTCTACGACCTCTTCAGGATGACGAATCATCCTCCACTGTCCAACCTCTCACAAGAAATCAAGGCTGTCGCTGCATTATCTCTACTTCCACGGAAAATGCTCGGGCGAACACTTTCGCTTGTTCCGCGTGTTCAAACCTGCAGGCAAGGATACGCACTTCCACTTACATAGTAGCAAATCATCCACATTCCCTCAGCATTCCATCGGTGAGAAGTAAATTCCACTTGACTAGCTTCTTCGCTTGAACTACTGTTCTATGGAACCAACTCCCAAGAAGATGTTTTCGCGATCACTACAATCTTAAACTGTTCAAATCTAGGGTTAAGCGTTATATTCCTCTCCTATTGGGACGAATTGCCACTTAACATAACCATCTACCTGGAGTGGGCTTCCGAGCGTGGCACAGGGTGAACTTTACTGTAAAAACGACTATCATGAGGATGTTTCCCCAATTACTGCAATCTTAACCTGTTCATGTCTAGGGTTAAGTGTTATCTTCCTCTCGAATTGCGACAAGTTACCTCTTAATGTAATCCTCTACCTCGAGTGGCCGACTTGCCTTGTAAAAGGTGAACTTTACTCCAAACACACACGCAAACAAATGAATTCGGAAAATTTTGGTATTTATTTTTGGTGAATGACCAACCAATTTGGTTTGTTAAATTTTATTTTCAGCTTACAGTTTATATTTCTAATCATATCCATGGTTTCCGGTAAAAGATCTAAATGGAAATAATTCAATGTCAAAGTATTTCCGTGTTACCTAGGTCACTACATGCTTACGGCCACGTCGCTATGAAATACCGCTTTCTGTGTAATCACTGAAGTTAAGCACAGCCGGTTCTGGTCAATACCTAGATGGTAACAGTTTGATAATACTTCTTACTGTAAGTTTGGTGTCGTAATGCATACGAGCTCGGATTTGTCAATCGAAGAGCCGGGTTGCAATTTAACTTGGGTTTGTTATATTTTTTTATGCGCGCATACACTTCAGGAAAATATGAATCTATCTTTTCTAGCCCAGCTATGTGTTAATTAGGATGATTTATATAAATAAATCTTTATTATCCATGAACAATTCTTACCATCTAAACATATTTTCTGGCTTTAAATAAGCTTCAAATGGTTGATAAGCCGGAGATAACGAATCAATTATTCAATAAGCCATAAACAAAACATGTATGCCATGTACATATCTTTCATAAAATATCGCTTCCTCTTCGCGCAGTAAAAACAAAAACTCTTTGACAATGTTTTATGAACGAAGAAAATGCTGAGATACTGAACAATTCTTCACAAGAAATAAGAAAAAAATGGTTTGGAATATAGAAAAATACAGAAAATATTACAAACAAAATTAGTTACATTTTACGTGCGAAATCACTCTCCTTTCGCACGAACCAAAAGGCTTCATTCGTACGGGCCCAGATTCTTCTTTCGTTCGGAACCACAGTCACATTTCGTGACTAGTGTCTCCGTTCCTTCGGACCCAATGTCTCGTTGCACACGGATCGAAAATTTATTTGCGTTCGATACCAGTTTCCTTTCATAAGGAACCAGATTTTTTTTGCACGTACCCAGTGTCTCCGTTCGTAAAGATCTCTTTTCATACGCATCCAGAATCACATTTCATACGGATCCAGAGTCTCTTTCGTACGGATTCATAGTCTCCATTTATACGTATACTGAGTCTTCTTTTGTTCGGTCAGATGTGTTCTTTCGAGGAGGATAATATATAAACATAGAATAATGGCTACACAATGTGACACTGATGTATAATCGCTAAGTTTCGATTCGACCTCAAGAGAATTACACAATATTCCGTCAGTCAGTTAAGTGCCACACGTGATATACGCTGGGGTGATAATATATCTTTCGATACATGACTGTCTAGGGAGAATATAATCACATAATGGGTTGCCATTTCTTTCAGTTGTAGACAGGCTACCAAGCAAGGTTCTCGGGTCCCAGTCTGTTATTCAATCCATAACTTGAGGGTGAACAGATAGATTCATACTTTTCCCAAGGGTATTTGCGTGTAAGCGAATGTAGCGAACGTGACTGAAATTGCAACTCCAGCCTTCAGATATGTCATTCTGTGACTTCATCTATTATAGAGTTCAGTCAGTTATGTGCCATGCGTGATACACGCTTAGGCGATCATGAAAGATGTATGAAAGACGAGGCAGATTTTTTTTCCGCAGGAGGTTACCATTTCTTTCTGTGGTAGACCTGTTGCCAACCAAGGCTATAGAACCCGATCCGTCCTGGTATTTACCCATAGGGAGAAGAAGAGGATTCATTCCTTTCCTAAGGGTATTAGCACTTAAGTGAATGTAATGTAATCTGGCTGAAATTCGAACTCGGCTCTCCGATTCATCAATCCGATCCGCTATCCATTATATATATATATATATATATATATATATATATATATATATATATATATATATATATATATGTCATCCACAGACAGACTGTTTCGCTGTTTCACAGCTCATCAGTGTGGCTAGACGTCCGGTTGTATCTAGCTAGGATCGAAAACCGACTGAATTTGCGTCGGTCGGAACTTCTACCAGTAAGCCGTCGGCAGGAATGAAGGTGAATTTTAGCGTGTTTATTTTTAGATTTAGATAAACACACAGTGACCAATTTTATCTTGTATCTATCTTTAGAAAATCGCCAGTGTAATTTACCTGCATGCAAAAGTACTATTCATGCTTCTAAAATCTGATAGTTTTCAACGGAAATATATATTTAAACGTTTTCTAAAATACATTCTTAAATCGGATTGCCTTTTATAATTTATTTCATGTGATTTCTTGGAAACAAATATTTCAAGAAATTACATTATCTTCAAATGCTTATTCTATTTCCTCACCGTTATTTCCGCTTAATAACCGCCTCGATAATACGACATTTCCTTTTCTCTTTAATTCAGTTAATGTCTCTAGATTTATGACGTTTTAACATCGCTTTAATTCATGTCTGAGGTTATTTAAGTTAAAAATCAACGCTTGTAATTGGGATAATAATTGAATATCTTTGATTTTTTTTAATTAATTTACATAATTACTTGATAAATAGAGCATTATGTCTCTTGCATTAAACAAAATATAAGGGGTCGGTTATCAAGTTCTGGTAACGAGCTGATGACTTTATACTGCTTCGGGGGATGAGTGGTGGATTTTAACTCAGCCTGTGTTAAGTTATTCAATATAGACATATGAATGTATAATAGTTGAGTCTATATGTAAGTATTCATCTATTTGATAATTGAGGTTAAATGTTGGTTTTGATTATACTTAAATCTACAGATGAATAATACGTGTTTTTTTAGGTTAGTCAGTAGTTAAATATAGGTCAGGTTTAAACCTTAGCCAATCAGTAAATATTGGTTGTTTGTATATTTGTGACTATAAATTTTTCTTTTGCGTTTACTACTTTATATGTACTGAATAGTACTTGCGTTTTTACTTTGTCTATAGATGAAAGGTGACCTTACATATCCGCGTTTGAAAACATCTGACCGGATAGTTAATACATTTTGAACAGTCATGCCCTTCTGTAGGGAATGTAGTCGGCGTATTTTCTCCGCCAGTAGGACAACTTTTGTATTTTTTTAACCATTTGATCCCAAGCAAAATCGTATAGCCACTAAATCTTGGAGTTTCTGGGTGTGACAAAATCCTAGAAAAGATAATTAAGGATGAAAAGACACGAAAAGAAGATAATTAAGGACAACTGAATGTGATTGATTTTGCATTTAAATATTTAATGACCAAATTTGAATAGAAAGCAAGAAGCCTATGGACAATACCGGCCGAAGAGGCAGAAGATTCTGGTTTCACCTTAAATTTCTGAGATGTCACAAAAGAATCGATGCCGGTCTTTACACAAGATGTAAACTCAGTGGCTGAATTTTCAAAACGCGGCGTTGGGAGGAAAATCAAGAAATGAATCGCTATCGGCAGGTTAGCAAAAGAAAAACCTAGACGTTCATATCTAATAAAGTAATCAAAAGAAATGTCAACAGATACTAGAGCGTCGTCCGAACTGTCAGTAGGACAGATTTGTGATGCTCGACAAGAACCAGGAGAAGAAATAAGAAACCAATCGACTAAAGAGGCATTTAGATCAGAACTATTAGGGGAAAAAGTAATGAAATTTACTATTTGAATGAGAGAGTGAGCAACGAAAAAAGTGGAAGGGTAAATACCAACAGCCTCAGTGATATTAGAATGATTAAACTGTTTGGTATGACGAGCATTAAAATCACCAAGCATCTAGATGTTAGCAGATGAGTGTAGAGATAGAAATATAGATAGAGACAGACAGAAAGATAGAAAGAGAATATGAGAGAGAGATTTCTGTAATGTCAGATATTTTGTTGACATGTTACAGTCCTGAGAAAAAGGAGAGCT
>OZ038480.1:40243963-40258963 GCA_964036315.1 Acanthosepion esculentum
GTGTGTATGTGTGTGTGTGCATGTGTGTGTATATGTGTATGTGTATTGATAGATATGATTCTCTTATATATCGGATTCCATCTATCAGAACTCTATCTATCTATCTATCTCTTTCTATCTATCTCTCTCTCTATATATATACATACATATATATCAGAACTCTCAGTTATCAATCTGTTACCGTCATTATTTATCTATCTGTATGACTTAATGTCTATCTCTCTCTCTCTAACTCTCTCTCTCCTTATATATATATATATCTATCTATCTATCTATCAATTTGAATCTGCTATCATCTATCTTCTTAGATTCTCTGTAGTTAAACTTCATATTTATGCTCCAAAAAGTTTTAGCAAAATAATCTCTTTCATCACCGAATATCACGCGTTTTTATTTTCACTATCACAGTACCATACGTATTTTCAGTAATAAATAACTACATATATCATTTACTTTTCGCTAATAATGTTACAATTCTCATCTTCACATCTGTAAACTAGTTATAACGAATTATTTTATGTTGAAACGCGTTACAGACGCTTGATCGTTATTTTTATTAAAGCAAATTATGGACATTTTGTTGAATTTAATCCGCTTCAAATGTGACTGATGTATGTATTTACCTTCAACAGAAGCGATAAATTATTTCCCCTATATCTGCGCCGAATCACTGACTCGCGAAATATCTAGACAAAACAAATTGGAAAATATCACAACATTATCTCTGACCGAATACTTACAAGTGGGTGCTGAAAATATTGCCCGGACCTACTTCATTGTTAAGAAATATTATGCCAAAATATCAGAACATTAATTTTGAAAAGATGGTTAGTTTGAGGACATTTCAGTTACGTCTGGTAAATACATGGTCTCCCCACAAAATGTACTCACTTTTTGACTTCCTTTTGAATTCTAGATATTTTTTTTCGTATACAGTGCGCCCTAATAATGGCAGGAGTTCCATTAAGTTCTTAAAAAGGATGGAAACAAATCTGTTTAATCGCAGTATTCAACTTTGCTTAAGCAGCGATGCACTCTGTGGCCGAGATGTTCAAAGCACATAAGATCTAATGGCGGTTTTGCTAAGGCTGTGATTCCCAAGTGTTTGTTCTCGGGCCGTATTTTCTGAATGATTTGCTCGCGCCTTGCCAAAATTTATGTGATAAATGTATATTTAAATAAATAAAAAATAAAAAACAGAGAGTGGGTTGAAGAGAGATAACCGCAGATTTTAAGTCAGAACATTATCACTGAAAACGAACTCCTCCAAGTTGCGATGCCTAGATACTATATTCTTATACAAGATATAATACAGAAATATCACAATGATAATATCGGCCAATAATTATTTATAACCATTCATACTGGGACTCGTACATGCAATAGCAGGTAATTCATAATATTTTAAGTTTTGAATTTATTTTTGGCATATGAATTTTTTGGAAACAGTTTCTAAATCTTTGATTGTTTTGCAATTATTCCGCTTCGCCTGCTCTCCTATGAGACTTGCCACATTGTTTGGGAACAATTTCCTTAGGGGGACGCGGGTTCGAATACTTCGAACAGAGCAGATTTTTCTGGAATAAGATTTCTCGAATATTGACATAGGTAAACGAAAATAAATATGCTGTTTAATAAATAATCGAAGCCTCTACTCAAAAATAGTGGTCTGTCATATCCTGTTTAGCAAGTGTTGATTAAGTACATGTTCAGAGTTTCTTTCAACAAAGACTCAACATTGTCACTTAGATATATGATCTCTTAAATGACCTACAGTGGGCTTCTGCCTGAATCTTATAAAGTTCAAGTTTGTCAGTCCATTTGTTGATTCATGAGCAGCAGATGCAAATTGGTTTGTCAATACATTTAGTTGATTAGCTTCGAATTCCTTCTCCACTGAGACTTTCATTTTTGCAATTCTTTTTAGTGAACCTTTCCTTGTTCAAGTTGCCACGTCCTACGGCTGCTAGTTTATTGTGGTCCTGAGAGAGCCTGTTATCTGGATTTATTGTTCTCCATATGTTGTAAGTTTATATTCCACTGATTGCTATATTTGGTCGCAATGTTGCGAAATATATGTGCATAAACAACTTCCACATATTCCTGATTTGTTCATTTTTGTCGAGTGCTTCCTTTGCTGTGAGTGGGTTTCGATGTTTGATGGTTTGCATCAGATTCGTGGACATCCCTGATTTACAGGAGGTTTTTCAGGAGGTTGGGTTAGTATGTTCACCTTTTAAATTCAGTACCATCTTCGGTTGTTTTTTGAGAGCTGGCATTCTGGATTCGTGTCGAATTGTTTATGCGAGGGTAAGAAGTGCGCCCATATATTCCTCGTTCATTGGTAAGACCTTATATATATAGGGGGTCGCCAATTACCTGAATATTGGTTCGCAACACTTTATTATTATTATTGTTTTTATTATTTATGTATGTTATTTTTCCTGTTTTGTATCCTGTAGAGTTGGGTCCAAACTATGGTTTTTATGGGCTATAGTAGAATTTTCATTATGTATTTTCATTTCTGTATTAAAGCGATCTTCTGGGCAACTTGAACATTGATGTTACCTAGGACACTGTCAGTAAAATTATGCATTCCTTTCCTTACGAGGTCAAAGCTCCGATTATTATTCGTATAGTCTCAGTCTCCATACACTACATCCTGTTAATCTCGATCTCCAGGTACATTTATTTGGACAATCCTTCCATAATTTTCATGTAGGTGTTTCTCTCACATAGTGCGGCTATATCAATAAGCTGAATTACTTGTCTTTTATGATAATATCAGATTTGTTGACTTTTATTTCCCTATCAGTTTGAATTAGCATCTTCCAGAGGATAGTCACATCGCTGTTTTGGGCAACTATCTGGTTGATATTCATAGCATCTCTCAGTGGATTTTGATTTTGTGCTTTTTGGATATCTTCCAGTGCAGATATGTCGCTACCTTCTTATGTCTTTGGGTATATTCATTTTTTGCCAGTTCCAGACTGAGATAATATGGTCGACAGTTTCATCATATTTTTACAGATCCTGAATTCCAGGTTAGGTTCATTCTTGATTATGTGACAGTGATATGATCTGGTTTTGAGGCTTTGTTATTTAGGGGAATTAAATAGGCATTCTGTCTCAGTTTTCAGCCCGAGGCTCTTCAGCCACTGATGTGTTCTCAGTTTGTCCGCATTTGTTTCATTTGTCCTTGTTATTTATTTGCTATGCAAAGCATTGTCCTCCCAGATTTTTGTAATTCCATTTGGTTTTGCGTTCTGTTTTACTCGTTTAAACGTTTGGCGTAGATGGTATTCGCTTCGATTTTTTTTTTCGAAGAGTGCAGCATCTTTGTTGATGTAGTGGATTTAGTGTTTTACTATTTGTAGGAGAGGGTCACTGTTTTGGGTGGTTTTGCGATGTATTTATTATTATTATTATTATTATTATTATTATTATTATTATTATTATTATTATTATTATTATTATTATTATATTTCCTTTAATTCCTGTTGTATAATCATGTCTTTCCGTGTCATAACCAGAGACCTAAGAGGTCAGAAATGGCACTATGACATATTCAAATAAGCATTTTTTGAAAAAAACAACAAAAAACAAACAAACAAAAAAACAAAACAAGATAACACATTTTACATAGATACATCCCTTTGTAAGGTGTGAGTTGTAGTTTTAAGACTTTTTCTATTTCACTAACGCTTGGGCCACCAGGAATTGTTTCAACGAGTCTATCGAGACCTTTTCCAATTAATCTGACGGCTCTTACTACAACTGGAACTGTTGATGTCCTCAGGTGTCACACTTTTTAGATTAGATTATTATTATTATTATTATTATTATTATTTCCTTAGATTTCTCTCAAATACACGTTTCATTCCGGGCCCCAACCAGAGACTTTTGTCAGAAATGGCGTCATGACATTTTCTAGTAATCATTTTTGCAAATAAAAATCCTAAGATCACAGACATTTCTAGAATCTTGTATTTTCATATTTATTTGAAGATTTTCAAAGACACATTACGATCTGTAGGAAAAGTCATATCAAGAAGAAAGCACATCCTGTACTTGTGGTCTTTGATCACAATATCTGAGCCGTTAGCTTCGATTGTTCCCTCTGTGTGCATTATAAATTATTATTATTATTATTATTATTATTATTATTATTAGTAGTAGTAGTAGTAGTAGTAGTAGTAGTAGTAGTAGTAGTAGTAGTAGTATTTCCTTGGGTTAATCTTGTAGACAATACATTTCCTTCCGGTTCCCAACCAGAGACTTATGGTCATAAATGTCATCATAACATGGAGTGTTTTTGCAACACAAATAAAACAATAAACTGTATAGATTTTTGAAGGTCTTTAAAGATTTACATTATTTCAGTTATTCGGACTGATGTCCTCATCTTTATTGCTACTTTCCCGACGTTTCAGCCGTTGAACACTCCGGCTTTCTTCGCAAAGACACATTCACCAATGGCTAAAAGCGTTGCTTGGATGCATTCTCTTGACCCAAAGATTTATGAGTTCAATACCTGGATACTGAGGTAGTGAACAAAAAAAATAACACTCTTGGAAAATTGAGTTAAAGGGAGATAACTAAGACATCCGGATTATGCATGGCATAAAGAACTCTATCCCAGTGGAAGAAATAAATTGTCCAGTACGAAATTACAATCACCTGAAGAAGGCCGGAGTGTACAACGTCCCAAACCTTGGGAATATGGCAATAAAGTTGAGGATAACATTTCAAACAATGTAAATAATATAAATAATTACGATACCTCATCTCAGAAATATAAACGTATCTTCAAAGTTACATTACAATCTACATGAAATGTCAATAAGAAAGTACCTATTATTATTATTATTATTATTATTATTATTATTATTATTATTATTATTATTATTATTATTATTATTATTATTTCCTTTTCTTCACCGCCTTCGGAGTTCGCAGTTAGTTTTTCTGTTATTCCTTTGTTATCTGTTAAATTAATTAACTTCTTTAAATTAATTTCTTGAATTTAAATTAATTTAACTTCTATACTTGCATGATTTTAACATCGTCAATTCATAGATCGCAACTTTCTTGTCTAATTCTCTTGCTGGCAACCATCAGTCAGTCTTCTTACAATTAATAGTCATTCCTTCCTTCTTGTAAGAGGTCCTGTAGTTTTTCTTTCTTTGTCTGTTATCTGCAGTGTCTCATATTATGATATATAAAAGGTGTCAGTCAGTTATGTGTCATGATTGATACACGCTTAGGCGATCGTGTATCTTACAATAAATGATTGACAAGACAGATTATTTCGCGCAGTATGTTGCCATTTCTTTCTCCGATAGACCAGTGCCCATCCAAACGGTCTGTTCTGCTATTTACCTATAGCTTGGGGGAGAAGAAGAGGATTCATACCTTTCCAAAGGGTATTAACACGTAAGTGAATCTAATAAATTCGACTGGAATTCGAACCCAGCTCTATCCATTTTCCACTGTGCATTCTATAAATTATTATTATTATTTATTTATGTTATGTTTCCTGTTTTGTATCCTGTAGATTCGAGTCCAAACTATGGTCCTTAGGCGATATGGGAGAATTTACATTTAACTGATATTATCCGCTATCCGTTACTCCACCGGGCATCATATAAAACGAGATACATTTTAATGTTTCTTTATTTTAAAATTAATGTATTTTAAATTGATTAAATAGCGGTGTCAGGCTCGGTTATCTAGTCGTGGCTGTTTGCCGTCTAGTGGCAGGAATGGGAAACCAATCAACTAACTTGCCTAAGAAGTGTCATCGATTTTCCACAAAATCTAGAAAATCTATCTATGCATAACCGCAAATAGTTTTATTCTGGTAACGGTATGTCATAAAAAATAATTTCCACTAGAGACCTCAGATAAAGAATAAATAATTTTAAAAAGTTAACTGCCATATTCTTGCTGGTTTTGGATTGGTAGAGAACAATAATTAAATCATTCTAATCATGAGCAATTGACAAACAGCAGAGAGACACAAACAGTTTCTATTTGAGGATTGTATTGTCAGTTTGTTTGTTTATTCGTTAGCTTATGTAACGGTCGAATAATGTCTATTGTTTTCTTTTTAGATATTATGTGATAATGAGTAAATGAGTAATTAGTCCCCTGATACTACGTCTGTCTTCAGGAGTCGTGAGTAATGTCTCAGACGACGAAAACACGAAGCCACAAACATGAATATTCAGCAACTGTCTGGCATGTGAATTCTGACTGATCATTTCCAAATCCCTCGTTTCAGAACAATAATGGATACTTACGATTGTTTATCGGTAACCTGACGTCATGCATAAAAAAAATAGAATCTTATAAATAATAAATCTCTGTAGAGAGAGGCATCTGAATGAAGAATTTATAATTTTTTTTGTCTTGAAAAAAAGTAGCATTCATCGGTTGTATATCACTTGAGAAACGATAATTTTCGAAAGAAAGTTACGATTTCTGGGATATGATATGTAGAAAGAAGAATTGGTAAATATAATGCACACAGGGATAGGAAGGCAAGGAAAAACAGAAATGGCAATGTTTTGGGGTGAATGGATGGCAGAGCGGGGGCAAAGAGGGAAAATAAAGTGTAATAAAATGGAAGGAAGTTGTGGAAAGAAATGATCGATAAAGGTAGGAAAGGACAAGTTAACGTTAAGCAAATGAAGTTCCGTGCATACTTGTAAAAAAACAAACAAAACAAAACGTTGATTTGCGTTTTTATGGTATTTCGACGTTATAACAGAATTTTCATCATATCTACTGGAGATAGAGCAATAGAGACATTCGGTTGTGAAATATATGCTTCTCAATATACAAGTGGAACACATCTATAAACACCGTAGACAGTAGGGAATGCTCTAATTATATGATTGATGACTGCTGGAATTCAAGTGAATTAGATTTTTTAATAACTAGCTATGTGAAGCTAAGCGAAGGTAATATATTTAAATCAGCCAAGTTTACGATCTTCTGTCTTGTCCCTTTTGAACGTAGGCTATCATGGGTCTCGGCAAGATCCACTGCAGTGTAAGGCTTTTCCTTTCACCATCACTCTCAATACATATTTCGTCATTCATTTGCACAAACTTCTTAAATAGGTTAAACGCCAAATTACCTTGTCATTCTGCCCTAAATATGTTCACCGGATGTCAAAATCTTCCAGCGCTATTTTCCTATTGTGACCCACAAATTTTAATTGTCGCTTTCTGATTTTAATTATAAATGAGCTTCTGGTTTCTATTTTCCTCACAAGATTTCTCGTTACTCACATGTTCAATCAGTTATATTCTCAACAGCCTTCTGTGGGGCCACATTCCTGTTGCCTCATGATTTTAGTATGTGTGCGTTTTCCGCTTGCATATGAGACTACAAAATACTTACGGAAAATACTTAAATGAATCAATTCAGAATTTGCTAACGACGTATTTTCTGCACTATGGTTAATTTATGAAAATCATTATTATTTGTGTATTTAATTATATTCCTTGGCTTTGTTTTCTACGATATCTCCAGGGTATCAGGAAGAGATGTTAAATGGCAGCAATTGTGCTCCCTAACAGGTTAGTTTCCTATGTACTTTCAGGGTATGGAACATATATTCAAAATTAGTGCAGGGATTTTAAAATAAGAATTAGACAATTTATTTGTGCACGTTTAAGTTTACAGCTCCAAAAAGTCATAGGAAGTGAATAAACGAAGTATTACTGTTCTTTATCTACATGGATAGTAATTACGATGATTGAGTTTACCTATCAGTTTTATCCATTTGTATTAATATGATTATTACTTGTAACATTGTGGGTGTAAAATAAAGCAAAATCATTTAAAATAAAAGATTAGGCAGAAATCAATCTCCTAATTATTAAGCAGTCGTAGAGGTTAGTGAAAATGCCTCGTATTACTGAAAAGTCATAGGAAGTGAATAAACGAAGTATTACTGTTCTTTATCTACATGGATAGTAATTACGATGATTGAGTTTACCTATCAGTTTTATCCATTTGTATTAATATGATTATTACTTGTAACATTGTGGGTGTAAAATAAAGCAAAATCATTTAAAATAAAAGATTAGGCAGAAATCAATCTCCTAATTATTAAACAGTCGTAGAGGTTAGTGAAAATGCCTCGTATTACTGAAATACTATATATTTGGCAGAGTCTGTATAGTCACAGACACCCGCTCAAAGAAGAAGAGGTCGGACCTTTTATTGGTTCGGGAATTCATCAATCAGCTATTGACTGCTAAAACGTAGATTCTCCCTCCAATTTTTTGCTTGGTAGTGAGCAGATGAAGGTAAGGGATTTATCTCATTCATTGTGCCCGCTCTGTCGTTAACAACATTGTGTCAACTATTACTACAAGAAAAAAATTTCGCTTGGTGAAAAGATGGATTATCTTGTTCGGTGAGAATGTTGACCTAAATAGAATTGATAGGACCTACTGCGAGGAAATGACCGTAGGTTAGCCCAACATAATTTTGAGCCACAGAGGATGTCGTGATAATGTAACATATCATTATTATTATCAGTGATGATTGGGATTTGTAAAAGATGTGTTAAAAGGACCGCTTCGAAATCAAGTTATATGTGCAAAGAGACAATAGAAAAAAATGATTATCATAGGAACACACTAGAATCTAAAACCTGATGTTTTACCTGGAAAAATGTAGCGCCAATTGAATCAAATTGAAACATTTGACACTTTCAAAAGTAATGAATTTTAATTGATATCACAGTGTCGACAGACAAAAATGTTTTTTTTTATATCAACATTCTTCACATTCGTGAATGTGGTCTAAATATTTTCATTTTTATCTGCTTATATCTGTAAATAAAATCTACTATGGATGCGGTCGTTGAAATGAATAGCGGCTCAGAACGGGAAATAAGTGATGACTTAATTAATCGTATATACTCTGCTTTTTTATCTTCTTTTTACTGTAAGGTTCGACCTGTGCACAGCCCGGGGAGTACTCAAGGTAGATAGTTACGTTAGGAAGTTTCCATCCTTGGCTGACATCCACTGTAACAGAAGAAAAACACTGAATTAAACCCTGAAACGGAAACTAATTCCAGCAACCTTCAGTATTCTTGTCACAGGCTGGATATACTCTTGATGTCATAACTTTCAATACTTTAAGCCCCGGGGCGATTGCTTTAGATATATAAAAGGGCTTAGACAAAGCGTGGCATAGGATTTTGCTACACAAAATCACCAGCTGTGGTATCCCTCCAGGAGCTTTCACATTTATCATGCCCTTCGCAACTGAGAACGATGCAGCGATTGTTCAAGGCTCTCTTCCCGATCATCTCTCCGCTTTATATAAATGATTTTAAGTAAATAATCCGATACAAGCAAATATATATGCAGACGATATAACAGTGGATAGGTGTACCATCAAAACATGGATGACCAATGTCTGGCAGCCGATCTCTCATCTAACCACGCTTTAAAAGTTCATTGTTGGAAAATGGCTTCTAACATTCAATTCGTAACAGTGAAGTTTTTCGTCACCACCGAACAAACAATGAAACATTTCGTATCATATTGAATGGCGGTTCTGCTCAAGAAGTCTCTATACGATCCATTTTTAAATTAATTGTAAAATGGTCGGTTTCTTATACCGCTCCAGAAAGTACCTTCTCTGACCTATTTATACAAGAACAAGATAAGACAATAAATGAAGTATTTGTACTACATTTGGCCTAAAGTTCACCATTTTTTACTTTCTAATCTTGATAAATTTTAAAGATGTCTACGTATCCTTGTGGCTGATGAGTTATTTATCATTTTACAACATTTCTGAAAGTATCTGTCTATATTTCAAAGATGAGGTATTATGTATACTACTTACATTATTCTTAGACTTTTGTCCGAATCTTTGTCGCCATATTTATTACAACCATTTGGTGGTTGTACGCTTCGGCCTTCTTCGGGTGGTTGGTAAGATCTAGTGGGACCCAAAGATTGTGAGTTCAATACCTGGTTAAGGCAGTGGAGAAATTGGAGAGGGGAATTAACAGGAGATAACTGATAACTGACGTCCATTAAAAATGGCACGTGGAACTAGAAATGTCTAACCCAAGGTGCGAAATAAACGGTCCAGTTCGACATTCCAACCACCTGAAGAAGGCTTTAGCGTACAACGGTCGAAACGTTGTAATAAATATGGCGACAAAGATGAGGACAATAGTAAGAATAATGTAAATAGTGAACAATTTTCCCAAATATAAAAAAATTGCAAGACGCTTGCTATTCTACCTCTATTTACACGGGCAAAGGTTCTAACGAGCTACTTTCATTATTTACCTCACTCGATAAATACTCCTATAATGGATTAGAAAGCCTAGAAAAAGCGGTACAAGTGAATAGGTACAATTCCAAAGCGGTACAAGTGAATAGGTACAAATCCAATATGGCAAACGTTGAGTCATTTTTATTCACAGTCACTTGTTGCCCCCTGTAACGACGACGACTGAAAAATAGTGGATTCAGTCAATGTAAGGTGCATATTGTGGGAGATAACAAAAGTTCGTGGCAACATATATCTGAAGCGTGTAAGAATGGTGAGAAATAGACAGAATCATGCTAATATATTGATGACCAAATCTAATATATTCCCTCGATTCAGCGTACCTCTAAATAAGTTGATATCCTAGAGGCAAGGAGGGGAAAAATAGTACAACACGTCGTGATTCGATTTTTTCACAACTAAGAGTAACAATACAGAAGGCATATAGATCAACATGCGTACCTCCCTATTATCTATGCTGATCAATCTGTAGTTCTTTCTATTCTGTTCCAGGTATATTGCATTGCAGGATCATTTTCATCTAGCGCGTCGATCGGATCATATGCTTCTTTCAAGATTTGTCAGATATAAATGACTTTCTATTCATTTTAAATTTTATCTACATACCCTGTACTATTAGTTGTTCATCCTGGAGTTTAACAATATTTTGGTATAGCATCTCAATTTCAGATTTTTATGTTATTGTCATCTTTGATGATGACTTATATAAGCCCAAAGCTTAGAATTAAAAAAAATGTAGCAAGATGGTGAGTGTCTTTGGTCTTTTAATGATAATCTTATTAAGCTTATCAGACGATACCAAAGGAATTTGCATAAAATAAATATACAAAACTTGTCTATATTATTTAATGAAATATGCATCAATGACAAAATGCTCCCTATATAAATATATATATATATATATATATATATATATGCTCCCTATATATATATATATATATATATATATATATATATATATATATATATATATATAGTGTAACCCGGATATAAGAGAGTTGTAGGGACCGGAGAAGAAGTATCTTATATCCGGGTTTATCTTATATCCGGGTTTATCTTATATCCGGGTTTGGTATATTACATATACATAAACACAGGCTCTAATTTGGGACCAGATAAATCTCTCTTATATTCGGGTTTATCTTATATCCGGATCTCTTATATCCGGGTTACACTGTATATAAAAGTGAACATAGAAGTTAACACTTAGGGGCGACAGTCTGTTTCATGCTAGATGCAATCATCAGACCACGAGTGTTGTTATTTTTCTCGGCTATTCATATATAAATAGCCGAGAAAATAATACCACTGTGACCTCTAAGTGTTGAATTCTATGCACTTTATCCCATAAATATAGCACATCTTAAGACTATATTTCCTCATATATATATATATATATATATATATATATATATATATATATATATATATATATATATATATATATATATATAGGTGTGGGCGTGTGTTTATCGTGTGACTAATAATACATTAACATGGACCAAGGAAAATATTTTTATTATATTAGAGAGTTATATTAAAATTTTATCATATTTATAGCTTCCCGAATTGATGCAATCGGCAGAAGAAAACCTCCCGGAATTCAGAGACAAAACAGCAAAGTATAACAGAAAGAAAGGGTGGATGTTATCTACAAATTGCAGTCAAAATCAAGCAAGTACAATAATTGAAATATGTGGGAAGTGTTTTACCAGCTGACGGAATATGTGACACCGAAATTCATAGTTAAGTTTTCCTTTTAAAAGCTAAGTAGAGTTTTTAAAAACAGGAACATTTTGTAACAAACATACAGCCCTGAAATGTTATGTAATATCAATACTCCTATGTGACATTGAATATAGCTCCCCCTATATAAGATGTACAGTAAAAAGACAAAGTTTACTAAGAGCTGAAACATATAGGATGTTATTAAGAGCTATGATCGCTCACGTCCTGACGGGACACGGCAATATAATTTGTTTTAAAACAATTTCAAAACTTTTAATGCTGTTTTTTTTCTAGTTTGCATAGGCGAGAGAAAAAAAATTCTATAAAATATATTTTTGACAATATACTTTCCTTTTTTTCATATTGAAATAATGCATTTCTGGAACTAACCAAAAGACACACACACACACACACACACACACACACACATACACACACACACACACACACATATATATATATATATATATATATATATATATATATATATATATATATATTATGGAAAACTTTAATATAGCTACATCAAAAATCATAAAATAGAAAACACCCACTGAACTGTGGTACGCAACGGAATTTTTAAATCACTACAATCTATTTTCTTTTCGATGCGCTTGACAATAAAAGATTGTTTCATTATAAAATTTCCTGATCTCTAGAATATGGTTTCGTGTAGCATAGCGTGCTACATTAGAAAGTGACATTTTAATACCTTCGGGGACACTACTTACAGGCTCTGATCAAACTTAAACAGAACACGGCACACACACTCGCGCGAGCGCACACGCACACAAACACATATATATGTGCGTGTATATTTGTACACGCGAGTTCATGAGTTTTCGTTTGTACGCACGTGTGTTAAAATATAGAACGGCCTTTTCTATCTCATATATATATATATATATGTATGTGTGTGTGTGTATACGCATATATAATTCACCTTCTTTTTTCTATGTACCATGTCTATTTCATAACAATTGATCTCCAAAATGTCCCTTCTATTGTAGCTCTTAGTAATTTGTGATATTTTGCTATCTCTCCTAAACCCTGTTCTGCCACCTATTTACAATAGGTCATTGGGTAAGTTTTGCGCTATTTTCTTTCGTACTACTTGCCTTGTGATTGTTAAATTTGCCCCAAAACTATGTCTTCAGCATTTGGTGTACAACTTACAACTGCCTGTTTCCGATGTTAAGTAAAAGTGTCCTTCTAGCTTACATTTTCTCTAAAACTTCGTCTATTCCCACATGTTCATTCCATGATAATCTCATTAAGAAATCATTTATTAATTCGAAATTCATTTTCGGAACTGAATATCGCGACCATTTTATTCCTCTATTCCTTCATTTACGCAATTTTACTCTCATATAATATATATAGATGTAAAGGAACGTATGTATATGAAATTTACATGGATGTGTTTAGAATATATGATAGAGCAAGATCTCTAATATTACATTCAAATATCACTCCATATTAACTTAAAACTAAATTTTAAGTAAGAGAAATTATCAATCTAAAAATAATCGCTAATTGAACTCATGAATAAAATTCAAACTGATAGAGATATCACCTTAATAATCAATTACAACTAGAAGTAAACTTATATTTGAAAATAAAATTTTTAGTGTTTTAATGTAAATTCTATGAATATTTTTCTAATCGACTATTTCATATTAAATCCCCAAAATATTTGTAATAAAGTTTAAAAAAAAAACTTTAACTAACATATAATTAAATTCCTTACACTGTTTAAACATTCAAACTTATATAAAAAAAATTATAATATTTATGAACTCTCAAAGTAAAGCAAAAAACAGCGTCCATTCCAAAGAAAGTTAATGAAACTTTATCACAATTTCTTTCTCTCTTTTTCTCTTTCTTTCTCTTTATGCCTTTTGGTCCTATCCCCTCCCATATCAATATATAACTTCCGTTAACAGATTTAATGTGTCAATGTCTGGATTTCCTCTAAAAATAAAAATTTAAATTTGAAAGAATAGAAATGTTACATCTAACTCAATCATCTCTCTCTACGCCCTTCACTCCCTCACTTCGTTAATTTACTTATTACTGCCCGTCATAAATGTGTAAATTTCTTTTCATTTTTCGTTTCAACTTTTGGAAATAAAATCTGATGATCCGCTGTCGTTTAAAAGGGCTGTGGTGAAATAATTTATTATATGGAACCTT
Source organism: Acanthosepion esculentum (assembly GCA_964036315.1). Taxonomy (NCBI): domain Eukaryota; kingdom Metazoa; phylum Mollusca; class Cephalopoda; order Sepiida; family Sepiidae; genus Acanthosepion; species Acanthosepion esculentum. The sequence continues at coordinate 40,258,235 of OZ038480.1, forward strand.
AAAGTGGTCTGTTTTTATTTAAATTATTAGCTCTGATTTACATTGAGCTCTCTGGATTATATCCTCCTTGGGTCTACCCATACGGATTACCTAGTTTTTCGTAAACGAAATATATATATATATATATATATATATATGTATATATATATATATATATATATATATATACATACTGATGGTAATGCAGTCCTGTACCTCGCTAACCCATCTGTAATTACATCAAAGTTAGGCTTTATGTGAATACACCGGCGCACGTTACGTTCCACAAATTCGTTCCAATAACCAATATTAGGGCCGTAATCGCGACAAACACAACAGACAGGTATTTGGTGGTAAGTCTTTCAAAGGACATTCTTTTACGGCAATATAAAACACTAACAACATTTTATGCTCGACCATTCAAAGGTTGTGTCGAGACAAGTTACATAAAAATCTCTAGTCATTAAATTTATTTAAAAGATAATTAATCTATCAATTGATAGATTAAATATCTGCAAGAAATCATATATATATATATATATCTATATATATATATATACATATATATATATAAATATATATATATATATACTTACATATATATATATATGTATATATATATGTATATATATATATAAGTTAAATAATAATCTCTAGTCATTAAATCTAGTTAAAAGATAAATAATCTATCAATTGATCGCCTAAATATCTGTAAGAAATCGTATATATATATATATATATATATATATA
>OZ038480.1:40263963-40283963 GCA_964036315.1 Acanthosepion esculentum
TATCTATCTATCTATCTCTATCTATCTATCTATCTATCTATCTATCTATCTATCTATCTGTTGTGGTAGGATCCACCTACTTTGCATAGCGGAGTACCGACGATATAAATATGGTTGGTACCGGAAGACAGGGAGGCGAATCAAGAGATCCAACTAGAGACTCTGCCCGACTGCGACTTAGTCGACACATTCTCCAGGAACGGTCTTCCCAGGAATATACAAAAGACTATATGTAAATATTGTGTACATTTTCTTGTTTCAATACATTTTATTCTAACTACATTTTGTGTTTGCATTATTATTCCATGCATTAGTCAAGTTTCAACACTATCTATCTATCTATCTATCTATCTATCTATATATATATATATATATATATATATATATATATATATATATATATATATATATATATATATGTGTGTGTGTGTGTGTGTGTGTGTGCGTGCGTGTACGGGTATGTGTGAAATTTTGTACAGTTTAAAATATACTCTTCAGTATCAAGATATGACGGAAGCTCTAGAATCGGAAAATTTTGTGATTTTAAAAAAATACTTTGCTCCCAACTATCAATAAAAATATAAACTATACAAAAAAATATTTCTCATTTTTTAAACGGTTAATGATGAAATAAAAGAAGAAGACATTATTGTGCTCGTAACTATAAACAATATGAAAAGTATACCAGAATATAATAACTTTAATATTTTTAAATAACTCATGAAGAAGAAGAAGAAGAAGAAGAAGAAGAAGAAGAAGAAGAAAGAGAAGAAGAAGAAATTACTTTGCTCATAACTATCACTAAAATATACCAAAGTATATTTGTCATTTTTTTTAAATCGTTGATGATAACTGATATCTACAATAGTGCTGACATGCCGGAGAACGTAAGCAGATCTATTTTCATAACACTGCCTGAGAAACCAGGCGCAAACGAATGTGAACATCACCGGACAATCAGCCTAATGAGCCAAATAACAAAACTCATCATCCGAATTCTGATGGATAGAGCAAGCAGAAGCATCGCAGCGGAGATAGCACAAGTACAGTGCGGGTTCGTCAAAGACACCGGAACAAGGAGCGCAATATTTAAGCTCAGAATTTTATCAGAAAGCGCAATAAATAAAGAAGATTGACGTGGACTTGTTTATTTTTCGATTACGCAAAGGCGTTCAACAAAGTACGCCACGATGATCTGTTAGAGCTGTTCAACAATATGACATATTTGGGAAATAAAGTATAATAAAAAAATCTATACTAAAAAAATGATTTGTCTTCTCACCGGATTTATTCCACTCAAAAGCGAGGTGATTCTGAGATAATTAGAAGTCCTCCAAGGATTCATTACTGGTGGCCATAATCTTAACAATATAGATATGCAGATGTCACAGTGTTGATAGCAGACACGGAAATAAAACTCCAAGCGTCCGCACGGAAGTTAGCGAAGGAAAGCAAGAATAAAGGAGTGAGTATAAATACCTGATTATCAGCAAGAGGATGTGCTGAAAATTCAAATTACAAATCTGGGATAGTACAAAATTTAAATATCTGGGAAATGTTCAAACACAGGACGGAAATGCGACACTGAGATCCGAAGACGTATTGGGGTGGCCAAAAATGCGTTCCAAAAGCTAAGCAGATTATTAAGAGACAGAAAAAAATTCGCTAGAAACTAAGAAAAGAATACTGGACAGTTACACGATATCTGCCTTTCTGTATGACAGCGAATGTTGTACAATCTCCTCCCAGATACAGAAAAGATATTGTAAACAGCAGAAAGGTTGTTCTACAGTAAGATGCTCAGGATGCTATAGACTGAACATGTGAGTAAATACAAGGTTTTGGATAAAATGGAAACAAAAAGGACACTTATACTTTGCATCAAGAAGAGGCAGTTGAAATTTCTGTGGCATGTAATGAGGAAAGAAAGCTTGGAAATCCTGATACCCACAGGACAGATTGAAGGGAAGAGGAACAGATGAAAGCAGCGCGTAACATATTTGATATTGAGGTAATGAATGGTAGAACATGTTTTGGGAGGAACAACAAAAAGTCAAACCTTATTAAGTGCTACAAGGGACAGGAATATGTGGAGGGTAACGATCGCCGATATACTGATGTGACACAGCATATAAAAGAAGAAAACTCTCAAAAAGAAGTTTCCGAAGAAGAAGATTCCGAAGAAAAAATCTTCCGAGGAATAACATTCCGAAGAAGAAGAAGAATTTTTTAAAGAAGATTCCGAAAATGAAGATTCCGAAGAAGAGGAGGATTCCGAAGATAAAGAAAAAGAAAAAAACCAATGGAACACATGAACATTTATTAATGATTCTGTCGGATCATAGAAAATAAACATTAAACCGTTTCAAAACAATGATCTGCAGTTTCTAATAGCAGATTTTGATAAAGAATTATTTGAAATGCTAAACTTAATCTGGGGGTCAACCGCCTATATACTGATAAAAAATGGATTTCCTGAATAAACAAAATAAAAAGGAGCGTCTGTTATTTTCGCAACAGACTTATTCAGGCTCTACAATTAGTCGATCTTGAGAAATTAAGAATCATTACCATCATTCTTTATTGGCAGTCACAATCTTAACAGCCTGAGATATGCAGAGGACACCGTGTTAATGACAAAGGAATTATATTACAGGAACTCCTAGAGCAGGCATTAAAAGAAATGACTAAAAATCAATTGGAAGAAGAGATAATATAGGGCTGTTAGCAAAAAGAACACCTCAAGATTCTGGCTACATACTAGAGATGTCAGAATCAAGCATGTGAACAATTTTAAATATCTACCTAGTGTTATACCAGAGGGCGGAATATGTGACAACGAAATATGAAGACGCTATGTAACAGAGAATGGTGACTTCTAAAAGTTAAGAAAATATTAACACAGGAGATTTTCGTTAGAAACAACGTGAGGAGTGTTGACATCTTATATAATGTAGATCCTCCTATGTTGCAGAGTATGCTGGACAATCTACTCACACATGAAAAAGAGACGTGAGGCAGCTGAAATCTGGTTCTACGGAGGATGTTGAGAATACCATGTGAGCATGTATGAAGTTTTAAGGAAGATGGAACAAAAATGGATACTTATACATAAAATCAAAAAGAGGGAGTGCCATTTTCAAATGCCCATAAAGAGGAAAGGAATTTTGGAAAATTTAACACTTACAGGAAAGAGAGATGGTATGAGAAACAGAAGAAATCGTCGAATAACCTACATAACAAGCCCGGGAAAGCACAACAGTTTCTATGAAGGAGAGAAAAAAAGTTCTTCCTCAGAGCTACAAGAGAGAGAGAGAGAGAGAGAGAGAGAGAGATTTGTGGAGAGCTATGATCAGCAACGCCTTCGAAGCGACACGGCACATTGAAGTAGAATCTCCATTCTTATAAATAACATTAATATTACTTTATTGTTATTTAAATAATGTTGTTCTCCTGAAATGAGAAAACTTATTTCTAAATTTTATTAATTAATATTTATAATTTTAGATTTTTCTCATCAAAACTTATTAAAGAAATAAATCCCTAATACTTATATTCCATTAATTTCAAATGCTACATTAAATCCCTCTAAACCAGCATGACTTCTAACCAGTTAACATGTAGTGAACAAAAGAAGATATAGATTTAAATTTCAAATGCTACGCACTGACTCATTCATTTTGTTAGAAATTAAAAAAGACTCGAATTTACAAACTTTTCTTAACACACGGACAAGCGAATCCAAAACAAAACTCGTTAAATTTCACACCTTGATGCGAAATGTTTTTCGGCCAGTATAGAACTAGGAAACATTTAAAAACATAATTCAAATAATCTTCAATTCTCATAAACAAATTCTTTTACGGACCTTTCGCGTGCTTACGCGAAGTTTGTTCATTGTCGAATGGAAAGGCCCGAATCATATCCGGGAGTAAATTCCCAAATGCTCTTTTCAAGCCCACAAACAAAATGAAATACAGGCATTTTCGCCTGTCACCAGAGAGAAGGAGACGAGCGTATTAGCTCGTTGTCAAACATCAAGCGATTGTTATTATTATTTCTACCTTTATCCCTCACCTTTTTTAAACTTGATAAACGAACGGAACATTTTAAGACTGAGCGATTACTTCAAAGATATTCCTACCCTACGATAACGCTCATACATACATACATACATACATACATACATACATACATACGTTCCTATCTACGTACACATAAACTCATTCTTGCAAGGACGACTACGAACATTTTGGCGACCTTGTATCAACCAAAATACATTAATTTTATTTGTAAAGACCTAAATTGACTTTTATGTATATGAATTTGTTGTTTAACCTTACAATTTGATTTTCTTGTTTTATACCCCTCTTATGGTGGGGTATCTAACTAACAAGGCCAAATAAAACTAATCTGTTTCAACACTCATACATTTCACTATAACTTATAACCCACTATAAACATATTGTAAATGTAGGCGAACGCTGTCAGTTGTGAAAAATAAGACTGAAATATGAAAATATTAAATTCTGATTTCCAAATAACAAACTCCCGTACCAATAAAAGTTGCATACATTTATCCTTAAATAGCGAACGATTCAATTCGATATTAAACTATTTCTTCAAATATACAATAAGGGATGATAATATATAAGTGAATTTTTTTTAAATTTCTAAAGAATTTGAAACTTTCTCTGAGTTTCACCGTGTCCTGAAGTATGAGAGGAATACCCGACAGCACTAGAATAAATTTGAACCAAATTACTGTCGAAGATGTCTATGAAAATACTTTATGGAAAGCATTTAGTGGAAAAAAACGTCTTTAATATTCACGTCTTAGGAACTTTAGCTAAATTTATAACTCATTAACAACGAGTAAGCACCGAACAAAATAAACAAAAGGAAAAAAGATGTACACCTTAAATGAGTTCTCACTTTTTGATTTTATGGCTGAGATCAATTACAAAAAGTGATTATCTGCTTGTTCTATTAGCCTGGGAATATTTTAAATTTAATAGAATTTGTCCTTTAAAAAGTTGAGTTGGTTTATTGGTTAAAGAATACGTGTTAAATTTAACAATGCGACCAGTCATAATGAAGAGAATTCTCCCTTGGAATTAGCAGAAACTAATTTCGATTAAGCAAGCATTGTAAAAAAAGTCTGCGTTATAATATATCTCTATGTTTCTTGATTTAATTTGCGCAATTCATTTGACTGTGAATTTAGGTTCTATAAAGTTTAATAATTTATATATCACTGGAAGTTTTCTTCTAATAACGAGTTAACTGCTTCTTTTGTTTCACAGTGATTGTTAAGTTCATCCGACCAATCTCTCTACGGTGGGGCTTACTGGAATATCACGTTGAACCAGAAGTTATGCAAAATTGAACCTGGTCAGTAACTAGATGGGTGACCGCTGAGTTATCCTGGCTGAAATAAGGATGGATGTTCGGCTAGTGTAGTGGATAAAGGCTTGGAATGAAAAATCGTAGAGCCGAGTTCGAATTCCAGTCAGCTCCGTTATATTAACTTACGTGCAAATACCCTTCGAATAGCCATTAATCCACTTCTTCTTCTTGCTAAAGGTTAAAATTGTACGATTTATATTAGTAAGACATTATTATCTCCCCCCAAATTCTTACAATCCAAAAACATTTTTTCTGCTTGAAATAAACTCAAAGAGTTGATAAGCTGTAAAAAAGACTAATCAATCAATACTTATGGTACACATCTCGATCCTCACTTGAGATGACAGTACTTAGGATTTGTGCCAAAGAGGATATATTTTATGCACAGTTCCTGTTCAGGGTGAAGGTGAACATGCCTCGCCACTGCTATCTGTCATTTGATTCTCTAAAAAACTTTTATACATTTACTATACCTACTTGCCCTTATTCTGTTATCCATTCAACCAATCTGTTTCTTTTGCTTTCAATATGTCCAGTTAAACTCATTACTCATTATGTGTCATTTGTAACGTTCGAAAGCTTACTGAATACAATAATCACACGAAGGTTGGTAATGAACGATAATACTTAGGTTAAGAGCAACACATACAAGATTCCCCATCGGCACGTAGAAGAAATAGTCAACTGCTAGAAGTGAGTCAAATGAATTCCACAATGAACCTCCAACTACATGATATCTACCAACCGTCCCAATTGTGGCACAAGGCCGAATTTAATGTGGCATATCCGAACCCGTAGGCTCTGCCAAGAATTCGCCGTATAAAACTGGGTCGGGTAGCTGTTTTTTCCAAGACAAGACTGCCATTCAACATAGCCTCGTCTGGGGATCCTCTCTGCCCGGGTGTAGGGAGTTTGAGCAGCACAACTTGAGATGAATCTCCAACTGCAGCCCAACATATAGTATTTACTACTATAGTTATGTGAATGAGGACATACCCTTTATCGTCCGTATATATAGTACAACATTGTCCGCGAATATAAAGTCTCTTTCTAATTGTTAGTGTTAGTTTATATAATTCTTTAAAACTTACTGTTATATTCTGTGAGTGGTATTTTGAGCGTGTGTCCCTATGACCAAATCTCTGTCAAGTCAAGTCTCTTTTTCATATAGCATATAGGAGATAGAATATTGCATAGCCGTTCACTATACTTTTCGTAGTATCTAAGGACACTTTCCTATTTCTTCATATATTCCTAAGGCATCTTCTTGTGTTTCACTGCTGCTTCAGTTTTAAGAGGTTTCTGCTTATCGGTTGGCAGCACTTTTTCTTCTACTTCTTACGATCTTCAAAATTTCGTCGTTGCTAACATGGTCGATCTAATGATATACTTTGTACTAGTTAACCTGTATCGCTTGAAGTGCTTTCTTAATTTTACAGGATACTGTTAAGCATTCATTGGCATATAGGTTTGACCTTAGAAAATGGTTCAATAATATTTTGTTTCTTTCTCGAAAGATAACTAAGCTCAATAACTGCTTATGAGGATATAAGTTTCTTATGTAGATATATATATATATATATAGCTGGCCACTCGTATTCGAGGACATCTGTCTATTAGGGCCGCTAGCAAATTCCTATTACAGAGCACACCTGTGGTTTATACAGCAAGTATGCTGAGTAAGACCTTAGTTATAATTTTTGGATAGGAGCGTGTTATCTAGCATGATCGAAATTTGAAAAAGGCCAGCACGCTCAAGCCCATGGCCACGATGTCTTGTGATTTCGTTCAAGCACAACAATCGACGGCACCCAAGGGTTCCGTCTACCTATTGCAGAGCCAACCTGTGGTGTATACTGAAAATATGCTAAGTAGAGCTTAGTTATAGTTTCTGGGAAAGAGCGTGTGTTTTCTAGCATGATCGACAATTTGAACAAGGCCAGCACGCTCAAGCCCTCGGCCACGATGTCTTGGGACTTCGTGCGAGCACAGCAATTTACGGCACCCAAGGGTTCCGTCTACCCATTTTCACTAACAAGACGTGGGTAAACTCGTGGTATTGTTTCCAGGCACTTTCCAAAGATACCGCACGCTGGTATCGACCCCTCCATTCTCCTTCCTGATGTTATCCCGGGTCTCAATCTCAGAATACGAACGTTCTAACCACTCGGTTACGTGCCCAGTAGATGTGTATATCACATATGTAAACATCCAAAGAAAATCAAACTATTATCGAGTTACAAAACAGCAAAGCTATTCGAGAAAACCTAATCGTAGGATTATATGTTCGATCTTATGAATTACTTAAGTTGTGCTTAGGTTGTCACTAGGTCAGTAATTTAGAACACCCAGTGAACATCGGAGTCACTATAGTAAGACAGACTAGGCGCCTTTAAAAATGCAAAGCTTAGCTTAGTTTCGGCAAATGGACATCGATATCAGTCTATATTTCTGACATGACGTATTTTTTCTGTTTACACTAGGTATTTACTCTGTCTCACCACTAAGATGAGTTGTGAAACAAGGTCTTTTTTAAGGGGGTACGCGAGCGCGTACACCTGGACTAGGAAAAAAAAAATTCACCGCAGCCCCCGCAACCGTCGGTTGGCCGGGCTTCGGTGCGAGCACCGATCCCTCTCTCTGGTGCAATGAGAGGGAGCGGCCTCGGGCAGCTGTTCTCCAGGGTTGGGCATCTCTCAGCATAATTTTTCTCAGTTGGGACTCTATCTTTTTAAGGGGTCTCATCTGACTGCCCAATGACAGAGACGCAACTGAGAGATGATAAATGGATGTGTTACAAACCCCTAAAGAGAGGGATTTACACACTTATCTGCTTGCACTATTTACATTGTTTAGACTGTTTGCCCCATCTTTGTAGTCATATCCTCGACGTTTCGGCCGTTGTACGCTCCGGCCTTCTTCAGATGATAAAAGATATACTGAAATAAATGGACCGAGACATAGAAAAATAAAAGTTATATCGTTTAGCGCTCCTTTCTACCAATTATCACTAATAAAATTTGGTCATAATTTCTGAAAATGATTGACAAATATTTCCACCAAAATAACACACGAAGTAAATTTTTTAATAGAAAAACCTAAAAAATATTGGCTACTCCTGCACAAATGACATCTATAAAATCATAAATCCACACAATAAAAAAATATTAATCAAATTTTATAACAATAACCAACCAGATAAAAAACTCTCTTGTAATTGTAGAATAAAAACAACTGCCCGTTTGGAGTTATAACAATAGAAAAAAATATAAACAACAAAAATATAAATGGGAATTTCCGCTGGTATCTGGAAACAGAGGTTCTTCAGTAACAAGCATTCTTTCTCTAACATTCTTTATCTAAAACACAAAATAACTCTATCTAAATATTTCTTGGAATTAAATGATAGAAAATTGATCCAAGACATAGAATTGAAGATTATAGGTAAATCCCAAATCTGTTACAACTTTAGAAAGTGATGTAATTTGTGACTGGTAGAAAAAATTAAATTAGTTAAAATAAAATATGTGTACTTGTATGTATGTGTATATATATATATATATGTATGTCACTGTGTTATTGTTGTTTTGTTGTACATATATATATATATATATATATATATATATATATATATTTATTTATTTATGTATTCTAGTTTTTATATATATATATGTATATATATATATATATATATATATATATATATATATATGCATATATATATATGTGTGTGTGCATGTCTGTTTTTGTGTGTGTATTAGCCTATATATGTATATATATGTGTATCTGACACGCATATATATATATATATATATACATATATATATATATATATATACATACATATATATATATATATATATATATATATATATATATATATATATATATATATATGTATGTATGTATATATATACATACACGCAGGCAGGTATGTATGCTGCACGTATGTTTATTTGATAATGATGAGGATGAAGAAGAATAATGAATATATTTTTTGTATTTATTCATAATTTACATATAATAAATATATTACACTATTTATTTTTTCACCGCATATATATATATATATATATATATATATATATATATATATATATATATATATATATATATATAGCGTGATGATTTTATAGATTAGATGATGAGGATATACATTTTAATTTTTTCAAAATATTTCACTAGATGTAACTTTATATTCCCTTCAACATCCCTGCTCATTATATTTACACCTTACTTTTTCTTTACCGTACTGCTATATCTCCAAGAAAATCTTTCTAGCTGCAGTCACTTACTGCTTTTCTTTTTCTAATTTTTAATAAATTGGCCTGGTAAATTTAAACTATTTCGTAATTTCTGTCGGAAATAAATTTATTAGCGAACTAATTCGATGGTGTATTAAAGTTTTTTCTTTGATATACATACATACATACATACATATATATATATATATATATATATATATATATATATATATATATATATATATATATATATATGCATGGTGATTGAAAAGTTACTTCCCATTTTAAAATACTCATAATTTATTAATTAACTATAATTTTTACAAGAAATGGATATGAGTCGTAAACGATTAGCATGAGGTTTTATTTAAAATTCGATATGGGTACCAGATGTCGCTCCCAGTTTCTCATGGTTTTCACTTTAACTTATTCCACCTGGAACTCTTGTCGTATGGAAGACATGACTTCTATTCGCCCTTTGATGAAAGCGAGACAGTAGAAAGGATTAAACAAAGGTAAAGAGAGATTTAATGTGTATTGTCATTGTCTCCATGTTCCAACTTTATGTGACCGTTAATATTATTCCGAGTGAGATGAGAAGCGCATGAAGACATAGAGTACCAACTTTTGCGTCCCTATATCTATGCAATCGAAACGCCTCTGATGACACATGGTAGCGTCTCGATAGACGACATAATTAAGTCCGTTACGAATGCACAGTAACAAGTATACAATGATTGTGTTGAGACAGATTACCCATTTTTCAGATCTGTTTGTAATTCAGTAATAGTAATGCTTAACTTTACGTGGGGGAGCTCAGGAACCAGTAATATTGGTGGGAAATACGAGACAACCTCAACCACCAGAAGTTGATCCAATGTATTTGCCTTCGTTTTGCTCTGTTAAATAGTTAAATATTTTTATATGTAGTAAGCTCATTTATATTGCGTAAAGTCACTGAATGTTGCATATATTTCATATTATTCAACAATTATGTAAATGCAAGGTATTCCGTTTTGATTGAACAAAAGACAATTTAACGTGAATGTTGATCATGATATTAATTATCCTTGGAAAACACCTGAACACAAGTAACCACAGTAATTACCGTTCCAAATGGGCCGAGTCTTGACTGCTCTTATAAACTCATGTATATAACGCATACACACATACGTATATGCATACACATACCCACGCGCATATATATGTATACATACGTCCTAATATATATATATATATATATATATATATATATATATATATATATATATATATATATATATATATATATATATACATATCTTTTACTTTTGTCTGACTTTCTTTCTTTCTCTGTCTCTCTCTGCCTCTGCATATATATATATATATATATATATATATATATATATATATATATATACATATATATATATATATATTGACGAAGAAAGATGTGGAAATATCATATTGAATCATTCGCTAGAAGTTTTGCTAGGGTAACTGGTTCACAGTGACATGTAAAACAATTTTTCTACCCACAAAAACTCTTACATGTTTAGGATTCAACACTTTTTTCATAAATTTAATATTTCTGTCATGCATGGTCTGTTGCTTTTTCAATATCGTCTTTTTCTTGGAAAAAAAAAAAACAACCAGAACAACGTTATCAGTCCTGAACTGCTGGCTACAGTCATTCGCCAACCGAGAAAATGTAGCTTCCCTTTGCTTTTTCTATAGATATATTTTTGGCAATTGTTCTACTGTGCTTTCATCTTTGGTACCTCGAATATATGAATTTAAGTGCAAAACTAAAGTGGCATCTATGACCCATGATTTTACAGTTGGATTTGCGAGGCGTAAATTTTGTACTACTCGCTTTTAAAAAGTTCTTCCAGTTTATTGCTTTCCAATTAACTTTGATCTTCAAAAATATCAATGAAATTTCATTCGTTATCTTCTGTGTTTTTAGTTCCTGTTCTTTTACTCTTCTCCATATTTATTTTTTTTCTTTTTCACATTTCCCTTCATATTCGGTAACCCTTTAAGTCTTAGTGGTGTTATTGAATCGTTTGGGGTGAAGTGATTAAAAGATAAAATATCCAATATCGGAGAACGAGCATACATAGATGTAGATAGTAACCATAGATGAATAAATACTGCATGGTGATAGACGGTTAGCAAGCCTCCATTTGCAGGTTAACGCAGATAAACACAGATAAATTGAAATTTCAGCAAAACAATATTACGTTATTTTTTTATTTTTCCGTCTATTGTGCGTTTAATATTTATATTTAATGAATATTAGTTGTATATTTATTTGCACATTGGCTTTCCATGTTCGCAAGCATCCACTCACTAGATTATCCCTTTTGAACGATCTTATGTGTTTGTAGGTGTTGTAGTTAGCGTAATCTTACTCCCAGTGACAGGAAACCTTTTGTATTTTTTGTAATTATTTCAACGTAAGTCACATGCTGAAATAATATGACGCAAGCTGTTACTGGTTGTAAAATAATCTGAGTAAAAATATTATTAAGTAGTGAGGACAATAAAAGATTTGGACTGAGACTGCATTTCAATTCTTGAATACTATAGTTGACAAGAAAGCAAAAAAAAAAGAGAGTATAAAAGCAAACTCTTAGGTAAAACAAGCAATTTCACGAGGAAAATTACGAGACCTATATACCAAGCTAGTACTGCACTGAAATTCGTGAAGTTGACGTACGAAAGAGGAAAGATCATCTGAACAATTGCCGTCGAAATATTTATAGAACAGGCAATGGGAAGGTAAGTTAAGGCGGTGGAAAACTGATGAAGAGGAAGTAACTTTTATGCTATCTTTTTTTTTTTTAATTCACATATTCGTGCAGAATATTCTTTTTAGGAAATTGCAATATGTTATGCTGCTTCAGTACCTTCTTCAGTCTTTGATATTGAATAGTATTTCATTTAACTACGCTAAATTTCAAATCTAGTGAACATTAACGACCTCAATGCGAGAAAGTTTTTTAGTGCCACATCCTCATCCTTTTCCCTCGCACAGAGGTTTGTCACTTTTGTCCACTGGGGAGGTGTGTGAAAGCGAACTATAGTTTCGTTTGCCGTATCGTTTTGTAATAAAATAGTATATATTAGAATATGAGTGATTATAAGGTTAATAATAATAATAATAATAATAATAATATGGGACAACACAACACACACTGACAGAACAATCAAATCCAACCGCCCAGACATTGTTATTAAAGACCACAAACAAAATAATTGCCTCCTTATTGATATGGCAGTCCCTACAGACTGCAATGTATCTTTGAAGATATTCGAAAAACTGTCAAAATACAAGGACCTTGAAATAGAAATCTCAAAAACCTGGCACATTTGAAAATCAACAATCCCTGTTGTAGTTGGACCGGTTGGAAAAGATTCCAGTAGGCTAATTGAAGGGATCCCTGGAAGTCCATGCCTCAAAGAGATACACAAAATTGTTCTGACAAGTACAGCCCACACTTTACTAAGGGTTTTATCTATGTATTTTTTTTCTTTGCAGTGGAAAGTGTCATGATGCCATTTCTAACCTTAGGTCACTGGGCGGGACCCGGAAAGAAATGTGTAAACGCCAGATATCAAAAGTAATAATAATAATAATAATAATAATAATAATAATAATAATAATAATAATGCTAAAATAGGAATATGCAAGTAAAGGGGATATTATCTACAATTATAGGATGATAAGAGTAACAATAATATTAATTATAACAATAGTAATTACTAAGTTATATTATTTGTTATTCGGTACTTATTAGATTTATTAATTTGTGACGAGTATCGTAATTTGTTTACCTGGTTGGTGCAGAGCGTTAGACAGTTATTAGATTCTTATTAGCGACTAGACAACCTGAGATCCGTTGTTTCCATGACAGTTCAGGTTATGAAACAGTTGAAAAAATAGTCTGTCTGAAGAAAGTTGAAATAAAAAAAAATTACTGTATAAACAACTCGTATTCTTAAATCTTATTCACTTAAAATATTTTTTTAAAATTATATTAATTTAAAAATGTTCATTTAATATGCTAAAAAAATGATTCATATTCACTTGAAAATATATATTTTTAATTATGACAAAAATATTTTTAAGGTGTAAAATATTGTTTGTTTAAAGAAAGCGGAAATATAAATAACCAGAGACTGGTGGAAACGGAATGGTGGAAACAATCTTAAATCGTTATCCGCCAGTCGGCCGATGTACGCACGATTCAGAGATTTCAGTTTTAGATAGATAGATAGATAGATAGATAGATAGATAGGAAGAAGAAAGAGAAATAAAGAGGTATGTAATAACTAGTGGCGGCGGAGATTGCAGTGATAGGTATTGTAAGTTTTTTTATGTTCTGTTGTTATGGATTTATTTATTTATTCGTAATGTATATACATTTTTTTTAAAATTTATAACCTATACAATACAAACATTCATTATTTACAATATTCGGACTATTGTCCTCATCTTTATTGCAACGTTTCGGCTGTTGTACGCTCCGAATGTCGAACTGAACCTTTATTTCGCTCACTGGGGTAGACTGTTCTAGTTCCACGTGCCATGTTTAACTGATGCCAGCTATCCTGTTAATTTTTCCCTCTGAAAGTTCTTCACTGCCTTAACCGGGTATTGAACTCACACTCTTTGGGTCCTGTCACTGGATCTAACCAACGCCTTTATCCAATGTGCCATGTGTCCTTGAGGACATCTGTGTATGAATAAATCTAATGTCTTCAGCAACCATTTTTACCAGTGCTCATATTGCAATTTTTGCTGTTATCCATATATGTTTTTACCAGAGCTCATATTGCAACTTTTTTGTCATTATCGCTTTTCTCTGGCACTTCTTATTACTGGTTCCCATATTGTATTAATTTCTATGCTTGGTCTGCTCAGGAGATTTTTGTGGCCTAGCATATGTGCTGATTCCTTAAGTTTACGAATTTTCCAACGGTGTTCCTTGCCTATGATCTCAACCTGATCCCACAGAAGGCGGTGATCGCCCTTCTCTATCCATATGTGGTCAGCCACACCTGATTTTTCCACTTCCCCTCGTGTTACAGCTTTCTGGTGTTCTTGAAGCTTCACCTTAAGGGGGCGGCATGTCTCTCCTTTATATTTATTTCCGCAGCTGCACGGGATAGCGTACACACAGTCTTTAGTCATGTTCTCCTCTATGGGGGGTCTTACTCGGGAGAGATATCTGCGTCAAGCTTTTGAAGGTTGTCCTGATGTTATATGGACCGCCGATTCTTTGTATTTTGTCTGATAACGTCTTCACATAAGGCAGGCACACTTTATGTGACGGGGTTATCAGAGAAAATACAGTAGTCCGAATAACGTACATAATACCTCATCTCAGAAATATAGACAGACAAACATTCATAATAAACTTTTCATTAAATATTATTAATAACTGTATATTATTTGTATTATTGGGTAAAATATATTCGTGTAATAAAAGAATTAGAATATAGTTTCATATTATTTCACATAAGAGTGAAAAAGAGAAAAGGTCAAAGAAAATGGCCCTGAACGTGATGGCCCACCATGGTATGAATATAATCTGGCGCCCAAGAGCCTGTCCCAACGTATGTGTAAATACGAAAAAAACATAATGCTGACAAAACGAAAAAAATTTCTAAACCGTATTGGTCGTCATGTGGGTCAACAAGGACAGCGATTCCCAGTGATTAAAAAGACTGGGTTTGAAAGTCTGTAACTAGAATAAACTCTACCGAGCGAGAATTAAGGAAAAAAACACGCTGAGGACAGTACTCATAGATAACCTCTATATTCATGAAAAGAAAATCTCACAAAAAGAGCAATAAATAATTGGTCTAATGAAGAGTATATTGAAGTAATGAGAGCCCTTTACACAGCTACGAATAATCCGACAACGTCCAATGCCGCTTATAATATCTGGCGAGAAAGATATCCCTCAAAAAGACTAAATATCAATACCAACAAACTAGCCAATGTAAGATGTGGCATCTTTAGGAAAAAACGAATAGCCAACACAGAACTCGAAAGCATCCGAGAAACATCAAACGTTAAAATCGTGGGGCTAAATGCCGATAAACCAGAGGAGACCAATGTAGAGGAACAAATAGAAATCAGTTGTAATAATCCCTCTGAGTTACACAAGCAAATAGAGGAAGCCAATGACGGACACGAGAGAGGAACAGAGATGACAAATAACATCCGAAACAAATAAAATATAAAGGAGTTGTCTTTCGAGGTAAGGTCGGCAATTCCAAAAGTAAGAAAGAAGCATCAAGGGAAGGAAACTATCAACCTTGCTAAACAAGCAATTAGAAAAATAAGGGACGAAATAAAAAGACTGATGAACCTGACATAATTTAATCATCTTATATACGCAGCCGCCGCAAAGATCTCAGAAACAATAGTTGAAAAAGTAAAAACAAGCGTAAACGAAAAAGAAAAATGTCAATCTGGAAAGAAATAATATAACCCGTAATAAATAAACTACAAGGATAATTGCCACTTCTAAGTGGGGTAGACAAAATGAAAGAAAGAAAGAAGGCTAAAACGAAGCCTTGGCATGAAGAATAAGACTGACGTATCAAAAGTTAAAGAGATACTGAAACAAGAAATATAAGTGATGGCACAGAGAATCAGCTGTTATGAAATAAGCAACAGATTCTTCTTACAAAAAGGATCTTCAAACATGATAAGAATCTATATCAAGAAATTAGAAAAAATAAAATAAATGACAAACCTATATACAAGAAACCGAGGAGGTCTTGTGTAAGATGTGAGAAAACTGCAAAATTCACAATGAAGAAACTGCATGGATCAAATAACAACAGAAACAACACACATATATAGAATGCCAAAAATGAACATATATCAATACTACTGAAACATCCGCTGCAACCTGCAAAAGCAAGACTGGGAAGAACCAGGAAGAGACCAAATAGCCACTTTTTTGATAAAAAACAATCTAGCACCCATTAAGATCTTGCATAAGCATAGCATGATAAATCTTAAACCTTGAAAAAAGCCCCAGATGGCTCAGGTGGAGAGTAACATCTCTATTCCCTGTGACAGAGAGAGAGAGAGAGAGAGAGAGAGAGAGAGAGAGAGTATGTGTTTTACAGACTCTCTCTAGTCTAGGAAACACATACACACACGTATATTTTTTAAAGGAAATTGGAGTAGATCAGAGCATTTTGTTTACAGATGGGAAATCTGATCGAGGTCAGAAGTTGTAGCCAATGGAATCTCGGTCATTAGAAGACAATAAAAATGGTCGAAATAATTTTTATCGGTTAAAAATTGAATAGAGCTTAGTAAGCTATAAGGAACTTTAGAAATTCACATGATTTTGGTTGAAGCAGCCAGAACACCGTGATAATCGCGTGCGAAGTATTAGGGCAAAGGGTCGGTTATGACCAGCCGGGTTTTTCTATATAAATGCGAAGTTATGCTGAGAAAGTCAGAGACGGGTGAAAAATTCTTGCTGAGCATGAGTTGAGCTAGAGACAGTGGAGATTCGAGTTGGAGACTCGAGAAGGAGAGTAAGTGACGTCAGAGATTGTAACGAAGCGTCCGCTAACATGTACTGTTGATATAAGTACCGCTGCTTCTGCTACCACGAATATTACTACTACTGTTTCTACAGCTGAGGAGGAACGCCACTATAAACTTTAAGCCCCGAACAGAAATCTCATCCCTCTATAGCAAGAGTCGTATATCGTTCTGAGACGATTTAACAAGATAGTCACAATACACTCTCTCCGTCTAGAATCCAGTGTATGAGTTTTTACGTCCAATATTTTTTTTCTGTAACCCGTTTCTTTTCTATACTATTTTTTCTGCTATATAAAAGACATTATCAATTCAACAATTGAACAGTTGTTTGTCCGGCTTTCTGCATATATTAATTTCTTGTTTTTCTGCATTCTAAATTTCTTAGCACAGACTCTCCAGCCGTGTCGACATCTTCAGTCGACTGTGAATGAATGAACATCACTTCTGCTTTCTGGATCAAACCAATCACAACGTGGGCAGGAAGCAGGATTAAACCAGTGGGCCGGTTGAATAATCTACGGATGCGCAGGGGACCTACGGCCACTCCCTTATGTTCAGTTCGGACCGAGTAGACACCTCCACCCAGGGTGTAAGACGTCGGAGGTTGAGGGGCTTGGGCGAAAGTGTTAGACCCCAAAAGAGAAGAGACGAAGAACCCAATGAATAATAGGCCCATCACCTGCCTACTAATAATATACAAGATCCTCATTTCTATCATAACCGAGAGGACATACAACTTTCATGAGAAAAACAATTTACTCCAAGCAGAACAGAAGGGATGTAAAAGAGGAAGTTACGGGTGGAAGGACCAACTAATTATCAATAAGCAATAATGAAAAAGTTGATAACAAAGAAAACAAAATATCGACAGCATGGATCGACTACAGAAATGCGTTCTACACTCATGGATAAAGAAGAGTCTAAAAATGTCCAGAGTATGCCCCACAACGGCCAAATGCATAACGGAGAGCATGAAAACTGGAAAACTACACTAAATGAAAACGATAAAAACGGTTCAGCAACATCAAAAACGGAACCTTCCGAGTAGACTCATTGTCACCCCTACTCTTCTGCCTTGAATTAGCGCGACTCGGCTACTCACTGAACGACAATAGCGACGGATACAAGTCGCAGAATGACAAACCGAATCGCCTCTTCTATATCGATCATCTCAAAACGTTTGCCAAGGATGACAACCAACAGAAATAACTATTCACCTATGTCAAAACACGCAGCGAAATCATTTGGATGGAGTTCAAGATCGACATATGTGCCAAAGCCACATTCAAAGGCGTTAAAATAAGCGAGACTACGGATTAAACGTTGATATCAAAAACAAGATTAAGAAACTAGACCTAGATGATGCATACAAATGATTAGGAATTAATGAAGGAGACGGAATACAACATTCAATTATGAAGAAAAGATCAGAAAATAATATTATAAAAGAGTGCGTTTGTTACTAGAAAGCGAACAAAATTGGCTAATAAACTGAAAGCTATCAACAACGCAGCTACACCTTTACTAACACACCGCTATAACATTATTAAATGGAAGTTGAATGGTATTAAAAGATTGGAAGTCAAGACCAAAAATATTTCATCTAAATGAGGATGGACCACTCGAAATCAAATGTTGATAGGCTGTATTTATCAAAATCTTTAAGGGGACGAAGTCTAATCCAATTTGAAATAGCTCTAAAAATTACAGCAATAGGATTGGAAGATCACCTCCCAAAACCAAAGACCCTCTCCTACAAATAGTAAAACACCACATCCAGTACATTAACAAAGAAGCTGCACTCTTTAATAAATAGCTTAATAGAACTAAAACCCCTCCAACAAAAAACGAAACGAATACCGTCTACAACAAACAGGTAAATCAGAAAGCAAATCAAATTGGACAAAGGATATTTACAAAAACCTGGGAGGTCAAGGCCTTACATGGCAAATACCTATGAATGAACGAAAGAAGCAGATGTGGACTAATAAAATATGCATCGTTCGCGGAGGAGAACAGGGCTGAAAAATGAGAGAGAAAGCCTAATTATTACAGCTCAGGCCCAAAACCTCGCAACCAGATCATATCACTGTCACAGAAGCATGGATGGAACTAACGCGAAATGCAGGATCTGCGGAAGATGTGATGAAACTGTTGACCATTTTATCTCAGGATTTACAGAACTGCCAATCAATGAATATACCCACAGTCATAACAAGGTAGCGACACAAGTGCCTTGGAAGATATGCAAGAAGACAAAATCGAAACCAAATAGAAATGGTAATTAGCACTGATTAGACACATTTACCCAATATAACGATGTAACTTTCCGCTGGGACATGCCAATTCAAAGTAACATGGAAATAAAAACCAACAGACCTGATATTATCATAAAAGACAAGAATTTCAGGAAGTGCATGCTTATTGTCATGGAAGTACCATCTGAGAGAAACACCGATATAAAAAAATATCGAGAAATTGTCCAAATAGAAGGAACAGGTTATCGAGATCAACAGGACGTGCGAAATGAAGAAGACTGAAACAACAGTAATCGAAGCTCTGGGCCTCATAAGAAAAGAAATAGACAATTTTATTTAAAGTATCACAGGTAACATCAACATACAAGTTGCTCAGAAAACCGCCGTACTAGGAAGATCATCATATACTAAGAAAAGAACTATCAATTAAATGATAATTCACCGATAGGACCTAAGAACCATAGTTTGGACCCAGTTCTACAAGGATACAAAGCAGAAGACATGACATACACAAAT
>OZ038480.1:40288963-40393963 GCA_964036315.1 Acanthosepion esculentum
ATTAAGGTGAGCTGAATTTGTGAGTTTAAATAGTTAATATCATGGATACAGCTTATGCAAATATAAAAAGTTACATTGAGTTCCGCGCACAACAGCGACATTCTGCTTCATACTAACCTTTCAACGGTACACATGCATGAACCCATGACCTGGATATTGTGCTTAAAGATGAAACAGAATTTTACTGCTGGGTGTTGATTTCAATGCCTGAAAAATAAATATAGAAAATTTTAAACAATATAGACATTTATATATATTCTTTATTCTGTGTATATATATATACGTGTCTATGTGTGTGGCAGATGCCTCTATCTGTGGTGTATACATGTGTCTCTGTGTGTTGGCTTATGCATGCGTATAATTTCTTTCCTGCATATATTTATGTATCTAATGATAATATATTTTAGTAAATCGAGGTTAATTCGGAGAACGTTTTATTCAAATAATTTTACAGTCTAATTGAATAATATTTCTTAGAGCACATATTGCATAATGTCTGTCATGTTGTATCCGATATAATATCTTTTTAAAAAAATGAAGAAAAAGGAACATTACATTGAACACGATTTTGAAAACAAAAAAAAAGTTACTGAAATTTAGATAGTAATAACTTTGAAACGGAGTCCAAACACACTCTGGGCAGTGACGAATCGATTCAATGCGACTCACGTCGAAGCACATTAATAACCTTTTCTTATCACAATTCAGATATGAACTTCTGACAACTAAATAGTTATTTGAACATGTCAATTCTGATAGCAATCTTAATTGTGGAACGGTTTGCATCAGATCGGATCGGTGAGGATGTGAAATCGATGATATTAATAATTTGCGTTGAAAATTAGAGGGAGAGAAATAAAGAATGCCATGAAAATCGGCAATGTATCATAGGAGATTTATTGCCACATGGCAATCTTTTTTATTTTATGTTGAAAATAAAATGAGTTTACTTAATAGGACTTATTTTTTTCTAGTGATTTACAATTGAATAAAATTGTTTTACCAAAGAAAACAGTGAAGCGAAAACACATAGTCAGCCTTGATCTCAGAATATGACTGGTTCAAAAATACATCAACGCTAGCCACTTGACAAGCAAAAAAAATCTCTTATATGAAATAAGTTAATTTTATTTCAATAAGGAATATTCGAGTAATCAGTAATTTTTAATGGGAACAGCCTGTATGAAGATATTTTATAAATTCAGTGCATGCACAAAAATAGAAAAAAAAAGAATGAGAAGAATGCAGTTTCTAACCAGATTTATTTAAACTATAAACCGAAATAAAAGCCTTATATGGATTTATTTAAATGGCAAAAATTATAAAAACCAACATATGCGGATAACACTGTGTTGATGGCAGACATTGGAAAACGAAATGTATACGAGAAAGAATTAGTGAATATTACAAAAAAGAGAGAAAGAAAGAGTAAATATTAAAATGTAGAGAGAAAGAATGATAACAATATTATAAGAGAATATAAAAAAATGATGGGCGAAAGAAACATTAAATAAAGGTTGTTTCATTAAGACGGGTTATATATATAAGGGTGTTTCATTAAGCGGGATCAAAGTCGGCAGTAAATAAATCAGTGTTATTGATGAAAATATTATTATTCCTCTATTGGATCTTATTATGTATGTCATGGCAATTATATGTGCAAAATAATATCTCCCAAATGTCCGCCAAATCTGAAAGAGAAACAAAAAAATCAATAGACGCTTAAACTTAATTCAAATTAAAATCAGTCCAAGTTATTGGAACACCCTTTATTTAAAGGAAAGCAAGCAAGAAAGTGTAAATATTATACGAGAAAAGAGAAAGAAAGAGTAAACATCAAAAGGAAAGCGAAGAGCAACAGAGTAAATATTACATGAAAAGAGAGAAAGAAAAAGTAAATATTAAAGAAAGAGTAAACATCTAAAGGAAAGCGAAAAAGAATGGGTAAATATTACAAGAAAGAGAGAAAGAAAGAAAAACTATTAAAAGCAAAGCTAAAAGAAAGTAAATATTACAAGAAAAGAGATAAATATATGAAAATATTAAAATGCCAAACGAGAAAGAAAGAGAAATATTATAATTAAATTAATTGTCGTTTTAGAGGCGTTAAAATTTACAAGCCATTTATTACACAAGTTAACAACTGATTGGAGGTCATATTCGAGAGCAGCTGCCAATTTTAAATTTGTCGGATCTGTCGCACTTACTATTCATATAGCACTAAACAGTTATGCCATGTACATAAATATCTAGTTGGGAAGTGACGACGTCGGGAAAGTCTTTGATGAAAATAAGAAAAAAAGTAGATTCAAAGATAGAGCCTAGCGGAGATCCCATTAGTCTGAAAATTATCTAGAATCGTGTCCGCTATGAGAAAAGTGAGAAAAAGAGTAAACATTAAAGGGAAAGCGCCAAAGAATAAATATTAACACTAACAACGCATAACGCTTGGTTGTTAGCAAAAGGGAAAAGTCGATGACGAGAACTATGATCGAGGGAAAGCAATTTTAAGAGCTTACAGAATTTAAAGTATCTATGTAGGGGGTGCAAACAGCTGACGGAATTTATAACATAAAACCGCAAAGGCACTTGGAAATACCGCATGATGACTTTCTGAATTTAAGAAAAGTATGAAAAATAGGTTATTTTAGTTTAAATACAAATCACGAAGGAACAGCCAGGTGAACATCTACTCTTTTCGTCGGCTTTATCTCGTATCAAAGAATAAAATTTCTTCTTTTCTGATTGCTTCCTTTATGATGATGGCGCTGATGTCTAAGTAAATTTTTGCATAGAAGAGCCGATCGCATTAACTGCGTAGTAATGTTGGTGGAGAACGAGGTCGATTTTCTCGAACCTTTCTCTCTTGTCGCTTGACTTTTTCATTTTCTCTTCTGTTGGCTTCAAAGCTTTTCTGATAGTGATGGAACATCTCGCCACTTGATACGGCTTTGTGACTGCGTTTCAAACGATTAAGGCTCAAGTGCAATGAATTTCAGTGTTTTTTTTGGGGGGGGAGTTGGTCCTTGTATCTTTGAAGAGGGCATTACCGCGGTATTTTCTTTATCGTCAATAGTCTGATTAGAAATAGCGTAAATAATGATAAATTCTTATCCCAGAAATCAGACAAAAGACAGAAAGTTATAAAAAGATTTGAACGCACACGTCCTGAAGGGCCATGGCAAAGAAAAGAAAAATGAAATGTAGATTTGACGGAGAAAATATTGTGTCTATGCATAAAGAGTGGTGGTAGGAATGACTTACTGATTTTTTATGATGATCGCCATTACGAGGTATTTCGTAAGAGTGTGTTAAGGATAGGAGGAAGCTAAGCGATACGCGCGCTCAGTGAGAGTTCAACTCTAAAGGAGAAGCGAGATATTCTCAGAAATTAATTAGTAGCTATTGATTAGCGGCAAACAGCAAAACAGTTTTTAAATGTAAGTTCTCTTTTCATTTGCATTTTTCTAAAATATAAACCTTTAGTAGTTTAAAACTATCGAAAGTTGTTTTGTAAAATAGTTGCCCATAAATAATTTGTTTGTAGTTTCCTGAACCTAAATTTATTTCACAGTGCGCTAAAGAGTTCATAATTTCAAAAAAAAATGCTACTATAATAATAATAATAATAATAATAATAATAATAATAATAATAATACTGAGGATTTCAAAATGGAAATCTAACAATGTGGTACATGGGAACATCAATAATTCCATTTGTAACTGGAGCCAGCGGATTGATTGGAAAAGGATCCTGTAAGTACAGTTCACATATAACGAAGTGTTTTATCTCTGTAAAACATGCGTGACCATTACTTTTTTTTGGCAAAAATGATCAATGGAAAATATCATGGAGCCGTTTCTGACCTTAGGAAGGAAATGTGTTCAAACACAAATACAAGGGAATAATAATAATAATAATAATAATAATAATAATAATAATAATAATAATAATAATAATAATGTTCGATTGGTATTCAACTAATTTCAAATCTGTATATGCTTATTGTAAGTTGATTACTATGCAACCCCTTTCGAGAATAAGAAATAGGACTGAAAGAATACAACAAGTAAAAAATAGAATCGACAGGCCTTCATTAATATTTCAGAAAATCTTGCAGAAAACTTTAGAAATGTTTTTTAATAGTGGGATTATCAAATGACGATACATGGGATATATTCATTGTAAAGAATGCAAGGCTTTTCTAATGCCAAAGAAACAAAATAATGTATGATTAAAAATTAAATCTAATTGATAAATATGAAATAGATTTCGGCTATTCAGAAGAAAGATTTTTTTAAAATAAATCCAATTTTAGTATAATTTCCTGATTTTTTTAAGTTAAACGTCACAATCAAAATATGTAAATTTATTATGTTCTCCGAGCAAACAGCTATAGATTCACGACTGAGAGGAGGTTTAGGCTTCCGCCGATATGTAAAGACGTGATTGAGGAACATTATGCACATGAAAAAATGAATATATATATATATATATATATATATATATATATATATATATATATATATATATATATATATCGACTGCCCGTGACAAATTTCCGCATAG
Organism: Acanthosepion esculentum; assembly: GCA_964036315.1. Lineage (NCBI taxonomy): Eukaryota > Metazoa > Mollusca > Cephalopoda > Sepiida > Sepiidae > Acanthosepion > Acanthosepion esculentum. The sequence continues at coordinate 40,293,534 of OZ038480.1, forward strand.
AAAAACACGCCAAATTCACTATAATTGAGAGAATACAAAAGCCCAAAGCAGATAACATTAGAAAGATTTTAGCGTTCCATGAAAATAAGTGGATACGACGTTTACATACGCTGTTTCCAGTCGGGCTGAACCATAAATTTAACAATATAGATAGTAGTAACACATAACCCTACAAATCAAAACCTACCCACATTTCACACCGATACAAAACAGACATTTACACACATCATACTCACTCACTTTCCTAATGAGCCAAATGATAACACACACCCATAGCAATATACAAGCTAACACATATCATACTCACTAACTCCCTAAAAACTAAATAACACACACACACACACTAACACACACACACACTCTTACCAGAGACTAAATAACTAAATAACACACACACTAAACTAAATAACACACACACACACTTACCATCCCCTCTCTAGGTACCACTAAAACTGCTGAACTGACCGAGGGAAACGAAACTAGCATGAATCCATCCAGCTCTTATCTCAAATGACAACTTAAAAGAGACTGTTTGACCAACACAAGGAATGTTAATAAACTCATGTTAAAAAGATTAAAAACACAAATAAAAAACAAATGAAAACTACAGACAAAAGTTCATTTTCTCCATCAAGACATTCATTTCTGTAGTTTACTGCTACCAGCAAGCAGAACATTTTTTTCTCCCGATGATGGCCATGTTGGCCGAAACTAGTCGAGGAATCTAAATGAAATAATAATAATAAAGACATAAGAATATTAATCTACAACCCAGTATGTCTGAAGATTTTAATTAATTTTTTTAATAATTTTTATTGTTCAATATATATATATATATATATATATATATATATATATATATATATATATATATATATATATATATATATATACGAACAGTTGTACGGATATGAGCTTGAGACGCTGGGTATCACGCTTTTGCGATCATGAGAAAAACTTCTATATTTATTTAAAATATCCTCTCTCTCTCTCTCTCTCGCCTTATACATACATATATATATATATATATATATATATATATATATATATATATATATATATATATATATATATATATATATATATTTATATATATATATGTATATATACCCATCCTTGAAGATATATATATATATATATATATATATATATATATATTACCATCCTAGAAGATATGTATAAATAAATATATATATATATATATATATATATATATATATATATATATATATATATATATATATATATATATATATATATCACCAGACTAGAAGTCAAAATATAGTTACCCACGTTCTTATGAGATACGAACTCTATGTTCGAAGAAAATACCGAAGATAAGCACTTATTGAGAGCAAATTCCTAATTTCAGAGTTGAATAAAATATAATATAAATTATGAGAGATTTCGTCTAGTTTTCTCATTAACCTGGACAATATAATCTTACACCTTTTTTATTAAACACTTTACAGTTCCTATAAAAACTCAATTATTTATATTAACAGATGATTTATTCTTTGAAAGACTTTCTCCCGAAAAGTTAAAATCCATTTGTTATTTGTTCATCAGATTTCATATGCACATCTTTTATAAAAAAAAAATAATAATAATATTTAATCGGGTAATAATCTTTTAATCTGTAGATCTTCGTTGGAATTTTTATCAAAGATATTTTTTTTAATTTATCCAAAGCAAAGTTTAATATGAGGAAAATTATAAACGGTTCATTTAAAAAAAATCTAAGACTTTTCCTTTCTTCTTCCTTTTATAAATTTGCAATTATATTATCCAACTAAAAATAAAGTATTTTAAATAAGATGCAAGAACGGATCCGATGTAATACAAGGAAATATTATCTGATAAATCTATAAACACCAACAGACGAATCGAGATTCAACGACTCTCTTTAGAGTACGCTTTTTTATTCTCCAGCTAGATTTTTATCAAGTTCTTTTCAGCGTAAAGTGATTATTTCCGCAATAACTTGCTCAATATACAAGGTTAATGTATCCGTAGAAAATGATTTTTATCGATATATTTTATTGATTATCGAAGAAATAATCGTGTCTAAACATTAAAATGGGGGAGAAAGAGAAATTCCTTTCCATATTACATGAAATCACATCGAATGTGTATGAACATTCATTATTGGATAAGAGCACTTAATGTATTGAGTATGAACAAGGCAAGTGTGTATTATTACACAGAAGCGATTGCTTGATATTGATCCACAGAATGTAATCGGCGCCGCTATGCCTTTGTAATGGTTCAAGCATCTGTTTCCGCATGTCTGTAATAAATCTCTTAGGAGGACACACTGTCTTAAACATTTGACACGGAAACCATTTTCTTTTTTATTGCATTGACTGATTATATCGAAACATGTGTCTAAGTGTATAACATTAGTGATGACATCGGGCAACTGCAAGAAAAATGAAAATTTCAGACTGCCCGGCGTGTTGCATCTATAACAGCTTCAATGGCTGCCTATAGATTATCGTTGGAGGAAATATTTCTCCGAAGAAAGCTAAACGCTTATAACATATTTTACTATAGTAATAATTTCGAAACAAAAAAAAAAACAAAACAAAAAAAAAGAATCCAATATACGACATCTAAAAGAACTTACAGATCATTGGTAAGTACATCACATGTGCCAAATCCGAATTATAAGAAAAATCATGGCAAACATAAAATTAGTCATCTCAGTATAGAAAACATTCGGCATTCATTAACAATGACAGAAATTTAACACATTTTTTTTCTTAAAATAACGGTTTTTACACAACCTGGTAAACGCTGTTTATTTGACGGTCTATTGTGAATTGTATACAATGTCTATTTCGGTATAATATTAAAATATTCAGAATTCTGAGACCTTAATGTGGAAATCTTTAAATTACAACCAAATGTCTTTAAAACTAAGGAAAAAGTTTCCGAGAAGAAAGCAGCGAATCAAATCCTCCACACATACCTGTTTAGATGTTTATATCCACACAGTTGCTATTGAGGTGCCTTCCTTATTTTCCAATAAATTATAGCGTGTACATGTCTTGTTGGATATGCAAAGTGTCTTCAGAATTTCGGCGATCATACCTCTTCAAAATTCCTTGTCAATTCATGGTGTATTAATTTTTAACCCGAAACATATACCTGTTATGGTCCAGGTTCTTTGTACCACGGTGATAGTCCAAGGTAGAACCAATGAAGAATAACTCGAACACAGGTATGGAATAACACAGATATATTACAAACAGAATATGTACAAAAGAAGTAGAAGTGTTAGTAATAACAATCAGGTTAGGTTAGAGAGAACTATGTTGTCTCGACCAGTATCACTATTCCAATGTCTTACAATAATCGTCTGACCGCGACTCCGTGACTGACTGACTCACTCGATGTTCAGCAACACGCCCACGTGTGTCGAATGTGGCACAAGGCCGGTTTAATGTGGGCTCACCGAGCCCGTAGGCCCGGCCAGAAAATGCCCCTAGAACCCGTATAAACGGGATCGGGTTGGTCAACCTCACCGGCGGGGCCTCGTCCGGGTTCCTCCCTGTCCAGAGGCAGAGAGTTCCCCTCTGCCTCAGAGGCAGAGAGTTCGACCGTCTAGCCGAGTCGTCCAAAAGGACTGACTGACTAACTCTAATGCTTCCACTTGAGGCGCAGTATTTACGGTGTACGGGATACTCCATTACTATTATGGGTAAGTTCCCATAACAATACCTTTGTCAGTTCTGATCTCCATTCATACAAACCCGCTGTTTAATCCGTCTATCTCATCTTCAATATGAGCGTTGTATATAAAATTATCTAGATTCACTTTAATCATTACGGGTCCCAGAAATAGCATGTGTATTCCTGACTGTAAGTATAAATTTCCTTCTTTTAATTTAAAAAAAAAATCGTTACCTATATTCTGTATATATTTTCTAACTTACACAAAATCATTTGCAAACGTACAGCATAACGTTGAACTATTAAAACTAGATATATTTGGAAAGGACGTTAGAATATTTTTATCCTGCCATTCCCAAGCAAAGCTTTAAAGCGACTAGTATGCAAGATGTTGCTGCATATTAGAGAATATGGGAAAAAACTACTATTAACGAGAGAGGGCAATGAAAGAATAAGAATTCAGACGATAAAATAATGATTGACATTGCATTTAAATTTTTGAAGATCGAAGCTTACTGCGAAGCAAGAAACTGCAAGTGAGTTTCATAAGCTAGGAGAAAATGCTAGCATAGAAGTTACGGTTGCATCTAACCATTTCAACTGTAAAATGATGGGAACTTCCTACGAATCTGGTACAGTCTTTAAATTATAAAAATCTAGCTACCATACAGGAAAGCTCATCAGGAGAATTGCTATGAAATTATTTATAGCAAGTACACAATAAATCTACATCAGAGTGGTGGGAAAGCGACTGAAGCCAAGATGCCAGGTCAAAACTGATAATATTACAGAATCTTCTTTAGATTTGATTAAGAATCTCTAAATATATAGCAGGAAAAACAGACCAGATGTTGCAGCAATATTCAAACCAAAGACGAATGGTATAAAATATCTGACATAGATTCTGACAAGTAATGGTGTCTAGCACGACATAGTAACTGCAAATTTAGAAATTGATTTAATATACTCTTTCCCTTTCAAAACGTTAGTCCAAGATTCCAAAACTTACACGGCAAGCAAAGCGATACGGATAAAAAAAATGGATTGTGTCGCTACACCAACATAGAAAGGGATATAGACAATGATTTGTCTTCGATCTGGATTTATTCAGCCTCTACAACGCGACTATCCTAAGAAAGCTGTGGGGGGGGGGGTCACCCCGGGCATTTATTATCACGGGTGCAATCTTAACAATATGAGATACGTGGATGACCCAGTGTGATGACTGATACATACATAAAAACTACTAGGCCCTCTAGACATGTTAGTAAAAGAAAGCAAGACAACTGGACTGTCAAGTGCAAGAAGATAGAATACTGTCATCTGCAAGAGGAAATGCTGAAGATGCGAGATTCGAATTGGAGATTACAACCACAAGAAAATGCAGGAATTGACATATATGGGAAGTGTTTTAACAAAGGAGGGAATATGCAACACTGAACCATCATTGGACTAGCGAAAGAGATATTCCGAAAGTTAATAAAAGTAGTAAGAAACAGAAATCTTCGTTGGAAACAATTGCATTGCAATATACGTTCTCTTATATGATAATGAATGCTGGAAAATCTCCATACCGATGAGAAGAAAACTGTAGGTGAGATAAATTTGATTCTAAAGAAGAATAATGATAGTTTCATGGAAGGAACGAGTAAGCAAGGAGTAAGTTTGAAATTATATGACAAAATGAAACAAATACTCAGAATCAGGAAGAGGCAAGTGAAGCAAGGACAAGGAGTAACCTAACTGACGAGCTTCCGTGACTGGATTGCGAAAGCAGTAGTGGGTGTAACGAGGAAAAACATTAAGTTCCACAAGTCATGAGAAGTTTTTGAGGACAAAGATCGCAGAAGTCCTGATAGGACGCGGCACATAGATGAAGAAGCATTCGTTCATAGAACCACATTTGTGTGGCTGAAGTCGCAACTTCATCTATGAGAGCATTTTCCGGGAATTTCCTCTATCATATAGGAGATTAGATATCACAAAAGAGTTCATCGCTTTCATGGAACATTTTCTATTTCTAAATATTTCGCTTAGTTTCCGGAAGACATTCGTTAGGCTTATTCCCCTTCTGAATTCCTTGTACATTTAAGTTGACTATTTCTACAAGTTCCAAATAGTTAAGTTTATGTACCAGTTTGACTATGATGCCGTGTCTCTTTGGCTGGCAGATATGCATTCTCATCTTTTTTTAATAACTTGTCAGTGTTATTTCATTTTCTTTCTGAATCAACGCAGTGCCATCCACGTGTCTTGGTTTGTTAAAATTACGCCCGCTGATAATTAATTCTGAGGAATAAGTTACATAAAAGCAGTGTGTAAACGCATTTTTTGTTATATCCTTCTCTTTAATATTGATTTTTAGTGAGAATGTTTTGTATATGTGTTATCGGAACCTACCCATAATAGTAATGGACTAGTCCGTACCAAATAAATACTGCGCCTCAAGAGAAAGCAGAGGGGACAGTGAGAAATTGTCAGACAGTCAGACAGAAAGAGTCAGTGACAGTGTGAGTCAGAGTTCTGAGTCGGTCAGAGACAGAGTCGCGTCAGACAATTACTGTAAGACATTGGAATAGTGATACTTCGAGACAACATAGTTCCTTCTAACCTAACCTGATTGTTATTACTAACACTTCTAATCTTTGTACATCTGTTCTATCTATAATATATCTGTGTTATTCCATACCTGTGTTCGAGTTATTCTTCATTGGTTTTACCTTGAAACATCATCGTGGTACAAGGACCTGGACCATAACAATATGTATACAGGCTCTTTGTTTCCATCAGTTCCTCATGAAATTTTGTCAAAAATATTTGTCACTTTCTTACTGGATATTTTGCTACATTCGCTGGAGAGGATTTGCGATATACTACGGCTTCATTAAAAATTACAACTTGTTTTAATTTAATTTAAAATGTTCTAGAATTTTCAGTGCACGTTTTGTCTGAAATATATAAACCAATACAATGTCTAAAAGCCCGAAAGATATATATTTTCTATTTCTACCAATAATCCTCTTTCAAAAGGTCTACCTGCCTTAGCCCAACACAAAAGCAACAATTTAAAGCAGATAAAGTGTTGCAAGAATTAACAGGGGTATATTGATTGTTTATAATACCACTGCTTACGGTCATATGTCGTTCAAACCCCAGTTCCCGTACGTTCATCCAAGTTAAGTAACATAGAGCCTGGTTAGTAACTAGATGGGTCACAACTTGGAAATGTCAGAGCTGCAAGCTTGTAAGTTTGGATGGTCACTTATATTTACCATTGTAAAAATTATAGCTCATCAACTTCTTCCCATCTATGGGTTAATTGGTAATAATTGTCTCTTTAAACCATTATTATATTCAAAAAATGTTCTCATAGTCGAAAAATATTGTCTGAATTTAAATAACCTGCAAAGGGTTGATAAAATATAGAAAACCAATTAATCCATATAAAATGGCCTCATTTGTAATGAGACAAGTATAGACATGTGTTTATAGATTTAATAGAAAAGTCTCTAACATCAGGACACGAATATCAGGACACACAGTGGCGGTCAGATACTGCTGTTAATGTGGATAGTGCCAAACAAGCTGATGGCCACATTAGTATTGATATAAAGATGTGTAGCAATGATGCAAAAGGAAATGTTGAAAAGAAAGTAAATAATTTGGTATAAAGAGAAAAATGTCCGATGATAGTTGGGGATAAATGCATGTTTCGTTAATTTGGCATGTCAGTTAAAAAAAATGTGGGTTATGGGTAAACACTTATCAATCTCTTCACTGTTGGCGCAAAGCTACCAAGCCGGCTCAAGAGAACAATAGCAGTTAAGAGGTGGTTTCGCGCTACTAAAAATCGCAAATCTCCTGACCAGAGGACTTGCTGCCGGATGAGGTTTAATTCATCATATCCAGGACGATGGGACAATTGTGAACTAAGATATGAATAAAGAAAAAAGGAAAACATATATTAACCGACGCGTTTCATCTTCTCAGAGACATTATCAAGGCAAAGGTATGTAATTTATGAGTTTTTATTTAAGCAGGCAAGAGGAAAAAAAATCCGTTTTGATAAAGGGGCCGTTTCGCCACATAGAACGCCAGACTAGTAAGCAGTACGGTGAGAGAACAATCATCTATTTCCTTATTTTCCAAAACTTCAGTAATGGCTGTACTGTCTCGATGTTGAAGCATATGAATAAACACCCAATTGTTTTGCCACGTTTGAGATTTTTTGTCAAAGCGGTCAAATAAAAATCATGACAACATTTTCTGCATCCAGACATATAGATTACATAAGAAGCGTCAAACCAAACAAGGCGTTGATGCAAAGCGGAACGCTCTGTTGATGCGATTTTGCCTACATGACGTTAGCACCCTTTTTGATTACACTGGGCGTCGAAGTTTTTGTTTGAAGAGCATTTTCATTCTCTTCTTTTCACCAATAAATGCACACATTCTTTTTGACTCGCGTTTTATTGATTTTTCTCCTTCGTTCCAAAAATTAAATCATGAGCGTATGCCGCACTCGTCTAGCGTTCATAGACATTGTTAACATTGCCTGAATAATTTCAGTTATTTTTGTTTGTATCTAATTTAAAGAAAATCTAATTTAGAGCTTCAAATACGTTAACGATATTCATGAAAATATATAAATACAAAATCCGCTGATAAATTCCACTATTTCAATCGCATAATTATTCTCTTCGGAATATGTTAATTAAAATGTACTTCATATTGCGTGAGACAGAAATCCTTTGAATTAAGTGAAGGGTGATATTTTGTTTACAAATTCGAACCATGCATGTATATTTATTAACGTAAATATTTACATAAATTAATATATATTTGATTTTCGGTTTGCATTAATGAAATCATATGGACAATTCTACTCACCAAATAATTTAAATATTTAGCCGCATTGCTAATAACAATGTATATTTTAAAGATGACAATTCACACTTTTCCATGGTACACATATGCTGGCGTTGTGCGGCACAAGGCTATTAGTATAAATGCCCAGTTATGATAGAAGCAAATACTGGAGATCTGAAAGTATAGTTAGTTGAATATTCCAAAAGGATAAAGTGCATGTATAAGTATTTTTAATAACTGAAGTTAGTTTAATTTGCCACAAGGCCACATATACGTCTGAAGCAAGCCGAATGGGTGTCACTCGTCACTAGTAATGGCCAACCATGTTTGATTCAATAAGTGAGGCTTACGTTTGAAATAATGTCAAATTTTGAGATTACTCGAAAAGGCGCAAAATTATTAATAATGGGTACCTTCAAAGTAACTAAAACATTAAAGATTCGTTTGGGTTCTTAATTGAAATTGAAAATATGGTCACTATACTAATATATTAGACATAAATTATGTTTATATTTCATAAATAGATTCATATTAATTCATGATGGAACACAGGCACAAGCAAACTCACGAACACGAATACAAGCACACATATATATAATATCGTTAGTAAAAAATCAAAATGTAAAATTTATTCCTGCATTATATACATATACATACATACATACATATACATACACACACACACACACACAAACACACACACACACACACACACATATATATATATATATATATATATATATATATATATATATATATATGAACGCCTTAAACATTAAAAATCAATACATAACTCTATTTAAATATCATGCGTAGTACGACTTGATGATCAACGGAAGAATCCGTACTAGTAGTTAAACGTAAATTTTTCACTAGCCATATTATATATATATATATGTGTGTGTGTGTGTGTGTGTGTATGTGTGTGTGTGATTTGGCAGCAACCTTTCTTTTAAACATTTTGTGTATAACGTTAAAGACAACAACGTCCTGCATATTTTCTTTTGAATTTTCTCATATTTTCTAATAATAATAAAAAGTCTCATTAGAAAATATGAGAAAATTCAAAAGAAAATATGCAGGACGATGTTGTCTTTAACATTCAACACAACATAAAATATATATATATATAGATGTTTATATATATATATATATATATATATATATATATATATATATATATATATATATATATATGTATATATATATATATATATATATATACTTACATACATACATACATATATATATATATATATATATATATATATATATATGTATATATATATATATATATATATATATATATATATATATATATAAAGCTTATGGATGTCGGAAAAACTTAAGGAAGCTGGGAAAAACTTAAGTAAAAAACTTAACTAAAAATTTAATTAAATCTCCTTTGCCTGCCGTATTTCATGAAGTATGTTTTAAAGAAAGGTCCTTGTCCAAATATACCTTAATTAAATATATATATATATATATATATATATATATATATATATATATATATATATATATATATATATATATATATATATATACAGGCTGCGATGGATAAATTGTTGTCTAAATTGGCCAAAAATCAAAATATCACTTACATCACATTTTAATAGATATATTTACAAAAATTACACAAACATAAAAAGAAAATTTATTGAATAAAATCAACATTGACTTCAACCACACCCTCTAGAAAACTTCAGAATCTATTGGAACTCTTCTAGCCGGTTTCCTTGTTTAAGCTGGTGAATGCTGCCATAATCCTAGCCTTCAATTCACCTTTGGTGTTTCAAGGAGTTTTGTTGGTGGCTCGTTCAACTGCGCTTCACACATAATAATCAAGGGGGGTTGTAGTCTGGGGAGTTTGGTGGCCAGATGTAAGGGGTGATATGGTCGCAGAAATTTTCTGACAGCCATTACTGGATTCTCCTTCTTGTGTGGTATTGTGCAGAATCCTGTTGCCAGACATAGGGTTTTCCTGAGCCCACCTTCTTTACCCAGGACAGGGTTAATTACGTAAGGCACTTGATGTAGCCCTTCGCGTTGAGTTTGAGACGCTGTGGAGAGATGAATGGAGGCATAACGACACCATCACTAGTGATCACTCCAAATACAATGTTGTTGACTGTATTATTGTTTTTCATCAATCTTGGTACAACTTCTGGTTACACAGCAATCCAACTTTTGTTCCTAAGATGTTCACCAACCGATCCTCGTAGAATTTTTTCTCGTATGAACAAAGCTAGTTCGGTTTGAGGGGATGCTTGGTTTTTGTCAAAGCTTCGTACTGCCGTCTTTCTTTTGGTCTTTAATGGTCTGGGATAAAAATTGGTATATATATGGAGAGAGAGAGAGAGATAGACAGATAGAAATTAAAATGTGAAAATAGATTCACATTCTTCGTAAATAATCTTCAAGTCCAAATTGTTTATGTGATGACAATATCTGCCCAATCATCCTTTTGCCAGTGAGAATAATTTGGAATAAAAAAAAGAAATAGATCTAATTCAATACTAATCAAGCCTTGAGTTCAGTGTCTAAACCAACAGAAAACGACATTGAAACGATTCATATAAATCAATTTTTCGAGCCATTTCCCGGGTCAAACAATTATGGATGTCATAAATCAAAATCTGACTCCGTTGACAATAATTATTCAGCATAATGAAATGAAGAACTGAATGATGAATGATATTTTTTTTAGTTCCTAGACGAAGAAAACCTTTGAAGACCTATAAAGAAATTCGCTCAATGGTTGGTAATTTATGGCTAGGATCTAACAGCGTCTTTCTCGATTGAACTTCCTCATGAAATGGCCAAACAAAGATGTAGAGTTTACAACGAATAACATTTGGATTTCAAGTATTATGAAATTAATTCCTGGATTATAGAAAAAGAAATGGTAATTCGGAGTATACATAAAGAGATTATGCTGAAACTCAATACGAGATTTTATCCTAACATTGTTTTACAATGTAAGTCTCCTGAATATATCGATCAGAATCATTTGCCCTGCTATTGTCGCTTCCTATCGACAGAGATGATAATAGTTATTTTCAATGACCATTCTATATTTAAGTGGTTTCTTCATTAAGAAGGTTGCACAGATTTAGATCCATCCTATCCCTGATTGATGAAGCATAATAATGGAGCAATGAAAGTCTCCATGCAAAGAGTAAAATTACACTGATTATGTTTTACGGTACAACGTTCTGGTTGCCTGGCGATCGCGTTAGCGTAAAACATAAGTAGCGATTCGAAAGTTGTTTCTTTCTGAGGCGGGACGCTGCAAAGCGTCATTGCTTTGGCTTTGCAGCCTAGACACAAAGCTCTGCCAGTTACTGCTTTGTTAGCTGCCTGCCTTTCTTTGTTCCTTTATTCTTTCTTAGTTTTCCTTTTTATTAAGTTTTCTAAGTATGTATATATATATATATATATATATATATATATATATATATATGAAGAAATATTGTCTTAAAGTGTGCTATATTTATGGGATAAAGTGCTCAATATCAGAGATAGAGCGTGTGTAAGTATAAAAGTGGACATGGAAGTCAGCACTTAGAGGCGACAGTCTGTTTCATGCTAGTGCAATCGTCAGACGATTGCACTAGCCTGACGATTGCACTAGCAGGAAACAGACTGTCGCCTCTAAGTGCTGACTTCCATGTCCACTTTCATATATATATATATATATATATATATATATATATATATATATATATATATATATATATATATATATATATATTGCGATATGTTACATTATATCCCTGATTATCTATGACTTCCTTCCATCTATTAACAAGCTTACTAATTCCATTACAGTAAAATTAATTTGGCTTTGATTCGAAGAAATCACAAATGTCAGTTTTAACCCAGTCCTGTGTTACAAAAGCTGTTTCTTCCAAATGATTCTGTAAACTACGAAACAAATGGTAGTCTGAAGGAGCAAGGTTGGGAGAATAAGGTGGATGAGGAATTTTCTCCCAACCAATATCTTTTGGGAAGTGATTCTTGCTGTGTGTGGTCGCGCATTGTCCTGATGAAACATCACCCGTTTTCGATTCACTACAGCATGTCTGTTTTTTTCCCCAAAGCTTGGTTCAAACGCTCTAATTGCTGACAGTGTATTTGAGCATTAATTGTTGCATTAGGTGGTAAGAATTCAAAGTGGATTATTCCTTGGCAATCTCACCAGATTGAAAGACGAACCTTTTGCCCATGAAGTTCCCTTCTCGGCTGTGGCTGGGCTCCTTCCCCTTTACCAAGCCACTGTCTACGACGCTTAACATTTCGATAAAAGATCCATTTTTCGTTGCCAGTCACAAGTCTATCCAAAAAAGGTGAAACAATTTGGCGACAATGGAGAGAAGAGGTAGATGTCAACACGGGATTTGAGGTTGTTTTCAGACAATTCATGAGGCACCCATTTTCCAAGTTTAGGAACTTTTCCAAGTTGTCGAAGATGACGATGAACAGTTGTATGGTTTGAACTGAGAACCACTGTCATTTCCTCAACTGATAAAGCAGGATTTTCTTCAAGGGCTGCTTCAAGAAGCTTTTCATCAAACTCAACTGGACGTCCGGTTCAATCTTCATCTTCAAGGGTGAAATCTCCACCTCTGAATTTTGGAAACCATCTTCTGCAAGTTCTTTCATTCACACATTCCTCTCCATAAACTGAGTGAATGTTTCTAGCCGCTTCGGCTGCTGAGTCTCCTTTCTTGAACTCATAAAGCATTATGTGCCTCAAATGATTATTGGGTACTTCCATGTTAGCAGGGTTTTAATCAAACAAAATTTAATTTTATTGTTCTCTGAAATAAAATTTGATCAGATTAAATGCATCTAAACATAAAAATAATGTTCAGCTCCATTAGACATTATAAAATACTCTTTAAATTTCGTTCATTTTAACAAAAAGTTAAAATTCGGACAGAACTTATGGGATCACCTAATAGAATTTATACAAGTTTTGTCTACTTATATTTAATTGGATCCTTCCATATTCACAGACGAGCTTTATGGTGTTATTATTAAAAGAAAACAGACCATCGCCGTGTTATATTATTCCGAGTAATTTCGACATAGCACAATCTCATCATCAGGGTGTTGTTTATTGCGAGATAATTATGTTAGTATTTATCATTTGAAAAGACAAAAAATCCTGTGTTAATCTCAAAGTTGATTTTTTTTATTGTGAATGGAAGAACGGTGAGTGCGTACTGTGATTGGCTTGACTAACGCTTCAGGGGAGGTAACTAAGTATGTTGTTTTCGAGAGATTTGAGAAATAATTATTAAAAATAATAGTACAATCCTCGATATTTAAAGCTATCTCCTGTTAACATTTTAAAACTTTTGTGCAGTATTCATAATTAATTTTATGAAGGTTTGTTTTCACTTTTTAGTCGAGATAGCTTCGAGAATTTTTAGTTTACGTTTATTATTTTCATGAAATTATAGATGTATTTTCAACAAGAATTTTTATGATTTGCGAATGTGGACAGGTATGCTGTTGCAAATGTCTAGAAGTTTTGGACGCATCTTTCAAATGAAAACTCAGCCGCCCAATAAGTATGGCCAACATAAATATTATTTTGTGTTCCGTTGAAGAGACAACTAGAAGACATTTAAATTTATAAACAATGTTGGTTTTCTGCAAAACGATACGTGGTGGGAAAGAGATCGTTATGAATGTTTGAAATATATATACTAGTTTCAGTGGAGTATATAATGAATTTTATTGTTTTAATTGGGATCTCTGGTGTAAATGTTATTATTTATTAACTTTTTATATATATTTTTGTCTTGTTTATAATTAAAATGTATTTTGTTGCCATATAAAAGATTAATATGTTTGAGGTTAGATGAAGAATTATTATATTCTATTTGCTTTAGGGAAGTAGTAAAGAATTCAAAAAATGCCGGTTATAACTTTAAATCGAAAAGCTGATGCTACAGGAAGGTTATTTCTAAATTTAATAAATATTACTATACCTTTAACTTTTTCCATATAAAATTGTAAGAGGCATTTCTCATCTTTCTTCTGTCTCGTATATATCAGGATCATTCATAAGTAATTTCCATTTTATGGAATTAATTCTAATAAAATTTCGATCAACCTAACGGGAAATTATATGTAGAGCTTAAAAATAAATTTTGAGTCCTCGAACATGCCATAGATTTTGACGTCAGTGGCAGCCTACGCAATATATTAAAGGAAAAGTATTTTAACAATGACAATACAAGGCATAGTTCAACAAACATAACACAGGAAAAGTTGTGAAACAGCTGTTCTTCTCTAGCCGCCATATTCACTTGGCCTTCCACAGATTATTATATTTCCGATGGCTGCAAATCAATTTGATGAAGAATTTTCCCATCAAAACCTACAGAATCTTACTCAAAAGATATCCTAACGCTGCTTGATAAACAGCAGAAGTCATTGCAAATGATGGATATATTACTGAATAAAATCTAATATTGATATGCAAAAATGAAAAGTATTCATGATACAGCCAAATATATATTATAATTAAGTAATTCATCGAGTCTAGATGAAACCTCACCAGAATGAAATGTTATGGTCCAGGTTCCTTGTACCACGGTGATGGTCCAAGGTAGAACCAATGAACAATAACTCGAACACAGGTAGGGAATAATACAGATTTATTACAAACAGAATATGTACAACAGAAGTAGAAGTGTTAGTGATAACAATCAGGTTTAGGTTAGAGAGAACTATGTTGTCTCGAAGTATCACTATTCCAATGACTTACAGTAATCGTCTGACGTGACTCTGTCTCTGACTGTCTGACTCACTCTGTGACGAAGTTTAACAACCCCTCCACACGGGCCGAATGTGGCACAAGGCCGGTTTAATGTGGGCTTACCAAGCCCGTAGGCTCGTCCAAAAATATGCCCAATTAGAACCCGTATAAACGTGTTCAGGGACTGTCTACTTCCACGGACGAAACTTTGCCCTGCGGCAAAAACCCCGTCCGAGTCCCTCCCCGCCAAGACGGAGAGTTCGACAGCAAAGAACAGTTTATACAACTGTTCCAGTCACGGGGTGACTCACTCTGTGACGATGTTCATTAACACGCCCACGTGTGTCAAATGTGGTACAAGGCCGGTTTAATGTGGGCTTTCCGAGCCCGTAGGCTAGGGCAAAAATTGCCCGTATAACCCGTATAAACGGGATCGGGTTGGTCAACCTCCCCGAACGAGGTTCTGCCCTTCGGCGGAAGCTCGTCCGGTTTCCTCTCTGCCCAAAGTCAGAGTTCCGCTCTGCCTGAGAGGCAGAGAGTTCGACCGTCTAGCCGAGTCGTCCAAAAAGGACTCACTCTGCGACTGCTGCTTCCTCTTGAGGAGCAGTATTTATGGTGTACGGAATAGTCCATTATCTATTATGGGTAAGTTCCCATAACAGTAAAAAGCACTGGACGGCCGTTTCGTCTTATAATTGTGACTCATCAGCAGTGCGCATCCACTAAAACAATTGAAACACGGACAGTTTCGTTATCAGGCAAACATCATAACAACTATTCCACCGGGCCTCGAATAGGTAGCGAATCAGACTCGATATAGCGCTGCTCGATTACATATTCCGTGATGGAAACCCTCCGAGCTTCTCTTTTACGCATACGACTGTGTCCCCACGAGCCACGACTACTATCACCAAGCCGCCGCTACATATATATATATATATATATATATATATATATATATATATATATATATATATATATATATATATATATATATATATATATATAGGTGTGTGTGTGTGTGTGCGTGGGTATGTATTATTTATTTTAAGATATTAAAATATGTTCAAACTTGCTACTTAATGTCAATTATGGTTCAACACTACAAATGTGTCTCCTCGAGCGAAGTTAAACTACTGGGGAGTGAAAGATTAATTTCATTTCAAAAGCAGAATACTTTTAAAAATAGGCTTGTGAGATTTGCCGGGATTAACCTTTCGAATGTGACCTACGATAAATTCAAATTCACCGGAAAAAAAAATTAATATACCTTATGACAAGAAGATGTCGGCATATAAATCCTAGACAATTTCCTTATGGGCAGATAGAGCTTGTTACATTATTTCGTAAGATGTATTGAAGTCTAACGTTCATCTTTCCTAAAGAGTAAAAAAGAAAGAGGAGGGGCGATAATTTAAAATAATCGTAACTAGTTATATGCTCGTTCAGCTTCTTACATGAAATTCTGCAGATGATATATAAAAGGCCCCTTTAAGAAACTGGTAAATAACGTAAACCTTCGAAGAATCATAATAAAAAATACAGAACAAAATTAATAAGCAAATTAATGGCAAATTAATAAGCAACCGTTAAATAAAGAACATCAATATAAGATGTTAATAATATCAATCAATCAATGTAATATGTGAACAATACCAACTAAACACATGTACATCTATATAAGATGTTTATAATGTCAACCAAGCATCAATAAAATGCAATATTAAGTCAAAATGAATCATACAAATAGAATAATATGTCATATAAGGTGCACAACACTTCATCTGCTGATTATTATTATAAGAAAAAGTATTATCAAATTCAAAGTTTACACATACTGTAATGTAAGATATAGATTATGCCTACAGTTTACAAGGAATTGACTTATTTCGTTTAATAAGGGGGGTTTATCAGAAAATCTGATATTTTATGATTTTTCATGTAAGCATAGAAAACAGGGTTCATTTAAAGGTCTACATGTATATATTTTTAATTTTCCATTTTACTTAGGAGTTTTAGTAGCTTCTTTTAAATTCTAAAAATATTTTAAAAATTGCTTTAAATTTTTATTATTCTGCTTCTTTATAACATTTTGAAGATTATCAGCGCGGCTATAACTTAGTTTTATTGTGTTTTGGGTAAATATTTTACTAAAAGTGTTACTTTTAAGGAAATCTTCATCAATTAAATGGCAGAACATTTGGCCTAACTTAACAGTTTAATCGGGGTCGGGTACCAAATAATTTTCCTATTCCTTTTCCTTAGAACAATATTATCATATTTTCTTTACTTGATTTCAGTGTACTTGGAACAACCACTATTTTTAAATCAGTATTATAAGCATAACTGTATTTATCAAACACGTGTTTGTCAGGGGAGTTGTTGCTAATCCTACGTTCTATAGACGAGGGTATATGTTTGTTTACAGATGGAGCGTGATTAAAATTGGGATGAATATATATTGGGTTAGCATTAATTTTCATA
Organism: Acanthosepion esculentum; assembly: GCA_964036315.1. Taxonomy (NCBI): domain Eukaryota; kingdom Metazoa; phylum Mollusca; class Cephalopoda; order Sepiida; family Sepiidae; genus Acanthosepion; species Acanthosepion esculentum. The sequence goes on from OZ038480.1 coordinate 40,311,346, forward strand.
TAAGTTTGGAATACGGCATTAATAAGGTCTAACGTAGCAGCAACAAAATCGACCCGTTTAACATTATTAGTTCCTTTGACTTTAAGAATAAAAGGACAATGAGTAAGAATTGGCCTCTAATTGAAGAGGGAGATATATAGATGTAGAGGCTAAAGGGACCTAATATATAATTACTCCCTCTCCTATTATTCTTTCCTTTTTTCTTTTTTCCTTCTTTCCTTCCTTTGCCATTCGAATGTCCTCTGAAGAATCGTGAGATTTTATTCATTTTAGTAAATGTATTTACATTACTAAGTCCAGGAAAAACTACTTTCCCATGGAGGAAATAATCATCTGTATGTGGTAACTTGTTTGGATCTCTTTAATTGTATTTCACTTATATGATTTATAATAAAAAATATATTGAGCTCTCTTTTGTGGATGAGTTTTAATATTTTATATTAATAGGATCTATTGAGTTACTTACCCACGGATATTTTTACCTATAAACATATATATATATATATATATATATATATATATATATATATATATATATATATATATATATATATATATATATATATATATATATTGGAAACTATTGATAAGAACATTAATTATTCGCGTTAATACATTGAAAATATACTTCATTTTGCCACTCGATTTCCCACTATATTTTCCGTTTGGAGTTGAAGAATTTTCTGATAAAAAAATATAAAATAATCATTTTAATGATATATAGAAAAATCTTACCTCGAATTTCAAATATAAAATAATTTATTTTTTCATATAAATCATCCTTATGTAACTGTACGATCCTTTATTAATTATGCCAGAGTTCGCTTAACTTTAGAAATAAAAATATGTAAAACGTGTCTAAAATTTTACTCCCGATAAATAAAGAAATTAAGTTCTTATTTAATACAAATGTAAACATATGGGTTACTCAATGAGGTCCGAAATCATTACTAATTGCGCACTAGAATTTTCTCTAATCGAGGCGAAAGATCGAGAAATAATTCCAGCTGAATAGCAGTATATGATGTAGATATAGTCAAAAGTTTCAATACCCCGACTGTAAGATGGACCACTTTCAGATTTAGAATAACTAAGTTGACTGATATAGACTATAATTTCGTTTCGCTTTATTGTTTCACTATCCAGAGTTAGAAATTTGTAAAAAAAAATAAAAAAAGAAAGAAAAGTCACTACCACAAGGGATAAGAAATATTTTTTTTTATGTGGAACTATATAAAATCATATCAAGCGATATTATTCGAATTTCTTAATTGATGCAGTTCACAGTTAATTAACGGCATATCAACTCTATATATAAAGGGTGTTTCATTAAGACGGATTATATATAAGAGTGTTTCAAAAGAGGGACCAAAGGCAGCAGTAAATAAATCAGTGTTATTGGTGAAAATTTATTTATTTATCTATTGGATCATGTTATTTAAGTCAGGGCAATTATGTGTGAAACTAATATCGACCAAATGTCCGCCAAATCTGAAAGGAAAAGAAAAAAAATTCATTAGACGCTTAAACTTAATCCAAATTTAAAATCGGTCCCATTTATTGAAACAACTTTTATGTATTGTTGTTTCTTTTACTATAAATATTTATCGTTGGACTTTTTTTAATACAAAAAAGATCTTTTACTATAAAAATGTATTTTTTCTATTTTCATGTTTGGTTTTTGTTTGGGTGTTCACTATTTACCCATAAATGGGACCCTAAGAGATACTACTTCCCCAAGTTAAGGTGAATCTGGGAATAACAGTAATTAAGAGATGGTTTAACGCTCCTCAGAACCTCCAAACTCCCGATAAGAGGTCTTGCTGCCAGATGTAGTTTATCGTCATCCCCAAGACTAACAATTGAGATTTATTTTTAATATTATATTCATCATCTGATAGCATTTGTTTTATTTTTGTTTTTATTTCGCGTGCAAATATTATCATATAAGTTTTATTCGTTATTTTTCCAGAACGCCTGATACGCTGACATCTTCCCTGTCACATCCACTAACATTATTATATGTAATATTTTCGATTTGGCGAAGCATTTTTAGCTGTTATTATTTTTAATTAATATTTCTTTAAACCTGAATCTAAATTGTTTAAATATTTTAATTGGCAGTGTCTCTCTTTCAGACAAGAACTGTAGCTTTCGCTTCGTTAGATCAACTGCTTATGTGTTAACGGTTATTGCTGAACGAGTATGTCAAGCTTTAAATAAGAATATGAAGTCAATGTTCTTGATACGGGTATCTAAATAGGGTTTAAGATGGTTTGGTATACTGCTCTTTCCTACGAAATGAAGGGTTATCTTATTTTCGGACAATCTTTGATCAGATCCAATCTCTCTTTTCAATACACATAAGGAAATTTGTCATGCAGATCTTTTTACATTCATGCAGTTTTCCCCCATGGCGTTATTCTTGGATCTACGTTGTTCCTATGATCAGTTGTCACCTCGGTATCTGTGCTGATGGCGCAACTGTTTTCTCTTATCTTAATGGCAAACCTGATCGGTTTAATCAGGTCAAATTGTCAGTTGATCTCAGAAATGACCTACGATGTGTTGTTAACAAGGCTAAGTAATGGCTTGTTAATGTTAATGTCTTAAAAATGAAATTTCCAGTTAACGTTTTCCGTTGACATGAAGTGGAAAGATTATATTGAATCAAATGCATGGTCCGCTGCTAGGACGGTTGATTGACACTGTCCTGCTAAACATTTTTCTCCCTATAATACATCTTACGCATTTATTTTGTTTTAATTTGAATCCCACCAAGCAAGGCAGTAATACCACTAAAACACAAGCGGTTACTGCATATGGAATAATTAAGAATAGAAACATTAATTATGAGCAGAAAGAGAAACGTGTAATCAGGTGGACAGCTGATAGCGATTGGCACTGCATTTAAATTGTTGCAGTTTAAAGGTGGCTAGAAAGCATGGAGACAGAAATGAGTTCCACAAGTCAGAAGTGCGAGAAAGGAAACTGTTAACATATAATTTACGGCTACATCTCTCCAGCTCAACTGTAATTTGATGGGATCTAGACGCCAGTTTAGTTCTGTGCTTAAATTCTAAAACTCTAGATTCCATAGCCCAACAATTACCATAAAAGTACTTATACAAAAGACATAAAGAAGCAACCTTACGGCGTTGGGAAAGTGACTGGAGTGGAGGCGCCAGGTCAGGACCAATGATATTGCAAATTCGTCTGTTGGATCTTGTCAAGGAGCTCAAGGTAAATAGCATATAATATGTGCCAGCAATATTATAAGCATGGACGAAAGGTAGACATATAGATATATAATATAGATTCATTGATAGAACATTGAGAATTCTCCCATTCTTTGATGCTTTGAATATTGTTGCCATATCTGGTCTGGTGCTTCTGCTATGTATCTGCAGATTCTAAATACAACCGAAAAAAGAATCTGCAATGTTATCAATGCTGACCTGGCTTATCAGTTTCAGTAACTTTCACTCTGCCGTGCATTTTTTATGAATACTTCTATGGAAATTACTCTAAAGAACTTTTCTCTTTGTTATTTTATTTCGTTTCTTGTATATAAATCGTATTCATTTTAAATATTCGTATTTTTAATTTTGTTATATTTATTCCCTCGCCACGAAGAATTTACTTTTTTAGTGTAAGGAATAATGTGACATGTTTGGGTCAGCAATCGTAACTAGGTAAGTTTAAAATAAGACAGCTTGAAGACCAGCCTTCCCTTATATCCATTATTGCCTTGAGTCACATTATTGTATTATATCAAAATATATATTGCTTTCCCCTTTTGTATTTTTTTTTTAAGCGTATCACCCCAAGCAAGGCCGGTGGCCACTATCACGCATGGGGTTGGAGGGAGAGCAGATAGGAGTGGTAAAGGAAGGGATGTGGAGAAAGAGAAGGAGGGAGAGTCGATCAAGGCAGGGGGGTTACGGAAGATATAGAGCGAGAGCAGATAGGAATGAAAGATGTCAGGAAGTGGAGAAGGGAAGTGGATAGATCAAGGCAATTGGAGATGACGATTGACGCTACACTTAAACCGTTGGAGATTGTATTTGTCAGGGAAACAGTAATAGGGAAGGGAGTTCCATAGGCGAGATGTGCGAGACATGAAGCTATTGGAGTAGAAAAGACGTCTACATCTAACAGTTTCAACGGGTGGGAACGAGATGCCAGCCTCGTAGGACGCTTAAATTCACGAGGCTTAGGGACAAGCGAAAGCAACTCCTCGGAGCAATTACCGTGGAAGTACAGATCAGGGCCAATCACATTGCATATCCGTCTGTGGATCTTATCAAGAACCCTGAGGCAACACGCAGGGGCCCCAGACCATAAATGGCAGCAATACTCCATGCAAGGTCGAATGGTAGACTTATAGACTTGGAGGATCGATTCCGGGGAGAAGAATTTCCTGGCTCGGCACAGGGAACCAACTTTTCTTGCGGTGGATGATGCAATTGACTCGATGTATTTGTTCCATCTCAGATCAGCGGACAGCGTGAGACCGAGCAGCCACAGAGAGGAGCTCTCGAGAAGTTGGTCCTCAGACATTCTGATGGGATGCAGGGATGGGTCCTTGTGGTGGTTAATGGAGAGCAGTTTTCTTTTAGAGGCGTTAAAGTTGACCATCCATTTCTCTCCCCAGTCCACAACCGATTGGAGGTCCTTTTCAATTTGAGCTGCCAGGTTAATTTTGTCCGCCTCAGTAGATTTGTGCTTGAGGCAGGAGTAAATAGTAGTGTCGTCAGCGTAGATACCGACTTGGGAGTCTATGGCGTCAGGAAGGTCGTTTATAAATATGAGGAACAGAGTAGGGCCAAGGATGGAGACTTGAGGAAAACCAGCGGTAGTGGGATAGAAGTTGAAGAAGAATCCACTGAGGACAACCTTCAAATCCCGGTTTGATAGGAACGATTGAATTAGGTCAAACAATCGACCTGTGATACCATAACCCCGGAGCTTGCGAAGGAGGCCGGCATGCCAAACCCTATCGAATGCTTTGGAGATGTCAAGGGCCATGGCACGGGCTTCGCCGTTACTATGGATAGCTTGGTAGACAAATTCAGTGATGGCCGGAAGCACATCGGCAGTAGACCGGGAAAAGCGGAAACCATACTGCTTGTCTGAGAGCAGATCGTGGGATTTCAGGTGAGTAATCACTTCGGTGTTGATAATGGCCTCGAAGACTTTGCCGAAGATTGGAAGGAGACTGATAGGACGGTAATTAGAAGGGTTGGAGGGGTCGCCAGAGTTCTTAAAGACAGGAACAATGGTAGAGGACTTCCAGCAGTCAGGAAAACAGGAGTCCTTGAGGCAGCGGTTGTACAATTTAGAGAGGGCAGGTGCCAGTTCAGGTGCGCATTTCTTCAGGACAACGGCTGGTATTCCGTCGCCGCCGGTAGCCTTGTGGAGATCTAAGTTAGAAATAATGCCCAGTACCGACGACGGGGTTATGTGCAAGCCGTCTAGTAGGGCCTCAGTTCTGGGAGGGAAGTCGGGCAAGGGTACCCCAGAGGAGTCAAGCAAGAATTGGAAGAAAACTTTCGAGCGAAGCATTCGGCCTTGTCGGCAGAGGTGGTCTGGACCTCAAACTGATTGAACAGTGGAGGAATGGAGGGTTTGTTACTATTCAGAACGCTCTTGCAGAGGCGCCAATAGTCCTTGGAGCCAAATTTGCGGGATGCAATACGTTCCTTCATCCGAGCTGCAAATAGTGACTTGGCATTGTCGAGGGTACGCTTACACTCATTGCGTGCAGATGTAAATAGACGTCTGTTGGAGTCCGACATGTCACTACGAAAACGGTGGTAGAAGTGGTTCCTATGGGCAATGGCGGCTGAGCAAGCAGCTGTGAACCAGGGGGAGGAGCGCGGTTTGACCTTGTATTTCCTGGAGGGGATGAAAGCTTCGATACCGGCTTTGATCCAGGAAGAGAACTCAGAAGCACACTCATGAGTGGGGAGCTTAAATACAGCATCCCAGGGGACATCGCGGAGGAAGTCCCGAAACGAGTCCCAGTTAGCCCGTTGGTAGCAGAAAGTGGTTCTGGTGATAGGAGGTTCTTTGCAGGGGGTGGGGCTGAAGGAGATACTAACAGACACGACAGCATGATAGGAGTTACCGATAGGACAGAGCTGCGTGGCACTACACGACTCAGGGATGGAGGTAAAACACAGGTCGAGGAGTGAGGGCTTACAGTCACGATTGTATGAAAAACGCGTGGGGAAATCGATTATCTGGGTGAGGGATTGAGAGATTGAAAAGTTGAGAGTATGTACGCCAGCGAGGTCAGTGGTAGCGTTCTGTAGCCAATGGTTGTGATGGGCGTTAAAATCACCAAACACAAATATGTGAGCGGACGGATGGACAGAGAGGGCCTTATCTATGCTTTCAGAAATGACATCGAGTATCCCGCAGTCCTGAGAGGATGGAGAGGGGTAGAGGAAGAAAAGATAGCTTACAGCATTGAGAAGAGATAGGCGGAGACACAAGTAGGAATGATCCGGCGATTCGAGAGAGGTCTCTCTAGCCAGAGGGAGATGGTCCTTGACGTAGACATCTCGACATTACAAATTTAAGCGCAGTACTAGATTGGCGGTTAGATCTCAATTTTACAATTGAAACGGATAGATGTAACCATGAGTTGAAACTCACGCTTATGGAGCTTTCATGCGGATACATTCTTTCCAATAAACTTTGATCTTCAAAACTTTAAATGCAATGCTAATCGCAATCTTCTGTCTTCTTAATTCCACGTGTTTTATTGCTCTCTCTCTCCCATTCTCTCTCTCTCACTCTTTCTCTTTAATAATGTATTGCATTCTTTTTCTCCTACACTTTCACACTCAGTAACCCCTTGAGTCTTAGTCGCTTTTTATCTTCCTTGAAGCGATTCAATTCTACTTTGCCATCGTTCCGATATCGCCTCTGGCCCAATCTGTATATCCAAACTTTCAAACGATTGTGGAAAATAAAACTAGAAATTGTGATAAAACAAAAGAAAACAAGATGAAATAAGCTTATAAGAATTCATCACTGTACTTATAATTGTCATATAAATAAGCTTTAGAACTCAAAGCCGTACGTCTTTTCTTATCATGCAAGTTTTGAACGTGCTAAATTGAGCACAGACTAGTTTGCTAGTAGCATATTTGTCCAACACTCAAAGGTTCTACATGACAAAATGATTATATATATATATATATATATATATATATATATACATATATATATATATATATATATATATATATATATATATATATATATATATATATATATATATATATATATATATATATCGGTTTTCCAAAAACACTGGTGAGAAATGCCTTCTAAAAGTCTAATCCTATGAATCGTAAAAAAGACAATCCTTTATCAAATGTTATAGATTTGTGTTAGAAAACCACAAGGAGCTTTATAAAATAATTAAAAAAAACATATTATTTAAAACCTTACAGCAGGAAAAACAACAAAATATTTGGAATGCGTAACTAGAACAGATTAACGATATATTGTATGTGACGGCATATAAGGCGCACTTTCTTTTACGAAAAATATCTTTTAAATTTCCCCTGTGTCTTATATGCCATATGTAGGTTTAAAATTCGCGATAACAGTTCGAAATTAGCTACCTAGCAAACCTTATTACCTTAGACTTTACAATAACTTTCATATACCTATTGTCATTATTTAAAAGGCTATTATGCAGATTAAAATGTTATCATTGATAATATCCATTATATTAATTTCATCTTGTTTAAATAAAATAATATGAAATAAATTCAAATTATATATTTGTAAAATATATTTGTTTCATTAATATTTTTCTGGCGATAACTTCCGGTTGCATTGGTATAGATACAATCAGAATTTTGATATCCTAATTATTCCACTAAGACGTTTACAAGACGCAGGTTGTACACATCCTATAATGGAAAATTTTTGACTGAATTTTAATGTTAACTGTACTATTTTGCTCAAATGTAATAATTGCTCGATATTTTTTTTTGTTTTCTTACCTTTCGATATAATAAAGATTTTATAAGCTTGTGTTCTTTTTTCCTATTATGTTTCATTTAATTTAATCATGGCATGTTTAACCAAAATAATACCTCATAAATATAGTCTACGCTGTACCATTTGCTAACAATTATTCCAATTTTACTGATTACTATTTTTTCTTTATTTGCCCTAATGAAATTTAAGTGCGTCTTATACACCCGCGCTTCCTAGATGCTGTCAAATATGGTAATCATTAGGTTGATATTAAACATTACCTGAAGCAAAAATCTTGGAAGGAAATCCCCCTCGGTATGAGAAAGCGAGAGGACAGTATAGATGAGAAGAGAAATTTCCAGAGAAATAGTAATGGGAAAAAAAAAATTATTCAGCCGAGAGCAAAATTAACCGATCAACAAACGTCGTATGTTTCCCGAATGGATACGAATTTTTCTCACCAATGCTAATACCATACAACCGATTTGTATTTGCCCTCTATGATTGCTATCGATATGTATGATACCGTTTATAAGATAAAAGGATATTTCTTTTCTCTGTTTATCAAACCATGAAAAAATTCTTCTTTCGCGAATCAAACGGATTTTTATGTTGAAGTTTAGAAAATAATAAATTAGCTGTTATAATATATAAATAAAAAAATGAGCTGTTATTCGTGAAGAAAATGTCTCGTTAGAACCTAAGAAAAGAATCCTTAACTGTTATGCCATATCGATCTTCCTATATGGCCGTCAATGCCGAACAATCTAGTCACAAATGAAATACAGACTTGAGACAAAATATATATGTTTCTACAGGAGGATGTTGAGAATACCATGGACTGAACACGTGAGCAATTCAGAAGTTTGGGAGAAAATGGAAACATAATGGACACACCAAGAAGAGATAGTTGACACTTCTAGGACACATAATGAAGAAAGGGGGCTTAGAAATCGTGACAGTCACAAGACATGTTGAAGGCAAAAGGAACAGCGGAAAGCAATAAGTAGCCTACGTAGCAAACTTGTGTAAATATTTGGAAGAACAGTTATTAGTAGATATAGACAAAATACACCTTTTACTAAGAGCTCAAAAAAACAAGGAAATGTGAAGAGACATGATCTCCCACGTCAAGAAGAAGAAGAAGAAGAAGAAGAAGAAGAAGAAGAAGAAGAAGAAGAAGAAGAAGAAGAAGAAGAAGATGGTGGTGGTGGTGGTCGTGGACGAGGAGGAGGAGGATGAAGAGGAAAAAGGAAAATGAGGAGAAAGAGAACAAAAGAGGAAGAAGAAGAAATCGCTGTAATCACTTCATTATCTTGATGACAACATTTAAATTAAAGAAAATGAAAACAATTTTTTATGGACATAAATTCACCCTGTTTATACATTATGTAATTTTTTTTTAATTCCAATGATTTTCATAAGATTTGGTTATTCAATCTTCTAAATTAGGGGCCGGATTCCTTGAGTCAGACATTTTAGGTCTGGGGTTCTCCCGAAGGTTTTACCAATAACAAATGAAACTTACCGGCTGATTAAGTTATCAATTTGAGGTAAATGAGCACAGAAGCAATCGATAAATGATATAATTTTAGAATATCGATTTGAAATATGTTCCCTATCTCGATAGATGAAAAATATTATTGCTTATTGAAGCGTATTACTTGGATTGTCGGAACTCATCACCGGATGTAAGCTAAGCAGGCTAACAAATGTTCTAAACCATCTAATTTTACTAAATGATTCATAAAGCGAATGTCAGTTTATTTTTATATGGCAGAAAACAGAGTCGAAATATTTGAACGTAGTCTGCTGCTAATGAAAAATCTAACTTAGCTCTGTTTTATAATATTACGTTAATATTAATATCATTCTTAGCTTTATCAACTCCAATTAACCACGCATAGGCTTCTTATCAGTAACTTCAAGTAACGTGCACATTAAAGAAAGTGCTGATTAAACAAAAATTTAAATGACTGCTGGAGATAACGTGAAGGTTGTTTTAATCAACGCAAATTTAACATTGTCTTATTGAAAATTTATTGTTTATTTACTTAGCTATGCTTAATTAATTATTTATAATTATTTAAATATAACCTAAAAGGGATTTTTATTTACTCTATCATATTTCGATAAAATATAAAAGCTTTTAAAACAAAAGTGATCGGTTATTCTTCAAGACAAAATCATATCGATGTTCCTATATGACAACCAACCCTGAACAATGTCAAATGGTGAGAATAGCCGGTTCCTTATACGGAAACATTATACAACTGTTAGCTAGACAGTTAATGTCGTTTGACATGTATAATTTTTTCTCTTCGAAAAAGTTTCTTAAGTTCAATAGCTGCCATTGCTCTTTTCAGTACTGATGAACTCTGTCACTCCTAAAGTAATTTTTTAAAGCTTTTTCACCCCAGGCAAGGCTGGAAGCCACTAGCACGCAAGGTGTTACAGAGGATTTGGAGCGAGAGCAAATAGGAGTGTTAGAGGAAAGGATGTGGAGAAGGATAGAGGATAGATCAAGGCAACTCAAGATGTCGATTGACGTTACACTTGAATAGTTGCAGATCATAGTCATCAGGGAAGCAAGAATGAGGAGGAGGTTCCATAGGCGTGAGGTGCGAGATATGAAGCTATTGGAGTAGAAGAGACGTCTACATTTAACAGTGTCAACAGTGAAAGGGTGGGAACGGGATGCCAGCCTCGTATGACGCTTGAATTCATGGAGCCTGGGAACCAGCGATAGCAGCTATTCGTAGCAATTACCATGGAGGTATTTATAAAATAGACACAGAGAGAGGCGACGGTGCGTCTGTGTGAGAGAGACTGCAGACGAGAAGCCAGATCAGGGCCAATTACATTGCATGAGATATCAACATCTTGATTATGTCAATATTTTCTCTTCGAGTTACATGTTCTATCAATGTTAGTTGTTGCTACTGTTAGTAGTGCTAAAGTAATTAGCTTTCTGTTATTTACTAGAGTTCTTTATTTGTGATCCTGTTGCGACAGTCCAAGAGTTTCGATGAAGTTATTATCGGCTACCGAAAATGGTATTCTAGTGAGACGTTTCCAGTTAAACTTAGCTTACAGACACACCACAATCCTACACCCGTTTTTGTTCGATCTCAGACGTTAAGCAACGTCAAACCTGGTCAGTACATAGATGCGAGACCTATTCAGAATACCAGGGGTTGCAAGATTGTATGCGTGGGTGGTGTAATGGATAATGCCTCTGAATTATTAATCGGCGAATCAAACTCCAATTCTCGTTTTTTTCGTTATATTCATTCACGAGTAAATAACTTTGGAAATCCACCCCTTCTCCCTCCATCTATGATTATATAGTATGACTTATATCAAAATAACAATTATTATCGCTAGCAAAAATAAAGTTCTTACAATATAAAAATATTTTCCGTGTTTAAATAACCTGAAAAATGTTGATAAACCGTAGAAAAGGAATATAGCAATGAAACAGTTAAATATGAACAAAATAATCCGATCTTTATACTATTAAAATAAAAATAATCAAAATCTATGATCAGTTATAGTTATTAATATTAATAATAACAGCAGCAACATCAGCAACAATAACAACGATAATAATAATCACCTTGAAGTGGAAATCTCGAAAATGTTGCTCACGAGGGAATCAATAATTACAATTGTAGTTGGAACTCTCAGTTGGAAAAGTTTTCGATAGATTCAGTGAAGGGATTCCTGCCAGCCATTGCCTCAAAGAAGACCACAAATTTGTACTTATAACTGCACGTCAGACATCAGGAAGAGCTGTATTTATGTCAAATGTGTGTGTGATCTTAGGTTTGAACGTTTTTTACAAAAGAAATATGATCAGTGGAAAATGTCATGAAGTCATTTCTGACCCCAGGTCTCTGGCTGAGACCATGAAGGAAATACTACTACTACTAATACTACTACTATTATTAATAATAATAATAATAATAATAATAATAATAGTGCTGTTGTTGTTGTTTTGAAATATTAACTTTAATGTTTGAACTTCAACTGTGTACGTGATCAGGTCAGTGTTCTGTTAATACCAAACATAAGTTCAGATAAAATGGTGATGTTTACACTGTACTTTTATAATATGTTCTTTATTTGTCGGATAGAACCTGAAATGATATGTCTCCCAGGATAGAGCACAAGACATGTAGATATATCTGAAATAAAAAACAAACAAACAAACAAAAGCTTTCCGTAAAAGGAAACACACAGTTTATATACTTGAATGTTTGTTAACTAGAGACAATACCCTACAGATTTGGCGAAGAAGACTAACCTGCAGGTATCATTTATATTCGGTCACATGTTTTCAATTTTGGAGATTCACGTTTCTTTGAAGAAAATATTCAAGTAAATATGCATGTCCTTACTAAGAATCATAAACCTAAATAAAGGATTTCATAATTTTCAATAGATTGGTGTGTCGAGTTCAAATTCCAGACGAGCGGTTGTATTTACGTTGGTTCAAGAAAAATTTAGAAAGCTAGGAATCTCTCACCTCCAATCCAGCAACATACTAATAAGATAGCAAACAGGACACTCTAGTTTTGGTTGGAAACGACTTCTGTAATTAGGCTATCAATTACCTGAAGTAAATTCCTATTATCATTCAAAACATAACAGATAGTGAATCTCTAATGGGGTTGGTCCATGTTCCTATACACTGTACAGGAGTCTACATCTTTGGACACAAACACAAAAAGTATATTGAATAAAAGTATATCATTTTTAGCTTCATTTCGTGATTTTGTCAATATGTCCGAAATTTAAAAAAATGTGACACGTAATATTAGCTTTTACTACTGAGAATTTTAATTTTGCGGTACTGTTTACATCAAGTGCCCACTCATCATTTTACTGATTTGGTGGCAGGTGGAAAAACTGATTTGAGGAGGTGAATCTTGCAAACTAGAAATGCAGGAATCCTACTACAATTGAAGGTACATATGAATGCTTGTTCTATTCAGTATATTTTTTAGTTCTACATTAAGAGCTTTTTAATTTAGGATTAATTCTGTACATGTCTACATTAGTTTAAGGAATGCAGAGATTCTTTCTTCTTTATAATTTCCCACCAACTAGGCGATAATGCCACTAAGGCGCAAGGTCTATATTGGAAATGAAACCGAATGAGAGACTTTAGTGAAGAGAAAGGACAATAAAAGAACATTACGGGAGAATGAAGACGACTACTCAATTTGCATTTAATTTTTTTAAGGAAGAATCTTAGAGTTCCATAGACCAGAAATGCCATAAAAGAAATTATTAGAATCGAACGTACAGTTACATCGATCTATTTCAACAGTAGCGGACAATCTAGCAGTCCGCTAAATTCATGCCGTCTTGGTACCAAGGAGTATAGATCATTAGAATGACTGCAATGAAAATATTTATAGAAAAGTCAGAGGGAGGCCATGTCACAGCGTTGGTAACCTGACTGCAGTCGAGAAGCCAGTTCAGGAACGTCAACATTACAGACACCTCTTTCAATTTTGTCGAAAATCTCGAGATATATAACCGGGTCACCAGACGAGATATGACAAGAATATTCATTATACAGAGGGTGGTAGATTTATAAATGTGCAAGGTGGATTTTTACGAGGAAAATATTTCTGTTACGACACAGTTGACAGACTTACAAAAACACAGCAAATAATATCATACTTTTATATACAGTTTTAAGCAGAAAACCCGTTAAAAACTAAACTTTCATATCGTAAATATTATAGGAATTTATCCTTATAGGTAATTTTCTATTGAAACATTATTTAATAAAAGCATTTGAAACTGGTATGTTAAAATCAAACGTTGAAAGATTATAAAACAAAATCAAGTGTCACCCTAAATACATAAATTAACAAACAATAAACGTCAAACTTAAAAAAAAAGGTTAATCGTTTTTTATCCTCTTTCATCAAAGACTGAAAAAATGTAGACGGAGTTAAAAATATAAAAGCCCAATTACAGGATATATATGTCATTGAAGTTGTATATTTTATTGTAGTTCAAAGTGGTTCCGTGATTTATCAAGTTAAATGTCAGTGTGAAGCCGAGAATGTGGGGCGAATCAACTTGCGGTTTGAGACCCGGATTTAACAACACGTGACTGCCTATATAAAACATAGTGGAGCTAGTTGGAGAAAACGCTTGAATCAGTCAGTTTGTGAGTCAGGGATTGTGCTTCATTTGATTAACAACCAGGGTTGTGCTTCCGAATATGTTGCCGGAATATATTGTGAGCTGTTAAACATTTACGGTTTTTAATAGCTGTTACATCAAGTTTCATCAACTGACTTTGTGCAGGCAGAAAGAAAACACTGTTCGTTCTCCGTGTCTCATGAGTGTGCTGTTAGCCATTATTTTTTCAGTTTTATACTCACTAGGAGCTTATTTGCACCGAATTGTTTGGTTTTTAGCAATAAATTTATTTTAGGTGTGTCTCCTTAATTACATCCGTTTCTATCTTTTTTAGTTTCGGCGTTTTGATTATTGCAGTTCAAATGAATCTTTCGGAAGAAGTGTTGGCCAAAAAGGGTCACTTTAAAAGAATGCGTTCCATCATTTTCAAAGCTCGCTCTCTCTCTCTCTCTCTCTCTCTCTCTCTCTCTCTCTATATATATATATATATATATATATATATATATATATATATATATATATATATATATATATATGTATATATATATATATATGTATATGTATGTATATATGTGTGTCTGTGTGTGTATTAAATAAAAATCATTAAATATGGATGAGATTCAGCTATAAATGTTCCTATTTTGCTTACCGAGGAAGTGCTGGACGGACTTAATATATATTGTCTCTTAGTTGAAAATCTGTATGTGCCTTCCTCGTTACGGAGTCAATTTTCTGACTGTTGGATCTGACGAACTGAGTGTTATTTAACTAATGCTCAGCTATTCCCTATTTATACATATTGACCTATTAATTTAAATCATTCAATTTTCCTTTACGAATAATTGCTGGTCTATGTTGATTAATTCTTAATTACAACCACGGATTCCTTATATTCCTTTATAGCCAGCTTCACAAAAAATTTGAAAATAGTAAACTATGGAATTAATCTAGTAGGTAGAGCATATGTTTCGATCAATCTTAACACTGGTTACACAGTACCAAAATAGGTGGGTGGAGAGGCGAACAACAGTTTTTTCAAATTTTGTAAATAAATCTTGTAATCGTCATAAAGATATTTATTAAACTGATGCTATCAGTAAATTATTTTAAACCGAAAATACTATGACACGTTTTAAATGGTATTCTTTTCCAAATTATTGTTAATAAAATAATTAGATGAAATATATTTGCAAGATTAATTGTCATAATTTTTCTTGAAGGGATAAATTATTCACATTATTCATAATCAGCACAAAAACAATCATTGCTTGAGAAATATAATGTTTAATTATTCTTCATATCAGTCACTCAATTAATATAAAAAACACAAATCACACTTACACGATGAAATCTTGCTCCGTTATCATTTGTATCAGGATTAATTGATAGTTTTCAAATTATATTAAAACAACACTGATCCACTCTTCATTTAAAAACATTGACAAGCCAATGGTAAACTCTTTAGAAAATATCAGACGATTGGAAGGACACACATTGGTGATTTTAGCGAGGACATCACTGCCAAGAGAATACATATAACCTCAGTTAGTAGTAATTCTTTTTAGTATAAATGTGCTTCCATTGATAAAAGTTACGTTAGCTCGCATCTCTTATAATTAAATTCGCCTTTCAAGACAACAAAACCAAACACATTGTGCTATATAAGACAGGAGACATAAAAATACAATATAGACTGCCGGAGGCATCTTTCAAGTTGATCCCAGTGAAGTTCATTTTCTCTCGCGCCCATCTTGCTTGTGTAATCGAAAAAGACACAGTAAAAAAGGAAGAAAATAAAAAGGGGGAAACTTCTCTGCAGCAAAATAGCCGTTGGATCGGAACTAGAAACGAGTTATAGTGGTAGCATGACGGAAGATACTGTAGATACAGACAGAGAAAAAATGGTTATTTTAGTTGCTGGCAAAACCGTAGTCGAACCCAGTAAAAGAATAAAATACCCAAACGAAAGAAAATGTAAAGCCGTCGAAAAGACAACAGCTAACACGAGATAAACAAATTTGAAATTAGCAAAGGTGAGAAGAAAACATTTAACAAGATAATAATTTTAAAATTAGTAAGAATGATTTTGAACTAACGTTATAACAATCTGCATACACTCATATAAATATATAGTGATTGCAACGTCTTACTCAGATCAGTGTACCTCCTCAAAATTCGCATCAACTGTAATGGCTTCCATCTTGTTGATGACTCTTGAAACCAGCATTCGATTTCATAGGTATCATGCATTTATGACATATTAACTCTGTATCCGAGATTGGGTGGATTGGATCTACATTACCAATAACTATCATGTCTACCAGCTTGTGACTATTCAGTCCAGACGATGATCTCCAAACCTTGTTGCAAAAACACAGCTATAGTTGTCAGGATGATGAGGCAGATTAACATAGTTGGCTTGTTCGTGTTTACTATGATAACCTTGTTATGATAACAGATCGTTTACATAACCGACCCTCGGCAACATTATGCGCTCGGCCACAACAAATATTCAAGACTGCGTATTAGTTGGCAAATCAAAGTGATTACCTTTTTAGAGATCAGACTTGATTTAAGCATTCCTGGGTCATTCGTCCTCAACTACACTGTAACCCTTCCTTATAAAGTGCCTCTACTCTATAAAATTTAAAGTCAGTTATTCCCAATGCACCCTATCCATGCGCAACTCATTGAGATTATCCTTCAAATTATATTTAAACCTCATCCTAGGTTTGGTGATAGACGTTTTCAAGTCTTCAGTTCCGCGTAGGAAGGTTATCTGAGGAGCCTGTTATTTCCCATTCTCACAGCCCGTGGAAAGATTATATCGAATCGATTGCAAGATCTGCTGCTAGGACGGTTGGTTCGCTTTATCATGCTAGACAATTTTTTCTCAACAAAATCTATATTATATATCAACATGTCTGCCATTCGTCCATATTTTGAATATTGCTGGGTACATGCGGTCTGATGTTCCTGCTATATATTTAAATATCGCTGATAAAATTCAAAGAAGAATCTGCAATGTCAGTGATCCTAACCTTGCATCTCGTCTTCAGTAATTTCCCCACCGCCGTAAAGTAGGTTTCCTATACTTTTCCTCAATAGTACCTAAAATGTATTATTTAAGCCCATTACTAGATCCGGGTCAATATATCAACATTTTACAGTCTAAATAGTTAAATGTAACCGTACGTTATTTGCTAACGGTTTCTTTTTCGCACTACTCGCATCTGGAACGCTTACCCGGCTTCTTTCTTTACAGTCAAGATTGATGTTAAAAAGTTTAAATCAATGTCAATCGTTACCTTCTGTCCTCTTAAATTATGTTATTTCATTGTTACGTCTCCTTAATAATTGTTTCTTATATACTTTCACAGTCTGGTGACTCACTTGCTTGTTTGTGGTCTTGCTGCATTACTTGGGGTGAATTGATTAAAAAACTGTCATGATGTGTTGAAACATCTGTGCTATCAATAGTAAAATTGTCGATTGGGAATTGACTGAACAAGCAATAAATAAAAGAAGACACACCAGTTGGTAGATTAAGACAGATTAAGTACAACAGAATAAAACAAATCGCCGACCATTAAATGCAGTGTCAATCGTAATATACTGTCGTCTTAATACCTCTTCTTTTATTGTACTTTCTCATTAATAATTGTTTTATATTCCTCGTATTCTCCCACACTCAGTAACACTTTGCGTCTTAGTGGCTTCGTAAGAAATGATTATACATACATACATACACCCCCCCCCCACACACATATATATATATATATATATATATATATATATATATATATATATATATATATATATATATATTGATTACTACATTATTTTATTAGATAGCAGTATTGAGTAGACTCTCTGTCTATATTAACCAGCATATATTTCGTCTACTGGTTCACTTAAACGGGAAAAATTAATGAAGAATATGTGCCCTCCAGCATGATTATTTATATATATATATATATATATATATGTAAAAGAAGATATATATATATATATATCTAAAAGAAGATATATATATATATATATATATATATATATATATATATATATATATATATATATATATATATATATATATATATATGTATATATTCAGTTCATTGACCTACCACTATTGTGCTTAGGAGATTATCAAGGGCTAAAATTAAAGATACATCAGAGTAATGAAATAAGATTATCTCTGGAGATATGGCTATAATTAAAAGCATCCTGGCAAAAAGAAAAACAAATACAAAAGCAAAATTCAAACGTAAAGGAGATAAATAACCTATTTTATGGACTATGCCAGACTGATGTTAACATGATGAAAATCTCTGGAAACGAATATCCTGAAAAGAGTTCAAACAGAATCAGTAAGAAGGTCGCTGTCAATGTCATTATTATACAAGGAAACATGTATATGCTTTGGGTATACGCTAAAAAAGGAAACAATAACAGATGGAGTAATAGGTTGCTTTATTACTGTGGAAAGGATAGAAATCACAGAAAAGTACAGACATGGATGGTATAATTAGAGGCAATGTCTCAGTAAGTGTCAACATGGAAGGATTTGGGAAAGGTTTTTACTGCATTAGACTAGCAAGGGACGACGACGACGACGACGACGATGATGATGATGATGATGATGATGATGATGATGATGATGATGATAGTGGTGGTGGAGTAGTGTTACGGTTGATGATGACGAATTTGATGATGGCGGAGATGATTATCGATTTCAGTAAATTCAATACTGTAATGGCCTACAGAAAAATAATTTTAAAATATCAAAGAAAACATATTAATATGATGTACATAAAAGCATATGACCGATGATGAAACGTGATGCAGCGGTCAGTCTATCAAAAGAAAATCACAGTCACATGTAAAGTATGAAACCACGATTTGCTTACAACCGAAAATGATGATTAAAACCGCTTAAAGAATCCTTTCCGTTTATCTATCTATCTATCTATCTATACATATATATATATATATATATATATATATATATATATATATATATATATATATATATATATATATAGATATTAGGTCTATTGATCCAGTCTTACGTCTAAAACTTGTTGGCTGCTTTAAGCCTGAAGATTTTAGAGTTGATGGCAAGTAAACAATTTTGACATCAAACCCCTAGGCATCAAATCGATCTGCACTCTCCGTCATTTCTTCTCCTCCCTGTCTCAGGTTAGTTCTTAGTGTAAAATCTGATTTCAGGTCATTCGGCAAGAGGAAAAGCATCAATAATTCTACTATAAATCACTTTTCGTTTCTCTTTATGATAAAAAAAAGTAACTGGGCAGCCTTTCTATGCAGTGACGTTTTGCCTCGAGGCAGAGATTATATTAAATCCTTTTGTTTTATATACGTCAGGCGCATCTGCAGATATTACTTTTTCTTTGTTTTCTTTGTTTTGCTACTAAGCTCTGCTAAAGAAGATAGATTTCTTTTTATCTACTACGGGCGGAACACTACCTGACCAATGCGAAAAGAAACATTTTGAAATCATTTCCTAATAAGATTCACGAAATTTACCGAATATACGGTATGGAAATTTATTTTTTTTTTACTGAGTCACGTCAGAGTAAGTTAGTATTTAAGTCTTAATGTTTGTGCTGATTTTCGTTCACGTACCTCCGTGAAGGAGAACTCTGGTAACCATGAACAATAAATATCGTTGTCGATTTTGAGAATCGGACTAAATATAGATTCATTGCCAGTATTTTACCCTGGAATATTTTGATAGCAACTTACTGATGAATATGTCAGACCTGGATCGAAATGGTCAATATTTTAATTATTAATTTGGAAATATTAATAGTGAAAAAATATTTTTATAGAAAATACACACACACACACAGACGCAAACACATACGTACGTACATATATATATATATATATATATATATATATATATATATATATATATATGTATATATATATATATATATATATAGATAGATAGATAGATAGATAGATAGGTATGTATTCCATATATATATATATGTATATAAGAGGAAGAGGTTATAATACTTCCAACGAGAGAAAAGTGTGTATATTAAAAAGAAGAGAGAAACCGCAAACGTTTTGGGTTTTAATGTGGATTTTTTAAAAAAATGTTTTATTTTCCATAATTTCGCTACACGCGTTTCCGGTCTCGTGACCGTCATCTGGCAAAGGGTGGAGATTTCCATATGTCATGAAAAATAATTAATTTTTTTCTCTTTTATGTTTTTCGATGTTAAGTATTCTCCATATGAGACATTCTCTTTTTTTGTATTAGTGACCCAAAGAGAATTTCTCATATCTAGAATATTTAACATCGAAAAACATAAAGGAGAAAAAATTAATAAATTTTTAATAATATGTGGAAATCTCCACCCTTTGACTGATGACGGTCACGAGACCGGAAAGCCGTGTGGCAAAACTATGGAAAATAAAGCATAATTTTTTAAAAATATCCACATTACAACTAAAAACTTTTGGGATTTCTCTCTTCTTTTTAATATATATATATATATATATATATATATATATATATATATATATATATATATATATATATATATATAATTTGTGAATTTAGGCAGCAATCCTTCTTTCATACACATTTCATTGAATACCCTAGACAAGTTAGTTTTTTAAAGTATTTCTCATGCAATCTACTATTTTACTTTGTTACATATATGTATTTAAATAATGTTTTCATTTTTCAAAACAGTGTCAATATATCGTTTCCATGTTCGTAGTTGATATTATTGAGTGTTGTTTTTTTTATTATTAATAAGCCTTCCATTATTTTTAGCATTTTTGCATATAGATGATGCTATTACATTAGTGTTATCAACAATTATGTTATGAATAGTGCCCGGTAGGTCTACATGAATATTTAAATGAGATCTAATTGTGCTATGGTCAGAAATGTGTAGAGTAAGTCTTCGTGTCAAACATGTTGTAGTATGGTCTATGTAATTATTTACTAATTTTGATTGATCAGGAGTACAATTCCTTGATGGACATTTAAATTCGTAAATAATATTTGCCATATTATAGATATATAGATAGATATTTAGATAGATATGTATTCTATAAAAATATATATGTACTCCATATATATGTACTCCATATATATATATATATATATATATATATATATATATATATATATATATATATATATATATATATATATGCATGTATTGGAGGCACAGTGGAGTAGTGGAGAGTTGCTCGGATTACAGTCGAATACATTACACCCACTTACTTGCTAATTGCCATAGGAAAGTTATAAATCCCCTTCATCTCTCCATCTGTTGGTAAATAGCAGGAAAGACTGGGTTCTATAGCTTTGGTTGACAACTGGTGTAGAAGAAGGCCAACTCTGATTTAAATCCATAGACCTCCCCCCTATAATAAAATCACATGAGCTGATGTCTGGCTATCGCCTCCTAGGAACTTAGCTGCTTGACCCTCATACGTCGAATACAACCATAGAGTCCACTATATATATATATATATATATATATATATATATATATATATATATATATATATATATATATATATATATATCCTGAATATGACAGACTGTGACAGTTTTATGATTTTTTGTTAATTTATTGTAGCATTCAAAAATTATTTCCTTTTTTGGGAGTAAGGTCTATTGCGCGAAGCGCGTTCGGACACTTCCTTAACAATTTTCAAAGTGTTAATTGTAATTTGTTGCTAATTTCATTGTTGCTAATTTTGATGCTAATTTCCTTTCACGACATTCATTTAGGATATAATTGTGTGTTGCATATTGTCTTCTAGAATATTGTCTTCTAAACTGACAAGCGATGCCCTGAATGTTGTAAAATAGCAGTTGTAAACACTTCCTAAATTGAGCTAATCTAAATATTTCTCAGAGAATATTTCTGTGTGAACTCAAACAGATAAAACAAATATTAATTAACAATAATTTTTCCAACTACATCATCGATAAAAAAATAAAATTATTCTTAGAAAAATTATTAGACGCCATTACTAAAAACACAATGCAGCAAAACATTAACATATTTTAATCTAACCATATGCACAATAATTACAAAAAGACGAATTTGCCATGCGAAGAATTATTAAACACCATATTTCAGTTGTAAATCACGGTAAAACGGGTGAAAATGCCTGAAGAGAAGGCTGAAGCGCTTTGGACAAGACACAACGGCCAATTTTTACACCCCTTTAAATACATCAAACGCAAAACGTAAGGAATAGTTGATATTTGATAAAATGCGTGGCATAGATTTATATTTTGGTAAAATTGAATAACGGTACTCTGAAATATTTTATTTCTAAATTCTTTATCTATTAGGTTGGTGCAAAAATAATCTCGTTTTCTCACATGAATTTGAACGTCAAAAAACGACATTATTTTTGCACCAACCTGATATCTATCTAGCCCTCTCTTTCTTTTTATCTCTCTCTCTTTATATATCTATATATATATGTATGTATATATATATATAACAAAGAATACCAAATACATTTAGTAGATAATTGATGTACAAGAGTCAAACATATTATCTTAGATTTTGCTATTTCCTACAGCTATCTGATATATCATTTTTTTTGCTGACGCTGAACCCTCATAATGTCGTGAACTCAAGAAGAAGTTGCATACGCAGTAGAATCATTCTTCACCAGCCAAAGGTCCATTGTTGCAGCACAAAGGAAGTTCTGACAGTATTTTGGAAAGCGACATACATCAGACCGAAAGGTGATGGTGCGTGCTGTTACAAACTTCGGCGAGACAGGCAATCCTGTGTTTGTAATTACAGACTGAAGTAGTGAATGTTCTTTTCGAGGTGGGGAACATCATATGAATGTAATATTCAAATCTCATATAGTATGTTATATAGTGTACATCAGTAATATAATAAATATATTTGGTACTCTATGTTATGTTAATAATCCAAAATAGTTGCATTTAAATTGTGTGCCCTAATTATGGTACACCCTGTATATATTCAAACAAGTTTGATTAAAAAGAATGGGCTAGTTGTGTTTGTTTAATTTTTCTTTATTTATTTAATTCTTTATAATATTTTGTGATTGAATTACTGGATAAAATATGACACAATATGTACATGGGACCGTTTATACACAATTTCCAGAAGAAGCCTAAAGATCATGACATGTGTGGACCCAAACCTTGTGATTTAAATTAGCTTTACGGAACTGTTCGGAATCCGTAGACCGTTGTGATAGCACAGAGTGGCATGTCATCTTTGAGCGTACTGGCGTTGTCCAGATTGCTGATCATGAGAGATTTCGGGCTCTCTACCAGAAACTGCAACTTATACTGGGGAAGCATATTAAATATATGTATCAGTCAAAATGTCGTTATTTACAATCATTATTATTATTAACCAATAATTACATTACTGACATCCATTCTCACAGGGCGCCTGACATGATGAGGAAATATATACCCAAACCTTTACAGTCTCATATTACGATCAGCGTCGTTCGATATTGATCTCTAGGAAAATGCTTGCATTAACTGAATCATTAGCAATATTTGCAGGAAAAAAAAACTCTGCTTTAAAAAAATAATTTCACTCCTGCCCCCAAATGTCTGGTTCATTGTAATTGCTGTGTCGTATTTTCCGCTATACTTCAGCATTTCCTTAATAAAGCAATTGTTTCTTTGGTCACGTGTATATTTTTTAATCTCGAAGTAAATATTGTAATTTAAATAATCGAGAACAAACTAGTGTGCTCGCCAGTGAACTTGGGTCCCTCTTTCTCTCAATAGAATTTGCATTCTACCGGCAAAAACTTCGATACGCCTAATAATTCTTCTTCTTTTTTTTTTTTTTTGGAATGCGTGTGAACGAAGTCAAATATTTGTCGGACACAGTGAACCAGTAATTAAGCTGTATTCATCGTCGGAGCTGAACCTTGGGTCGATATCGTCTCAATTAGCTATAAATTGATGGCTTATTAGAGGACGTAGAGCTTGTTTACCCGGTGATGTGTGTCGAGGCGGGATCACATAGCCGTGTCCTGGGGGTCTACTTAGAATAAGTATAGAAAAAAACAGTGAAGCCTACTTCATCGCCCGTGTTCGCCTCCGTCGATATAAGTACACAAGAAAGAGTTACATAAAACGGCTCTACAGATGCAGAATCACGCTTACTAGACAGCTATTTGCAATCTTGGTTGTTTGGTACGAACATTACTTTTATTCTTAGCAACTTTTTTTCGAATGTTTTAACGATTGCCGCTTGATTAAGTGAAGCTACGTCGACAGATATCGATGTGAGAACATCGTAACCTTTATCGGCACATAACGTGAAATCGACGAGCTGTGTTCAAATTTCAGTTCAGCTTGTTATGTCCACTTCCCTATTATATATAAACGCCATGGAAACATCTATTCTAACTGTGGCTATGGGATAAATAGTAGTCTAGTCTAGGCTCCATAGTCGTAGATGCCAACCCGCGTAAGAGAAAGTGATTTTCTGATCTCAAAAATACAGGAGAATATAATGGTCAATAAAGCCACTGCCTTTGACAATAAGTTATCACAATCTATATAGATAAACTTGTAGCCTCTGCCTGTTTGTTATCGAACCCATCCTAGGGTTTTGGAGATAGACCTCGATAACCATATATATTCTGAAACTATATTACCCATGGTACTTGGATAAAGTGTATATCATTTTGATCAAAAGGGATATCCAGATGGGCACAAATCCCAAATTATTTTCCCTTTAATATAAATTAAATTTAAATGTGTACAAGGTAATCACTGCTAGGGTACTAGGATAAGTATATTTCATTTTGATTGAAGGAGATCTCCGGGGAGGGGGACACAGACACCCTACTGATTTTCCCCTTTGATTTGAATTAAATTTAAATTTAAACAAATAAATGACATATATGAAATAAAGGAGAAAACCAGAAGATCGAGGTCACATCTGCAAGATCAAAATCAAACAATATGTACATCAAGTTGAGCAAGAAATCATCAGTCAGTGGGTATTGCCTTACAATACAATTGTCATATAAATGTTGAAATCTGCTCATCAATTCATTCAATCAAGTATTGCATCAAATACATGTCACAGGGGTCAGATCAAGCGGTTTTTGCAAACACATCCAACTGATTAAAAAAATCAGTGGGGTGTGTTTCACACAGCTTGATCTGACCCCTTTGATATTTATTTGATGCAATACTTGATTGAATGAATTGATTCAGGAATTACTTTGATTTAAATTAAATCTACATTTAAACAAAGGAATGACTTCTCTCCAAAATATAGAAGGAGAAACTCAGAAGATGGAGGTATCTCGGGAAGATCGTTGAGTAATATTGAAATACATCATTCGCTGGTAATTCAGGTAGTTCACAGATAACGACGATAATGAGAATCAGGAAGAGACATAGCCTTTAGGTAAAACATTACCGCAAAAGAAGACATCGGCTAACAAATAGAGTCATCTAAAGATCACATGAAATAAGTAACCGGAATAAACAGTCAAAGTTATAAAAGATAAAAGCAGTTGCTGGCATATTGAAGAGAAGCTGGCCTTCATAAAAGCAGTATTGTTTTGAATTTGAGAAATTATATCAGCATGGTACTGATAACATTGTGATTATGTGTTTCCCTATAAGGAAACATTAGCCATTCAATGAGTGAACAGTTATCATCGTACCGAGAAAAGTGTTAAAACATCATTGTTCGAAAGCATACATTAGAATTGTAAATTGTTTGAATGAAGATTAATCGAAAGTACTATTATAGAAAATGCTAGTTATTCCAAATACCTATTTTTGAAATACGTATGTGATCATGCTTTGAGAAAGTCAATACTGATGTACCTAGAACTACTAACGCCCTTGATGAATTGCACTGAGCTTTTCCAGCAAGTGTCATCCCATCTGCCCACGATATGGAAATTCTTAGACGCTTTTAAAAGAGAACAGTACTTGCAAGAAATACATATTGCACAATTAAGTGTAGGTTGTCAAAATAACAAGAACGCCAAGTAATATGGCGATATAAACGGAATTAGTATGCGCGAAACGTTTAGATTCCAGAAATTCGGCGATTTTGAATTGAGCGGTGTCATCATGATTAAGAAATTGTATGTCTTTATTAAACAAAATGAAATTAAATGGCTTCTAGGTATTATCGATTCGCGGCACACCAGTAATAATTCCGCGGCACACTAATGTGCCGCGGTACAGTGGTTGGGGACCACTGTTCTAAGTGATAGCTGCCTCCAAATCAGCAATGATGCGTGAGTTACCCTGGTAGATGTTTTCCTTGATGAACGCCTAAAGAAAGTGGTATGGTCCAGTTTCCTTGTACCACGGTGATGGTCCAAGGTAGAACCAATGGAGGATAACTCGAACACAGGTATGGAATAACACAGATATATTACAAACAGAATATGTACAAAAGAAGTAGAAGTGTTAGTAATAACAATCAGGTTAGGTTAGAGAGAACTATGTTGTCTCGAAGTATCACTATTCCAATATATTACAGTAATCGTCTGACGCGACTCTGTGACTGACTGACTCTGTGACTAACTGACTGACTCGCTGACTCTGTGTCGATATTTAACAACACTCCCACGTGTGTCGAATGTGGCACAAGGCCGGTTTAATGTGTCTCCCCGAGCCCGTAGGCTCGGCCAAATATATGCCCATTAGAACCCGTATAAATGGGTTCAGGGACTGTCTACCTCCCCGGACGAAACCTTGCCCTGCGGCAAAGCCTCGTCCGAGTTTCGCTGACTCTGTGTCTGATGCTTCCTCTTGAGGAGCAGTATTTATGGTGTACGGAATAGTCCATTATCTATTATGGGTAAATTCCCATAACAGAAAGAAATGTTGGGGTGTTCAGGTCAAGCGCAGAAGATAGACATTCCACTTCAGCTTTGCAGTTGATGAGACATTCCCCAATCTTTTCACTCTGCCATGCCATGATAGCATTAGCAGTGTGCGGAGGAACACCGTTCTGGTGGAAGCACTATTCCTC
Organism: Acanthosepion esculentum; assembly: GCA_964036315.1. Classification (NCBI taxonomy): domain Eukaryota; kingdom Metazoa; phylum Mollusca; class Cephalopoda; order Sepiida; family Sepiidae; genus Acanthosepion; species Acanthosepion esculentum. The sequence continues at coordinate 40,338,579 of OZ038480.1, forward strand.
CTCATCAACGTCCTCACCCTCCTCGATGCATCCCATTTGAGAGTCCGCTGCATTGTTTGAATAATTGCGAAACACTCTGTAGATATGAATGTCTAGATTTCAGGAGGCTATTTAAGATATATGTATCGATTTTTTAAGTTAATATTTTAGTTTTTTAACATCTTGCATTGTTAGACAAAAGTAACCCGAGCTTAGCCTATTCTATTTTCAATGTCCTTATCCCTTTTAATAAACTTTTTATGTGTTCCATATAACAATGTATTTTAAGTATGTAATGATTATTCATTCAAAAGTCCGACTTTTTATGTGGGTTCTTTGGTATTTTTCATCATTGCGTCCATTCCTATTACAGGTCATACAGATTCTGTCTGGGGAAAATTTGAACACTACTTATTGGCTCAATCATATACTAATGTTCACACAGTACAAGACCCAGGACTCAAAAATAACCTGTTGTGTTCTATGTGTGTAATAAATATGATAAATTATATTCATGGTGTTATGCAGGAAATATAGCGGTTAACCATAGACTTGGTGAGGTAAAGATTGTCTTGATTGGGTAAACATTCCACCCGGAAGCTTTTCCAAGAAGCGGCATTTCTTGGGAAGAAGATGCCAGATTGGCACTTAGTTCTTACTGTTGAAATAAGAAGGGAATGAGGATGATTCACATTGGCGTACGTGACATAGTGCATCCCAGATGTACAGGTCAGGGGACAAGGGCATAAGGAATGTAGCTCCTCGAAACACGGCATGGAAATATCTATAGATCACCGAAATGCTCACGACGTATTGTCTCTGTGAAATGGGTTGTGGAATGCAAAATAATTCATCACCCACAAAGCCGTGTAATACGTTTTCGAATCCCATCAAGACAGAAAAGAGAGGATTTGACAGCCCCAGACCAAATATGGCAGCAATTATAACTTCGTTTTCAGTATGATCTGGCTTATGTAGAAAATAGAATATAGCAGGGGCGTCAGATAATGCGTTTAAATCTCCCGAAAAAATTTTTCAACATGTTTAGCAATAGACATGTTTCCTCAAGAATACCATGGCCCAGTAGATAAAGACGTTAGTTAAATCCAGTAACAGGACCCAAAGAGTGTGACTTCAATACCCGGTTAAGGCAGTAGAAAACTTGGAGAGGGGAATTAGCAGATAACTGATAACTGTCATCCATTATACATGGCACATGGAACTAGAACAGTCTACCCCAGTGAGCGAAATAAAGGGTTCAGTTCGACATTCCAACCAACTGAAGAAGGCTGGAGCGTACAACGGCCGAAACGTTGTAATAAATATGGCGACAAAGATGAGGACAATAGTGAGAATAATGTGAATAGTGTACATAATACCTCATCTCAGACATATAGACAGATACTAATGTTTAGCAGAAGATCTGATAATATGAGTTCCACGAGGCCTGGGGTTTTTGTCCCAGTTGACAGGGGCATCTTTGAGAGTAAACCCATCCATCATGATAATTGAATGTTCTGTGTTTCCACGTTTGTAGTGGACGATACTAGTTAGGTTTTCGGCTCTATTGAATTTTACAACTCATTGAACCATCTGGCCTAGGTCAACGGAGAGAAGAGAGGCTGAAATATGACCATCCATATTTTTATATTATTTAGTAGTAATATATTTGAATATAAGCATATATATAAATTTAATAATTTTAATTATTATTCATATTTAGTTTAAATTATTACTCAATAATGCAAGTTCATGTAATAGAATAGTAGTTTGCTAATTTTGCGCTTTTGAGAAAAAAAACTGAAAGCAGATTTCTCGATTTGTATATTGGCAAACGTTTTGTTATAAGATACATTTTGTTAATAGCGAGACCCTGTTTTCGAAAATAAGGTTTAATATTTCTTCTATTGAACGGAATTCAAAATTATATGTGTAGTATTCTCTAACTCGAAGTTTCCTGACATTTTCGACACGAGATCTCCACAATATGCGAGCTATGCACAAGCATATATATTTGCATCTTATATATATATATATATATATATATATATATATATATATATATATATATATATATATATATATATATATATATATTGTGTGTGTGTGTGTGTGTGTACTTAGGCAGCAATTTTTCATTGATGCATGTTTCGTTAATATAATATAGATTCGATTTTCGGTTCCGTGTCTCGTATACACGAGTTTATCGTTGATTTGAAATTTTTCATGCAACAAAAACAGACTATCATTATTGTTTTTTCTGTGCATTGTTTAATATATTGGAATGTAATTGTCATCTTTGATAATCGCTTATGTAAGCCGAAAGCTTAGATAGGATTAAAACGTTTATCAATATGGTGATTTCCTTCCGTCTTTCAATGATAATGTTATTAAGATTATCAGACAATATAAAAGAAACTTATTTAAAATAAATAGACAAAACTTGTCTATATTACTTAATGAAACATGCATCAATATATATATATATATATATATATATATATATATATTGACAGCTGACTCATGACACGAATATCGTCTGATACTTTCGAAGGCGGACACGTTTTCTGAAAATATGATGTTTTTTACCCTGAAATGGCTGGTTTTGTCAGCTCGTATGGATATATGGCTGACCTCAATTCTAATGAACATCTTGGAGCCTCTCTGACAATGCCTTCTGACAATTTCCCCCCTAATTTTGGGAAATGACAGAAGCATTCAAGACTTCATCCTGATGTTTCGAATGTATTAATAATGAATAAAAATACCCAGAAACTTCATTCGGTCTTGAAGAATTTTGCCTTTTTTTTGCTGAAGAACAATCGATTAAATATACTGATTGGACATTGACTTGGTGTTAATTTCAAGATAAATTTACCGTTTTGAGACAAAATAAATAGAATCTCTGTCTATTTAGTCTACAAATGGTGGGCTCTAAATTAAGACAGTTAATAAAACATATTGAGTAAGTTTTGAACCGGGTAAATACGTCGTCCTAGTAAAGTGGAAACGAAAATTTAAAATAACCTGGTAATAAATGTAAATATATTTGTAATGTTTCGTTTTAAAATTGGTTATATTTTATTTGTGCTGAAACAAACAGTGATCAACGATTTTTTTTCAATTCCGTAAACATTCATTAATTTAAATATATGAATATAAAAATACGAAAGACGTTAGTTTGAATCCATTTTAAGTAAACTTAGGGATTTCCTTTTTTTATTTGTAAAAGGCAAAATCGTTAGATTACGCATTCGGTTATATGACTACAAGTAGTTGGTTTTAAACAGATTTTTTTTAGATCTTTAAACAAGAATTTTTTTTTGTCCAGGTAACTAATAGCATGCGAGCCAAGTGAGCTAGATTCAGCTAGATTTATTCTTTTTCTTTGAGGAAGTATGTTAGCAGAATTCTCAATAGACTCCTGCCTTTGTTGATGAAATTAAATTTAGACATTTTACCTTCTATCTTTGTTCATGTTTTACCTTCCGTTCATAGAAGCACGTTCCGCTGTTTCTCCTGCCTTCAGGATGACATGATAATGTTGAATTCCCTTGCCCTCTTTCGTATTGTATCTTGGAATTTTCCACTCTCTTTTATTCCTGATTATACGTAAACATTCTTTGTTGTTCTTATTTAACCGATGACTACCTTGTTGCTTACATATTCTGCCCAAAGTCTGAACCACATCTCAACTGCTTACAATCCCCTATTCATCTGTTAAGATATTGACCAGTAGCCACTGACATATAGGTGATTAGATATTACTTAAGTCTTCAGCAATATTTGGCTTGTTTCCAATGGTATTTTCTTATCACTTAATGGTTGCTTATTTTATGGAAAACATCTTTCATCCCTCTCCTGTGCATTACATTTCACTAGCACACATACTAATAGTATGATACTAATACCAAGCTAAATTTCGGTACCTACGTGATTCTTAAATCCCTGACGACAATAAGTGAACGTCAATAATTTCATTTACATTTTGAGTTTCATTTCGGGAACTGTGCCACTGAGGTTTGTTCTTGGCTAAAAGCCGGCATCGATGCTTTGGAAATACCAGATGGAATGAAAATCTTCTTGTTTCTCATCTGTCTTTTCAGTCGCTATAGCCTATAAGAATCACTTTTTCTTTCGACTATACCAACGAGAGAATTCCGATAAACTTGAAAGCTATGCCGATGACAAAAATATTTACTTCTCTCTTTAGTTGTAAATTTGATCCATTTGATTCAAACTGACAGCTGATCTATAACGCCAAATATATTGTTTACTGTGGCAAGAAATTACCTGTTAATTTTAATACATTGCGCCTCGTCGGGCTAACTTTTACTGCTGACGTAAAGTGAAATGAGTATATTGAATCAATTTCTAGATATGCTGCTGTGAAAGTTTTTTCACTGTGTCGTTTAGACAAGTTTTCACGCCAGAATTTACCTTAAATATTTATAAGTCGACGATGTGTTCATGCTCTTGAAAAAACTGCCATATCTGTCCTAATGTTTCCTCTATACATTTTGAGATTCTTGATAAAATCCAAAGATGAATATGCAATGTAATCGATCCTGACCTGGCATCCCCACTTCAGTTCTTTTTCTCGCCGCTGTAACATAGCTTACTTTAGACATTCTCTTTAAATATCTTTGTAGGAATTTTTCTGATAAGCGCTTCACTTTGGTACATGAAATTTAAGAATTTAAACGGTGTAGTCTGTTATGTTTTATCATTTTACAGTCGAAATTGCGAGATGTAACCGTAACCTCAGCGCTAACATTTACGATATAGTAGAGATTTACAGAACTACGTAAGATGTAATTAATGCTACAAAAAATAAATGAAAAGTGAAAATGACGCTTCAATTACTTTTAGAAATGAATGCTGTAAATGAGTAACAAACATCTCTCTATATATAATACTTCCAACGCATCTCTTACAGTTTTTCTTTCATCATTTTTCATTGCTTTTTTTCCTTTTCTATTGTCAGGTGTAACACAACAGACCGACGTTCTTTGGGTATAAATACATTTATTGGTTTTGCAAAAGTTTTCACCTATATTGTTCTTATATTAGGCAAAATTGCTAGAAAACAACCCCTATTTCATATATATTCTAATACGTAAATACCACACCACTGGTACTGGGCCAGAATTATGTATAGATCCGTTCAGATATAGATTTTCGTTGATTGTTTATGAGTTATGTTTGTGATTCTTTTCATATTTTCACTCATCATTTAAAGATATTCAATCAGTCATTTATGTGCAATGCTTGAAACACGCTTAGGCGATCAGGTATCTTTCGACTGACGAGGTTGATTTTTTTTCCGCAGTAGTTTGCCATTTCTTTTTGCGGTAGACCAATTGTCATCCAAGTCTGTCCAGTCTGTCCTTCTATTTACTCATAACTGCGTTGGAGGGGAAGAGGATTCATAGGTTTCCCAAGGGTGTTAGCACGTCGGTGAATCTAATGGATTCGACTGGAATTCGAACTCGGCTCATCGAATCCTGAATCCGAACCGGTATACATTACGCCACCGTGCCCGAAAGAGAAGCGAAATTTAATGAAGAAGAATGAAAAATACTCTTCATGGAGAATATTATTCTGATGTATTTGATATACTTTAATATGCTCTCGTGAAAACCGGGTCAAGGTTGCAAAGTTCGGATGTTTAACACGTTCGCAGAGAATGCAACGAAGTTGAGTTGTATTTTCTTTAACGAGTAGCTGATTAGAAGGAGCAAATATCGATTTATTCATGCACAGAAACGGTGTTACTGTTTTACGGAGAAACCAAAAAGAATCAAAAACATATTTTACGCAAATTCACGTAAACAAAGCTAACAATGCACTCAAAGCATACGTGAATATATATATATATATATATATATATATATATATATATATATATATATATATATATATATATATATTAATATATATATATATATATATATATATATATATATATATATATATATGTATGTGTTTGTGTGTGTGTGTGTGTGTGTGTGTGTGTGTGTGTGTGTGTTTTAACGACAGAAATATTAAAAAATTAAAATCTTCAGACACACTGGTTTGTATATTAAGATCGTTTCTTTTTTATTATTATTTCAGTTAGATACTTCGACAAGTTTCGGGCAACATGGCCATCATCAGCAGAAAAAATATTCTGTTTTCTAGTAGCAGTGTACTACAAAAATGAATGTCTTGATGAGAAAATTAACTTTTGTCTGTTTATTCATTTGTTTTTTTTATTGATTTTAATTTTTAACATGAATTTTGGTCACAACTTGTGTTGATCAAATCTCTCTCTCTCTCTCTCTCTCTCTCTCTCTATATATATATATATATATATATATATATATATATGGGGGTTTATGTTTGTTGGTTTGTGCGTGCGTGTGTGTATCTGTGTGTGTATGTGTGTGCGTGTGTGTAAAGATTCTCAAGCAGGGTCTATATGGGGAAGAGACAAAATGAATAAAATGAGAAAAGAGAAGTGGAAAAACTCTACGCGTTTTTTCCTCAAGGCAATATCGGATTTGTTATACTACGCGTGTTTATATACAATGACGAGGATCTTGTTGGTTATAAAGGCTTATAAATTTAAGAAAGTTCATGAATTTTCATGAGGTGGTTGAAATGTAATTCAAATCATTTGGAGGAAGCAAATTCTCATAATTTAAATTCTGGTATAAAGGAAAATGAGCGAATAATAAAAAAAAGAATAAGAATATTACTTTACACTCACACACACACACACGCGCATACACACAAACATATATACATACATACATACATGCATATATATATATATATATATATATATATATATATGCGTGTGTGAGTGTGTGTCATTGTAAGTGAGTGTGATTGCGTGTATGTAAATGTGTGTCGAAGTGCGTGAATGTGCTTTTGTTAGATACGCACCTTAAAACAGATTTTCTTCTAAGTTTCCTCATTTACAAATAAACTGATTTCAGTGTTGTTCTAGCATATATCAAATATTTGACAGTTTAATTTTCAGAGAAAAATATAGTTACAAAGTAGGTGTCAGGATACATACTTACTGATTCATTTCGTTTGTTCAATACCACGGATATTTTGTCCATTTATAAAATGTCTGTATGATTTTAATGACTTTGTTTTCTTTATCCACATTAGATATAACATTCTATATCCCGTCTCTTATTTTCCAACCATACCCCGTTCTATTCCGGGTAGATCTACTATTAATGTTAATGATTATTATGCAGGTATTTTTTGTGTATTTTTATATCACTTATTTAAAAAAGACTGAGAATCTCAGGCAATAATTAAAGGAAATGAATGTAAATCCAAACAAATTTTCAACCATTGTTATTTCAAAATTAAATTGCTTATGTCTTGTCAGAAAAAAAAAAAGATAGTTTTGTTTTAATTTTACATTAACAAAATGTTTTTAAGCCAGTTTTCAGAAATAGGTTTTACGTCTGATCGAGTTTGATATTAAATCGTATTTTAGGTAATGCGTGTTTTTTTTTCGACAGTAAAGTCTATTTTCTTTATGTGATTTGTTCAATTTCAATTTCCAAAAGGAAAAAAATGAAAGAATTAAATTTATTGTTGATGCAGAAAGTTTGTACTAGTTTCTAATTTGGACATTTAAAAAAAATATTAATTACTTTCTGAAGTTTTCCAGTGAAGGGCTTGATAAAAGGACAGAGTATTCTCTTGAAATACCATTTAAACTCTGATATAAGTGCAGTATACATGCTTAGTAGTGCGTGTGATATATTGTCAATACATTTTGGATATGTATGTGTTGTGTATTCCGGGATGAAATCCGGTATCAAATAACAACAAAAGCCAACAAGAAATACATTTATTAACGTAATAATACACACTGGTAATACAGGTTAGTAATTCCAGGAATGCGGGTTAGTCGCAAAATATATATACAGTCTTTGATATCGACGTATCGCTGTATGACTTCTTACTGAGTCTACGGGTTCGTTACTGTGACTCTTGCCGCTAGGTTATTCTACCGACCAACTCAACGTTCCAGTACTACTGTCCGACTTGACTTAACGTACTATTACTCAGTCCGGTATTCCGTGGTAGTAGCATATATATACCTTGGGTGAGTCCATTTGTGTAAAAAGAGGAGAGCCCCACAATAGTATAAAACAAATTAATAATTTTATATGTTATTTTTATTTCAAAGAAAATAAAAAGAGAGAAAAAAACGTACGACCACTGTGACTGTTATTATTATTATTAGTAATAGTATTATTATTAGTAGTAGTAGTAGAAGTAGAAGTAGAAGTAGTTGTATTATAAAAAAGAAAAAAATTACTTCGATTCAACAGATCGTATTTTCATGAGAACATTTACCAAAAATGACGATGTATAGGAAACTTTTCTGCGATGTTTATTATTTTATTGATAACCTTTTTTTTTGTAGACCGTACAATTACAATTTGTCCCGAAAATTGTGTTCAGATTTTTCAATATAGGAATAAAGTTATTTTTTAATGTTATTTTTTACTCTCAATTTAATATATCAGATATATAAAAAATTAATAAATATGGCAAATTTTCCAACATTTTCACAGTAACTGGGGTCATTTTGTTTTTCACGTGATTTTGTACATCTGTAGTTGCAGAGTTAAGACCTTATTAAAAATATGCATATTATTCATAGTTCCATGAGTGAACCCTTTCTACCTTATATCAGAATGGCTGATTCTTTCCCCCCAGAAGAGGGACTGCTTGCACCAAATCGGGATAACCGTTTCCACTGCTATAGAATAGATTAGATTGAATCAATTTCTAGATCTGCTACCAGGTAAGCTGGTTCACTGTTTTGTGCTAGACAATTTGTTCTAGCCAAAATCTATCATACATATTTATCAGTCTACTATTCGTCCTTGCTTTGAATATCGGGCAGTATATGACCTTGTGATCCTGTTATATATTTAGACACCCTTGATAAAATCCAAAGAACAATCTGCAGTATAACTGGTCCTGAGCAGTCATCTCGGCTTCAGTCACTTTCCCACCGCCGTAATGTAATTTCCCTGTATCTATTCTATATATAATTTCATGGTAAATGCCCTCATGGGTTTTCTATGACAACTATACTTTAATCGCTGTACTAGATTGACGGCAAGGGTTAAGGGTCCTGGGTAAGACGATAAACTACATCCAGCAGCAAGGCCACTGATCAGGAGGTTTTGTGGAGCGTAAAACCACCTCTTAATTGCTGGTGTTCCCAGGTCCACCCTGACTCAGACTGGTAGCACCTGTTAGGGTCCCAGCAATATTTTTCTGAGAAACATTTTTACGAACAATATAATTTTGAAGGACAAATATTACCAGAAACAGATTTTTGACAAAACAAAATATTACCAGCAATACAAAATGTTGTCGGCATTAAATAACCCATTGAGATAGATATGCTGTAAAATGAAATAAACTAAAGTAATCTAATCCAGAGAATACATGTTATATTTATACGAATCTATCTTAAATACGTTGTTTGCATTAAATAACCCATTGAGGTTTGATATGCCGTAAAACAAAATAAACTAAACCAAACCAAACTCATCAGGGTTAAAATGGCTAAGTTCTATGTTAACAGTTTCTTTGCTGGCACCTTTTAACCATGGTATTCTCTTCCGCCCTCTTGTATTCCAGTTAATAATTTAAATGTAGTGTCGATCATTATCTTTGTCCTGTTACTTCCTGTTATTTTATTGTTCTCTTTCCTCAATAACGCTTTTCTTTTTCTTATATTGTTTCACAAAAGTAACACCCATGCATCTTAGTGTCTATTTTGCTTTCTTGTGGTGTAGTGATTAAATAAATTGTATGCAAACTCTCCATGAGAAAATCTGTAAAGCCTTTGTTTTCTTGGATTTACCACGTGTTAGATAGAAATGAAAATCTTCTGATTTATCTGCAGTAAGGTTATTTAGAAATTTTTAGAATCACTGTCTTTCCTACACGTGTTATTTGAATGTTTGTCTTCATCTCTCTGGTTTGTCGAGACAATGGGTCTTATTGAACGTTACTCCTTTTTCATAGTACAATAATACAAGTTATACCAAGTGTTATGTTTCCACCAGCAATGCATAAAACTCTTAACAGAATTCGTTGGCTCTATTTTCTCTGATTTTATAATTCGAACTTCAAGAGAACCGCTAGTCTTTCTTTTGTTAATATAAATGTAACATTATAGTTTTACTAGCAGCTCGTAGAAGAAATCATCATTTCATCACGAAATCAATTGTTTTTGTTTTAAGGCCAGTGGGTGAAATATTTGAATTAGCACCCACTTGACCGAAGCGGAAGAAGAGAAAGATGAAAGCAGCTAAGATGACGCGGCGACAAACCGGACATTGATTAGTTTGAAATGCTGGTCTATATTAACTGTCATCATTTGGATCAGAGGGAGCAGTTTTCGTTCACCTTTGGCGGGGTGCAGACTTGTCCATCGCGTGATTCTGATGCCACCTCTCGTATTACAGTTTTAGTTCGTCCTTGCCGGGAGACAGATGTGTCCGTCGGGTGGTTTCGATGCCACTAGGTCGTATTAACATTTTGGCCCGGCCTTAGCGGAGTTTAGACTTTCTCGATGCGTGGGCCGGGCGCAGCCGGTTCGTATTGCTAGCCAGACGTTGTAGAGGACCAGGGCGTGGTAGGATTGAAGAACCATGCATTTACTCCGACAAAGTAGATGCCACCTACCCACCACTGTAGTGTCACCTAGTTATACATCCGGACCAACAAGCGAAGTCTTGAATAAAAATAAATATCATGATATGTGTTATGGGTCCTTAGCTATAACTAAAGAATGAACTCTTCCTAACACTATGTATATTACTCCTCTCAAGAGAGAGGGACGAATCGAGTCGAGCCGATAGTAGTTCACGCGAAACCAGACTGACAGTCATACTAACACCTTCCACATCTGGTATTATTATTCCGTGTAGTATATCTTCGTTATTTCTACTCTTGTGTTCGTGTTGTTTTTCCTTGGTCCTAACCTGGACAATAACAATATGTGATATCTTTTTTTAGACCTGGCGCTTGTTTTTAATATCAGTTAATCCGTGTGTATGCGACGGTCCCTTTAGCGGCACACTGATTTGAACGGAAACGGAATATGGGAAAGCTGGTTGAGGGTCGCGTTGTTTTGTTTACATAAGCATAGAGTGTATCGTGTTGATTAGCTGCCACGGATAATAATATATGTGTATAACGGTTTATTTTTTCGGGGGTGGGGACAACACACTAATCTTTTAAAACCTATCACATCTAAATATTTACACCTACCTGTACATATTTATTCCTCTCTATAAATATTGATGAACTACGAATTAACCGCGACTTGTCGCATCTCACACAACTTTTTATAAGGAAATGATCATTGATTTTAAATCATTATTATACTTTCTGGAGAAAAATCATGCATTTCAGTATTACTCATTGATCTTGCCGATGTCACCTCTATCTTCCAGATTTCTCCTTCTATATCTTTGATAGGATTAATTCCCTGGATGAGATTTAAATTTAATTTAAATCAAAGGGAAAAAAATAATTTGGGGTTTGTGACCCCTGGGGACCCCTTCTGATAAAAATGAAATATGCTTATCCAAGTATCCTTGGTAATGCATTTTCAGTATATATATATAGTTATCGGGGTCTATCTCCAAATCCTTGGAGGAGTTCGATAACAAACAAAGGGACAGACAGATGTTACAACTTTATATATAGGCATATTTTTGGGGGCCCACATCATAAATAAAATGACTAGGAAATTCTTTTGAAATCCCTAATTTCGTATTGCCAGAATGGTTCAAAGTTGATTAACAAGTTTTGTGTAAAGCCTGTAAAAAGTGCCAGTGAAACGATAGCCCTATTTGAAATGGCGTATAGGGAATATATTATGAGGAAATTGAGTGTTTTCGAGTGGTACACGGGATTCGAGGAAAGGCAAGACAATTTGCGCTATGTCAGAAATGGGAAAGACAAAAATAACGAACAGACGCAAATGTGGCCAATGTTGAAATGTGTTGTTCGGAAATCGAAGTATGAGTGTGCAACATACATATGAAGATCTGGATATGAATAGTCGAAACAGCGCCGTAGATTATAACATGATGCTCGATCAGTTCATGATGTCACAACTAATCGTTTTACATTGTTCGGACTGTTATCCTCATTTTATTGTCATATTCAGGATTTAACCTTTTATTTTATCCCCTAGATTGTTCTAGAGTCACGTACCATTCCGTCACTGAATATCTCCGTTGCAGTAGTTTCACTTTGTTTCTGTTGACAGGTACTGAACGCATAACTCTTTAGGTCAAGTCAATGTATTATTTCACTCAATAAATTTATCGACGGGACGTGTAATTTGTATCCACTCGGGGATGCGTAATTTTTTAATAATACTTTTCTATGGATGTAAGGCATAAAAAGACAAATAAATATTGTAAAACTGTTAAATTTACTTAAAACAAGAAGAAAAACAATAAAACGAAGAGAATCAAGTCCCCTACATGGCATGATAGGTAAATTGACGCCATTTTATATTTTATCGCCATTTTATATTTTACATTTTATATTTCGCGCATGCTCATTGTTTGTTTTGGTTTCGTCCACTGCGCATTATAATAGATTCATTTAGTACTGTACTGGTTGGCATTCGCGCTGGAAGCTCCAATACGAACATTTCAGAGTGTCTGGGTGTTAATCTGAGGACAGTGCAGATGATTCTGAAAGATTTAGATGATATATCCAGTCAACAGCATGGTGTTTGTAGTGATCACTAGTGATGGTAACGTTACGCCTCCCCGTATCCTTGCACAGGGTCTCATACTTAACTCGAAGAACTACATCAAGTGTCTTGAAGAAGTAGTGCTGTCCTGGGCCAAGTCTGTGGCTAATAGAAGAACCTACCTTTGGTAACAGGACACTGCAACATGCCACACAACTAGAGGAACCCAGTCATGGCTGTCAAACAATTTCTGCGGTCACATCACCTCTTATATATGGCCACCTAACTCTCCAGATTGCAACTCCCTTCATTATTATTATGTGTGGAGCGCATTTGAGCGAGAGACCAACAAAACTTCTTGTAACACCAAAGATGAACTGAACGCAATTTTTATGGAAGCATTCACCAATTCACCAAGGAGACCATCTAGAAGAGTTGCAGTAGATTCCCAAGTCGTCTGGAGGCTATGGTTGAAGCCAATGGTAATTTTGCTGAATAAATTTATCTCCTTAGTATATCAAGATATGTTTGTGTAAGTTTGATAAATATATGTGCTTAAATGAGATGTCAGCGCTATTTTGATTTTTGCGTAATTTAGACGTCAACTGATCTATCGCGTCCTGTGCATCCTGGGAATTTAACGATTACTTGACATACTGAAAGTAAGAGAAACAGGTGAAAATGGAGTAACATACCCAGCGTGTGTGTGGGAATGAATATTACGATGTGACTAAAGAAGGATAAACTTAAAAAAATAGGAAGTTGTGAAGAGTCACAATCGCCTACGACGTGAAAAGTTAGAAGAAGAAGAAGAAGAGGAATTCAATCCCCTGGTTTTAGGAAACAGGTTGCTGTGTCCTCTTTGCGTATAGTTCATTCTTAGGTTTGATGGCCTCTTTGACACGATATATCTGAACGACGTGTCATGGGAATATTCGATAATTCCATATTTGCCATTTGTTCATATCCAAGGCGAATAATAAAAGAAAAATCAAACGTTCTTCGAAAATTACCATTCTCTTTAAATAGTTTCTAGCCTGAAATAGTCTATTCTAAGAAAATACAGAGAAAGAAAACTGGTTTTGGTCACGGAAATTCCACGCACCAAGTGACAAATTAAAGATGACAGGAACGGTAAATCGAGAACGCTTATCATTTTAAAAGGAAACGCTGACAACTCGATTAACAGAAATCGAAAACGACAAAGAAGAAAGCATTCAAAATGATACTGAAAGAAATTAGCTGAATAATGAATTCTATTTTAAATCAAACGTTCGTGTGTATTCACGATCTGCGAGGTGTTTAATGTTATACACGTGACTGAAGAAATATTAAATTCTTGTAGTAATAAAACATTGTTTTGTTTTACTAACAGTTAGCTTTCGATTGCAGTATCGATTTTTCGACTGTTCCCGCATGTGAGAGAATGCACATCCTGATATTGCTTCGGGCATAGCAGCTTTTCATCAGACAGTTTTACGACATCCTCTTCTCGTTATTAACATATTCACATCTTTATTTGAAATATCAACGTTATTCACTGCTTTGAACGTCAGCTACAGTCGTTGTACAATCTGTTGGCTGAGTGAAATGATGTACTGGATATGATTAGAAGCATCTAAGATCGACAACATTTTCAAAACACAAAAAAAAGAAACAGAGACTGAAAAGCAACTTAGACTGAAAAGGAAGAGAGACTGAAAAGGAAGAGAGAGACTGAAAGCAAGAGAGACTGAAAGCAAGAGAGACTAAAAAGGAAGAGAGACTGAAAAGCAAGAGAGACTGAAAAGGAAAAGATACAGAAAGAAAGAGAGACTAAAAATCAAGAGAGACTGAAAAGCAAGAGAGACTGAAATGGAAGAGAGAGACTAAAGAAGAAAGACTGAAAGCAAGAGAGACTGAAAAGGAAAATATACAGAAAAGAAAGAGAGACTGAAAAGCAAGAGAGACTGAAGAGCAAGAGAGACTGAAAAGGAAGAGAACTGAAAGAAAGAGAGACTGAAAAAGAAGAGAGACACTGAAATGGAAAAGATACAGAAAAGAAAAGAAAGAGAGATTGAAAAGCAAGACAGACTGAAAAAGAAGAGAAACTGAAATCAAGAGAGACTGAAAAGTAGAGAGAGACGGAAAAGAGAGAGAGAGACTGAAAAGCAAGGGAGACTGAAAAGGAAGAGAAACTGAAAGCAAGAGAGACTGAAACTGAAGAGAGAGATTGAAAAGGAAGAGTGATTGAAAAGCAATGAAGACTGAAAATGATGAGAGATTGAAAGCAAGGGAGACGTAAAAAGAAGAGAGACTGAAAGCAAGAGAGACTGAAAAGGAAGAGAGAGACTGAAAAGGAAAAGATACAGAAAGAGAGAGAGACTAAAAATCAAGAGTGACTGAAAAGCAAGAGAGACTGAAAAGGAAGAGAGAGACTAAAGAAGAAAGACTGAAAGCAAGAGAGACTGAAAAGGAAAATATACAGAAAAGAAAGAGAGACTGAAAAGCAAGAGAGACTGAAAAGCAAGAGAGACTGAAAAGGAAGAGAACTGAAAGAAAGAGAGACTGAAAAAGAAGAGAGACACTGAAAAGGAAAAGATACAGAAAAGAAAAGAAAGAGAGTTTGAAAAGCAAGAGAGACTGAAAAAGAAGAGAGACTGAAATCAAGAGAGACTGAAAAGTAGAGAGAGACTGAAAAGAGAGAGAGAGAGACTGAAAAGCAAGGGAGACTGAAAAGGAAGAGAAACTGAAAGCAAGAGAGACTGAAACGGAAGAGAGAGATTGAAAAGGAAGAGTGATTGAAAAGCAATGAAGACTGAAAATGATGAGAGATTGAAAGCAAGGGAGACGGAAAAAGAAGAGAGACTGAAAGCAAGAGAGACTGAAAAAGAAAGAGAGACTGAAAAGGAAAATATACAGAAAAGAAAGGGAGACTGAAAAGCAAAGGAGACAGAAAAGGAAGAGAGGCTGAAAAAATAATAAGAATCAGCAAATGATTAACTTCATTTAAATTGCAAAACAAACTCCAAAAATTTTTGTCGGCATTGTTGAAATGGCGAAATATCCTTATTCTATTCCTTGCAATTCCGGATAGCATTCTTTTCTTGGTTGTTGTATGCACAACGTCTCTGATAGCATAGAGTCCAGCCATCTTCAGATGACCTTTGAATTATTTTCTGAAATTTTAGGATAACAAATTCCCCTTAGTATATACTGTCCTATTCGTACCATAATGCTCATCATAATTGTCAGACACTCAACGCTTTAAGGCATTCATCCGGAATCTTCATTTTTTTCTGAATTTCTAATTGCCATAATGATGACGATGATCGTAATCCTAATACGGAGTGGGCCAATATCTGCATTGGAAAATCTGCAACACTTACGGAAAGGAAACTGCAGGAAATGGGTATGGACACCATCCAGACCCGGTTACGGAGAGAGGACCTATAACAATTTTATACACACAGACAGAAAAATCAAAGCTAATCGCCCTGACATCGTGATTAGAGACAGCAAAGAAATATGTCCTTCCTTATTGACATGGCAGTCACTGAACACTGCAATGTATCTTTGAAGATCTTCGAGGAAAACTATCAAAATACAAGGAAGTTGAAGTCGAAATCTCAAAAATGTGGAGCATGATGACATTAACAATTCAAATTGTAGTTGGATCCCGCGGATTGATTGCAGAAGATTCCAATAGGCTCATTGACGGAATACCTGGTAGCCCTTACCTTAAAGAAATACAAAAAAAAATGTTTTCCCAAGTACAGCCCCCGCCTTAGGAAGGGCTTTACCTATGTAAAATATGTTTGATTTTTTTTTTTACAAAACTGTTCAGTGAAAAATGTCATGATGGCATTTTTGACATTAGACATCTGGTTGGCAGCCGAAACGAAATGAATATACACCAGAAGCCAAGGGAAATAATAATAATAATGATAATAATAATTATTATTATTATTATTAATCTTATTATTATTATTATTATTATTATTATTATTATTATTATTATTATTATTATTATTATTATTATTATTTCCTTGGGTTTCTATTTTATATGTTGTATACGAATTTCCTTCCGGATCCCAATCATAGACTTGAATTTAGATATGGCTTCATGACATCTTCCACTGATCCTTTTTTTGTGAAAAAAAAAAACGAAGTACCTAAGATCACACACATTTTACATAGATAAAGCTCTACGTAATGCGTGAGCTTTATCATTCTTCTTCTTCTTCTTCTTCTTCTTCTTCTTCTTCTTATTATTATTATTATTATTATTATTATTATTATTATTACATTTGGTTGCGGTTGTATAAGAATTTCCTTCTGGGTCACAATCAACTTGAGGTCTGAAATGGCATCATGACATGTTCCTTTGAAAATTTATGTAGAAAAAATAAGCTAAACAACCTAAAAATACAGACATTTAACAGGGATAACGTCCTTCCTAAGGTGTGAACTGTGATTGCAATATTTATTTTGTCTTACGTTAAGGCCGTCAGGCATCGCTTAAATGAGTCTATCATAACCGTTTCCGATCAAACCTTCTGTCTCAACCACAACTGCAAGTAATGTCTTCATCTTTTAGATTTCCTCTTCAAGGTGCTATATTATTATTCAATACTTCACTTCTTCTTCTTCTTCTTCTTCTTCTTCTTCTTCTTCTTCTTCTTACTATTATTACTATTATTATTATTATTATTACTATTATTATTATTATTATTACTATTATTATTATTATTATTATTATTATTATTATTATTATCATTATTATTATTATTATTATTACAAAATTATTATCATGCATTGATTATAACATTCCAGTCGTGGAAACTTCAAGTTTTCGTTATAGGTTTGTTATTTTTTTTTCCTCATTTCTCGTGATGTCAAGTGTTATTTTCGCTTTTCTATTTGATGCGCATTTGATACATGATCATTGGATTTAGGATTTTCACAACGTTTTGGTCGTTGGATCTTTTGGAACTTCTTCAGTTGTCTTTTGTAATATTTTGAATTTTTGAAATGATGAATTATCATTTGTATATGCCTTTCTATTCGGGAACATAGGGGCTTACACAAGCCCATTTTCGACTATTGCTCTCCAGCTCCCTTTAGGCTTCTGTCGTCGTCCTCGGTAACCGTGATGGAATTTCGAACTGAACCCTGTATACAATCCACGGCTATAGATATTTCTCCTCCCATTTGCACAGGCTTGCGGATATTTCATGTCAGTTAATGATCCTTAGTTTATTCAAATTTTTTTCAGAAAAGGGTCCTGCATCCACATTAATTTTTAGTTTAACTGAGAACGCCAAAAATCAAATGCTCTTTTGGAAGAACGGGTCAAGAAACACAGAAGTCATTGAAAGACGTGATTTGAAATACCTTCAAATCATGAGAGAAGGATCAGAATAATCTCCTTCTGTGAATTGAATAAATGGTTTAGTTCGAAATTCGAGTATGAAGACCGACGTCTGGAGAAGGCCGGAATCTACAACGGTCAAAACATTGTATGTATGTTGTAACCTAGAAACGGCTACTGAATGAGGAATAACCAAACCGGAGTTTGGAAACGAAATGGTAATCATTATAACATCAACAAAATACAATAATCGCCAGTGGCTTGAAATGCATAAACCACTGCAATGGTAAACTACTTAGACAGCATATTACGATATATACCTGCCACTCCACAAGGTAGGATGAAGCACAAAGCCAAATTTAATGTGGGGAAATCCGAGTCCGTGGGCTCAGACAAAAATTACCCGTAGAACCCGCATACGCGGGATCGGTTATCTGTCCACCTTCCCAGACGAGACTCTGTCGTTCGGCATATCCTCGTCAGGGTTCTTCTCTGCCCAAAGATAGCGAGTCCGACGCAGCAAGAGCTTCCTAAGCTGACAGCTCATGCTGCCAGCGTAGACAGCTACTTACAATAGTATCCAAAGTTTTTATGAGGATTACGTCATACCCATTAGTGTTCATATGTACGGTCTATAACAAAGTATAACAGCAAAGATAGTGGTCAAAGTAATAGAGCCACTAAGACACAGGGAGGTTAATAATTCAGAGAGAATAACAGAAAAAAAAAACTTATGAAGGAGAGTGAACAATAACAGAACAGGAATTAAAAAAGCCAGAAGATAATGATTATTATTGCATTTACATTTTTGAAGATCAAACTTGGGTGGAAAGCAAAAGGCTGGAAAAGATTACTACTAGCATTCAGCGTGAGATAACAAACTCTTAGCACTGTACTTGCGGTTCAATCTAGCCATTTCAACCCGTAAAATGATGAGGATTTGCC
Source organism: Acanthosepion esculentum (assembly GCA_964036315.1). Taxonomy (NCBI): domain Eukaryota; kingdom Metazoa; phylum Mollusca; class Cephalopoda; order Sepiida; family Sepiidae; genus Acanthosepion; species Acanthosepion esculentum. Next base: position 40,357,628 of record OZ038480.1, read on the forward strand.
GTCAATCTGGTACACGGCTTAAATTCATAAAAGCTCGATACCAAATATAAGTACAAATACCATAAAGGTTTTCATAGTAAATACACAGATAATCTATGTTGCAGTTGTATGAGATTAACGAAAACAGAAATGCCAGGTCAGGACTAATAACATTGCAGGTCCTTTGTTTTTTTGTCAAAATCTCTAAATCGATGGAAATACCTGATCAGATGTGACTGCAATATTCTATGTATGGACGAATTATAAATATGCAAGGTCTATCATAATAAAGCAGCTACAAAATTTTGACAACAGATCTTTTTAAAAAACATAACTGGGAAACAAAGAAATAGATTCAACATCGTAATATGTTTTTGATCAATCACAAGCAAGGTGACAATGCTGCTAAGACACAAGTTACCACTGAGAGAGTGAAAGAGAATGCGAAAACAGAAGAGACCGGAAATCCAATCCTAAACAGGGAACCATGAGTGTACTCCTACTCCTGTTCAAGAGACCGGGGAGTAGTGAGAGTCGAATGATAGGCGAACCTATCTACTTCTATATAATTTAAAATATTTGTTGAATAGAAAATATGAGCATGTTAAATAAAGCTAAACCACGATCAAAGCTGGGTACGTTGAAACCCTTGTCTTTGTCATGTACATAACTGCTTATATCATTAAAACATAGGTTAGTTAGTATTGAATTCCGTAATAGCATTCTCATTGCCGAAATCTTGAATTTTCTAGCATTTCAAAGAATGCTGTAACATTGTCTTAATGTGGTAACATCAAGAAGTTGTATACTGGCTATAGACATTGCGCTCTCTTTGACTAGTTGCATTAAAATTATATGAAAGAAAATACTACAGGAAATGAGGTAACCTCATGATGGTTGTTTTTTTAACAACATATCAACTCCTTATGAGTCAATGAACGACGAAATGTAACCTTCTTGGGAGCTATGAAGTAATAAAAATAAGATGTTATTCTGTTTTCGCAATTGAATACATGGTACATCATACGCAGCTTTTGTGCATATACATGCTTGTGTGGACGTAATTAATAAAGGCGTTATTATTTGTGTTTGATATAACTTTGTTGAAGTTAAATTCAATTTGATTTCTTTAAGAAATTGTAGGATATTATACGGAATAATGTCATGATAGCGTTCTTTCATGTTGCTTGATATTTTTTGCGGCATATCAACCTCTATGGGTTATTTAATACCGACAGCTAAATATTTTGTAGATAATTATGCATTCAATAGAGATATTTTGTATATAATTTTATGATTTCAGAGTAAATGTATGTTTTTAGATATATATTTTGCAGATCATAAAATGTATTCTTCGTAATTTTATTATTAAATGTAGTGTTGAATTTTGTTTGGAGGTTTCACTGTTTGAACATAGCTGGGGCGCTAAATGTTGCTTCCAAACGGGTTTGCGTGGCACTAGGAACAACAGCAATTAAGATGCGGCTCCCTATTTCTTCAGCACATTCAATCCGCCATCAGAGACCTTGCTGCCAGATGTAGTTTATCATCATACCAGGACGATAGATATCAATTATTTAAACTTTAGTCACGGATGATTGAGGCCTGTATCGTGTGGAAAATTTTAAATCATCAATTGATGATATCTACTAACTTCCAATGAAAAATCAAATGGTGAAATCCTACATTTGCTGGTTATGACGATAGCGTAAAATATATACAACCTTTTGCACATTAATGGAAACAAAAAATAATAATTCCTTTATTATATACTTATTTTCGCATTTTTCAAATGAAACATGACCCATTGCACATCTTACTACTTCGTATATCTATTCCAAGAAGTCGTTCCTTACAGATTGACGATACATTCTCGATTGGAGTTAAATCAGGTTGAGTTTCCGTGTCAATCTATATGTCTTTTATTTGCTTACTGTAAATATTTTTCAAGGTCAAACAAATTACATCATACGCCCAGAATACAGATTCATATTACTGCACACCACTGAAAATGACATAATCTGAGGAAATAAATAGAAATCAATTACACACTGTCATTCCAGTGGGACTATAACTGATCGTATGGTGAAAGAAAAGAAACTAAACAGGTTGTTTCAATTAATTTGCACAAGGGTGTAAACGTCTCTATCGTCCATCATTCACTGATAGCAGAACGCAATATCCAATTTACATCACAGATATAAGCTTTTTCTCGTGAATCAACTAGCAGTTAATCGAGTTAATATTTACAATTTAGGCATGAAAAAATAACGGAGAGAAATGAAATAAAAATCATGTCTGTTTTCTGCCACGACAAAAATAAATATTAATATAAATATGCAATATATATGATTGGCTCGATTTCCTGATTATTTAAAATGGCGATTCTATTTCCGATCATTTCAGGAAGATCTAAATTTCCTTTGTAGATGGTCGACCGAGAAACAAAAAATCCATTTACGAATACGGTCTGACGATTTTGTAAGATTTGTACAATGCAATCTGTCAGACGCCTTTTGCAGCTGCGAATCCACTTGAGGAGATCAAATGAGGCGATGGCGAATGTCGTATTGAAAGTAGCTGACGACAGATCGCAAGAGGCTTCAGAGTCCTGTTAGCGTACACTTGTTGCAATCAATGACCTGATCCTCGGAATAAGTGCACTTCGATTCGAGGATCCAAGTAAGTGATGAAATTTGATGCAACATATCGTTACATGGCCATATTCCATGCGAATGATTTAATTTCTGACAGACATTACACGATCTTTATCACATCTATCTATCTATCAAGTTGCATTTCAAGTTTATACTGACCTAATTATCTTTGCACATATCCTAGTCTCATAACTATGTTTTCTTTGTCGCATTTTAATATTTACATCACTCTAACTACGTTGCATTTTTATCTATCTATCTATCTATCTATCTATCTATCTATCTATCTATCTATCTATCTATCTATCAAGTTGCATTTCAGGTTTTAAATTGATCCAGGTATTTCTATAAATATCCTAGTGCTATGACCCTCTCTTCTGTGCATTTAAGATTACATCAATGTATCTAACATCACTTAATTTATCTATCTATCTATCTATCTATCTATCTATCTATCTATCTATCTATCTATGTCAGTCTGTTCATTTCTATCTATTCTAATTAATTTTCATTCCATATACAAATGCTAGTTTTCATATTTATAACCTGGTAGAGTAATGGATAGCGGCTCGGAGTGCAAAATCATAGAACAGAGTTCGAATTTCAGCCGAGTTCATTGTATTCACTTACGTGCTAATACCCTTGAGGATTGTATCTCATTCGCCAAGTTATGGTTAAAATAGAAGAGCACATGGAAGGACGAGGTAACGTCAACATCTTCAAAAGAAACCAGTAATACATTGCCTTGAATGTTGTCACGAACCGCAAGTGTGTGATGTCGGGGAGTGGTGACCACAGCGGATAATATGTATGTCTGTCTCACATGCTTACCTGATTCATGTTAACTTCAGCATTTCGATTACAGTGTTATGTATTTTGGGCCCTCCGTGAATTATTCCGTTCGCTCGCCAGGAGTATCAACAATTGACTGCTCATTTTTCTTTTTCACTGTCGCATTTTTTTCTTCATAATGTACATTATGTGCATGTATGTGTTCGCAGGCGTGCACTCAAGGGCCATATATATATATATATATATATATATATATATATATATATATATATATATATAGTTAAACCTAATGAGCCAGACAAACCTACCAAGGTTTTACTTAAAAAAAAAGATATTATAATCACACGAGTAGTTTCAAAAATTAAAAACCTAAACATAGCACCATATTATCTAGCTATATATGGAAAATCAGACAAGAAAATAGCAAAGACCCCATCCTGAAATGGTAAATATTAAAAAGATACACCAAATATAAAGAGGGTCATAAATTCTGTAAGCTATCCACTGAGGAAAAATTAGCCATAGCATTATATAATAAACATAATGATCTACTAAATTCTAAAACCGAGATCCTTAACAAATGTAGATACAGAAAAACTTGATTACTAAAAGAAGCCTCTCCCCCCCCCCCTATTTTATCGTTATCGTTATTGTTTGTGTTTTCTTAAAATACCCCCCCCCTCTTTTAGTTATTTGAATAAATTTATACCCCATCCCCCACGGTGTCGCGTTTTCTTTTTACCTTGGTCACGTGGTGTTGTCTTGGTTGTCGCCGAGATATACGCCGTTTTCTTTTGCCTCTTTAGTCAGCTGACCCTGACGATCTGCCTAGTGAAACCTTGGTAGGTTTGTCTGGCTCATTAGGTTTAACTAGGTTTGCTCTACGTTTGTATCGAGCTCTTTAGTTAGTTGTTTACTTGTATCGGGTTTTTTTCGTTGGGCCTTGAACCTGTATCTGTGCGATTATTTTCGACAGACTTTCATGTTCCTGGCTCTTTCTTTTATAAAACCTTTTTTTCCCTTCGAGATTGATTTGGCTATTGTTAAATCAAGAATTCGAAGGTTTTTCGACACGAGTATAGTTAGCTATATATATATATATATATATATATATATATATATATATATATATATATATATATATATATATATATATATATATATACATACACATATATATATATATATATATATATATATATATATATATATATATATATAATATGGAGAAAACAACTGAAAAGTTGCAAATTAAAAGAAAAAAAAATTGAATGTTTTTTTGTGAAAGTATTTATTTATATATATATATATATATATATATATATATATATATATATATATATATTTGATATTTCAGATCGCCCCGATCTTTCGTCAGAAATATATATATATATATATATATATATATATATATATATATATATATATATATATATATATATATATATATATATACGTTCGAAGTGCAACTTAAAGTTTCGGTGTTCTACCCACTCGTCAGAGACGGAATATTACTTCGATTTAAAAAATACTCAGTCTCATGTATCTTATTTATTTATTTATTTTTAAATTAAAATATAATAATTCGTGCCTGATGAGTTAATAGAACAACAAAACTTTAAGTTGCACTTCAAATGTCGGTATGTTTTTATTTCTTAATATATATTTCTTAGCTCTGTCTCATCGCATTGAGCACTGTTTTGTTTACGGCTTATATTAAATTGGGTAAATATTTATTCGCTTAATTCTGTATGCACGCTAGCTCATGTATGTACGTTTGTAATATCTAGTAATTTGGATTATCTACATTAATACACACACACACGCATACACACACACACATATATATATATATATGTGTGTGTGTGTGTGTGTGTGTGTGTGTGTGTGTGTGTGTGTGTGTGTGTGTGTGTATGTGTGTGTTTGTAAGTAATTGATTTGGGGATTTAGGCTAATTTTATAGTAATTCGTCGAGCTTAAAATACTCAACAGAATGAAGAAAGCACTGGATGGACATTTCGTCCGATCTGGAACTCATCAGCAGTGCGCATCCACTACCGAGAATCGTAGGATAGGACGAAACGGCCGTCCAGTACTTTCTGCATTCTGGTGATGTTTCTAAGCTCGACGAATTACTATAATATATATATATATATATATATATATATATATATATATATATATATATATATATATATATATAAGTGAACATTGGAGTCAAAACCCAGAGGCGACTGGATGTTTCATGGTAGACGCAATCGTCAGGCCGACAATTACGTGTTGCTGAAACAGCCTGTCACCTTTGAGTGATTACTCCAATGTTCACTTTTCTATTTACATACGCTCTATTTCTAGTATTTAGTACTTTATCCCATAAATATCGCACACCTTAAAACTATATTTCTTCATACATACATATATATATATATATACTCAAATTTGGTTAAGTTTGTCAATTTTATTTTATATTAACGTTTATTTCACGAATTTCCGGTTGCAGGTTCTTTTTTGACGATAAATGCCTAATATCTGAGAAATTTAGACGATTGTTAGACATTATGAAAGGCTTTTAGTTTTTTGAATTTCCATTTTTTAATTCGGAACAGGTTTTTAGTATTAATATATCCATACATTTATCCTATAACAGCTGGAATTTATAAAAAAAAATGAATTTCTGGCCAATATTTTACAAATCGGTACATTTTTCTTATTGTTAAGTAGATTTCTGTATTACTTTAAACGTGTTGAAAAATGATGATTCTTCGTCACCTGATAAATTCTCTTCGTAGTATTATGAATAGGATTTTTAAACAAAGACGATTATTACGTCTTAACAACAAAATATTGGAGCTTCTGATAATATATGTTTAACATATGTGTAGATTTTTATGCGTAAAATACAATTAATGACACACCTGTGCATATACATATGTAGATACTTAGCAAACACGCAATCTGATATATTGTTCGGAGATAAATTTGTATCTGAAATGTTCATGTCGTCTTTTACGCGATGTCATTAGTCTTCATTAGTTAATTAATTAATTTGACAGGAAGAAGATTATCTTCCAAAATAAACATTTATATAAATATAAAAATAAAAATATTTATATAAATACAGAAATGAAAATAAATGAAATAAAAATGCTTTTTACAACAGTAGACCCCGGAAGGAATACACTACTCCTTATATGCACAAATAAATTCACACACACACATGTACACGCACATATATACATATATATATATATATATATATATATATATATATATATATATATATATATATGTATGTATGTATGTATGATGGGAGTGTGTGAGTGTGTGTGCGTGTGTGTGTGAGTGCGCATAAAACGGCTAAAATAAGTAATAATAAAACAAAACCAATAATGATCGCTTTTAACAGTCCAGACTATGAATGAAAAAGATGAAAAAAAAGCTGGAATATAATCTCAAAATGAAAAAAACAAAACATTTCACCGCGACAAAGATTTTCCGCGCAAAACGATCGACAGATCCTCGAGGGAATTTTGTGCGCAAAATTATTAGTCATGATAAAGCCCCGTGTCTCAATATTTTCTTCTTTCTCTCCCTCTCCATATATATATATATATATCACGCTGATGGCTTAACGGGTAGAGATTCCGACTGACGAAAAATCAGTCGGGTTTCGATCGTAGCTGGAGGCAACCGGACGTCTAGCCACACTGATGAGCTGTGAAACAGCGAAACAGTCTGTCTGTGGATGACAAAAATAGTAGCTCCTGAAATTAATTTTCGGTTGAGCCCTCTGGCTTGGGGTGTGAATTTGTAAAAACAGTGACTATCTATGCTAATACGGCACGACTCTTCGACAGAATTGAGTCACTCTCAGTCACTGTGTGTTTATCCGAATCTAAAAATAAACACGCTAAAATTCACCTCCATCCCGCACCGCACGCTGATGGCTTAACGGGTAGAGATTCCGACTGACGAAAAATCAGTCGGGTTTCGATCGTAGCTGGAGGCAACCGGACGTCTAGCCACACTGATGAGCTGTGAAACAGCGAAACAGTCTGTCTGTGGATGACAAAAATATATATATATATATATATATATATATATATATATATATATATATATATATATATATATATTCTAAGTCATTTTTATGTTTATACATGCATTTTATAGATACAAATATTTAAGACAATGCTCTGTTTATAGCAAACAGTATTAATAACATTTACCGGCCTGAATTTCCGAGAAATTGTCATAGAAAATATGGCTCCTCCGACAGGAATCGAACATGTATCTTATACGGAACCGTCATATAGCCTGACGCACTTTTACCGATTTCGCCACAGAAGAGCGTTTGGTTAGCAAGGTCGATTTTACTGTTTTTAAACTACAATTTGCCATGATTTTATCTCGTACATTCATATCTGCTCCATGTGTATCCGAATGTAAACAAATGACGTCATACATTATGAAATGGACAATGTCCTACAATTATTTTAAGACACTTTTATGTTTATATATATATATATATATATATATATATATATATATATATATATATATATATATATATATATATATATATATATAAGCATATAAATATATTTATATAAATATATTTATATAAACATGTATATGAAGAAATATAGTCAAACAGCACTCGTGCTCTGACGATTGCATCTAGCATGAAACACTGTCTCCTCTAAGTGTTGACTTCTATGTTCACTTTTATATTTATAAACACACACACACACACACACATATATATGTATATAATAATAATAATAATAATAATAATAATAATAATAATAATAATAATAATAATAATAATAATATATTTATATTATTATCTATAAAATAAGAATGTATAAACATAAAATGTCATAAAATAATTGTCAGACAATGTTCATTGCATATATATATATATATATATATATATATATATATATATATATATATATATATATATATATATATATATATATATATATGACCACGGACATTTTGTTTTGATTAATTTTATTGACCGCTTTTTTTGCAAATTACGATTATCCTTCTCAGATAAAGTGGACATTATCTAATGTTCATTTTGGGATAAATATTATCCAAGCTTTCGACTATCTTAAGTCATCATCAGGGTAGGTAGAGAGTAATGATGTGTTTTCTAGAACTGGTGAGTATTGTGACGTGAGTAAATATTGTTGTGGCATAGGCGAGGTATGACATGCGTCTATGTTTATTTTCTTTTTTTATATGTATGCATTCGTTTTATATTGTATACATTTGAGGATGCATTAACTTAAATTATAATTGTTTTTATTAATGGGTGCTTTTGTTTTCTGTTTGTATTCTGTTTTGTATTGGTCCTCGGATCCCCTACGTGAAACAAAATCTTTGCCCACGTCACTGCACTCACCATTTCTATGAAACTCACCATTTGTTTATAAAGCGTAGTCTAGTTTATCCTGAACACTTAATGTGTGGCGCTAGTGAAATACAAATTTATTATATTGCACAATCTACTAAACTTCCTTGCAAAGCTATATTACTTGGAAATACAGTGATATATCAGGACATCAGGGATTTGTCCGCAGAACATATTCCATTGAAATCATCGCAAAACCTTTATTTGTTTCGAATGTTTGAGAATCAGGAAAGTCGTTTCTCACACATGCAAGTATTAAAAAAGAAACAATATTTAGAAATATAATAATATTTCTGAAATAAACTTACACAATTAACTTAGCTTTCTATAAGCTTATTGATCTATATTTTAACATCATCTAAGAGATGTATGCCAAGACCACAACACATTCCTAAAACGGTTCAACGATCGAACACATTACTGATGATGCTTCATTGAATACATTTTTTACGTACGCTAAAATTAATTCTAAATTAATAAAGAGTAGGGCAATTAAATAAAGGGCAATGAGATTAATTTAATGTAATTTGATGATGTACGTTATTGCAATTAGATAAAGGACAATGTACAATTGAAGTAAAATTAGATAAAGTGTACGTGAATAATGTTCAGACCTATTAGCAAAAGTGCAATGGGATAAATTTAACTTCTCAGTTAATTACAATAACAGTACATTCACTCTGACAGGTACAATACATTTATAAATTAGGTACAATAAATAAGGTAAAATGAAAGATTCCATCAACTAATACTAAGTAATAATTAAGTAATCATGCTAAATATTACTAAAACTAAAGAACAGATAACAAAATTAAATATTTTAGGTATTATAATATGCTAATATTTACTCTTATTATATGAATTTTCTATATTTCATGATAATATTCTAATATCCAGAAAATAACATTAATAATTTATTTTATTGAATATAGTATTGTAAACATAATACATATTAATAATTAACACAGGAAATATTAACAATGCGTCGAGATAATAAAGTTTAGCATTTTCGAACAACTAAAACAATAACAAACAATTAAATATGTAAAATAAATTATACAATAACTTAGGTAAAATAAGACGACAACAATAATTAATAATAAACTTATAACTAATAATAATTGACGTATAAATGATAATATTTAGAAAACTAATCATATTATAATATTCATTATTTTCATATAATATTAACATTACTTACTCTAATAAGATAATATTGATATATTCTATTTTAATCATTTTTTTATAATTATCGATCAAATGACCGTTATCAAAGATAGAATTGTGAAACAAATTTTGATGTTCATTTTTCTATTCTCTTTTCAGTGTTTCGCACTGTAATTGTATCTTCAAACAATTGAATATAATTTTACAGAAGTTATGATGAAGATCTTAGTGAGAGAAACTCTGACAAAAGAAAACAAAGATTTTAAGATTTGTTTCTCAATATATTCATTATACATAATATAATTATTATATTAATAATTAGTACAGAACTAATAATAACTATATGACAAAGTGTAACTTCTAAATAAGTCAAAAGATTAACAAGAAATAATAATAGGAGGTAAAATAATATGAAGTTTCTGTAATGTAATCTATCATGACCTGACATCTTGAATTCGGTCACTTTTTCACCGTTGTGACGTGACTCTTCAGGATGTCTGTTGCCGAAATAGTAATATGAGTGTTCTTCTACTAAGCTGTTCTCTTTATTGCCTCGACAGCCTGAATTTAGTATGTTACTAGATTTGCAAATAGGTCGCACTATATTACGCGTGAACTATATAGATGCAACCGACACTTATATTTTAATAGTTTCTCTTCTTAAGCACATTCGATGTCTTGATTTCTTGCAACCTACAACCTTCAAAGATGTAAATGCAACGTCAATCGTCATATTCTGACTTTCTGAAACCTGCTCATTTATTATCCTTTTCCTCACTTCTCCTCACTATGTTCTTCTCAATCATTCACTGTAACACCTTGGGTCCTGGTAACATTGTCGCCATGCTTGGCGTATTTGATAAAGATTACTTAAAGAACGATTTCATTCAACAGCATCACCATTTCTGCGCTTTAGGATCTTCGTTACACGGGCCACTTACCCGACTTTGATCGGTCGCGTTGCAGAGCGGCGACGCAACGTTTGCCGCCGCTACGTCGTGTGCCGCCCACTGCTGCGGCAGCAGCAACGCACCGCACCACGACCGACCGACCGACGGCTTCCGCTGTCCGCCTGTCTGCCTGCCAGTGTCTGGTGCGCGCTGGCGGCTGCTGATGCTGCTGCTGCCGTCGCCCGGCTGCCGCGCTCTCGTCTCTGCCGGTGTTAAACGGCGAACGTTGTTCGTGTAACAACCTTTGCTTTTTTTTCAAAAGTTTCATACTATTCAATGCAGAATGCGTTCAGAAACGTTGCAAACGACCCGCACGCAAGAATCAATATCAGTAATTCCGTTATCGAATTTGATTTTTTCCAATTTTCTCCACAAATTCCAACGATCATCGTTATGTAGGAGGTTTTATAGTTTATTCCTAATCGCGGTTATCTAAAACCGCGATTAGCGATACCGTGTAAAACGAGTAACATTTTAATATTTCATGCGACTTGTGGTTTTATGTGTTTAATGCAAAAGCACATGTTTGATTGGCCACGAAACTGTTAATCACGGCACCAAACATATTGCACAGACGGAAAGCTGTTCGTGATGTTCCCTCATAAGAATGACAAGAAAGAAATGTGCAAAAAAGAAATGATACGTCTTCGTGATTGTCTGATTCAAACACGCACTTTTTTAGTGCATAACGCGGGAAGAAACAATGAAGCGGGAATATTACGCATTGGATGTTTACTGGTTGCCTTGAAATGTGCGTGTCATCCTCAAATCTCCGTACACCTGACAAGATATCCAGCCTCCTACATATACTATTTACCTTTGACACATACTGCATTCATTAAATTCACTGCGACGTGTCCTTTCAATATACTGTTTATAATTTTATTTGTATTGCTGTCCTGCTGAATGTATGGTCGCGTATAGGCCCGTCAAGTTCAAATACCAACCGGGGTTGTTGCGTTCGCTTTCTCATAAATACCATTGAAAATGTGTGAATCCATCTTTGGTTCCCCCAGTTAGGTGTTAATAAAAAAGCTGATTGTGTTTGTCTAGCCGAGGCGTCCAAAAAGGACTGACTCGAACTCTGACTGACTGAACGCTGTTCCCTCTTGAGGCGCAGTATTTATGATGTCCGGAATAGTCCATTATTATTATGGGTAAGTTCCCATAACACTTAGGTACAGTAAAATAGGCACAATAAAATATTAACATTAACGTTAACAATAAATTTATGAAATAATTCAATATTAACAACAATAAATAATAAAAAATAGAATGATTAATAATTAATAATCTATAAATGATAATTAAATATCTTTCTATATTTCTGAGATGAGCTATTATGTACACTATTTACCTTATTCGGACTATTGTCCTCATCTTTGCCGTCATATTTATTGCAACGTTTCGGCCGTTGTACGCTCTGGCCTTCTTCAGGTGGTTGGAATGTCGAACTGAACCCTTTATTTCTTTAAGGACACATGGCACAGTGGAAAAAGGCGTTGGTTAGATCCAGTGACAGGACCCAAATAGTGTTCAATACCCAGCTAACGCAGTGAAGAACTTCAAGAGGGGAATTAACTGGCGATTACTGATAACTGACATCCATTAGTCATGGCACGTGGAATTAGAACAGTCTACACCAGTAAGCGAAATAAAAGGTTCAGTTCGACATTCCAACCCCCTGAAGAAGGCTGGAGAGTATAGCGGCCGAAACGTTGTGATAAATATAGCGACAAAGATGAGGACAATAGTCCGAAAAATGTAAATAGTGAAAATTAAATAACTTATTTTATTATAATATTTTAGTAATAATTATTAGTCACGTCTGGAAATACCAGATATTCCGAAAATAATTTAATGTCATTGTGGGTTTTTTTACGCTTGGTAAATGGATTGGTCTCATCCAAAATTATATCGAAAGATATTTTGTACTAAGAGAAGCACCAGTGGTTTACACTGAAGATAACCTTCTATCTACTAATTGCATATTTACTCTCTGAGTTCACTAGTTGTGAATAGATAATCCTAACAGGTAAAAACGTGATCGATGTAACTGCACTTAGGATGTGCACAGGTGGAACAAGCAGGATGAAAATGAATCTATAAGTACTCACAAGAGAGATAAATGGGGGATAACTGTTATATTGTTACGAGAAAAATCCACGCCAGGAGAAAGCCCAAAAGGACACACATCCACTCGATGTTATTAAGTCAGGAATTTAGGAGTTGAATAAAAAATAATTGTATGTATGAGAAATTTATTCTTGAGTTTTTAGTCCGTACAACAATAATGTTAAAGACAGTCACCTCCTGAATTCGAATCGAGTGACATGATCACCCACCTCCTGACCTCTGGACCTCTACAACCTGCCATTCTTGGTATTTATATTATCACCATCACACCCAGTTTCTGTTCTGCCATCCATTTACACAGACTCTTTACTTAGGTCAAACTCTGCTTCCATATTTCTCTCTTCTAGTCAGTAAGCCATGTGGTTGTTAAATACTTCACGCTTTCTTTCCCCATTGTGTTTCTTACATATTTTATTGCCATTCTGATTCTCACTATAAGCGTCTTTTTTGTTGTTGTTACACTTTTCCTTAAATGTTTCTCGTTACTCAAATATTCAGTTCACGGGATTCTTATAAGCTGTCTGTAGGTCTACATGTTGGTTGCCTCAAGAATCCTCTTTAATTGTGAGGAGATGGTTCATAATTCACTGTCAAATCGGAGGACTTCTAATGCATAAATATTTGACACTGTTATTCTGTTTCTTAATATTTTGCTTAAACTTTGGAAGGCGACTTTAGCTTTTCCGGTGTGCATTTATATGTCGGTAACGTTTCTGGTGCTCTTGTTGAAACATAAATAGATATATAAATTTTCATTCTTGTTTGATATTTGTATCCCCAATTGCTACTTCGCATCTTGCCATGTCCATTTTGCTAGCAACCATCCATTCTGTTTTCATACAATTGGTAATTAATCATTGCTTCTCTTTCTCACCTATAAAACCTAGGATGGTGAGTCTGTGGCTCTATAATCCAAAGGATAATTATAAAGAAAAAAGCCATTTTTATTTTTGTTGTTGAATGTATTACACAATTATTTTTGATATGCAAAGAGTGAAATTGTTCAGTAAAGTTCGTTGACTATGACAGGTGCATATTAATTGATCGATATACAATAAAAAGGATAAACACATTACCATACATTTAAGAACAAAATAATATAATGCACCATCCGTCCTGCATAAAACGATAAACTACATCTGTGTCCTGAGTAAGACGATAAATTACATCCGACTGCAAGGTCTTTGATCCGGTTTTGAGGAGTATAGAACCAGCTCTTAAGTGCTGGTGTTCCCAGGTACACCCTGACTCGGAGAGGTAGCACCTGTCAGGGTCCAAGCTATGGGCAAATAGTTACGGCCCAAAAGAGGTCAAAACACAATGAAAGTATAAAAATAGGTTTTAATACCAGCAATAATTTTTGGAAAAAATATTACGAAAAGAGAATTAATACATTTTTGAAGAAAAAAATATTACCAGCAATACATTACAACCACCAGTACATTTTGGAAAAAAATGTTAATAGCGATACATTTTTGGAAAAACATATTAACGGCAATAAAATGCTAGTCGGCATTAAAAGCCCATTGAGGTTGATATGGCTTAAAACAAAACAAACCAATCCAATACGCCATCTTGTTAACGGCATACCATTTTCCCAACTATTCTATGATAGTTGCCTCTCGTTGCATTTTTCTATAAATACTTTCATGGTAATTGTTCGGATGAGCTATTCGCTATGGTACCTAGGCTCTTTGGATTTAAGCGTAGAACTAGACTGGCGACGAAGTATCACCAATTTACAGTTGACTGGGCTAGATGTAACTGTAAATTCCATGTTAAGAGTTTATGTTGACGCACTTCCCATTTGTGGAAATCCATTCCTTTTCCATGGTTTCCAACCAACATTAACCTGCAAAAATTTAAATGCAATATCAATCACTATCCAATGTCTCCTTAGTAATATTTTCGTTTTTAACTCTTCCGCACTTAATAACTCTTTGCGTGCCAGTGACTTTACTGCGTTGAATGAGTTGAACAGGAATAATATATATAGAGAGAGACAGAGACTCCCGCCATAGAACATTACCCAAATATTAATCTACGCCCAGGCGTTTTCCCTATTTCACCTTTCTTAACAAAAATACTTCTATCACAAACAAACGTACACAACAATATCGTAAAATCAAAAGAAAATGGTTAAATCTGCCAACACAGATAATATTCTACACACGTGACATTAACTGACGTTATTTTTACTTAACAATATGAAAATAGAGATTCCTACATCTGGTAAAATATATCGCGATAGGTACGAAAAAAATAAAAACTACAAGACATATCAATTTGACATTTAACTCCTCCGAAGTATTCCCCTTCTAAAGCACTGCACTTTATTCAGCATCTTCTTTGCCATTGGCGGACACATTCTTAGAACTCCTTTCTTGGAATAGCGTGCAGCTGAATCGTTGCATTCTCTTTATTTCTTGGCAATCTTGAAATCTTGTTTCTTCCAAGCGGGATTTTATTTCTGAATAGTAAAAATCGCCATGGGCGAGATATGGGGAATATGGTGGTTGTCTGGTCTGGGGAATGCTGTCCTTCGCCGAAAACTGCTGAACAAACCATTGTTACTATGGAATATCGGTGGCTTGGCGAGACGACCACACACTAAACAACTTCCTTCAAGTACTAATATAAACAACGAAAATGAGAATGTAATAACTTATTTCAACTTATTTTTATGTACGACAGAATTCGAGGTCAGTCTGTGACAAGCGGCTTCACGTATACCTTAGCTCTGTTACCGTAGTAACAGTTCCGATACTTTTAGGCGATATATATATATATATATATATATATATATATATATATATATATATATATATATATATATATATAGTCTGTATACGTATGCATGTATGAATTGTATTAAAAGAAAGAACGACAGATGATCACTCGAATTCCAGACGCAGTTAACACGCGAAGACAGAATAAAAGCTCCTTCTAGTATTGAAAACAACAGAAATAATAGATCTCAATCAGTCAAAATATGAAGAAAAACTAACGTCACCCTCGAAAATGGCTAAGGATGTGGTCCAAAACAAGCGGTTGGGGAATGGATAAAATGGATACTTTTTGTAATCCTTCATTACAACTAAACGGGCAAATCAAAGAAAACATTAGAAACTCATGAAACGTGTATAAAATTTTCCTTGTCCGTCATATTTGACGAATGCTGTCTCCCAAATATATATATATATATTATTGAGGGATCTCCCCTTTTCACACAAATGGACTCACCCAAGTTATACATATATTACTACCAGTAAATACCCGGAGAGTGAAGGAATGAAGGAGTCGATACGGAACGACAGAAGAGTAGTAAAGTTCAGTAGTAGTAGAGTAAGTCACACACAGAGACGGCGGCAAGCGTCACAGTTAGCGAGCACGTAGACTCAGTAAGGAGTCATACCGCGATACTTCAATGCCAAGACTGTGTGTATATATATATATATATATATATATATATATATATATATATATATATATATATTAGTGCTACTAACCCGCATTCCTAGATCTACTAACCCGTATTACCAGTTTGTATTATTACGTTAATACATTTATTTTTCTTATTCATTCCTTGTGTTTGTTATTCATTGATATCGGATTTCATCCCGGAATCCACAACATATGTGTGTGTGTGTGTGTGTGTGTGTGTGTGTGTGTGTGTGTGTGCGTGTATATATATATATATATATATATATATATATATATATATATATATATATATATATATATATGATCTTCGAGTTAGGTGTACCTTATGTTTAGGAGAAAAAATAGAACAATAAAATACAGTAATGAAACCAAACTATTAAATCAAAGAAATGATTTTGGTTTGAAAAACAAATTTAAACTTCTAATATAGATTTGACTTTATTACATTTTAACACTCTAACTCTTCAAATTTAGAATATATAACTATTTCTAATTTCTATAATCTCTTTCTTCACCATATTAATTATATCTTATATTCGTCCCCTGTTCTAAGAACTCTATTTCATTTTATTACCTACCGCTTTTAACTTTTTCTCTACATATTTATTTTTTAAATGCTTTTTTAGTTTTAGTTTGTATATTTTGTTTTTTAATATGACTTGATTTAATTTATCTTTAATGTATAATTTATTTTATAATAAGATTTCATAATTTATGTTTTTATTTTTTCAATATAATTTTAATCTTGATATTTTAAAAAATATTATTTGTTAAATTTAATATAAATTATCTAAATATGAGTTATTTTTAAACTTTTAAATTTGTGTTAATTTTAAATATAATTTATTTTTTTTTTAAGTAGGGAGCTAACATTTTATATATTTAATTTTTTACCAGCCAATTTAATTCTCCCTCTTTTAGTTTCCAATTAACCCCTCATTCTTCATATAACTCCAATTTAATGTCACGTATGCAATAATGTCATGTACGCAATTGACCGGGACGCAAATGACCCGGGACGCAATTGTCTGGTACGCAAGTAACCAGGTACGCAAATATCCAAGGACACAAATACCCAAGGACGCAATTGTCTGGTACGCAATTGACCGGGACGCAAATGACCCGGGACGCAATTGTCTGGTACACAATTGACCAGGTACGCAAATATCCAGGGACGCAATTGTCTGGTACGCAATTGACCGGGACGCAAATATCCAGGGACGCAATTGTCTGGTACGCAGTTGACCGGGACGCAAATATCCAGGGACGCAATTGTCTGGTACGCAATGACCGGGACGCAAATATCCAGGGACGCAATTGTCTGGTACGCAATTGACCTGGACGCAAATGTCCGTACACACTATACAACTGAGAGGATTCAAATAAATTTATTATATCTTCATCAGATGAAAAGCATATACATATACGAGAACAATCCCGAGTTAAACAATTGGCGTGTGAATGAAGCCAACAGAAAAAGATGGAAAAATGGAAAGCAAACACAATTAATGAAGCCCAGCAGCATAGAGAATGTGTTAAAATATTGAGAGAAAAAGGAAAATCACAATACAAACATACAATCAAACCTCCACCTGTCTCAAAAATTAATTTGAATCACATTTCAAGCCTGAACCCACTAAACTAAAAACAGGTTCATATGCCAATATACATCTAAACACTACGCGTTATTCTCAAAATAAAGATATTAATACTACTAATTTTTTTCGAAATTTATGTTAACTACCTTTTTGCATGTTTAGAATAATTAATAGTTGACTTGCAATTAACAACACTTAAGAAAATACGGTGTGTTAACTTAAAAAATTATCAGAGGTACGCAATTATCCATGGACGCATTTGTCTAGGGATGCAGTTGTCCGGGACGCAAATGTCCAATGCGCAAATCTCCGTTCACCACCTGAGCGAATGTGAGTAGTTTACTAACAATAATATGAATGGCATGGCAGTTCCTAACCGTGAAGGTTAGAACTGGCGGAACCAAGGAATGAAGTTTTTTTCCGAGAACTTTCCATGGAAGTATCGTGAGAGCAGTGAAAAGCTTGCGACATCCCGCCTGTGAGAGTGAAGTAGGAGGGTGGGAAATAATTCCCCATCCAAAAGGAGTCGGTGACGCTTTTGGATTCTATCGAGACTGGAAGGTGAGGACTGGTCAGCTCCCGCGCAAATATGACAACAATATTCCATTTTCTGTCTGATCTAGCTCTTGTAGAATTAGAGGATAACATGAGGAGCTAGGTACTTACTGGAGTTGTACAGGAATCTAACCATTTTATCTGCATCTTATGTATGAGTTCAAATTAAGGTTAGGTTTATGGCCCATTAGTCTCTCAAGGCACTGCGCCTTCCCGTATGGATACCTGGTCATTGTGACTGGCGGTAGTTCTGGGTTGAATTGGTGATGATGGAATATAAGTAGTTTGGTTTTCAAGGCATTAAATGCTACTAACTTATCTTACCCCCACTAGAAAGTTAGTGCTAGATTAGATGACTTGATGACACAGAAACACTGATATGCCATAATAGCTTAAGTTTAAGCTTTTAAATAATACTTTTCATTTCAATGTCGAATATTCTTTTTATATTTATGTCATTATTCTTCCTTTAAGTACATAACTAAATATTTTGTACGTGTTTTCTATGCATTTGTTTCTCTGTGCGTGTGAAATAAAATGAAGAAGCTATTCAGAAAATGTGTTTTGCTTCTTAATAATCCTAGATAATTCAAAACACAAACCTTAAGAAATCCACAGAATAAAATTAGGAAAGTCGACAGATAATTTAAATGCTAAAACCCGATAAAACATTAAGCCCACATTTTTACCCTACGCGTCCATTACAGCTACTGTAGAAAACAACTTATCCAATCTTGATCTAAAATTTATCAACACTAACTCTAAAACAATCAAATATGTTGTCAGCACTAAACGTAATAGAAACAACACGAAAACAGAGGGAGGAATATACAAATGAATTGAACAAAATACTCAGTTATATATATTAGTGAACGAGACATAATGTTCTCAAAGATTATTATATGAGCAAACCAACTGTATCAGAACATACTACATTCCCTAATAATTCACCCTAATCTATTTGACCAAACCGTCGACATAATAAATGTCAGTCTATTTTGAAAAGCATGAAATCTACTAAGAATAGAATGGATGGAATGTGTACAGATCTCACAATTTTCTACAGTCCACTTCACACCAAACAAAAGCATTAGTACCACAATACGGCACATGAGATATCGAGGACATGCCGAAATCTACTCAAAGTGGATTAATTTCATATACAGCAGAAGTTATTGGCTTGAATACAAAGAAAATATATGAGGAAGGATATTCCTTACTTCTTCCAACTCATTTCTCTTACAAAAGTGTTTCTTCCTGATTCCGACTGGGTACGCCAGCAATAAAGAGATTAAACGAGTTGCTTGAGTTGCTTTGTCTTATTATTTTCATTATTTTCGGATATTATCCTAAATTCTATCATTTGCTTTTACTTTTCCGTTTGTTTTATGGATATATATGAGCGCTTATGAACTTAAAAATGCTGAAAACCTAACGAGATTATTTGCTTATAAATACTGGTTGAAAGACTTCCTTAAATGTGCCTTTATAAAATATATCAGAGAATGAAACGCATCGTCTAAGATAAGTTTTCATTTTCCCTTCCTTCCTATTGTCCTTTTGTATATGTGTTATTGGTTATATCTGAAATTTTACAGGAACACACACAGGCACATATGAATGCGTGAGTAAAGGCACCTCGAGGCGATGCAATGGTTAGCAAGCTTTTCTGTCTAGAACAATTACGACTGAGTACTGATTTCGATCCTCACTGAGTGCACCCTACTGTCAGCCTTGTGCCACATCTAAGCTGCTCTTGGAAAATCAGTATGAATATAAGTGTGTGCGATTGTGGCCGAGTTAGGAGAAGGTTTTTGTTCCGACAACATGAGGCGGAATTATTCATCACAAATGTCAATTTATCAAATATATCATTTCATGATAATATTGTCCTGGGGTAACTTGCCTCATCGTTGGGAAAAACCTGAAACGATTACCACGTGTAGCCGAAGATATTTGTGTGAAAATGTCTAGACAAAACTCGACGGAAGTCGTCGATGCTTATGCGGGTAAGTTAAAGTCATCGTGGTCCAGGTTAAGATCAGACTTAAATGCATTAGATTCCTCTCCGAACAGTTGCATTATGAATCAGAATTTGACTTGCTGAAGAAACACAGATGTTCTTGGACAGTTGTCTACGTCACTGGGTAATTATCAGCACTCGGAGACGCTAAACCTCCTGAGAGTGGCTAAGGACAATGCACATGACGCTATGTATACATACATACATACATACATGCATACACACACACACACACACACACACACACACACACACACACACACACACACACACACACACACACACACATATATATATATATATATATATATATATATATATATATATATATATATATATATTGTGATGACAATGAACACTGGTTGCTACACTTGTAATCTCAGCGAATACTCCTTGTCACTTTCGTAATACTCATTGTAGTAGAGACATTGTAATCGCAGATACAACTTATAGTAATGCCGTTGAACGATACTGGTGTCAGACGCCTTCGAATATAACTGGCACTAATAGTACTTGCTCGATAATTCTTGCTCAAATATTAACCACCGAATAGTCATCCGAATAGTAATCCGTGTAGTGATCAGTATAGAGACATAGGCGACAGGTTGTTTCATACTGGATGCAATCGTCAGACTGTCTGAATCGATTGCGTCGTGCATGAAAAACCCTGTCGCTTCTGAGTGTTGACTTCAATGTTCATTTTTATATTTATAATTACATACGATCTGTCTCTAATATTGAACACTTTATCCCATAAATATAGCACAACTTAAAACTATATTTCTTCATATATATATATATATATATATATATATATATATATATATATATATATATATATATATATATATATATATATATATATACACTGGGAAAGAGAGAGAGAGTACTGACGTAAATTCCCTGTGCGTATATATATTGTATATATATTGTAAATTCCCTGTGCTTATATATATTGTATATATATTGTTGTGGATTCCGGGATGAAATCCGGTATCAAATAATAACAAACGCCAAGAATGAATATAGGAAATAAATGTATTAACGTAATAGTACAAACTGGTAATACAGGTTAGTAGTTCCAGGAATGCGGGGTTAGTTGACAAATAAATATAAAATCTTTGGTATCGTCGTTTCGCTGGATGACTTCTTACTGAGTCTACGTACTTCGTTGTGTGCGACTCTTCTACCGACCGCCTCTACTCCACTCTACTAGTGTTACTTGACTACTTGAATGTCTCCTCGGGTATTCACTGGCAGTAGTATATGTATACCTTGGGTGAGTCCATTTGTGTAAAAAGGGGAGGACCCCTCAATATATATATTGTCATGGCAATTATTCTGATGAACTTTAATCTTTTCTACTTCGATATTAGGAATTTATGCGCGGTACTATATTGAACGTTCGATCTCATCATTTTACATTCTCTCGTATTTTTCGCTTGTAGAATTCAATTTTGGATTCATAGTTTCCAGTCAGCAGTGATGTTCAAAAAATTAAATGTGATGTCACTAGTTTATCTTTTTATTCTAAATTCCTGTTCTTGTATTGTTCTCTGTCCTCAATGTTCTTATTTGCTTTTTTTTTCATATTCTTTCACACTAATTAAGTTCCTCGGGTCTTAGTGACTTTATTGCATTGTTTAGGTTGGAATGATTAAACAAAAATGTAATGTACGCTGATAATGTTACAGTTAACTTAGATAAAAGATACAATCATATCAGTTAAAATCATTGTTTACTTTGTGTCGATTATAATCTATTTCATTAGATAATAGACATAAATTATTACTGCTTGAGAATGTACCAGTCCTGACAATGGTTGCAACATATGCAAATAAACTCTCAACACATTTGACTGTAAATAAATACTAACTGACAGTTGTTGGCTTGCATAAGCAGAAGGTCTGAATTGAGTTTGTACTGCACAAAAAGTAGTATGAAGTTGCTTCATTTTTTTTAAATATGAAATTAAGAAATATTCCCGATATCAGATCAAAGCTGTTTATCAACATTGTATATTTTCATATGCAAAAATAAATGAGGAAGATAGGTGATAAATTCGTAAGTAAATATCGACAAAACCTAAGTAGCACAAATACAAGTTTGAAAAAGAAAAAATAATTGCAATTTCCAACCAGTATTATTACAAAACAATTTTTTTTTCTTAAATAATACAAATAGCGGTCGAAGCTATATGTCGAAATAATTACAAAATAGTTGATTTGCTTTGCTTGTTTCGTTACGTGTCTCCTGTAGACGATACCTTGAAATTTAAAAATTTTAACCTCAAATATAATTCTCGTAATGCTACGAAAACTGTGTCTAGGATCTGGAATTGCAATAAAACCATATACACTGAATCCATTATAAGTATTCAGGGTGTGCAAATAAAGAATTCTAAACATTTTAAATAAAACGGTCCAGTTATAACAAATACACATGGGAGATAAGGGAATCGAATAGAGAATAGCCCGCGCTGACAGTAGTGCCCCCAAACCGTAAATTACTACAAAACATTAATCTAAATATATGAGTCATGTTCTTAAATATTCTCATCAGGCAGAGACTTTCATGTGAATGCCATGAGTAGCACCAAACTCGTTCAGAAATATATTAAATTTCAGTTGTATACAACCGCTTTCTAAGAGCAATGATTAAAAATGGCTACGATCGAATTAAACGTGTTGTTCTTAGAGAAGACCACGTTTTTTCAAATCACCTATGCTGGCACTAAAGAACTGTATCAAATAACAGAAATCACATAAAATGAGGACTTTCAACAACAACTAAAATGGATAGCACGTGTAATTGGAAGGGAAAATAATGACATAAGATGTTGACGTTTCACAAAATTTCAAACAAATGTTTAGAAACGAAGCTCCTAAAAATATTGGAAAGAACAATAACACTGGAATTGCAAGCAAAATATTTTCCTGAAAAATTGTTTTAAGAAAATGATTTTAAAATTTCAAACAATGTCATCATCCGCTCTCCAGTCAAGAAAGCCGAGAATGTTCTCATAAAGAAAAACATAATATTATTATTACCACCATTTATATTCCGGTTCTAAACTCTATAATACAAGCTTATTGCCGCAAACGTTACCATATTTTTTTTTTAAATTGACTTTTAATACATTATCTCATAGCACCATTATTTCATAATTTATATAAATCTATGCATTTTTGGGGTATTACAGGGAAGCGTTCTGTAACACATCTCATTACATGAGGACCGTGGTATATTTAAGTTAAAAAACAGGATGTTAAATTCTGGCGATTATTTGGTTGGTCGAAGGAAGAAAATGTAATGTTAAGTACGTATTAAAACTTGGGATAATATGGTATATAAAATTCTACAGAGAACAAATGTGGATAACTGATCAATAAATGTAAAGACGTATATGTAACGTGTTTCGTCAATTGAAAGGACTTCCAACAGAGTAAAATATTATTTTTTTATTTGATATATATATATATATATATATATATATATATATATATATATATATAAATAAAAATAAAAAAAAAAAAACTAAAATTGTCATTTCGCAGCTCTTCAAAGTGGCTAGACGTCCGGTTGCTTCTAGCTAGGATCGAAAGCCGATTGAATTGGTGTCAGTCGGAAATTCTACCACAAAGCCGTCGGCGCACGGCAGGAAAGAAGGTGAATTTTAGCGTATTTATTTTTAGATAAACACGCAGTGACTGACAGGACACAATTCTGCCGAAGAATCATGCTATATTAGCTTTAATAGTCACTGTTTACAAACCCACGCTTCCTTCCCACAGATCTCAACCGAAATTAATTTTCAGGGGCCAATAATATTGTCATCCACAGACAGACTGTTTCGCTGTATCACAGCTCTTCAGTGTGGCTAGACGTCCTGTTGCCTCTAGCTAGGATGGAAACACGACTGAATTGGTTGATATACATACACACACACACACACACACACACACACACACACACACACACACATATATATATATATATATATATATATATATATATTGTATGTAGTTATATGTAAAATTGAACGTCTCTACATATTCAGTGTTTCCCTTGGTGTAAATTTGATCAGCATTATATATATATAGCGAGAGAGACGTTCAATTTTACATATATATGTGTGTGTGTGTTATATGGATAGCGGCTCGGATTGAGGAATCGGAGGGCCGAGTTCGAATTCCAGTCGAATATATTACATTGGTTTACATGCTAATACCGTTGGGAAAGGTATGAACACACTTCCTCTTCCCCAGCTATTGGTAAATAGGTTACAGACTGGGTTCTATAGCCTTGGCTAGCAACTGGTCTATCGCAGAAAGAAATGGCAACCTACTGCGGGAAAAATCTGACTCGTCAGTCATATACCGGGTATCACGCATGACATAACTGACTGACTTATTTATGTACATTTGTGTTTTTTGCTATCGCCGTCGGAAAATATTCTCAAATATTAATTCAGTTTCTATAATAACAGTGAGGTTACATTCTTGATAATTGGTAGCAAATTAAGGAATTAAATATCTTATATATATATATATATATATATATATATATATATATATATATATATATATATATGTGTTATAGTGTAACAACATTTTTTTAAAATCGAAGCTTTATGAAGAATATCATTTATTTCAACTCCACACCGCATTTTAGTAAAAGATACAAGAATATACTCATGCGATTTAAAATACTAAACAAAGTATCTTTGGAGAGTAGAATTTTACTATTAAGATATTTTAGTTGGTGAGCCAATGTGATTTTCTGTATTTTTTATCGGATTTTGGTTGACGAATCAGTCAGCTTTGTCTTGTTATCGATTCATGTTTAACCAAATGTCCCAAAATTCAACCTGAAAGTTTGCCACAATAAATAGATTTAATAGTTTCTTTGTATTGAAATTTTCTTAGGCTTCCTCACTCTCTGTCCAATCGGAGAATGAAGTGAAAATTTCAATACTTTTATTTGTAACCTTTATGTTTTAATTATCCACGGGAGAAGAGTCTGGAATGGATTCAGGAACTATTTAATCAAATGAGTTTTGCATCAGTTAACCATTACGTAAATATTGGACCATTCCTCTCAGAAGAACATGGCACGCTTGCTTTTGTAGATTTTTGCTTCAATAAAATAAATTCCATACTCACTTGAATAACTACATTTTTTTCAGTGGACATTCATTAAATGCCCCGAATGTGACAGGCTCGTTGCCTCACCAGCAGAAATATTTGGAAACGAAGATGTTGCAAAAGAAAAGCAGGATTCTTCGACGGTTGAAGAAAACAAAACAATAGCAAACATTCCCCTTTGAAGTAGAAGGGAAATGTTCACAGCTTTAATTCCGTCCAACATGCAAATCACAGCGGCACTGAAGATTACGAATCTCTATCACAGTGAACAGATTTCCGTGATGGCCCCACATTTTCTCGGGTTGCTGGAGTCGAAATAATACATGTAACTCTCTGTCAAAGAAACAATTGTTTAAGTTTTAGTCGTATTAATTCTTCTGTGAGTCCCATATGAAAATAAATTCGATTGTATGATTTTAATTGGTTGTATCATTGGCGTAAAATCGATAATCTAATCGCATATAAGAAAAGTTAATAAAATGTAAATAATTTCACTGGCTCCTTCCCAGGTTTTCTTCGCTGATCTCGACAAATCTATCGTTTTCACAAATCTTTATTCGGGGCTGTACGAAATATCTGATTTGTGATTAATATCAGTTTTAATATAATTTCCTTAACACTAAGAACGGGACAGTTTTTATTTCGCATCGACGCATTCGATTAAAAGTGATAAAAAGGATGATCCGTTTTCTACTACTGATTTTTTTCAAACAATGTGGTACACGAGCAAACAGAGAGAACAGCATAGACCAATACGGAGTCGGCTAATTCTAAGTGCTACCTACACTGACGACTTCAATGGAAAAAACACACAGACTTTCTCTTTTATTTCGACCTGTAGATGCCAACCTAGCAAACAGTCACTGAACTCGCTAACGTGGAGGCGAAACGAGTTGTTATAAAAGAAGTTTTTTCGTTTGAATCATTTCTCCAGTTTTGTATATATGGAAAGGTCTAAATCCTTTTCTCCTCCAGCTATGGGTAAATAGCAGAATAGACTGGGTTATATAGCCTTGGCTGGCAACTAGTCAAGGTGAAGGAAGACTCTGAATTCAAAGCCTGCGGAAAGTCGTTTGGGGTCATTGTGGCACACATTTCACCATTTCTCTGTATTCGGCTCATGGAAAAGTGTGGTTGCTTTTGCACAAAAATATTCACGATTATAATAAAACCATATGTGCAGGTTGTCTCGATATCGGCTCCTAGGAAGGGAGTTGCCTTAACCTGGTAATTCGTAAAAGCATCATCGACAACTTGGACGTGCATTGCTGCCTGAAGGCTTATCTGGTGTAGGGATTCGTCTCTGCGCTGGTAGTATCACGGCTACGACGTGCTTGGACCGGCTCTGGCCTGGACCAGCTATGACAAACCAAAACCAGCTATGACTAGCTCTGAACAGCTTTGGCAAGCTATGACTAGCTTCGACCATCTCTGACCAGTTTGGACAAGATATGACCAGCTAAGACCAGCTTAGACCAACGGCCCGAGTGAAACACTTGGGTCCCCACGTTAAAAACCGACATTGTGTCACAACCTGACTCAGTGGGGGGTCAAGTAAATATACCTGTCTCAGCTCCCCGTAGGTAACGACGGGAGTGTCCACGATATATATATATATATATATATATATATATATATATATATATGAAGTATGTGGTGCAGTTTATATTACATGAATCATTCATACAAAAAGCAGATATATACATATATATATATATATATACATATATATATATATATATATATACATATATACATATATATATATATACATATATATATATATACATATATATATATATACATATATATATATATATATATATATATATATATGTATATATACATATATATATATATATATATATAAAAGTATGTATGTATATTTAAGCAGCATATATTAATTCAAATATGTTTATTTGAATAATATAAATATATCATGTATATTTATTTTTATAATAATCCTTTTCAGTTCTCTACTCATTGTCATGATGTTAAGTTGAAAATTCATTAAAATTGTTTTTTTTCTACTGATGTATTTTTGTTTTCCCCCGAGAACGTCCACAGGGGAGAATTTCAAAAACAAACAATGTAACTGTGATCGCTATGATGGTGATTTTTTAAAAGCACGCTTGAGCGCGCTGTGTTATAAGCATTTTAAAAGTTTAAATTTATTCATCGTAACCATAGAATACTTTGCAAACGTCCCAAAATAGGGAAGCTAATAATGTTCTGTCTAATGATCCGCTTTTATTTATTTATTATGCAATATATTTATTTATTTACATCTATCGTGGTATAAAATAAAGTTTAAACAAATATATATATATATATATATATATATATATATACATATATATATACATATATATATACATATGTATATATATGTATACATATGTATGTATATATATATATATATATATATATATATATAACATTTAATATATTAACATTTAATATTTAATATTATTTTATTACGTTAAACGTTATTTTTAGTTGATATCTATATTAGAGTAAAGGCACCTTTATTTTAAATAGTATTTCATTTCATCCGGCACGATCATTCATCAATTTTTTTAAAAATAATAATTCTCGAATTTTCAGGAGGAGAAAGGAAATGAAAAGAAAGTATTTAGAACCAAAATTTTCGCTTGAGGGGAAAACAGTGCTTGATACTTTAATTCAATTTAATTTTAATAATTATATTTAAGTTTTTGGCTCTTGTTTTTGAAACATGAGAACTCTTATGTATCGAAGGAATCATATTTAAAAAATATAATTATATATATATATATATATATATATATATATATATATATATATATATATATATATATATATATATGGATGGGTATATGTATGTAAGTGGCACTATTTAATTGCAGACTGTTGACTTTTATGCAACAGCATCGAACAATAATGGACCGCAATCAAATGTGATAAGCAGGACAGATTGCGATAAGAGCAGATTCCACAATTCGTAAAAAAATCATTTCTACGGGGAAACTGATAGCATGAAAGCTTCAAAAACACAAACCTAGGGTGAGGTTTAAAGAGTATCTCAAGGGTCATCTGAATACATTGCACATGTTTGTGCAGCATTGAGAAGAACTGAATTTAAATTCTAAAGAGTGGAATCACTTTATTATTATGCCCCAGTTATGCTCAGATCAAGTGTGATGTCCAAAGATGCATTCACTCTAATTTGACAACTAATATGCAGTTTGGGATATTTTAAAGGTTGTGTGCGCTTGATCTTGAAGAGGGCAGGTTATGTAAACTATATGAGAAATCATTATAACAACCAGATGCAAGCCAACTATACCAAATATCTTCATCATCTAGCCAAAAACGCATGTGTTTTATGCAGATCATCATCCGAAAGGATGAGCTACATGGTACCCACGAGAGTTGTAGTCGATGTAGATCCTATCAGCTAAATCAAGGATAGCCATTTTGTCGTTTTAGGGACCATGGACGTCAAAACAAGAAAGCCATCACAATTAATCCAAGATTGATCTGGGTAAGATTATAAGTTTCGTAAAGATAATACTACTAAACATATTGCAAACACTAAATTAGTGTTCTATACTAAGATGAACGCAAATTAGTAAAACATTGAAATTACTATAGAAACATAAGCAATGGCAAAATGGAGGCTTCAGACCACTAATACTATTATAAAACTGCAATCTCATGAAATCAAAATCTATATAAGACTAATGTTCATTACAAATTCATTTTTCGTACGCAGAAAATAAATTTGAAGTATTACATCTTATATTGTTTATACAACCTTTGCTCGGTTAATATAATGCGTAATACAGGAACGCAGAGCTAATCACTAAAGTGGTTTGTCGATATTACATGTGAAAATATTTTGCAAATTAGCACTACTCATTTCTGAAGGTATTTGCATCAATTTAAAACAACAGTTAACAAAATGACGCTTAATTGAAAAGGAATAAAAAAGGATTTTCATTCTCAGACATTATACAATGCAACATCCACGTGATATGTGCAATACTCAAAAATATGAATATCGTAAGACATCATCACGTGCAAAATCAGAAAACATTACTTCTTGACAACATCTAATGACGAATTATATCCCCAGTCATAAATTGGTTACATACAATTATGACTCAACATGGGTATAACGATAGTGTTCCAGCCATTCAAAACTCACCATAGTCAAGGAGGTGATAATTTGATAATATCGGTCATACCTCAGGTTAACCCAAACTTGTGAGTGTCATTGGGTGGATAAAACTGCTCGGAAGCCGTCGATAGTTGAACTCTTACACATTGACAAGGCTTCGTGAACGAGGTTTTGAGGGTACTGACCTTGCTCAAATGTCGCATCCAGAAACTATAACTAAGGTTTGCTCAGGCTACCTGGGATGTATACAACAGTTTGCCTTTGTGGAGGATGAAGAGATAACCACACTGCCTGAGCGAGCGTTTGAAACAAGTTAGAAGCTAGACGAACTAGACGACGGATTTACACTTAAACGACTCTCCATTATTATTAGTAGTAGTACTAGTAATATTACTAATAGTATTAATTATTGCTGATGTCGTTGGTTATATTTATTTACAATATAGTTTGACCTATTGCACGCTTATTATTACTGCCGAGCTGAAATTTGATGAAAAAATAAAACAGAGGAGAAATACTCTCAGCTATTTTTTATAGCTTATCTCCATTTGCAGATTATTTAAAGCCTGAAAATATTTTAATATTTTTAGAAATATTTGTAGAAGATAATAATGGTTCAGTGGTACAAGTCTTTGTAATTAACCCATAGCCGAGGGAGATGAAATGGATTAATACTTTCAGAAGGTTATTCGCTGGTAAATTAATATAACGAACCCGACTTCCAATCCCGAGCCCTTATTTATTACACCACCCGCATATCGAAGCTTACAGCATCTTATACTCCCAAACGTTAACCAATCTAAGTACTGATTAAGCTCGCTGTTGTTTAACTTAAGAGAACCGGTGTTTCAACGTGATATGAGTGTAAGCATTTCAGGGCTAGCCTATTTAAAATCTCCGTACATGCTCTATAGTAATAGGATATGTGAATACAAACAAGAAAACTGTAAACATATATACATGTGGATATATGTGCACGCGTGTCAGTACTGAGATGTGATTATAGCTCTGTGCATTTGATTAGTTTATGTGGGCGTATGTTTCTGCACGTTTGTGTGTGTGAATGCATGTGTGTAAACGATGAACAGTTTTAGATTCCTGTGCCGTTTTGATCTTAATAACAAGAGTGAAAATCGATCGATAATTGTTCACTGAAGAATGAAATGAATCGAGTCACGAGGTCACTTTGGGCCAATTAGCCCGAGTCGATAATTCACGATCGATTTTTTTTCCGAACAAATATTGTTTCGGTTACACAAATTTCATTTTTTTTTTAAAAGCGCATTGTTATTGAAGTTTCACTCGGAACTTCACATTTGTTTGTATTCGTTTTTCACTTGCATATTGAATACCAAACAACGCATAATTCTAGACTTTAGATAATAATGCAAGACATTAATTAGTCTTAATGTGTTTCTAATTATTCTTCAGCACATATTAATTACAGGAATAACTTAATCTAATGAGAGAACACTCATTTATTGTACGTAAAATTGAAACTTACATTTGTTATTAATATTCGTTTGAAAATATTTTGCACACTTCTTCATTTATGTATTGTGTATCATCAGGACGTGGGCGATTATTTCATTCCGCATCTTATATGATTTGTGGCTGTAAATAATATGTGACCTTACTATATCTCCCAACCCCTGTTCTTTTCCATCCTTTACATATATGTTACATTGTTTGGCTCTTCTTTTTGAAACACGAGAACAGTTATGTATCGAAGGGATCATATTTTTAAAAAAATAATTATATATATATATATATGGATGGGTATATGTATGTAAGTGGCACTATTTAATTGCAGACTGTTGACTTTTATGCAACAGCATCGAACAATAATGGACCGCAATCAAATGTGATAAGCAGGAGAGATTGTGATAATAGCAGATTCCACAATTCGTAAAAAAATCTTTTCTACGGGGAAACTGATAGCATGAAAGCTTCCAAAACACAAACCTGAGGTCTAAAGAGTGTCTGAAGCACTATTGCACTGTTATTATTACTGCCGCGCTGAATTTTGATGAAAAAATAAGAGGAGGAATGCTCTCAGCTATTTTTTATAGCTTATCAACCATTTGCAAGTTATTTAAAGCCAGAAAATATTTTAATATTTTTAGAAATATTTGTAGAAGATAATAATGTTTCAGTGGTTCAAGTCATTGTAATTAACCAATAGCCGGGGGAGATGAAATAGATTAATACTTTCACAAGGTTATTCGCGGGTAAATTAATATAACAAACCCGACTTCCAATCCCGAGCCCTTATCTATTACACCACCCGCATATCCAAGCTTACTGCATGTTATATTCCCAAACGGTAACCAATCTAAATACTGATTAAGCTCGATGTTGCTTAACTTAAGAGAACCGGTATTTCAACGTGTTATGAGTGTAAGCATATTATTCACTATTTACACATTCTGCTCATGCCTGCAATATACCCTGTGAGTGCTACATCCTCCAAGCCCTTTTTCCTCATTAAGGATACCACATACTTCAAATATCTACTTCTAATTATAAGTAAAATTGTCCCTTTTGACTGTACGTTGCTTAAAACATACTTATTACACATGCTTCCCGAGCTATTTGAAGCATCTTTCTAGAAACTTGTGTAGATTTAAATCTAATCTGTTTAATATTCACCGACATAGAGGGGTTCATATTAAATGATGTTTTCCCGGTGTACCTATTTCCTTCAGTGTCTCAAATGGATCCTACAATCTCTGTGGTAACCTAGGGAATGTTACTGAATAAAATATTCAATGGAAGGTTGTTATTGAACGCTAATACTTAGGACAAGTACAACACATATAAGATTTGCTAGCTGCGCGTAGAAGAAGTAGTCAACTGCTAGAAGTGAGTCAAGTGAATTCAACAATGAATCTCCAACTCCAGGATAACTTCTAACCGCCCCCACGCTGTCAGCTGTGGCACAATGGATAAATTAATGTGGTGTATCCGAGCCCATAGGCTAGGCCAAAATTTCCCCGTAGACCCCCGGATAAAACGATGTCGGGTAGCTGTTTCCGATATCAAAGCTCTGCTCTTCGACATAGCTTCGTCTGGGGATTTTTTCTGGCCGAAGGTAGAGAGATTGACCAGCACAGCTAGAGACGAATCTCCAACTGCAGGATATCTACCAACCAACCCACGCGGTCAGATGTGACACATGGCCGAATTTAATGTGGGGTATCCGAGCCCGTAGGCACAGCCAAAAATTCACCGTAGACCCCGTATAAAACGAAAATCTGCCTTTCGAGAACACCACGTCTAGGAATCCTCTCTGCCCGGAGACGAATCTCCGACTGCAGAGCAACATACAGTATTTACTACTGTATTTATGTGAATGGGGACATACCCTTTATCGTTGGTAGTTATGCTACAGCATTTTCCAAGACCCTTTCCTTCACCATTCCCCTCAGTAATTTTATATGTCGTTTTTTAAGCAGAATTGTTTTTAGACCGTCTAATCCGTAAGTATAGGGATAACGGTAATATTAATATTAGTCGTTTCCTTATTAGAAAATATTCGGTATTCATTAACGGAGCAGACGATGAAATTTATGTAATTCTTTTACAATGTTTTTCATGAAGGCAGGTTTCCTAAATCCTGTAGCTGTTATCGAACTTTCGATTATTGATACTGATTTCATTCCTTATCTTTTATTTGATTTAGCACAGAATATCAACATTCGATTATGTCATTATTTTCTCTTTGATTGATATCTGATATCCCTTTTAGTTTTCATTACTGTTGGGAGTCCACAAATTATGCGTTTTCAGATATTTGGTGTAGCACATTGTTTATGATTATGTAGCGTCAGTCCACAAGTTTCGAAGAAGTATTGTCTTCGATTAGTAAACATTTTTAACCATTAATCTGATATAGCGGCTGTATACAGCTGAAGTTCTAAGTTTGACGCAATGCATGAGATGTATATGAAAGTATCAATCTGACGAGGATATTTAAGAACATTACTCGAGTTTCTGTCTATATTTCTGAGATGAGGTATTATGTACACTATTTACATTATCCGGGCTATTGTCCTCATCTTTATTGCCATATTTATTACAACATCTCGGCCGTTGTACGCTCCGGTCTTCTTCAGGTTGTTGGAATGTCGAACTGAACGCTTTGTTTCCTCAAGGTCACATAATACAGTGGATAAAGGCGTTAGTTAGATCCAGTGACAGGACCCAAAGAATGTGAGTTCAATACCTAGTTAAGGCGGTGGAGAACTTGGAGAGAGGAATTAACAAGAGATAACTGACAACTGACATCCATTAGACATGGCACGTGGAACTAGAACAGTCTACCCCAGTGAGCGAAATAAAGGGTTCAGTTAGACATTCCAACCACCTGAAGAAGGCCGGAGAATACAACGACCGAAATGTTGTAATAAATGTGGCGGCAAAGATGAGGTCAATATTCCGAATAATATAAATAGTATACATAAAATCTCATCTCAGAAATATAGACAGATACTGAAGAAGGCCGGAGCGTACAACGGCCGAAACGTTGTAATAAATATGGCGACAAAGATGAGGACAATTGTCAGAATAATGTAAATAGTGTACATAATACCTTATCTCAGAAATATAGACAAATACTTAAGAAGGCGGGAGAGTACAACGGCCGAAACGTTGTGATAAATATGACGACAAAGATGAGGACAATAGTCCGAATAATGTAAATAGTGTACATAATACCTCTTCTCAGAAATAGAGAGATACTGAAGGTGGCCGAAGCGTATAAGAGCCGAAACGTTATAATAAATATGGCGACAAAGATGAGGACAATAGTCCGAATAATGTAAATAGATTACTCGATTTGTTCCCATAATGTTTTCTGTCTGTAACAATTTCTAGTGAAATTACCTCGAGCTCAGTCTATTCTACAGACTACAATGGGTAAAGTATTGCCATATTATATTTTTTCTTTCTCGCATGCGCGTTGTTTTGTTTTTAATTTTTTCGACTTTACAGTGTTGTAGGGTAAGTTGGGCACCGATTGTGAGAAAACGAGAACCATGACTCAAGTCATACTACATGCGGTTTGTAAACAGCATACTGTACTGCGTAGCGTTCGCGCCGGATGGTCCAGTATGAATATTTAAGTGCACTTGGGTGCCGATCTGAGAACAGTGCAGAGGATTCGGAAAGAGTTGGATGTGTCAAATGATGATTACGAAGGTACAGCAGCTCTGAAAACTCACACCGATCGTTTTGAAGAACAGAAAATATTCCCGAATTTGATGGTGAAGGCCGGAGACTCAACACAGAGGCTTACATCAAAGGTTAGGAGAAGGTGGTGCTGCCCTGGGTCAAGAGGGTGGCTGCTGAAAAAATGTCTGGCAACTACGCCACGCAAACAGGAAATCTCAGTCATGGCCGTCAAACAACAAAGCACATTGTAATACGAAAGATGAAATGAAGACAGGGTTATGGGATACATTCATCAAATTAAACAAGGATATCCAGAAAAGTTGCAGTAGATTCGGAAGTCGTGTAGACGCCTTGGTTGAAACCATTGGCGATTTTATTAATAGGTTTACACTTTTAGTAATTGAAGACATTTTTGTGTAATTTTCGTAGATATAATTGTTAAAATGAGCTGTCCGTATTATTTTCATTTTTGCATAATTCAGATGACAGTTTATCCTCACAGCTTGTATATTACAGCCAAGAAATGTACAAATCTTCAATGATTATAATCTAAAATATTTAATATCTTATTTGAAGATACTGAATAAATGAATCCATCTTTTCACTCTCCAGCTAAGTTCAATACATATGCACATTGACTTTTATTGTCAGAAGTTACCAATGGCTGAATTTTATGAAGAACTCTGTTCTAAACTATTTACAAAGCTCTATAATCATTTAACAAACATAGCCTTTTAGAAAGCCTCTCTCTCTCTCTCTCTCTCTCTCTCTCTCTCTATATATATATATATATATATATATATATATATATATATATATATATATATATATATATATATATATATATATATATATATACAGATATACAAAGATATTCAAGATATTTTTGTGGGATTCTGCTAGATATAACTGTTAAAATGAGATGTCTGTGTTCTTTTCATTGTTACTTAATTTAGACGACCCTATATAATAGTTGGTTTTTGTGACTTTTGGTGAAACAGAAATGTCCTTGTTTTGGCGTATATAACGGATTAATTAGGCTTATTAACAGACAGGCAGGTGTTGATAATGATTGTTTATAAACGGTAGGGATATCAATTGTTTACAAACGTCATTGATAACA
>OZ038480.1:40401463-40413963 GCA_964036315.1 Acanthosepion esculentum
ATGGACAAGATCCGAGAATTATTTAAAGACATTTTTATGTTTAACATTCTTTTTATAGATACAAGTATTTAAGTAAATGCTACGTTTATAATAAACAGTATTAAATAACTTTACCGGCCTGAATGTCCGAAAAATTTTCATAGAAAATATTCATCTTCCAACAGGATTCGAACCTGTATCCTATACGGAACCGTCATATAGCCTGACGTGCCTTAACCGATTCGGTCATAAGCAGTAAATTCGACATTGCCAACCGAACGATCCTCAGTTATTTAATATCATCTGCTCAGCATGTATAATATATTTTCTCGTTAGAATCCATCTTGCACATTTATTTAATCTACCATTCGTTTGCATTTAATATTGCTGCCATATCTGGTCTGTTATGCCTGTTATTTATTTCGATGTCCTTGACAAAATCTAAAGAAGGGATCTGTAATGTAATTAATCCTGACCAGGCAACTCGACTTTAGTCATTTTCTCACCGATGGGACAGGTCCTCTCTCTGGCTATTATACAAATATTTTATGGCGACAAGCTTTTCCCCTGGTGACTCGACTACATGAATGTAAGCGTGCCACTAAATTGGCAATCTACGTTCCACCCGTTTATGTTAAAATATCTAAATGCAACCGCCACTTGTAGCCCAACAGTTTATTTTCTTGCAATTCCCATCTGCGGAATTCCCCCCCTGTTTGCTTGCTTATATGATAACTACAATCTTCAAAAATTTAGAAGTCGTCAACCAACATATTCTATCTTTCATCTTTTGTTCTTTCATCAATCCTCCCTATATTCAGTCGTTTCTCTCACTTTCAGTCTCGGTAATTCCTGTATTCCCACATTTCTTGATTAGGAAATATTTTAGAACACATGTTTCTTTATAACAAAGTAACTGATAAAACACATATACGGAAGGTATATAGACTGAAACAAGCTCAATTCTATCAGGACAATTTTTTTTCTTTGGAATATAACTGTTATGGTCCAGGTTAGGACCAAGGAAGAACAACACGAACACAAGAGTAGAAATAACGACGATATATTACACGGAATAATAATACAAGATGTGGAAGGTGTTAGTTTGGGTGTCTGTCTGGTTTGGAGTGAACTACTATCGGCTCGACTCGATTCGTCTCTCTCTCTTGAGATGCGTAGGATACATAGTGTTAGGAAGACTTCATTCTGTAGTGATAGGTAAGGACCCATAACAATTACTATAGAACGTATACACTTCAAACTAATCCTCAATATTTTAACTGCTTTTTGAACGTCTGGAAATACATTTAAAAGGCATATTCCTGATTACTTTCAGGAAGTTGGACACACGCGCCCTGATGTTCTCACGTTTTCCTGTGAAGCTTCTTTTCGATTTGTCTAAGACCTAAAGTATCTTAAGGTTAAACCTGCATGTTTGGGGAGATAATCCCGATTTACGACCGTGTTTCTAAAGTTCTGCCTGTTCATCCAATGGTATCTTTGCGCTCTGTTTCTAAATGCCTTGGTTTTTCAGTAATTTTCTAAATACAGATTCTAAATTCCCTCAATATTCCTCAACAATAATTCAGATTGCCTCTTTGCGATCCGCCACTACCATAATATTGAACAAACATATCTTAATTTCAGGTTTTTGTTCAGTGTAATCAACGTTTCTGCTCACCATCCACCTTGTCCAAACAGTCGCCAAAAGGCTAGTGCTACTGCTTGGTATTGACATCGGGGAAACCCTGTTGGATTCATAACATCACCCACTTAGTTTAGATCCGTTTTCTAAATATATTCTCCAAATACATAGGTTTATAGTGGGCTCATCGCATGAGAGCGAATCAAGTGGGAAAAGAAAATCAATGCAAAATTGAGCGCGCGCGCGCACACACACACACACATATATATAACATCTGCAATTTGTAATCTGAGGCATAATTATGAGATTGATGCATTACTATATATATATATATATATATATATATACATATACATATACATATATATATATATATATATATATATATATATATATATACAGAGAGAGAGAGAGAAATTGAGAGAGAGAGAGATTGAGAGAGAGAGAGATAGTGGGAGAGGGAGAGAGATAGACACAGAGGCACCGTGGAGGAATGGATAGTTATTCCGATTGGGAAATCGAATTTGAATTGCAGTCGAATCCGTTACATTTACGTACGTACTTAAAACCTTGGGAAAGGTATGCGCCCTCTTTTTCTCCCGCCATATATATATATATATATATATATATATATATATATATATATATATATATATATATATATATAGAGAGAGAGAGAGAGAGAGAGAGAGAGAAATAGATAGATATAGATATATATGTATATATATGTATATATATATATATAAATATAAAAGTGGACATGGAAGTCAGCACTTAGAGGCGACATTCTGTTTCATGCTAGTGCAATCGTCAGGCAACGAATATATATATATATATATATATATATATATATATATATATATATATAGATAGATAGATAGGTAGATAGATAGATATAGATGTATATATATGTATATATATATACAATTATATATATATATATATATATACAATATATATATATATATATATATATATATATATATATATATATATATATATATAGATAGATAGATAGATAGATAGATAGATAGATAGATAGATCATTAAAAAGACGCATCCACAGAAAAACGTGTTGTTTAAATTGTACTAGATTTTGATGTGAAGGCTGCTGAATATCGAGCTTTCTCCTAGATGTAAATGTAGCCATAGGAATAACCATTTCATGGCGCCTCAGACTTACATGCCTCAAGCGATCATCAGATCATACAATAATGGTTCGTAGTACGCTTGAGGCGTAAAAATGTCTTTTGCTTACTCATACTCGTTTTCCACCCCTCGATATATAAGACACTACTTTACAATACACTAGATTCTGTCAAGTACACGTCGCGCAATGATGTTATTTGTTTTATCCGTCCTTTACCAGTAAGTAGTTTAATCTCTTTCTTACTTTGACTCAGTGCATATTTATATGCACACACACACACAATATATATATATATATATATATATATATATATATATATATATATATATATATATATATATATATATATATATATATATATATATATATATATATGCGTGTGTTTATAAAATATATATATATATATATATATATATATATATATATATATATATATATATATTGCGTCATAATTGCTTAACACATTTTAAACTGTCACCTGTGTGAACTGAGATAAATGGACATGGTGTCTTGATCTGGCCAATGACTTAGCATTTTTTTCTGATACTATGCCATCACGGCTTGGACTGGTTACACACCGTTGAAACATTTGTTAAGACAGGCGAATCTATAATTTCATCAGAAAATTTTCAGCTCCAGATAAAGAAAGCCACCTGGGAGATTTCGAAGCCCTCGCATCTCCAGGTGATGAAAAAATTTAGAAATATATGGTGAATAGATGGCAGGTCTTGGAAGATTTCAATTATGAATCCCAAGTAAAAAAAAAACTGCAGCATTTTTGGGAACCAATATATATATATATATATATATATATATATATATATATATATATATATATATATATATAGTTTACTAAAAACTAGGTAATCCGTATGGGAAGACCCAATGAGCATAAAATCCAGAGAGTTCAATGTAAATCACAGCTAATAATTTAACTAAAAATAAAAACAGACTACTTTAAGGTTCCATGTAATAAATTATTTCAGCCTTTTTAGAGGTCCGCGGATCATCAGACTTTACTTCCAAAGGTTGAAACGAAAAATGAAATGAAATTTACACATTTTTGACGGGCAGTACTAAGCATATGTAAAAATAACGAAGTGAGGAAGTGATGGGGGAGCGACATGATTGAGTTACATGTAAAATTTCTATTCTCTCAAATTTAAATTGTTTGATGAGTGTCAGCCATTAACACATTGAATCGGTTAACTTCACGGAAGTTATATATTGATATGGAAGTTATATATATATATATCTGTGTGTGTGTGTGTGTGTGTGTATGTATGTGTGTGTGTGTGTTTAGGCAGCAATTTCATTGAATACGACAGAGAAGCTGCTTTGATTTAATTTTTTTCATGCAATTTCTCATGTGATCTAATAATTTTTTTTTCTTTTGGGATGATAAATTATATAAAATCTGTCCAACTGTTCTTTTTCTCCGAGCGCTTTCGTCATATACATTTAGCCATTTTCAAGGTTGAAATAAATTAAGTTTTAACAAGAAATAGAAAATGAAAACATTATATAAATTCATACATACAACAAGCTACTTCTTGTTAACAATTAATATATTTCAACCTTAAAAATGGCTAAATGCTTGGGCGTAATCGCTCGGATAAAAAGAACAATTAAACAGTTTTTATATATTGAAAACTACCGAGTCAACTAAAACACGTTGATCTTCATTCTACCCGCTCCAAGGCTAAGCGCTCAAGGGTGTTATGTGGTATATTGACTGCTGACAAGTTGCTTTTCAGCTTGTCTTTGTATCTTAGCCATGGGCGTTCTAAATTCCTGTAGCCGTGATCAAACTGGCTGTAGATTAGGATTCTCAATACATGACCAGTCCACGTAACTGAGACTGTATGACTAAAGGCTCGATTCCTCCAATATTACACTAGTTACATCTGTTAAACATGTGTTATATATATATATATATATATATATATATATATATATATATATATATATATATATATATATATATATATATACACATACAGGGTTTGGACAAAATAATTGAAACACTTGTTAAATCCAAAGAAAATTTATTTAATATGGAGTTGGTCCTCCTTTAGCCTCACATACAGCTTTAATACATCTAGGAATGGAATCATACAGCTTCGTGACTTCATCCAGAGGGATTTTCAGCCATTCTTCCATTAACACCTGCTCCAGCTCTTTAAGACACGGCGTTGGAGGATAGCGGTTCCTAACTTGTCGCTCCAAAATCCACCACAAATGTTCAATAATATTGATATCTGGAGATTAGGGAGGTCACTCCAAGTGTTCTAGCTCACTTTCATGCTCTTCATACCAATTCTTAACCATTCGAGCGGTATGTATTGGAGCATTATCGCCTTGGAAGATGCAGTCACCATCAGGAAATAAAGTGTGCGTCATTGGATGAACATGACCTCCCAAAATGTTCAGGTAAACTTTGCTGTTTATTCTAACATGCAGGGCAACTATTGGACCGAGACATTTCTATGACATGGCAGCAAAAACTATCACTGAGCCATCTCCATGCTTCATTGTTGGAAGATGGCAGTTAGAGTTGTAAGCTTCTTAGGGCTGGCTCCACACTTAAACTCGTCTTGAAATTGGGAAATGAGAAAAACTGGATTTGTCTGAGAATACGACTTGCTTTCATTGGTCTGCAAACCAGGCATTTTAATCTCTGCACCAATTCAACCTCTTCTGAATGTTGTGAGTGGAGAGAAGAAGTTTCCTTACGGCAGCTCTCCCAGGATAGCCAGCATTATGGCGCTCCCGACAAAGAGTTTTAGTAGAAACTGGATTACTGCGGTAAGAATCACTGAAAAACACTCTGTGTTATTCAGCTAGAAAAAGAACTGGTTAAAATCGTTTTATATCAGACCGCTCTCTTCACAACTGAGCAAAGGTAGGCGGAAAAAGATCATTGGGGCCTTGACTAATAGTACCAACATTCATATTCTAGCTTCCGTCTTCAAAGTCCATTCAAGAACCAACAAGAGAGCGTAGAATAAGTTTTAAAAACGAAAAATCAGTAGAAAGGAAAATTGGATCAGGAGATCAAACAGCAAGAGGGATCACAATTTCAACTCAGAGATAAAGGGATCAATTAGAAAATATTCAACTAAATCCATAAAACCATTGGCAAAATAGAGAGGAGTTCCAGCTATGGTAGTCCAAAGAGCAGTGGAAAAAATACTTCAAACTGAAATCGCACGTGAAACGTGAGAGGCATCATTCTTACACATGCAGAGAAGGTTAGAAGCAAAGAGTTGAATAAGTTGGGAAATAACCCTGGAATATATATATATATATATATATATATATATATATATATATATATATATATATATATATATATATATATATATTATATACAGGGAGAGAGAGGTAGAGAGAGAGAGAGACATAGACTGAGAGAGCCAGAGAGAGAGAGTCCCAAAATAATGTATAGACTCGTTGAATCTTTATAATATACAATTTATGTATTTTGACTTGTAAATAAGATTAATACAAGATAAAGAATGCACATTTAAAGAATTTGAGAGTAAAATATACAAAAAACATAGACTATTAACTTTAATAAGATAAAAGCTACTTGTGGCAATGCCAGAATGTTCAAATAATGATGAGTTCACATCAAGTGCTCAAACTAATTGCCGTTCTGTTCAATACACTTTCATATCTTGAAAATTTACAAAATTCCAGTATCATTTCCTGTGATATTTGAGCACATTCTTCTTCAATTGCTACTCTCATTTCAGCAATTGTTCCAGGTTTGCTGTAATAAACTTCGTCGTTTAGAAACACCCACAAAAAGGAATCCAAGGTGTCAAATCTGATGATCCATTTGGGTATTCAACTGACCCCCTTCTTCCAAACCATCTGTTTTGCACCGTTTCATACAGATAAAAAATGTATTAACTATTAATATTTAAAGAATGTATACATTATTTTGGTACACTCTCTCTATATATATATATATATCTATATATATATATATATATATATATATATATATATATATATATATATATATATATATATACATATATATATATTTCAATCCTTGATGAGTTTCCGCTCTTCAGCTATGATTTAGTAATTACGGACGATTCAGTTTTATGATCGATTACATCATGAGTTTTATGTTAAGCTTGGAGAGTAATTATACATTCTTATTGCTCGATGTAGAGTATAACAGTGTGATGAAAACCTCAGAAAATTCCATTAAATCATTTCTGAAATACAGCGGTTCCAACCTGATCAAACAATTGGACAATTTTGATGTTACACACGAAATATATATATATATATATATATATATATATATATATATATATATATATATATATACATATATATAGCATAATCAGAGGCCACGCATACTTTCTTGATATGTATATAATATCTGGATAAAATAAATGAAACAAATTGGGTGTTTTTTTAGGAAAGTATTTATTTCTGTGTTTTTGTATATATTTTTGTATATATATAAATATATACAAAAACACAGAAATAAATACTTTCATAAAAAAACACACAATATTGTTTC
Source organism: Acanthosepion esculentum (assembly GCA_964036315.1). Lineage (NCBI taxonomy): Eukaryota > Metazoa > Mollusca > Cephalopoda > Sepiida > Sepiidae > Acanthosepion > Acanthosepion esculentum. Next base: position 40,408,790 of record OZ038480.1, read on the forward strand.
ATTTATTTTATCCAGATATTATATATATATATATATATATATATATATATATATATATATATATATATATATATATATATAAATATATATGGTTCAAATGAGAAGTGTTAATATGTAAATCTAAAATGTTTCGAATACATAAAGAAACTGGAAATTATAAAAGAAAATCATAAACTTACACAAAAATTACACACACGTATATTGCTTTACAAGTCAGATGCAAGTGTAGTATGTTTTAACCAACTAGAACAACAATTGAAAAATTAAAAGTGGTAATATATTTTCACTTTATCTTCTTCTCTCTAGCTCATTCTCTGATGAAGCTTTAATAATATCGAAGCATTTTAAATTCCTGAACCATTCCTATTTGTTATATATATATATATATATATATATAACAAATAAATTTCCAATTTTTGTTATTTATATATATATATATATATATATATTTTTCCAATTTTTGTTATTTATATATATATATATATATATATATATATATATATATATATATATATATATATATATATAACAAATAGGAATGGTTCTGGAATTTAAAATATATATATATATATATGTATGTATATATATATATATATATATATATATATATATATATATATATATATATATATATATTGGGATCAAAGGTTGATCGGAATCTGACAGAATTTTGACAAAGTATTTTCTATGTATTTTATTTAAATATTATATGTGCGCGGTTCTTATTGATGTCACTGATAGTGCTAACATAGTTGTATTTCACGCACTTACGATCGTCAGACAAAATTATTTCTAAAAAATTGGATCCATTTATGTCAGTCTCTGTTTCGTTGTTTGATGGCAGATGTCAGAAAATTACTTCTGTGTGTCGGGTTCGGGATGTCACTCATACGTACGCTGGCGTACATGCATACGCCGATGCAGGTAACATTTTTATTAATCGCGTAAACTTCTCTCTCAAATCACAGCTTCAACACGCGTGCTGCCGTTTTCTCTAGTTGAGGTCAGCAGCATCTACGTTCGCCCGGTTTTGAATGTAGATATGTCCTTCTCTTAGATTGGCTTTATCAGGAGATCTTAGATTTGCCTGCTCCTAACAATTAGCCGGAGGAAGACCTGATGGATTCATGCCTTTCCAAGGGGATTTATGCAAAATGGAAAATAACACTTCACACATAAACAATACGCTAGGCGTACATCTGTTGAAATTTTAGATACATCTATGTGTTATATGTAATAGGAAAAGGTAGGCTCTCCTACCGCCCGGTCAACACTCCCCACTTCTCTTGGACATGAGTAGAGGCCTTTGACATCTCCAAGGCGTTTGATAGGGTTTTATCAAATACGACAATTACATTACAATATATTAAGCAATACACGGACAAAAAAGTAATGTTTCTGTTTACATGGAACATTTCCAAGCAACGACAAACGATTTTAGCTTCCAGCGTCTTATATGAATGAGTATGTCGTTGCTTGGAAAGCTTCCGTGTAAACAAAACAGACTATCATCACTTTTTTGTCCGTGTATTGCTTAATATATTGTAATGTAATTGTCATCTTTGATAATGGCTTATGTAAGCTGAAAGCTTAAATAGGATTAAAAAATATGTATCAATATTGTGACTTTTTTCTTCGTTTAATGATTATGTTATTAAGCTTATCAGACGATATGAAAAGAATTTACATAATATAGACAACACTTGTCTATATTATTTAATGACACATGCATCAATATATATATATATATAAGAGTTAACATTGAAGTCAACACTCAGAGGCGACAGGATGTTTCATGCTAGACAATGATGATTGCGTCTAGCACGAAACAACCTGTCGCCTCTGAATGTTGACTTAAATGTTCGCTTTTATATTTATATTTACATACGCTCTATCTCTGATATTGTGCACTTTATCCCATAAATATAGCACACTTTAAAACTATATTTCTGCATATATATATATATATATATATATATATATATATATATATATATATATATATATATATATATATATATATATATATGTATATATATATATATATATGTATGTATGTATGTATGTATATATAAATTCTATTGCAATTTCCGGTGCAATAATATAGGCATACAATTATTTTAAATTGTTTCATTTCACGCAGAGAAGAAACGAAATTAAATGTAAATTACTTTATAAGCACTTTAACTAATTATTTTCCATCCCACAAATTGAACCAGGTATTTCTTCTTTTACAGAAAAGAGTCACCATTTTTATATAAATCACGTATGAATGTTCAAAGATGCTAATTAAAAGATATAACAAGCTTTGATCAAAGCTTAGCATCGATTTCCAATTTCAACTATAGACTGAAACTGACGAGAATTCTTTTATGAGTGGTTGCTCCTGACTCTCTCTCTCTCTTACTCTCTTTCTCTCTCCCCCTCTTTCTTTCTCTCTCTAACTCTCTTTCTCTTTCTAACTCTCTCTCTCATTCTCTCTCTCTCTTACTCTCTTTCACTTTCTCTCTCTAACTCTCTCTTTCTCTCTCTCTTTCTCTTTCTAACTCTCTCTCTTTTTTCTCTCTAACTCTCTCTTTCTCTCTCTAACTCTCTCTTTCTCTTTCTAACTCTCTCTCTTTCTCTCTCTCTTTCTCTTTCTCTCTCTAACTCTCTCTTTCTCTTTCTAACTCTCTCTCTTTCTCTCTCTAACTCGCTTTCTCTTTCTAACTCTCTCTCTCTTTCTCTCTCTAACTCGCTTTCTCTCTCTAACTCTCCCTCTCTTTATCTCTCTCTAACTCTCTTTCTCCTTCTAAATCTCTCTCTTTCTTTCTCTAACACTCTTTCTCTTTGTCTTTCTAACTCTCTCTCTTTCTCTCTCTCTAACTCTCTTTCTCTCTCTCTCTCTAACTCTCTCTCTCTTTCTCTCTCTCTCTAACACACACTCTCTCTTTAGCTTTGAACTTATTTTTCCTAAAAAGAAATAAGTTTATACCGCCGGGGTTACTTTTATAACACGTCCTGCGTGAAACAATATTTTTAGAAGAAAATATCTACTGAATGAAACAAAATTTTATTTCGAGTCGATTTTACTATTTGTTAAAAATGTATTCATAAAAAAAAAATAATTTTCTCTGTTTTATGTGCCATACATCGTATGCATCCTTTAAAATTCGAAACGAAATTAAAATATGTGAACATTTTCTCCTAATAGCCCAAAATAACTTTTGAAATATGTACATACTGTCGTTGGGCCCTAATTTTCAACCGACTAGTACTCTTAAATTTATACCCCTTTGCCCGACTTCATGAAATTAAGCGTGCTACTAGACTGAAATCGAGATTCCACTTGATTTTTTTTAAATAGCTAAATGCAACCGCTATTTCTACTCCAACAATTTCTTTTCTTGCACTTCCTGCTTTGTGGAACCCCCTTTCGTTTACTTGCTTTCCTGATAACTATTATCTTCAAAAAACTAAATGCAACGTCAACTGACATCTTCTACCTTCTATTCTGTTCATTTTTGTCCTTTCCTCCATCAACCCTATAAACAGTTTCTGTTTTTTTCTGTTCATTTTCACTCCCTGTGACTTACTGCGTACTAGTGGCATACTCACCTTGCTTAGGGGGAATTGATTGAAAACATAAATAAGTAAAATAAAGTTTTATGTGATTTTAGACGCGTATAATCGCTTCCGAAAAAGAATATTGAAATAAAAAGTTTAGTTTGAAAACTACAACCAAGATTAATTACTTTGCGGGGTAAAAATCGAAGGAGAATACACTGTAACAAATAATCAATTTTGAGTAAAGAAACAAGATGGAAAAAATGGAAAACTATATAAATGGCGATTCTGGAGTAGCAATGGTTAGGTTGGACAAACTAACCAGTAAGCAAATAGCCGACCACACTCGTCTATTCGGCATGAGAGATTAAACGTTGTTATTTGTTGTACGTGCGTGTGTACGGTTGCACAAACATTAAATGTGGTTGATTATACATGTCAACTGTTCTTTGTCACTCTAATGTTGATTCTTGGATAGGGCAACCAGTGAGGATCAACCTCCCTCTGCATTAGTAAGGGTCAGCCAGAATAGGCTCACTTACCATTGCCCGACGCTGAAGTGCCCGCGAATGATTAGTCCTTTGTTTGCTCCTTAGATTAAGAGAATTCAAGTGAAAATGATTTTTTTTAAAAATCAATTAGCCGCGCTCTCAATCTCACTCTCTCTCACTCTCTCTCTCTCTCTCTCTGTTAGTATGTTTCTCGTTATGCGAATTTCACAGTCTATAAAAAATGTATATGTATGTGTGTATATACGAAATGTATATATTATTAATCATTTCACCCCAAGCAATGTTTAAATGCCAAGGAGTCTTAAGGAAGTTACAGAGACGATGGAAACTGAGAAAACATTTCAAAGAGGAAAGGACAATAAAAAGATCAGAATACAAGCAGACAAAAGATGACAATTGATATTAAATTTAAATGCTTGTCTTTGACATAAAATGAAATATAAAAAGTTCTGTTTATTGCACCGTTAAAATTATTAATTGAGTAACCATCATTTCATTGACGGGGAGACGATCAAATAGATTGCCTTTTTATATACTACATTTATTAGAACGTATATTTTCAGTTTTAATACACTTGTCATTACAATGACTTTAAAGGGTGGCGTATTTTGAGGATTATACTAATTTATCTTTATCGACAATTTGTAACCAATCAGAAACTGAAATTAAGCCCTCACAACAGATATATTCTTTTCAGTTTCATTCAGATACCGCCTGTGAGTACGCATGAGTGTGCGCATGTATATTTTAAATGAATGACAAACATAAAAATATATCTACAAAGAATTTAAAAAATAATTATATTTGTTACTGAATAATTTCCAAATGTTTCTATAATATTTCTTATAATCTAATATTTTAAAGATTTAAAACATATTTTGTTCTCTGGTCTGAAATATTAAGATTTTATTGCTAAGCCCAAGTTAAGGGTCGTTTGAAATAAGTATGGGAAAATGTATTATCCCAGTGTAATATTTTAAATTCAGATAGAGCATTTGTATGTGAATGTGTGTTTAACCAAATACAAGTATATGTAAGTAACTCACGCAAAGTAATGATAAGCATATACTATATATACTTGCATGAAGTCGCAAGCAGATAGGGTGAAACGGAAAG
>OZ038480.1:40421463-40493963 GCA_964036315.1 Acanthosepion esculentum
AGCGTAATATTTGAGGCGCCATGCAGTGGATATTCCTATGTCCATATCTACATCTACATTTCTCTGTGCTCTATCTCAATACTAAACAATATTCCTGAAAAAAATAGAAAATTTTATACAACATATATGTGTGAGCGCGTGTGTCTGGGTGAGTTCGTTCTTTTCATTCCGGTCATATCTATCTATCTATCTATCTAACTATCTATCTATCTACCATACTAGCAAGTTACTTTTTTTTTACATTATATGGCGTCATGTATAGATATATCTTCATGCATGCTGTCCCGTCATTTTTTGTGAGGCCTCAAGAATTCTCTAGAAAATTGTTGTCTGTAATATTCTCAGCTCTTCTTAACGTCTTCCATGCATATAAATGAAAACACAAAATATTTGAAGGAGTTTGTATATGCTTTCAAGTGTAAAGATGAAATCGACGGTTAAATATGTCTCAACTAAAGCATAAGCACTTTAATAAATAAAGTACTTCTTTATAATAAGAAACAAATGTCTTATAATGGTGACTATTTTCAAACCTTAGTGACTTTTGATAAAAAAATCTCCGAAGAATAATCTTTTAATGTTAATAATGTGACTTTTCCCCTTTAGAATTATGTATCATTGGTTTTAAGTACAATTATTTTCAGTGGGTAACACGATAAACTTCCTGGGTAAGAATGCGAATCATTCAACAGCCATAATGATGCTATAACGATTTACGACACAAGTCAATATTATTCCGCCATTTCTAATAAAGAGTAACTAATTAACATAATAACGTGGCCATTAATTTTGTTTAGTCATTCTAATTGCATTTTTTAAGTAGAAAATCTAAAATAAAAAAGACGTGAGTATATCTTTGTTGCTTATAAATTTAACAATTCTCGGCTAGATGGAGACGAGAAAGACATGATATAAATTATATATGTCCATTGTTTTTGTTAATTTTCACGTAATAGAAGAATAATATAAATATTTTTAAATGTTTCACGCAATAACATTTCACTGGAACGCAGCTGGTTCCAGGGAGTGAAATTGAAAGAAAATGAGAAGACTGAGAATGGGGGATGTTTGAGAAAATGGGAAAAAGTCACAGAATACAGGAAGACAGAAGATGGCGATTAACGTTGTATTTAAATGTTTCAAGATTGCAGCTATCAGGGAAAAGGAAAACAGAAGAAAATAAATCTGTTGGAGTAAAAGTGACAGTTTCATTTAGATATTTCAACATTAAAAAGATGGGACCCAGATGACAATTTAGTAGCACACTTATATTCATGAAGTCGAGAGACTACAGGGAAAATGTTCACGAGAATAGTTACTGTGAACATATGTTTAGAAAAGACAGGGAGAAAAAAAGGGCAAGTCGGTGAGAAAATGACTGATGCCGAGATGCTTGGTCAGGATCTAATATATTACAGATTCTTCTTTGGATCTTGTCAAGAACCTCGAGATGTACAGCAAAAGCCCCAGTACAGTTATATCAAACGTATTCAATGCACGGACGAATGGTAGATTTATAAATGGGAAACATGGATTCTGTCAAGAAATATTTTCTGGCACATTATAATGAACAAACTCACCTTGCAGTAGACGAAGCAATTAATTGGATATATTCACTCCACTTCAGCTCAGTGGAAAGTGTCTGGCAAAGACGGCGTAATGTGTCGCTCTACTGGTGTTTAACTTCAGCCATAATGATGGCAGGCAGAAAAGGTTCTCGTTAGTGAAGGAATTAATATTATCTAAGTAACAGATTTGTAGTTTAATTTATGATTAAATTCCCTTAGGTTTTAAGAAAATTATCTATCTATCTATCTATCTATCTATCTATCTATCTATCTATCTATCTATCTATCTATCTATACCGGGTGTACCAGCAAAATTGTTCAAATCGTGTTACAGTATAATTATCCATGCTACAAAATGTTTAATATATAAAAAAAACACTGAAGTAATTGAGCTTCTTTATTGCAGACATTCAGATAAGATGTTTAACCATCTTGGCAATATTTTACGTAAGAATCACTGAAAAATACTTTGGGTTTTCAGCTAAAAAGGGAACTGGTTAAAATTGTTTTGTGTCAAACCCACCAACATCCCAACTGAGCAATGGTGAGAGGAAAAATATCATTCATGCCCTCCGTAATGGTACCAACATTTATGCTCTTGCTTCCATCTTCAATGTCCATTCAAGAACCATCAAGATAACGGTGAATAAGCTTTAAATATTGGGAACAAGAGAGGAAAACGGAATCGGGAGGTCACAGCAGGAAGAGGGAGCATCATTTAAACTTAGAGTTAAATATATCAATTAGAAAATATCCAACTCAATTCATAAGTTGTTTGACACCTGTGAGAGGAATTTCAGCCATGGCAGTCCAAAGTGTAATGAAAAAATACATGGAATTGAAACCGTCCGTGAAACCTGTGAGGTATCTTGTTACTCTAGGTCAGAAAATTTTCAGGTTAGAGATGGTGAAAATCGTATTGAATATTAATGATGAACATATCATTTTCGTTTATGATCCATTTCATCAGGATTCTTCTGTTAATTTTGGCGAGTAATTATACATTCTTATTGCTCAAAGTAGTGCCCAATAGTGTTACAAAAACCCCGAAAAATTCCAGTAAGACATCTTTGATAATTTCTAAGATACAACGGGTCAAATCTTAATCTAACATTTGGACAATTTTGCTGTTACCCGCCCGATTGCTATATATATATATATATATATATATATATATATATATATATATATATATATATATATATATATATATATATATATATATATATGATATAGCTCTATATAATTGTGTATAATTTCATATATCAACAGACAGTATTTAGAAAAATATGACAAACTGGAAAGGTTTTTTTGTGACGCGTTTGATCCGTTAGGACTGGACCATATTGAAGTAGCCACGTCTACGCCTGCGCAAGAAACGACAGACGCGGGTAGTTTCAAATTTTTTAAATAATAATTTTGAGACGATATTTTTCTCAAACAACTCTTTTTTTTTTCTCTCCATCACATTTGTCCCTGACTATTCTACACTGTGACTAAATATATATATATATATATATATATATATATATATATATATATATATATATATATATATATATGCGGGGTTGTATGTGTGTGTGTGTGTCTTGTCACTCTGCCTGTGATATCTATCTAAAAATTGCTTCGCTGATATTTTTAGAACCACTAGGCATTTCAGATCTTTCCCTAGTCAGTGTCAAACTTGATGTCGAAGCAAGAAATGTAATTGATGCGCCGTTCCATAGATCGAGTTTACGTTCCACGAAAGCCGACTGTGACAGCTTACATGGCGTAATTGATTATTACTGGAACAGTCAGTTTTATACCCCCAGAATGTTTATTAGGATATTTTCTGCTTCCAGAACTGCACGAAATCATTAGAAGAGAGTAAATGCAAAGTGTGGTTACGCGCAAGCAGTCCAAGCCAAATTTGAAAGTAAACAAATTTGACCCTCCGAATTCTGAAATACATCCAAGCAAATTCTGAATAGAGAAAACTATTACAAATCTTTGCCTCTAAATTCAACGTTAGTAGACAAAGGCCATCCTCATCCCGAATTTCCGGTATTATTGAGTACAATCTCGGTAATATTTTGATTAATCCCGAGAAGTTTCAAGGTTTTAAAAAGTCCTGTGTTAAGAAGGATACCAGTCCAGATAAAATCCAAGAGGTTCTCATTAATAATATTAACTCTGATTTATCCCTGATATTAGCGAAATTATTTAGCCACTGCTAGAATGTTCCAGGTTTGTAGAAATTGACAAGTATATGCTCTGATTTAAAAAAAAACGAATGCAGATCACAGTTCAACCCTCAAGGAGATTAGCCTAAAGCTATAATCAAAACTTTTGAACATTTCGATAGAGACACCCGCACAGGCGACAAACAGTACGTTTTTTGATTGGCTCGGTTTACTGCTGATATACTGTCTTTACTCACAGAATTAGTGAGCCACTAGGAAACAAATACATCTCAAAGACAAACGATTTAGATATATCAAAGTCCCTTGAGAGAATCGCATAAAAGGTTACCTCACAAGCTCTCTTGCTATGTAATCACTGGAAGCGTCTTCTCAGTTATCAAATCATTTTTAATCAGCAGGTTCCTGAAAGTAGATTTTAACGGCCCATCCTCCGAGGCCCAAGCAATCAAAGCAAGCGTTGCTTCTCGGTTCTACTTTGCATAAATGCTCTGCCTAAAGTTATTACGATTATTTGTGAATATCACTGCTGATGATGCAACGATATATGCGTGAACCTCCAAAACTCTAGATGCCTATAACTTGCCAGTTGGTCTCTCCTCTGCCGACCACTTACAGATAAGAGGGGGTAGAATTAGCTGCTTGCTTTCTATACCTCGAAAAAAAATAAGTGACGTTCTGTGATCAATCCAGAATTTTCACCGATCGCGATGAACGAGACTCCCTCAACGAGGGTCTCCTCACTGAAAATTTGAGCTATCTTTAAAAATGCATATCCTCTCGATGTCCTCTACCTTAATTAGTGCTAGATGTGACCGAGGATAGCGTACTGCTGACATGGGCCTCACGCGACTTTTTGCCTAAGAAAGCCTTTCCGCGACTTTTTAGCGTGACGAATTTTCTACTCTACAACTCCTTAGCCACATAAGAAATGTCACAGTCTCTTCACTGCTTCATCGCTATTTCCGTGAAAACTGTTCAGGCGAACTACATTTTCTTAGATTCACCAGTTCTAAACTTGACGGCTAAGATCCGCCATGCCAAACATATTGTAGCCAGAGACCCTCATTCTTTTCTTATTTCCTACATGAGATGTCAGTTCGACTACAGCAGCTTCTTCCCACGATCCGGTGATTTGCCGACAGCCGAAAGCCAAGAGGAAGCTTTCCCGATCAATCTTAACACTTTCAAGATTAAGGGCAACTATATTTTCCATATATCCCATCTTCCTCTGTAGTCTTCTACCTCGACGGGCTCCTGGGCTTTGTACACTGTGAACATCAATGTAATACATACATACATACATACATACATACATACATACATACATATACATACATATATATATATATATATATAAAAACATATATAAACACATATATTTGCACGTATATATAAATATATTTCTTCCTCGGGAAGAAATATATTTATATAATTACAGTGTTCAATCTTATACAACAGAGATATAAATATATATTAATGAATATATATAATATCCGACGTTGATAGAATGACCCGATGTTTCACGCGGTCTTGCAATCTTCAAGTGCTGAGTATACTCTGACCGTTATGAGGCTGGCGTTCTCGTGGTGATGATTTAAAATTGTCTGTTAAGACATGCTTATTTAATTATTTTTGCCTAAAATAGTATAATTAATTATTTATAATTTGTATCATTCAGATACTTAAGTTCGAAAGACGGAAAAAAAACAAAACAAGTTACGTATCAAGGGGGATAACTCGTTTTTGCAAAAAACCCTAGTTATTAAAGTAAACTAGTACTCATGATGTAAATATAGTAATATTCGGGACTATATGTCTAATGTGCTTGGAACCAAGCCTTGTAGTTACAAAGGTGGAATTATGTATGTATGCTGGACGCTTGCGACCAGCATGAAATATCCCGTCCCCTCTGAGTGTTGACTTCAATGTTCACTTTTAAATATATATATATATATATATATATATATATATATATATATATATATATATATATATATATATATATATATATATATATATATACGCAAGTATTGGAGAATATGAAATATATATGTTAACCTTTAAAATGTTATTATTACTCGGCTTTGTTTGGCATGTAATGTGAAATTTACTCTATCAAATATACAATTGGTACAAAGAATACACAGACGAAATACTAGAAATTTTAAAAAAAAGTCTACATAACCAAAGAACGAATATTTTACAAAACAACACGCTCAATAAATTTGCTCAGTATAATTTGCGTCCAGTTTTTTACATTACGCATTTCTTGGAAGATCCTCGATAATCAGAATGCGAGCAACTTAATAAGAAGAATTGGTAAAACAGAAACATATGCTTAAAGAAACTGAATGAAATCGGCTTGGCAACACGGCTAGACCCATCAGAGAAAAAATGTAAATTTATTTGCTGAACTTTTTCAGAATTCGTAGATTTTTTCGTTTCCTGCTGCTCCATAATTACAATCGAGACATTCTTTTTTATATCTCCCTTTCCTCTTCATATTCATATATATATATATATATATATATATATATATATATATATATATATATATATATATATATATATATATATATTTGAATTGGACATAGTCCGACAATTTATTTAAAGTCATTTATGATATGTTTAACGTTCTTTTTATAGATACATTTGCTTAAATACTTGTATCTATAAAAAGAACGTTAAACATATCATAAATGTCTTTATATATATATATATATATATATATATATATATATATATATATATATATATATATATATATATATATATATATATATATATATATATATATAATTGTATATTTAGGCAGCAATCCTTCTTTTATGCAAGTTTCATTAAAAACGACAGACAAGGTACTACGGTTAAGTTTTTTATTTAATTTTCCTGTGTACGAACAAGAGCTGGACAAAGGGTGTGTAAGAACTATCCAAATGTTTTATTTTTCCGAGCGCTTTCGGCTATACCTTTAGCCATTATCAAGGATGATTTGATTTTTCAGCTTAATTGAGTGTGTGCATTATGTATATGTCTTAGTGTGTAGTAGTGGTGTTTTAATTTCCAAATACGGTTAGCACGTTGTGGCTTTGTTCGTAGTTAATATTGTTAAGGGTAGGCTTTTTCTTTTTTATTATTAAAGCCTACATTATTTTTAACCTTTTTTTACAGGTGGAAGCAATTAATATATTTGTGTTTTCTACTAGTATATTTCTAATGGAGTCTGGTAAATGTTTGTGTGTTTTTAAATGGGTTCTAATGGAGCTGTGATCGGATTGGTGTAACGTAACGTTTGTCCAGCAAAGAAAGCTCTTGTTCGTACACAAGAAAAATTAAATAAACAACTTAACCGTAGTACCTTGTCTGTCGCTTTTAATGAAACTTGCATATATATATATATATATATATATATATATATATATATATATATATATATATATATATATATATATATATATATATATGTATGTATGTATGTATCAAGCAAAATGAACATTATTTATTCCGGTGAAATCTTAACGTCTTTTCTACTTTCTCATTCATTGCTGTGTATATATCCGGAGAGTTAGCGCTTCCTTCAATTATATTTTTGAAATATTGGCACAGATTTCGTAAAAAATTAACGACGAAAAATTTTCAACACCACCTGTTGCATATGAAAACTTGAATTTGTGCATACGAGATAATACAAAAAAAGAACCTTTGCTATTGGACAATACAAATTTTAAAAATGTAGTCTAATGCTTATTCTTTAATTTAGATGTTGCGATGCCACCTGTCTCCTCCTGAGTACATATGTAAAATATACTCCACATATTCATTGATGTTTTCCGAAAACTTCGAAAACAACGGGCACACACATTACACACGCTCGTGCGGACTTTGCAATATGGTGTCGGTTTCAACAGAACAGTTGTCTTCAAATTATATTTTGTAATTCATATGGATGTCTTATATGCGTCACTTGAAATAATCACTCATATTATTTCAGTTGTGAAATTAACTCTTTTAAAGGAACAACGTTAGCAGACTAAGGAAGTATTGGCTTGATTCCATATCCAACTGTTGTCTATTTAAATTGACGTCGTTTTTTTTCTTGTTCGTATATCTAAATTTTCGTCATAAACTATAAGCATTGAGAGTGTAAATAAAACTAAAATATGCAGAAAGGTCTCAAAGTTTTCATCAACAGGAAAATTTTGTCAGACATAAAGGAAAGAGTGGTGATTTTTTATGGAATATAAATGATGTTTTATGACAATGGATACTGGAGAGTTTCATGGGGGATGAAAAGGAGAATCGACGCAACGGTCATGTCATCCTATGAAATATAAAGAAGACTGTTGGCAAGACAATGAGGAGTCAGAAAGAGATTGTTGGACTTTTTAGAATGATAAATGCAGGTGGACCAAAGAACTTGGAGAATTTTATATTCACAAGACATTTACCACACAAAATATATCCTGGTGTCATTTTAAACCGACACCTTTTATACTTTTTAATTGGAGCATTGTTTGGTTCTTCTGTTTATTATATGAACGATTGTGGATCTGAGCGATCATGAATTTTCTATCGTTGTAGGACTAAGCAAGATTTCTCTCCTTACTTTCTCATCTTCTACATTTTCTGCCATTTATACGGGCTTGTGAAGTCAGTTAACCAATGTTTTCCTAAGTTACTCTTGCCTTCATGATGTCCTGCGTGTGTTAATTTATCCAGGTCTGTTTTCCCATTAAATCTCCATAAATTGTAACTGTTTTTCTGTTTTTAAGTGCAAGTTTCTTTTTTTTGTTCCCATTTAGCTTAAAGCATTTTGTTGTTCACGTAATCCTTCCATTATATTATAAGCATCATTCTTAAGCCCATGTACTTGATATCTACTCTTCACCGGCGAGGAAAATGCCCAGGAAAGAAAATCTGGTATTACATAGCAGTTTAGAGCTCTTGTTTCTAACTTTTCCTTAATACTTTGTTTAACATCTGGAAGATTTATTTCGCTATTGCCTTCAAATTTCGGGGATTGGGCGGATTTAACACTTCCCGGATAACTCTGCATTATTTCATTTTGATTCCTTCAATTAGGGAAAATCTGGGGTACAGCAGAATTAACTCCCGCATTTTAAACTGTCAACTTGTTCTAGGGAACAATGGCTGGTGACAACGGTGTCTTTAACAAGCTAACGCCTTACCAATTTGCAGATACCATCAGGTCAGTCAGTTATATGTCATGCGTGATACACTCTTAGGCGATCATGCATCTGTCGATACATGACTAACGAGATAGGTTGCCATTTCTTACTGCGGTAGACCAATTGCCGTCCACTGCTTTAGAACACGGTCTGTCCTGCAACGTAATAGCAGGACAGACCGGGTTATATAGCCTTGGATAGCAACTGGTCTAGAAGGAGAAGAAGAGGATTCAAACATTTCCCAAGGATATTAGCACGTAAGTGAATGTAATATAATTTGACTGGAATTCGAACTCGGACCTCCGATTCCTCAATTCGAACACTTATCCATTACTCCACATTGCCTCCTAATTATATAATACCTTTTAATATAATGAGTATTTATTATCTAGGTACCGCCACGAAATGTAAAAAAAAAAGAGCATAGCTTGATGAAAAAGACACCAAACTTGAGGAAAACAAAATTTTATCGTCTAAATGTTTATGTTATTATTAAGAGGAAAGATCAAAGTATTTTTGGGTTTTTTTTTTACATTTTTTAATCGTTCCTAACACGTCCGAAAATTTCGTTAAAAATCTTGTTTTTTTTTTGAGTCAGCAAAATTGACCATTTTTTTCCATTTCATAGAATCAATGAAAATCTCAGTTTGAAATTGTTTAAATATCAATTATCATTTTTAAAAAACTTATTTTAAGAAAATCAGAAATTATAATGTTTATTTAAAATATTTTGAACCAAGCTTAACTTAGCTTTTGCACCGAAAAGATGTAATTTGAAAATAAATCAAAGCAGGTCATAAGCTTTCGCGTCATTTGACATGTGTTGAATGACCTATTGATGGATTCGGTGGGGATAATTTGTTATACGGAAGGAGAAAAATGAAATATTTTACATTTATGTGAACAAATTATTTACCTCGTTAGTTTTAAGGAAAACTTTCAGCGCTCTAATTTTTTTTTGTACTTACCTTTACGTTTATGATGCTGAAAAATAATTAAAAAAATGTAAAATGAAATACCATTATAGAAGTAACTTAATAATTTATGAAATGATAATTTAATTATTATTTAATAAATCAAAATTAAATGTGACTTTCCAATCCAATGTATATAGTTTCTATCTGAAAGACACCAGAATTTTTACTTAATGGAAATAATGAATTTAATCATTAAACTTTTAATTAAATCTAAGTTTTTTGTTGGTAAATAGTAGAGTTACCTATCTGGTAACCTGATTTATATTTTTTTATATATTTTTCATTTTATTTCTAATTATTGTTATGACAATTATATTATTATTAAATTTTATTATTAACTACATAATTACTAAAGCTTTTATTAACCCAATAAACATTACTGAAAAGAAGCTGAACGGAAAATACAACCTGTTGGAAAGCAACTAAGAAGCGAAATGTTATGAAAAGTCCACGTGTTATCCATTTATTACAATAAAGGGACAACACTCTTAGATCATGTGACCTTTTTATAATAATGGCAATTTCAGTCTACCATACATGGAAATAATGAATGTATTAATTAAAAAATACAACATAAAAATAATTAAGAAATAAAATAGTGCAACTAAACTTATTAATCTTTGCAATTTTGGAATCGTACATTTTGTTTCCGCTTAATTACTACATCTCCTCGAGGAAACAGCCTAGTACAGAGCTTTACACGATTTTAAACTATTATAAATTATTTAATTAAAATTTCTTAAAAAATGAAAAAAATTCTTGTAAAACTTAATTATTCATCAGAAAAAAAAAATTTCTTCAGAAAATAATGTCCTTAATATTACTTATTTACAAAAGCAATTAAAAGCTTTTCTAATTAAGTAATATCATAGTTTTATTGGATTCATTATTTTTCAATTCAGAGCCGATTTTCAGTCAGATAGCTCAAATTTGAAAAAGAAAAGTAGGTGATTTATCATCTCCAAAGACTTCTTCTTTAAAAAAAATTTTTTTCAGGAAACCGAAAGGTTTTGGGCGAAATTTCATGAAATTAAGTAAGTGGGAGGTAACATATTTAAAAAAAAAAAATTTGGCAAACTTTAAAAAAAAAGAAATATTTCAAAAATAATTTCATTCATTTGTGAATAAGTCCTGAAAATTTCATTAAAATTGGACAATTACTTGATTTTTACAAAAATTTCAAAATCAATGTGTTTTCAATGGAAAAAAGCGCAAAAAAAACTGTTATTGTCTCTGACATCGCGATGACGTAAACAAAAGAAGACTTTAACCAAAATTTCGAACGTGTAAGAAAATATTAAATTTTTTTTAAAAAATAATTAAAAAATACTTTGGTCTTTCATCTTAATAATAACATATACATTTTGACGTTAAAAATTTATTTTTGTTAAGTTTGTGGCATTTTTCATTACGCTATCTGTTTTCCCGCGAAAACAGTGAAGACGTCTATTATTATCATTCCAGGCA
Organism: Acanthosepion esculentum; assembly: GCA_964036315.1. Classification (NCBI taxonomy): domain Eukaryota; kingdom Metazoa; phylum Mollusca; class Cephalopoda; order Sepiida; family Sepiidae; genus Acanthosepion; species Acanthosepion esculentum. The sequence continues at coordinate 40,432,851 of OZ038480.1, forward strand.
CGGGTTGACATAATATTTAGACATCAAAACGTGTGAAGTTTTTAATTTTTATTATAGGTCATATAATCTTATGCAACTACCCTCTTTTACCCACCACAGAGAATCCTCCCTGCCGCCTATTAGAATATCTATAGAACCCGGTCTGTCCTGGAAGAAGAAGAGTATTCATACCTTTCCCAGGGGGTTTAGCACGTAAGTGAATGTAATGGATTCGACTGGAATTCGAAATGGGATCTCCGATTCCTCAATGCACCTTGCCTCCTTCATCAGGTAATATTATAAATTGAACCGTGAATCTGCAGTTGAAACGTTTTCTTTTTTATTTATAAAGACTGGTGAATCTGTAATTTCAACACAGAGTGCTTTTCATGCTCATTTCATGTTACGTCAAAATGGTATTGTTCCGAATATAAAATCTATATTTTTATGGGTTGAATATTTCAAGGCCACATTTGCAGCGCTTAAATATGCACGACTTCCAATCGCTCAAAATATTTAAAAGTCAAATGAATAAAAAACTATAGCTCTTTATTTAAACAACAGCGAAATATATTTTTCTAATAGGATTCTCCTTATTTTTTGTTGTTCTCTTGTCAGGCTTTAACTTGTTGGACGTATTACTGCCACACTCTGTAGATTTGAAGATTAGGTCATTGCTAAATAAAACGGTATTTTGGCCATTATATTTACTATAGATGGTTTCTTCAATTAAAATGAAAAGAGGATAGCTAGACAGGGTGACTTGTATCTGTATATATTTCTAAGATGAGGTATTATGTACACTAGTTACATTATTCGGACTATTGTCCTCATTTTTCTCGACATATTTATTACAACATTTTGGCCGTTGTACGCTCCGGCCTTCTTCAGTATATGTCTATATTTCTGAGATGATGTATTATATACAATATTTACATTATTCGGATTATTGTCCTCATTTTGTCGCCATATTTATTACAACGGTTCGGCCGTTGTACGGTCCGGCCTTCTTCAGGTGGTTGGAATGTCGAACTGAACCCTTTATTTCGCTCACTGGGGTAGACTGTTCTAGATCAACGTGCCATGTTTAATGGAGGTCAGTTATCTGTTATCTCCTGTTAATTCCCCTACCCAAGTTCCCCGCTGCTTTAAGCGGGTATTGAACTCACACACTTTGGGTCCTGTCACTGGATCTAACCAACGTCTTTATCCACTGTGTCACTGGATCTAACCAACGTCTTTATCCACTGTGGATAAATGCGTTGGTTAAATCCAGTGACAGGACCCAAAGGGTGTGTGTTCAATGCACGGTTAAGCCAGTAGAGAACTTGGAGAGGGGATTTAACAGGAGATAACTGATAACTGACATCGATTAGACATTGCACGTGGAACTAGAACAGTATACCCCAGTGAGCGAAATAAAGGATTCAGTTCGACATTCTAACAACCTGAAGAAGGTCGGAGCGTACAACGGCAGAAATTTTGTAATAAATATGGCGAAAAAGATTAGTACAATTGTCCAAATATTGTGAATAGGTGACTTTTCTTGAAAATAAAGATTCGAGATTTTTAGCTTTTAGCTAGACTCGAACACGGCGCTTGGGAATATGCAGCTATATAAGCCAACGTCACCCAGTCTGTAAAATCGTATGTCCATAAATCCAGTTTAAAATTATCTCCGTTGTCGACGTGTCTGTTTCATACATTCAATTTCTCTTCAGAATATTTTTTTACAGGCGGACCAACTGAAGATATATTTAAAAGGCCGCTGGCATTTTGATTTGAAAGACATAATGAAAATCTGCAAAAAGGCTACTTAAATACGTCATTTAAAAGTCTAATAAACACATGGCGGCGAAAGGAAGGCTATGTTAATGCCAATGCTGTTCTACGTATATTTTCAACTTCGTTGAACTGTTGAAGCCCACAGCAGTAAATTAAAAACATTTTTCACAAAATTGAACGATCGACAAGTATCATCATGTAAATGAGAATTCTAGCATTAATTTGACAAATCAGTTTGAAAGAAAGAACCTACAGTTTACGGAGGAATCAATTGAAATCGAATAAATTGAAAATAAAGACGAAATTCATTTCCTTCCGGGCAAAAGTCTATAATAATTTCTTTAAGCTACGGAAAGAAATTAGCTGGATATTTAAATGTGAATAACCCAAAATATTGTTTTAATAACCGTATCAATGAGTATAATATCGGATTTTGAATAGAATTCTCTTCTGCGATGCTGGCTTTAAAATGATGTTTCCATTCCAGTTCGACTATTTTCCCGCCATAATGATTTAATTTTTTTAGTAACATCTCGTATGGCGGTAACAACTCATGTTGATATATTTGATGGCTTTGCTTACCAAAGAAGTAATCAGATCTATGTTCGTGAGTATCTTTGAACTATTTCATCTCGTCTGAAATTTCAAGATTTGGCAGATTTGATGGAGCGTTAATAGGAGTTTTCAAAGGTTTTCCTTCAATATTGTCGTTCAAATGTCCTATTCTAAGTGTACTTAGATTTGTTTCTCTCGCACTGTCTTTCTTTCTCTCTATTTCTATCTAACCCTCCTTCTCTCTCTTTCTCTCTCTCTCTCTCTCTCTCACTATATCTCTCAATAATTATTTCCTTGCTTATCCAGCTCCAGAGGAATCGTAAGAGTTTCAACAAGTAAGAGAAGATTTCATTTCAAAAAACTTTTACGTCTTATCAACATTTTGTTTCTTTTTTATTTCAAAACGACAAACATTTGTGATTCTAAACGTAATTGCTTATTTGTAAGTGAATATTGCATTAAGGAAGTATTACTAATAGCATTTTTTCACATACATGTCATAGCGGGGTGTCAGAAGAAATGGATTCATATCTTATTCTTCAGTAAATGCGCGTGAGTGAATGTAACGAATCCGAATAGAAATCGAACTCGGTTCTGTAATTATTCTTCCGAGCTGTTATCAATAACACCAGCCGCATATCCAGTCAATAAGAGAGTTTAAGCTAAGATGTTATAACGAACTTTAGGGAGTGGGATATGCACGTAAGGAATGTAGAAGATATTAATATCCGAAATATTATTGCAAAGAAAGATATACTAATCTGGACAATGTATTGCATAATATATATATATATATATATATATATATATATATATATATATATATATATATATATATATATATATATATATATATATATATATATATATATATGATGTTCGTTTTCAGGCAATTTCCCACGTAGAGTGCATGTGGTTTATTTCTGCATTTGCATTAGGGGTCTTTGATTTTGCAATTCTTGGCTTTTTAATATTTGTGTTATGTTTTTAGTGCAGCTGTAGCTAATTTTGACGTTGTTTTTGTAAATATTTTTGCTAAGATGTTCGTTTAGTGTTTTTCTATTGTGTTTTTCTATTAAGTTCAGGAAGTCCCTGCCTATGTCTGTTTTGATGCTTTTGTTGTATGCCTGCAAACGAACATAGTATATAAAGCCATGGTAAACCCATACAACACCACAAGGTACTACATTGGCGCCACAGAACGCACATTCAAGCCAAGAAAATACACGCACGACCTCTCATTCTGCAACAGAAAATGCTCCAACAGCACCACACTATAGACATGCATATGGCAACTAAAAGACAGATCATCATACCAAAAATAATTTGGGAAATCATGAAAACCGCACTTGCCCACAATAACATATGAAAGAGATGTCTACTTTGTCTACTGGGAAAAGTGCCTATAATCGCCCACACATAAGTAAAGGAATTAGTAAACAAAAAATCGGAAATAATTTCAAAATGCAGATACTGAAATAAATATCTATTATCACAGTCCATACCAAACGGATAATAACTACAAATCTGATCCAAACCAGGAATGAAAAAAAACAACAACAAAAAAACAAAAAAAACGATAGCACACCAAACCCACAAAACCATGACCATCAACAGCTACCGTTAACAGTACCTACTCAGTTACCACACTCACAACCACCACTATATTAATTAACATTGATCGATAAAGCTACCAACACTGTTACCTACGGATACGACCACCACCATGACAGCTGGTGCAGCCATCAGAGTTGATAAACCATTAACACTTCCACATTACGCGACTACTACTAATTTCGCTACAAACATTGTCCTTATCGCCTTATGCAACTACTGAAAATAGCTACTAGTATTATTTTCACTAACAACGCTGATGTTACCACAATCACTTCATAAACTTCCCTAACACCATTAGTACTGCTTTCTACCATTATCCTTGTTTTCATTATCGTCATTATTATTTTTCTTTTTAATACAGTGTAACCCGGATATAAGAGAGTTGTCAGGACCGGAGAAGAAGTATCTTATATCCGGGTTTCTCTTATATCCAGGTTTGGTCTATTATATATACATTAACACAGGCTCTAATTTGGGACCAGAGAAAATCTCTCTTATATCCTAGTTTCTCTTATATCCGGGTTACACTGTATTTTCACCATCATTATCCGGGTTACTACAATTATTATCATAATTACCATTGTCATTTTGTTACATTTTTACCATTATACTTTTGTTCTCATCAACATTTACCGTTAACACATCAATAACTATTATTACTAATTATAATACCAATTATTATCACTGACAATATAATCACAATCATCAATAACACGTAAGCAGTCAGCGTTGAAAATTCAATACATCATCATCGCCATATCTACAAGCAGAAGCCATTTAACCAATGTGGCGGTGTAAGGCCCAGACAATTAGGAGTGTATGTGTGTGTCTACATGTGTGTATGCGTGCCTGAAGAAGTGTTAATTCGTTTGACGACAAAGACGCATCTGAAAAGAGCCACGAACACCCCAACATGTCCCTTGTCGAAAGAACATCGCTACGTACAGTCCCGACACCAAAATACGATTACAATTGCGTATGTATGTATACTCGAACGCAAGTATATGTATCTGCGCATAATCTCGAATTGTTTATACGGATGTGTTTGTGTGAATTATGATACGTACACCTCGCTGCATGTATATGCGTGTGTGTGTGTGTGTGTGTGTGTGTGTGTGTGTGTGTGTGTGTGTGTGTGTGTAAGAGTGTCATCCCAAAATGTAAACAGAGGAGAATTTCCTCCCACACACTAAATAAAATTATAAACAAACTTAAATGGATTCAATTTTCACAAAATAAACTAGTTTGATGATTGCAAAAGCGTGAAACCCAGGGTCACAAACTCATATCCATATAACTGAATATGTTAGCTCTATCACTGACATTGAAAACTTTCCAATAAGTACCGCATATATATATATATATATATATATATATATATATATATATATATATATATATATATATATATATATATATATATATATAAATATATATATATAAATATATATATATACTTGTACGCACACACATACACACATACAAACACACACACACACACATATATATATACTTGTACGCACACACACACACACATATATATATGTGTGTGTGTGTGTGTGCGTACAAGTATATATATATATATATATATATATATATATATATATATATATATATATATATATATATATATATATATATATACATGTACGCACGCACATGTGTGTGTGTGTTTGTATGTGTGTATGTGTGTGCGTACAAGTATATATATATATATACACACACACACACACACACACACACACACACACATATATATATATATATATATATATACTTGTCCAAATTTTTATTAAAATTTTCATATTTCAGGCTCATGGCTATATCGCGCACGATCATCGAAGATACGGAACGTCGAGTTTGGTTATTACCTAGACATGTGGCCGCTTGGGATGCGCGGGTGGTGTAATGGATAATGGCGCGGAATTTTAACGTGAGAGCCGCGTTCAAATTGTTGTCGGGTTGGTTATATTCACTTATGTAATAATACCCTTGGGAAACGTACGTATCCACAAGTTCTCACCCACATTGTGTGGTGGTAATTAGTATGTCATGTGTCGCTAAACAATTTTTATCTCAAATTATTTCTTTCGAAATATTTCTAAGTAAACTTCCTGGCTTTTAAATAATTTGCAATGCGTTCATAAGCCATAGAAAATGAATCAATCAGATAATTCTTTTCAGATTTCCGAATTATTTTGTTTATATCAATCTAACGCTAAAATAACTTCCAACGGTCTGATTCGAGCTAGAATCCACACAGGAACGAAATGTCCCTCCAATACTTTTGGAGCAAGTTGTTTTATGCTCAGAGAAAATAAGCATGGTGTCTATTACGTATTCTGAATTAGGTTTGTGCTCTAACCATTATGTTGAAAGACTTGTACAGAAGAAAAGTCGGACACTGTTCTGTTATGGGGTCTACTGAATTGGACCAATTAGCCTACTTGCGTCGGTAGAGATATGGGCCATATAATATCCGGTGTTGTTAAAACAAAATCCGTGACTAACGGAAAGAAAACATTTTTTTCTTTTTTTTATCCATTATTTTCAAAAGACCAACCATTAATTTTCTCACTCTCTTAATAGAGGATTGTAAATAAAATTAAAAAAAAAATTGTAAAAATTAAATATTCGAAATTAAAAGAACCCTCTTAATTATAATATAAAGTATGTTTTTCCTTTTCCAAAGTTGAGAAATGAAATGCAGATTAAATTTCGTGAACTAAATATCGTCTGGCACAATCACAAAATAGGAAGAATGGAGTATAATTAAAATTTAGACTTTTCATTTTCTGCATACAATCACTGGTAATTAATTGATGTAGTTTTAAGCCAATGTCCAAACATCAAGGTGACCGACATCTGGAAGCTGATCTTTACTCTGATCTAGCTGTAAGAGCTCAATGGAAGAAAACTGGCTTTTAAAATTCAATAACTGCAAAATCATGTACACTATTTACAGTGGTTGGACTATCATCCTCATCTTTGTTGCGATATCAATCACAACGTTTCGGTTATTAGCAAAAGATGAGGAAATTTCGTTAGAAAGAAAGAAAGAAAGAAATGCTGGACTACGATGCAGGAGGTAACGTAATACATGTCAGGGAAGACATGAGAATATGACCGTCGATGAAGACGAGATTTAAAGCAGTCAAAGATGTGTTGAAAAGTCCGAGGATACCATGAGTATAATGTAGGGACATCTAGTAGGAAACTTCTTCAATCAGAAACAGTTGACATTTTTTCAGTAATAGTTATTGGAATAAGCATTGAATATTCTTGAAGAATGCAAAGTAGGTGAAACAGCAAGTAAACTACTTAACGGGACTGCGTAAACTGATGACCAGTAAAGGACAAATTATAATGGGAATATTAGCGATTGAATGAGCAAACAGTACTGCTTTCGCTAAAAATTTACAAAATCGTTATCTTTAAACACTTTCTTTTTTTTATTTTATGTAAATAGGCTTCTCAAGTCCAGTAGCTTTTATCGCTCTGTCCATTATCGATGTGGGTTTCCTTCCTAACCTTCTAATTGAAGTCGTGTGGAATTTTACCAATTTCATTACGGCATAATTCTCTCTTCGAGTTACATGTGCTATTCTTTTTAGTTGTTGATGCTGATGGTTGTCCTCAGCAGATGTAATTTCTGTGATAGAGAAGTAGCAACATTGGCAAATAGTTAATCAAAGAGATAAAAGACAAGAATTTATAAGAAATCATGATCGGCCAATCCATCAATGACATGGAACCGAAAAGAAGTTTCAGCCATGTTGCATAGATTGGGTGTCTGTAGAATCCTCGAAACTATTGGGGAATTCACGTGTTTCACCCTAAAAATAGATTTTGCTCTGTTTATTTTTCTCTGTTTCCGCTATCTATCAATGTCACTTTCGATGTAGCTGCCATTTTCTAAATGTATCTTCGGAATTCTCCATATAGCTGATTTTTTTTCTTTTTATTCTCATTCTTCAATCATATCCTTTTTTTTGCTTCTTCTGCTTCCGTGTCCATATTTGCATTAGATTCAGTGCAGCCTAGGACTTTTTCTATCTATTTTCCATCGTGTATTTTTCAGTTCAAGTCAATCAACGATAGTGAAGAGACGCCTTCTTTTTTTTTTAACAAGCACTTTGTCTGCATGATCTCTTTCGTGTAGCACTATACAGATTTTTCATTAATTCTTTTGTTTTGTGATCCATGTTTTTCGGTTTTTTACTTAACATTTTCATGAACGGTCCGGGGGGTCCCGCGATGAATGCACTGAGTTATTTATTCCTTTAATTAGTTTTTCTGACAGAGTTTACTCTATATTTTTTGTTCTTTTCATGCATTCTTTAGCGGGATTTCCATTCATCTTTTACTTAAGTATCTGCTTAAAGAAGACGTAAGTATTTGTGACCATTATTTACGTTAAGCATTCTGATAATTTCTTGTTGGAGAATTCGACTGGCGCTTTAATATTTGCCATAGTTTATCTGAAGAAACCTAACGACTTCTATAGATATTTCCATTTCATCTTTTTTGTCCTTGGCAATATTTTTAGATTACCGACCTGGACTGGAGCTACACAATCTTCTCTTTCTGGTCTTCATAGGGTTCAAAAGCGCCTGCGTGGCCTTGATTGTGATGAATTATATTCCAACTTACAACCCATGTCAAATAGACGAATCCTTCCAAGCCTCTCTCTTGTCTATCGCTAATTCCATAGCAAGGTTGCTAAAAAGCTATATTACGTGGTTCCACCAACTTTAACGTTTGCACCTGGGACCCGCCATGCTACATGCACAAAGGTGAATCATCCTCGTTTTCTTCGTATTGCATTACTAAAATATAATATCCACTTTGACAGCTTCCTTCAAAAAGCCAGTGAAATGAGAAACAAACTCCCGAGAAGATGGTTTTCCATTCCCTACAATCTCAATTTTTTATATCTATGGTTAACCGTAATGTTTCCGGTATAACCTCATGAACTGCACATCCTACATTTTCTTACGCCATACAGTAAGTCTCTATCTTGACTGACCGTTTGGCTTTATATGGGTTGACCATTAGTATAAAAGAATGTACATGACATGGTATAATTTGTTAGATTATTTTTGTACTTTTGTACTAGTATATTTATTTTGTAAAAAATACAAAATTGTGGCACAAGGCTGAAAAAGGGGAGGGGTGGAGGCTGGTCATAACTATATATCTTATACCTAGCTAATCAGATTCACGACCCATTCATACTTTACAATTGACACATTCACCAATGAACTCATCCATCAACATTCAATCCTCCATACACCATAATACCACATCCTCACAAGGGGAACCTACAAAACGCACCGCACACCATAATAATTTGATGATGATAAATAATATATTAAAATTCTAAGAATGAAAAATGAGAGGGGAGGGAGATGAACCCAATGATTAACTAAAAATCAACAAATTTAAACTAAACATAATTGATATTAGTAGGGTCCGTCCAAGCCTCAAAACAGAGAGGCCGCTGTATTCTACCCATAGGGCAAAATCAAGAAGCACCCTCGCTAAGGGAGTGGGAAAGAGATAAAATAACACGGACATGGAGAATAAAATCTGACCCAGTCGAGATAAAAGGGGTCAGAAGAAACAGGGGAGGTTGGGAATCTCAACTTGGATCATAACAAAAGAGACAGCCGGGAACAGGCCAAGAACAACACTTACTCACATTAACTAGGTACACTGAAGCTTGTCTAACCTAACCAAGGAGAGGGATCCACAGGAAACCACCCCGATGTGACTTAGGTTGACCTAGAAAAGAAAATCAAGGCTATCCCCGTTTAAACGAACCAAGCTCACCTCTTTTACCCACCTTTCGCTGAAGACTGTCGAATGCAATCGTTTTCTATTAGTTCTAATCTTCATCTTGAGCTGATGCTCAAAGAATCGGATTAGATCCTGATGAGAAAGACGACTGCCACGCAAGACTTCCTCCTTTCGCCTCGTCCAAATCACCATTCGATCAGTGCCTAGCAGCGTCAGAAAAACCATTCGTTTCACCCCGGAATACGGAGGCGCACATTGTCACACGCGTATGCGCGACCAATGGACACGAGTTGTTCGGGAGCGATACGAGCCGTCAGCTCACCGACATGGTCTCATAAGGGGCGGACCAGGGGGCAATGGTAGAAGGCGTGCGAAGCGGTTTCTTCTAAACCACGGCCACACCGTTCACAGTCTGGCAAATCCGCCAAGCCCCATATGAAAGCCTTGTTTTTGAGAGGCAGCCGAATCCAAGCCAATTGCCAGGTAAACGAAAACTCAGGGTTACTGAGATAATCCGCCGCTGGTGCCCAAGACCAGTAGGAGCGAAACTCCTCCTCCGACAATCAGAGCGTATCACGTAGGGAATCCTTCGCGGGCCCTTCCACTAATCCTCGATAGAAGACCTTCCTAGGCCGTGACAGGTCACTGGATCGCGGAATAGCCTTCAAGGCTGACCGACACTCGCGAAGGAAAAGCGATTGATCTCGGGGTTTACGACGGCGCTCAACCCGCGAGATGGTAGGACTGGTAGTAAGGCTAGGGAACGCGACCCTAACAATTCCCTCCAGAATCGGATCTCCTCCAGTCAATGCGCGGCGTAGGAAAGCCAACCTAGAGGCACGAATGTGACTCATCAAGTGTGGCATTCCCAGCCCCCCATGACACGGACGTTTAGTGCAGACTCGTCTGTCGACCCTGTTCACTCGTCCCCTCCAAAACATGGAGGATAGCGATCGCACGAGCGCCTTCCTGTGGGCCTTACAGAGAGGAAGTACGGACAATCGATAAAGAATCAGGGAGAAAATGTACGTAACACACACCTCCGCCTTGCCCTTCACGAACAACCTCCGTCGATTCCAAATCTGACCGGCAGAATCGACCTTTGCTCGTACTTCAGACCAATTTTTCTCCAGCTGGAGGTCGGGTCCAAACCACAATCCAAGAATGCGGACAGGACCGTCCGTCCAACCGAAGCGGCCTGGAAGATCACGCCCCTTCCAGGCACCTAAGCGCAAGCCGGGTGATTTGTCACGGTTTATCTTGGCCCCTGTCACCTTCTCGTACCGATCAAGCGCCTTCTGTACCGCCTCAATGTCGCTGCGGGATGACACTAAAGCAGATACGTCATCGGCGTACGCGGAAACCCTGGCTCGAGACACTCCAGGAACGGCGATCCCGCGTAGGGCCGGACCGCACGTCTCATCCTTCAGCTGGCGAAGGAGAGGCTCCAACGCCAAAGCATAAAGGAGAGGCGACAGCGGACAACCCGGACGAACAGTCCTCGACAGAACAAAAGCGCCCGACAACTTTCCGTTCACCTGTACCACAGCACTGGTGCAGTGATACAGGAGGCTAATCCAGCGGTAGAAGTAGGGTGCGAATCAGGCGGCCTGCAGGACAGTAGCATGGTAGCGATCGTTGACCCTATCAAATGCCTTGGACTGATCCAAATGGATCAGCGCGGCCTCATCATCGTCTTTTACACACCTATGATCGTGCGGATCAGATGCAGGTTGCTCTGAATTGTTCGGCCCCTCACAGAACAAGTCTATTCAGGTCACAACAGAGACTCGGCAACTGACTGCAAACGCTCCTGCAGGATCTTGGCCATAATCTTTAACTCTGTGTTTAGCAGAGTTATGGGCCTATAATCGTCTAGTTTTCCCCCAACACCCTTGTCCTTTTTTAACAGAGTGCTCACACCCCTGGAAATACGATTGAGGATGGACACCGACCGATACCAGTTGTTGAACACTGCTGTCAAAATCGGAACAAAGATGTGCGACAGCCTCAAGTACAATTCATAAGGCAAACAATCCAGACCGGGCGACTTGCCTCTGTCGACCTTCTTCAGTGCCTCGTAGACTTCGCCCTCCGTGATCTCTCCCTCGAAGCTAGCTGCTTCAGACGGCGCAAGCCGACGAAAGTCAGCCAAATAGCTGCGAAACTCCTCCTCACGGAGACCAGGCTCCTTGGTAAAGCGGCTCTCGAAATGCCGCCGAAACGCTTCGCACATGTCGTCAGTCGCCCGCAGAGTAAGCCCCTCCGGGGTTTCGACTTGACGAATGTAACGATCACCACCTCGACGGACTTCTTCCCGACGCAGATCTGCGCCCAGGTTCACGGCTTCTGAAGACATCTTACTTAACTTATGCTTAATTACCTGACACACGTAGCGCTCGCTATTCGAACGCTGCAGGGTCTCGCTAGATAGGGCTATCTCTAGGGGATCCTCCCCAGCCTCCGCCCGGGAAAAATTAGACTTAAGTGTCTTCAGCTCTATGTAGAGCGAGCCGTTTGCTGAAATCAGTGGTAAAAGACCCAATCCTATCCTTAAGTCACACCCACCATTATTCCCGATAACCGCCCCCAGTAGCTCCCGCTGGACTAAGCTAGTTAGCTGCTCCTGGAAGTCCCCCCTGTCCAGTTAAGACAGATTGAACTTCCAGTAACCAGCCATTCTAGGCCTATGTTCTAACGCCACCCGGGCACAAACGAGTAGCCTACCCAGTGGAACTTGGGATAATCTAACAAGTCTATATCGGCTCTACGAACTAACATTCTGTCAAGGTAGCTACCTTGTCAGACGGCCAGCTAAGAGCCCACCTCCACATTTTCCCCCCGGGATGATCGACCCGGTATCTATCGATGAGACCATAATCAGATCAACCAGGCTACGATCGCCCCAACTCCCGCAAGCGCCCCCTGTCTAACGTGGGGTCCAGCATGGCATTCCAATCCCCCATTAAAACTAGGCGCGTTGAATCGACTAGGAACGGCCTTAACAGCCGAAAAAAGGAAACCCGCTCCTCCCGCTCGTTGGGTGCATAAACAGCAACGACCCGAAACGAAACGAACCACTTTTTACGGCAATATCGGCCACGATTAACCGGCCCACGGCATCGGTAGTCCACGTTCGCATCGAGAGTACATCTGACCATCAAAGAAACTCCTCTGGCAAACCGTTCCCCATATGCTGAATAGATGACAAGGTCATCCTCCAGCACACACGCATCGGAGGGTCACTTCGATCGCGGCAACATCCACACCGAATGACAAGACATCCCGAAGCAGGCGGACAGCCTTACTCCGATCTCTCAAGCCCCTCGCAGTCAAGCTGGCTATCTTTATTTCCATTTTCTAGGCCTGCAAAGAAAAAGAGGGTTAAAGGCAAAAACCTAACCACATACGGGACGGAAATCTAGGATGCCGACAGATTGCTCTAGGCTCCCTACACCTAGTTCTGACGTCATACGTCCATCCAGGGCAATTACTCCGACATCCATGGGGTAAGTTAATTTGACTACTCTATATAAGGAGGGGTGGAGTATGACAGAGACCCTCCCAGCACAGAACTGCCTGAGTTTTCTTAAGTAAGTGTGCCCACCTCCAGCATCCTTATTTTGGGAAAAGTATCTTTCGCTTCATAAATATGATTCCACACTTTCAGGTGACTCCCCGTCTCCCTTATACATGTTATCACACCCGGGGCTTCCGGGAAATTGCGGGGATCCTCTATCGACTTGCCATCAGCAGAGTCTTCTTGTGCCTCGGCAACTCCTTTTCCAGCTCTATTCACCCTACATATCTCTTCTGGGTCGGAAAAATATTTCTCCTTCTTCACTTTTTTCTTCCTTGACGGGTGGGTTGGGGAATCTGCTGATGTCTGGGGGGTGGAAGAACCAAGAGAAAATGTAGTGGGGAGGGGATATATCACGTGAAGGGGAAGAACAGCTGCTCCTAGCTTTGGGAACTGTTATTATCTCTCTAGGGAGAGTGGCGAAGGATTGGGACCTGGTTGAAGCTGCACACCTGTCTGCTCTGCTTCTTTCTATGTGACTTGGTTGGGTAGCTTCATCCCCTCCTCTTCCTTTCTGCTCCTTTTCAAGGCCGATGCGCGGGGTGGCGGCAGTTCCTCTACTTCCATCGTCTCCTCTGTTATTAGTTGCTCCTGTTGCTGCTGCTGCCGCTGTTGTTATTTCGGAGGCCGTTTTTCCTTTTGGGACCCCTGCTGTTTCTCCAGCGGCTCCTTAGCGAAACCTCCTTGTGTTGGGCTTGCTTATCCAGCTTCTGAGGACTTTGTTTCCTCTGCTCATCCTGGGACCATTCCTGCGGTGGCTTCAGCTGCACTGGCGCCTGCTGTTTTGGTGGGGAGGGAGTGTTCTTTTTACCTTCCACGACTACCCATTCTCCATCCACCGCCCTCTCCGACGCTGTTGGCATAGTTTTCGGTGGTGCCGTTTTTGCTTCTTCCTCTACTTTTGTTATGTTTGCCAATGTTTTCGCCGATGTTGTTGCGGTGGACGCTGTCGTCGTTGTAGGGCGGGGTGGTACTTGCGAAGCGTTGCCAGGGCACTCTTTCGACATGTGCCCAGACACTCCGCAATTCCAACAGTCAGGCTTCCTTCCCTCCACAACAACCAGCATGCGTCTTTTTCGACACAGCAAGATGTTTGGAATATTTTAAGGGCTTCTCTTGTTAAGATCACTTGCAACACCATATCTCCGGTTGCTATTCCTGTTTTGCTGGTAGCTGCTGCGACATCCTCTACTGGGCCATAGGTAGTAAAGAAGGCCCCTACTCTATCTGTTGAAATATCCACGGGCACCCCATGTACCGTGATTTTGGTACGCCGGGTGCCCATGTATTCCGTCTGAAGTCTTAAACTGTTGGTGGCCAGCGCGCTTCCAGCTAACTGTTTAGCCTCTTGCTCAGTGGCTAGGAGAATATCCCACATGGCATTTGTTCCAGCTAGTTCTTTAGGTACGATGTTTAGCTTTTTCATGGTCTCTTCCATTGTTTCCCTGCTGAAGCCAATCAATTTCCGGCTCTTCACGTCAGAAGTCAGCAGGGAGATGGTCCTTGGTTCTACCGCATTTAGTACCTCCGGGATCATAAGGAACTCAGTTCCTTGAATCTATTTGTCGTACTCTTTTTATTTGCCGAAAATAGGCGGCATCTTTTTTATGTTTGTTTTCTCCCCAAGCCGATGTTTTTGCTGTTTCAACCGATGGTACATTTTCTACCCGTATAATTTTTTTCCGTTGGCACGGTTTGCACCGTTTCATGCGGTGACAATGTTATATTTTCTGCCATTGGGGATTTCACACCCCGGCAGCTAAATAATAATAGTTCGCCTTTTTGTGTATTTTTGAAACAATAACTTAAACAAAACTCAAAACAAACAAGTGAAAAATAAATGGAAAATACGTAAAAAAAAAGATTCAAAGGCAAACGATACTAAAAAACGGGAGGGGGTAAATTACAATAAAGAAATAAACAAAAGAAATGCAACAAAAATAAATCAAATGTGTACACAGAAATTGGGGAAAAAGAAAAATTCAAAACTGTGTAAAATACAAGGAAAACTTAACCGTTCGTTTCAAAGCTCGTCCTTCAATTCAAACAGTAAACACAAGGGGGGTGTACTTTCGTACTAGTTAGCAAACCAAAATGAGCTGACTCATTTTATAGTGCACCCATAGAAGATTAACCAATCAGAAGACTAGAAATATTCGACCCGATGTGTATAAAGGCAGCCATTTTGTTTTCTTTTTCGGAAAATCTACTGCTAACCTGTCAGATGAGGAGACCTGCAAAAGTACGTTTTCCTATTCTTTCCAAATATCCACTGTCAACCTCTGATATGGAAGACCTTAAGAATTCCTGAATAGGTGCTACGAGACATTGGTGCTGTTACATTGGATAAATTACTTCCTACATCAGATTGCTACATTCAAACTACATTAAACATGTATTACATAATCTTTACCATGACTTTTGGAATCTCTAAACTTGGCTGCTTTTGGTTAATGTATCTTTCATAGTTTTCCTCGTTTTGGCGAATAGTGATATGGATAGTGAATGTCTCTTTTAAGAGAGCCCTTTCTCTTGTTTGTTTTTCATCTTCTATATTCAGTTATTATTACTTTGGGGTTTTCTTTTTTATTGAAGGTTTTAGGATATACTCATTATAATATTGATGTTTGTGTTAGCCTTACATTTATATTCTTTTATATATTTCTTCTTTATCTCCATCTATATGCTTGGCTTTATTCAATCGTCACTTTGATTCCGTTTCCACAGTTAAAAACTTTTAGAATTCAACAGATCTTCAGTCAGTTGTGTTGTTAGGATTTTCCACAGTGCAGGTAAGTATGTCATACTTACATTGTTGGATAAAATTATTCTTTCCTTGGACACTTTCTAGATAAGTCTAGAGTTTGAACTCGGTGTTTACTCGGGGTTTCAAAATTTTAACTAATGTAGTTTATGTTCTGATCAAACTAAGAAATATGCAAACTATCTTTTAAAAAATAATGTTAATATATGTAATATAATCATTTTTAAAAATGCACTGCCACATGGGGATTGATTTTACTATGAATAAATAATAACCATTTATAACTTCGAACTGATTGGGGTTGAGTCCTTTTTCATATATATTTTTTGGATTCCTCGGACGAAAAAGCTTTTCTGAGCCAGTTTTGAGGAGTAGGGTATCTGTAGAACTAATTTTGCAGACAAAAATAGATTACGAAAAGTCGCTATTTTTTGCGTGACCTTAAAAATGGGGAAAATTAAAAATTGGTTTAACTCGGACAACTTTTGAAATTAGAAGCTCAAATTCTGTGGACAAAATTTCAGAAAAATTGAAGAGGTAAGGGTGACATACCCTGGAAGATTTGACATGGAATGTCCCCATTATTATTATTATTATTATTATTATTATTATTATTATTACTTCCTTTGATATCTGACGTTTACACATTTCTTTCCGGGTCCCGCCAAGGGACCTAAGGTTAGAAATGGCATCATGACACTTTCCACTGCAAAAAAAAAATAAATAAATAAAATAAAAAAATAATTACTTAGATAAAGCCCTCCGTAAAGTGTGGGTTGTACTTGTTAGAACAATTTTTTGTATCACTTTGAGGCATGAACTTCCAGGGATCCCTTCAATAAGCCTACTGGAATCTTTTACAGCCAGTCCAACGGCCCCAACTACAACAGGAATTGTTGATGTTCACATGTGCCACATTTTTTAGATTTCTATTTCAAGGTCCTTGTATTTTGACAGGTTTTCGAATATCTTCAAAGACACATTGCAGTCTGCAGGGACTGCCATATCAATAAGGAGGTACTTATTTTGTTTGTGGTATTTAATAACAATGTCTGGGCGGTTGGCTTTGATTGTTCTGTCAGTGTGTATTGTGTAGTCCCATAGAATTATTATTATTATTATTATTATTATTATTATTATTATTATTATTATTATTATTATTATAATCATTATTATTATTATTATTATTATTATTATTATTATTATTATTATTATTATTATTATTATTATTATTATATTTGATTTCTGTTTTATCCACATTTCCTACCAGGTCCCAACCAGAGATCTTAATGTCTGAAATAGTTTCATGACATTTTACACTAAACATTTTTGTAAATAAAAAAAACCCCAAAAAACAAGATCACACATATTTACCGTTTTAGTAAATTACCCAGTTGATCGTTTAATGATAGAATTATTTTCAAATCTTATGTCATCGCACATATACCCACACCGCCGTTCTGATCATCCTTATCACACGATAAAATCAGGCCCGAAGTGCCAATGTTTTCGCATGTGAATTTGCACGGAGATAAAAGATTATTGGAATTATGCTAATAATTTCATTCGGCATTATGTTAAGCGCAATTATCAAGAATCACCACCGAAACAAATTGCTAATTAAATAGCAAAAAATGAAGATTTCCATGATTTTATACCAGGTCAAAACACCGAAAAACACAATCGAAATTAGTCATCAATTGGCAACAAAGTTTGCTGAAAGTACGAAAATACTACACAAATTTGCACCAAGATATCCGCGTTTTAAAGATTTTTCCCAAACCACCTATAATTTCTCTTAAAAAAAATAAAAACATCAGACAATTTTTAACAAATTTTAGCGTCCACACTCAAATCAACATTAACGTTTCGGATCGTACTACTCCCGAAAACACTTATAGAAGAGGGAAATAAAGTTCCTTGTGTAACAACATGAGTCAAGCTAATTCTATCATAAATTTAAAGAGAAGCATCACGTTTTCTACAGAGAATGGTAAGTTTGTTGATTCCTATTTAATATATGCCACCCTATGTACCAAACATCATTTGATTTATATGGGTTGCACAAAGAGAAAAAATAATTCAATGGATATAGGTATGATCTCTGACAAAACAATGTGACATCAAGGGAGCTTGCAGAAACCTTTTTTTTAATTAGAAACGATTATAATTTCGACACACATCGTAAGGTGCACATTATCAAAATATATTAAGATTTTATTGTTCTTTCCAGCCTCAAAGCACATGAGGATCATTACGTAAGAAAATTACTAACTTGCCGGCCCGGGGTAATTAAAAGAATGACAGGATATTTAGTCAGATTTATACTAAGCTCCTTGATTAATTCATCTTAGTAACAAACGGAAAATTCCAAGATGTAAAAGATCACCATCATATAAAGCAAGTTTCTGTTGCATGACTTCACGCTGGCGACGTTTCAGTAGTTATGACACATTTATTACCAGTATAGCCGTTTTTCATTACAGGACAACCGACATTTGCGCAATGACTATAATGTTTTGTAGATTTATATATTTTCATACTTGAAAAACATTCTCTCAATATAACTTGAAGAAGACAGACATTCTGTTGAAATATTAAAAAAGATTTCAACAGAAAGTCTGTCTTCTTCAAACACTTTTTTTCTTTTTTCTTTTCTGAAATCCTGCTCTTCTCTGAAGAGTTGAAAAATATTTGAAGAGTTACGTCAATCATTTTCATCATCATCATCATCATCATCATCATCATCATCATCATCATCATCATCATCATATTTTGATTTCTGCTATGGTTGCTGTTATGGGTCATTACCTAAAACTACAGAATTAACTCTTCTTAAAACTATGTATACTACGCCTCTCAAGAGAGACGAATCGAGTCGAGTAGTTCACTCCAAACCAGATTGACAGTCATACTAAAACCTTCCATATCTTGTATTATTATTCCGTGTAGTATAAATTCCTTTTTTCTTCTCTTGTGTTCGTGTTGTTCTTCCTTGGTCCTAACCTCGGCCATAACAGATTCACAGTATATATTTTACAGGTTATTTCTCAAATATTGACATCATTTAAAAAAAAAGGTATGCCACATATATATTGTTATGGGTCCTTACCTATAACTACAGAATGAACTCTTCCTAACACTATGTATACTACGACTCTGAAGAGAGAGAGAGACGAATCGAGCCGAGCCGATAGTAGTTCACTCCAAACCAGACTGACAGTCATACTAACAACTTCCATATCTTGTATTATTATTCCGTGTAATATATCTTCGTTATTTCTACTCTTGTGTTCGTGGTGTTCTTCCTTGGTCCTAACCTGGACCATAATATTTACATTACCTGCTAAGTTTGCAGGAAAATCTAAGGTAGACAGTGGTGTGTTTTTATGAATGCAATCTGTTTTTCTAACACCCAAGACATCAATAGCGTTACATAGGGAATGATCTTCTCAGTGTGTAGGCTGTACCTATCAAGACGATTTTGGTATTTCTCTTCAGATGGGATTTACAGATATTTTTCAAGGTGTTGCGTTCCTTTCTTATCATTCCAATCTAACTTCTATGACTGGTTCTATTCTTGATTTAAATTACCACATTTTTTTCAAGTTAGACTTTCAGGTATTTATACTTCGATAGATTTTCATATTCCTAGGTTGCTATGTTACAATCTCCTGAACAAACCATATCAATTAGGATTCAATTTTTTACTTTTCGGTTATTGACAATTATGTCTGGCCTATTTTGGATCAATCTTCCTGTCCAATGGTTTAATCCAACAGAATTGTGATATTTTTTTTATTTATGTAACCCATGCATAGTGAACTTTATGCTTGTGTTTATTAACATCTTTTTCAATGTGTTAACACATTGCCCAGTGTAAGTATTGCTGCACTCGATCGTAACGATTTTTCTGATCATTTGGTGCAAGAACAGAACATCCTAAGATTAGATGGTATATGGTTTACAGATATTCTTCACAGAACTTGAACGTTTCGAGTAAAAAGACTCTGGTCTTGCGCTGCAAGACTAAAGCCTTCCATTTTAAACTTTAATCCAGATGCTCATAACCATTGATGAATGTTAACTTTATCAACATCTGCTTTATTAGAACGTTCTGAATATTGGCCATGCAGAGGTCTGTCTTGCCACCGTTGTTTCATCTGTTCTAAAGCTTTTTCCTATGCTATATTTTTTATATATATTTTTGCAACAGTTTGTTGTTGGGTTTGTTTTTGGCTTTCTACCAAAAACACCCGGATGTTCAAACTATTAATGGTCATTAATCTTTTCGGAAAATTCAATTCCCTTATTAATATCAGTCTCACTCCTCTGTTTCATTATTCTTGGTGTATTACTTACTCTCATTAACATCAAGGTACTTATAAGCCATCTTCTTGATCTAAGTCTTCCATTGTTACCCTAAGTCCTAAGCTAATAGAGGAGGTTTGTTGTAGTGATCCCAGTAAAATTGCGCCTTTAGCACATTTATCAGAACCGAATTCCAATCCAGTGTCATCACTGAAATATTTTTATGTTCTCAGAAGACCTTCCAGTTCACTGTCAATCCTATGAAATAACTCGAAGACATCCATGTAAAATAGATGGCTAATTTTGTTTTTGATATAACTTATAGCCATATTCTGACCTATTAGGTTTTCTGGTTAATGTTATTAGGGATATTCAAAATAGTAAGGGAGACAAAGAGTTACATTGAAATATTCCTCTGTTGATGTTTATTTCACCAGACTTAGAGAAGCCATTTATATGATTGAGTTGAAGTGTTGTTTTCCATATCGACTTAATTTGTTTGTTGAATTTGATTACGACGGATGTTATATCCGTATATTTAAAAACGTTAAGATCCAGTAATCGTTTAGACTATCGATTGCTAGTTCTTAAAGTACTGATAATTCACTTCTAAGTTGTTCAATTTCTTTCTCTATTTTTCTTTTCCGAGGTGAATCTTCATATCTGTTAAACTGCCATTTTTAAATTATTGTTTAATACTTTATTTGCTGCTATTACTGATGCATATATTGATTCCTTGGGACTTATATGAGGGTCAACTTCATCCAAAATTAATTTGAGTGCTGCATTATAGAGTTTAATTTTTTGAGTTCTGCTTTGTTGGTTTTAATTTGGGGAGTTGTTTCCATTCCTCCATTTCAATTTTTTCTGTCTGCTTCATGCCCCATGATTTCTACATGGTCTCTTGTATAATATTCTTATTTTTCCATAAAATAATTCGATTCAATGTGTTTGCGACATGTTTTATTACAGACTCGTCTTTCCAACTCTTCTAAACGTACAGTATTATCTTCAGAGTGACTGGTGTGTATCTCAGTCTCTTCATGATCAATGTTTTGTGTGATGTTAGTACTTTTTATGTCCATTTCTGGCTCACTTTCATTTTTGGTTGATTCACTTATTATGGTTGCAGTTGTTTTTATTTCTTTAATTTGAGCATATGTTAATCGGTTATTTCTCCTGATGAACATCCTTACATTGGCTAGTTTATTTTCATTAATGTATTTTATAATATTATTTGGGTATGTTATGTTTCCTTCTTTGTATCCTGTAGAGCCAGTTCAAACTATGGGCCTTAGGCACTGTAGGAGAATAGTCATTTAGTTGATAGCACTTTCCTTAGTATATGGGATGTTCATAGTAGGGCGATCTTCTGGGCAACATGTATGTTGATGTTACATAGTAAGTTTTAGTAAAATTGTCCCAGAGGATAGTTACAACGTTATTTTGGGTAACTGTATCTGCTGGTGCTCATGCCATCTCTCAGTGGTTTCGATTTTGTGCTTCTTGTATATCTACCAGTGCACACATGTCGCTACCTTGTTATGTCTGTTTGTATATTCATATGTTTATTATTTATTATTATTATTATTATTAGTAGTAGTAGTAGTAGTATTAGTAGTAGTAGTAGTAGTAGTAGTATGTTTTAATATTTAACACTTTGCTTCAATATAACTGATAGATTTTTACAGGAAAATAATTTGTATCATGCCTTCCATTGCAGCAACATTTGCCACTACGAAACCAAATGTTCAAATAGAATGGTCGAGGCATGTACTTCAATAGCATCGTTAGTTCCGGACTTTCATATGGATGTCATGCTTGGCGCCAAATACGTTCAGAACTATCTTAACTCTCAGCTGTATACAACTGCATCTAAAGATAAATGG
Source organism: Acanthosepion esculentum (assembly GCA_964036315.1). Taxonomy (NCBI): domain Eukaryota; kingdom Metazoa; phylum Mollusca; class Cephalopoda; order Sepiida; family Sepiidae; genus Acanthosepion; species Acanthosepion esculentum. The sequence continues at coordinate 40,455,133 of OZ038480.1, forward strand.
TGAAAAATGGCTTTGAGCGAGGAGAGCCTGAGAGTCTTGACAACTATCATCATTTTTTGAACATTGTGGGCTGACGCGACAAAATCACAACGAACTGGACCAAATAACAGAAACCACATCATTTGATGACTACCAACAGCAGCAACAAGTAAAATGATTAGCCCGTGTAACTGGACAATAAAATAAAGATATAACCCAGATGTTATCTTTCAACACCGTTTCAAATACAAAAGAACCATCCCCCCATAAAACAACTGTAAAGAGTAATAGTAGCTACTGGACTCGAGAAACTTGTCTTCCTAAAAAAAATGTCTTAAGAGGAATATTTCATGAATTTCAACTGAAAACAGTACTGGCTGCTCAGCCAGTAAATGCCACATATTTAATTGCTGTGAAACGGTTACTAATGCTATTACCAATACCATTAATATTCGAATTGATTTTAGTAACACCGTTATCTGGAGTTCACTCGCTTTTATAGCGACTTAACGTCTGTCTCATCCAACTTTGCTAATAATGAAAAGTCCAACTTCTACTTAATTTGTCATAAAATCGCTCTGTCTTTTAGCAAAGTATAAATATATTCACATAAATATTTTCTAGTTTCTTATCTACAGCGAGGAAATGTGGTTCACTGTGACATGCTAGACATTTTTTCTCGCCGGAACCTATCTTAAATATTTATAAGTCTACCATCTACTCGTGTATTGAGAATTTCTGCCGCATATGGACTGCATCTCGTGCTATATATTTAAAGATCAGCTTCAGTCACTATCCCACCTCAGTAATGTGACTTAATGTGACTTTTCAGAAAAATACTTTCCCGGTAATTGTTCTGATAAACTCTCACCTATGGTACGATCATAAGAGGTGTCCCAAATTAATGTATACACTCTTTGAATCGTTATAATTTATTCAATGTATCTATTTTGAATTGAAAATAAGATTAATACAAGAGAAAGAATACACATTTAAAGAATTTGAGAGTATAAAATAAGCCTACAAACGTCTAGTATCATTTCCTCCGGTATTTGAGCACATTTCTCTTCAATTGCTACTCTCATTTCAGCTATTGTTTCAGGTTTCCTACTGTAAACTTTGTCTTTTAGAACCCCTCACAAAAATAAATCCAATGGTGTCAAATCTGGTGTACGAGGTGGGTATTCAACTGTCCCTATTCTTCCAGTCCATCTGTCTTGCATATTTTCATCCATATAAGTTCTCACATCACGGTAATGTCTTATTATCTATTAATATTTAAAGAGTGTATATATTATTTTGGGACACCCAGTATTTTAAAGTTTAAGTGAAGTAATAGATTGGCGGCAGGTTATCATTATTTTACCATTGAAATGGCTGAATAGATCCGTATGTTCTTTGTTAACAATTTCTTATATCGTGCGACTCTCTTGTGGATCTTTTGCTTTCACGTTAATATATATCTGCGTAATTCTTTTTTTTTCTTTTCTTGTTCATTCTTAACTATTTTTTTCTTTTTCTTATATTCTTTCAAAATCAGTAACCCGGTGACTCTTAGTGGTTTTATTTTCTTCCTTGGCCTGAAATGATTATAAAAAGCAACTACAGCAAATGTAAAATAGACAACTGTTATTTTATTCTCTTTACTTATAGCGAATAACTTTTTTCCCTTTCTTACATTGGGGTGTCTGTTTGAATTTATATCTCCCACTACTTTTTTAAATGTATTTTATTCTTTTAGATAGTCTTCTTTGTATATAAAACATTAGAAGGCATTGGCCAATTCTAATCATCTGAAAAATTGGCAGTACAACATTATTTATTATTGTTTTATTGCCAAGTTCTGTCTGGTGTCCTCCTTCTACACAAGCATTCCCCTTTCGCGTCTCATATATGATTATCATTTTTACCTCACTATTTCACCTGCCCTTGCAAGAGACCTAATATTCTCTGACTCCATCTTGTGCAGATAGAAAAAAACCCTTCTCAAAAAGGGCATCTTACCAAGTCAATGACTACAGGCACAAATATAAACGCCAAATATTTGCCTATCCTCCAAATAGGTAAATGCTAACAGACCGAAATATAACCGATCAATATTTTTCTGTACTAGGTTAAACAATGTAGACATAAAATCAGAGAGAGATAGTTGAATGTCCTGGGACATATGGAAAGAAGAGAATGATTGGAAAAATTGTCAATCATTTGACACATCGAAACATAGGGGGGACAGGATCGACAAAACAGGGATTCGCCGACCTAGAAAGCTTTCGTAAAATTGTTGTATCCTTAAAGAGGTTACAAACAAACAAAGGTGATACTTGAGTGAAGAAACGGCAACACGCGCGTAGATGAAAGAAAGGGAGGTTTATTGTAAAAGAGAATACACTAATGGAAGACGGAATCGTGTGGCAGGCTAGAAATTCCCGAAGCTAACCCCTAGGTATACCCTGTGCCCACTATATATAACTACTGATATAGTTAGTTCACATAGGCGATAGGGAGCTTGGGACATGTCATTACAACAAAAAGTATAGTAGTCAAGTGGAGTAGGTATAGGGAAAGGTGAAACATAGAATCTTCGTCGCAGAGAGCCATAATAACCCTCATCCTGAAAACTAATATATGTGGTTACCTGTTATGGTCCAAGTTCCTTCTACCACGGTGATGGTCCAAGGTAGAACCAATGAAGAATAACTCGAACACAGGTATGGAATAACACAGATATATTACAAACAGAAATACATACAAAGAAGTAGAAGTATTAGTAATGACTATCAGATTTGGTTAGAGTGAACTATGTTATCTTGACAAGTATCATTATTCTAATGTTCTTACAATAATGCTCTGTCCTCCCTCTTGAAGCGCAGTATTTATAATGACCGGAATAGTCCATTATTATTTTGGGTAAGTTCCCATAACATTACCTGAGGGTAATGAGTTCAGTCCTTGAGTCATAGAGTGATATCAATAATCTATCACTTAATGTTCAATGAAAACTCTGCATAACACTTTTGATTTAATGACATGATCTTTAACTCCGTTTATCTATGGGCTGGACCCCGGAAAGTGAACCGTGTACCTCAAACGATTAAATTATAAATACGGTTGATGGTTATTAAATACGACAAGCATGGTAGTCATCAGTGTGACCCTAACAACGATGAAGAGCACACATAATTTTGAATATATCATCGTATATTCATGAAATTTTCCCCGACTAAAATATTAACTGTAAATATGAATTCTGGCCAAGCTTAACATTTGTTCTTATTTGGCTGTTAGATATTCATGACGTGTTCAGTTTATTTTGTGTACGGTGTATAATTTAGCACTTCGGAATACGAAATCGGCGTGCCGGGATCGAATTCCACTAGAGTTCATTAGATTAATTTGGGAAAGGATATGAATTCATTTCTTTACCCTGAACAGGATTATTACTTAACCCATATTTTCTTTCCGATATGGGTTAAAAAGTGAGGAATATTGAGATTTGCAGCTTTGCTTGCCAAACACTGCAGGAATAAATATTCAATTAAAAAATCCGGGTAGATAAAACTCTTTAATCTCAGGAACTGTCGTGGTTTGCCGGGAAGGAAATATTGACAGAAAACTAACTCTTCCCCAGAATATTGATGTAGGTCATGACGTCAATGACACCAACGTGTGGATAATTTCGAATACAGTAGCCACACCAAGAGATGCCACTAAGTACAAGACACACCACGGAAGCACATACTCACATTAAGTATGTGTGTCTAATTTAGGGATAAATAATTTCGCCATCCCCAATCATCCATCCCGTCAGTAGCCTCATTTATAGCAGATCTTAATCATCTGTAAGGGATGCATTCAGCGTGTTCTAGGTTCTGCTGAGAAGTTAATTCCCTTTTGAATTGTCTCTCCTGTTTTAGCTATATGTAAAATATCAGCGGTTATTTCTCTATTAGGAGTATTAGGTGAAGAAAACAGTATTTTTAAGCATTTCACACCAAGCACGACGGGAGTGCCACTATCGCGCAACAGGTTACAGAGAGATAGATAGATAGAGAGAGAGAGAGAGCAAGTGTAAAGAGGCGTGATAGAGAAAACGATGAAGAGAAGGACGGTTAATAGCTCAAGACATCTAGAGATATCTTTTGACATTGCATTTGCATATTTGTAGATTATAGCGTTCAGGGAAGCAAGTAAGAGGACAGGAGTCCCACAGACGAGAAGTGCGAGATATTGGAATAGAAGAGATGGTTATATTTAACCGTTTCCATAGTGAAAGGGTAGGACTGTAATGCCAACCTAGTAGCACGTCTAAATTCATGCAGTTTGGGAACCAGGGAAAGTAGCTCATTGGAGCAGTTACCATGAAAGTATTTGTAGAAAAGACAGAGGGAAACGAGGGCACCTCTGTGAGAGAGTGACTGTAAACGAAATGCCAGATCAGGGCAATATATCCGTCTCTGGACTTTGTCGAAGACTTCAAGACGAACAGCGGTGGCTCCAGAACATATATGGCTGCATTATTCCATGCAAGGGCGAATTGTTAATTTATAGATTTGAAGGATGGACTTGGGCTAGAAAAACTTTCTGGCGCCACAGAGAGAAACAATATTCGTTGAGGTAGATGAAGCTATTGATTCAATGTATTACTTCCATCTCAGGTCAGCGGACAGTGTCTGACCAAGCAGTCGCAAAGAGGTGCTCTCGTGGAGTTGAGCATCAGATATTCCAGTGGGCGGCAGGGTGGGTTCTCTGTGGTGGGTAAAAGAGAACAGTTGCATAAGATTATATGACGTATAATAATAATTAACAAATTCACATGTTTTGATATCTAAATATTATGTCAACCCGTATCTGGAATGATAATACTCTTTATGTTAAAAGGTATTATATAATGCCGAGGAAAGTTGGAGTAGTGGATTACGTGCTCGGATTGAGGAATCGGAGGGCCGAGTTCGAATTCCACTCAAATCCATTACATTCACTTACCTGCTATTACACTTGGAAAATGAATCCTCTTCCTACTCTCCCTAGACCAGTTGCCATCCAAGTCTCTAGAACACGGTCTGTCCTACTGTTTACATACCAAGACAGACCGTGTTCTATAGCCTTGGATGACAACTGGTCTACAGCAGAAACAAATGGCAAATGACTCCGGGAAATATCTGCCTAGTCAATCATGTATCGAAAGTTACGTGATCTCTTAAGCGCGTATCATGCATGGCATATAACTGACTGATTATATAATGGACATGACTAATTCTAATACCTCGTGATTTTGAGGATTTGTATTATGAGTAACTTTTTATTTAGTGTTACTTCCGTGTATAATCTACATTTCGATTGGTGTTTCCCCGATCACTACAATCTTACCGTATTCAAGTCTAGAGTTAACTGTTATCTTCCATATACCACTTAACGTAATCCGAGTGGACCCGGGCTTTGTAAAGGGTGAACCTTACTGTAAAAAAGACAATAAAAAGTAGTAGTATTTATCTAATATGCTATAATAATATCCTAAATATATAACATTTACTCTGTTTACATTTACGGACTGTTGAGCTTACCTTTATTGCTTTATTCATGGCGTTTCTGCTGTTGTACGCTCCGGCATTCTTCATGTGATATATGTTGAAATGTTGAATCGAAACCTTTATTTAGTTCACGGAGGCAGAATGTGCTAATTCCACGTTGCTTGACTTTTTGGGATATCTCCGTTTCAGGTAATCCGTCGTGAATATTGCAGTAAAGATGAGGACAACAGTCCGAATGATGTAAATAGTATAAATAGTTACAATACTTCATCTCACAAAGATAGACAGAAATAATAACATATGATAAAATTTAAGGAAATTATTAATCCATCGGAACCTTTCATTCACTGTGGGCTATTTAACTGTTAATTAAGAAAAGTTTTTCTTTATAAAAGGCCCTGTATTTAAGAAGGATCATGCACGTAGATCAGATACTTAGATAACATCGTTTATTTTTCGAAATATTTATTTTAAGTATGTATCAATTATCTATAAAAAGTAAAATTAACTAGATAACATTGTTATTATAACAAATGTAGAGATATGATGTTTTTAAAAAGACTCGGTATCGCAATTTCAGTGAAAATCTGCAATATTGAGATTTTAAAACCCCACCAAAAAAGTATGAATGAATTATCATAAATATGACTATATTCTGATGGGTATATCAAAATTAACGACACATTTTAAATAGTGGTTAAAAAAATTTAAGAAAGTATTGTTTATTTAGATGTGAAACTAAAACTCTTGTATGAACCATACCCTAAACATTGCTACGTTAATCTCTTCAAGAAGAGAGGCAATCCTTTCCTATTCTCCTTATCCTCATAATCTTCACTTTCTAACGCTTTTACTTATCATCCTTGATAGATAATCCAGACCTCGATCAGCGGTCCTGTAGCTTGAGTTGCTCTCAAGCTTTGAATTAAGTGAACTTGAATAAAAAGAAAAAAACTAACATGTGCCAAAGGAAGTATGTCTCTGCTAAAAGGAAAATATAAGCAGCGTAAAGAGAAATCCGAACAAGTCTTCTGATATTATGTACCGGGTTCCTTCAGGAAATGGGCGATAATGGCTCTCCATAACTTCCGATCTTTTGTAGTTGTTAACTTCGTTTTTTTGTTCTCTATTCTTCCTTATCTCTGTTATCGTTAGGCAGGTTACTTTCTACTTTCCTCTGCCCCTCATGCCATCAATATGTCCATTGACCGTCACATTTTTCAAGGCCTCTTTCTCTATTATGTGTACAAGACAATTCAAGTATTCCTTTTTTTATTCTAAGTATAGGTATCATTCATTTTTGTTTCCATTTTCTTTAAGTGTTCTCCGTTCTTATATATTCAGTCCACGGTATTCTCAGCATCCGTCTTCACAAATATTATTTTCTATTGCCTCAAGTCTCTTTTTCATCTTTGATGAGATTGTCAAACATTCACTGCCATTGAGGAGTACTCATATTATGTAAAGGTTTAGCATTATTTTCCGTGTGTCTAACGAATATTTCAAAGAAACCACGTAATTTATAATGTGTACTATTGTAGGTGTACAATAGTGTGGGGTAATTTGAAATTAGGTATAAAAAGGAAACATAATCGCCTAATAAATAACCACATAATTTATTCGAAATATATTGTATTTCAGTTGTACCAGTTGACGGGCAAAAAATAGTTTGAACCTATAATTTCTTTCAGTGATGTTTTTGTACGGTAGTAATTATTAGTCATTATTAGTCATTATTGACTTATTGGTAGTAATTATTAAGTCATTATTGACTTATTGAAATTTGCCTCTAACTCATCGTTCTGACCACAAGCGTATCACCATTTAGTATGACGAGCAAATCTCCTGCATGCTGAAAAATGAAATCTGATTTTCAGTGAGAAATCAAAACGATGCGCGGCTGAGCTATTGACCTGAGGACAACCGATGCCGACCAATGGGAACCGTAAGGGTAGCCCTGCCAGTTCCAAGCGCGTGTCATTCTGTAATTAGAAAAACTGACCCAAAATAACTTCTCAAGCTTACACCCTTTCTTCTAGTCTATACTCACCAAACCAATCATTTCAGGACATCGAAAAATGTTTTACTCAAAGGAATGTTTATTTTCTGTTATATCAAAATAATTTCCTAAGATTACGGCTCCATCATGTTGAAATACTAGTTTCATATGATCGTCGAAGTTAAGCAACCTCGTGTCTGGTCAATACCTAGATGGCAGATGGAATAGAAACAGCTGTAAGAGTAGATATGCGAGTAGTTTAATGGGTAATAGCTCGGAATAGTTCATCCGGGGACCGAAGTTCAATTTCAATTTGTCTCGTTACATTCACTTACGCGCAGAAACCGTTGGAAAAGGGCCGCATAATCACTAGCAATATTTATTCTGTGCTATATAGAAATGTGGCACAAGGCCTAATGGGGATTGGGGAAAGGATGGTCTTCTTCTGTCTTAACTATAACTTAGCCGGAATCACTGACCCAATCTTACGAACAATATTCCATACACCAAAACAAAACATTCATACATACCTTTCTTACTCCAAACACCATAATGCCTCACTGTCTCTATGGAAATACTAACTAGTTCCCATATTTACAATTCATTGTCTGTGGGGGCAGGGGAAAAATAACAATTCTAAAAACTACCCCAATGATTATTTACAATGTGTTTACAAATCTATCTTCAAGAAACTAAAGAAAACTAGCGAAAACAACAGTGTAATTAGAAACAATGGCCGAAAAGGGACATTTCGAGATTACACCCTCACTACTAGTATATACTCTCGAAATCAAGCAGTCGGTAGATCGAAAAATATTCTACTCAGAGGGATGTTTATTATCTGTTATATCAAAATAATTTCCTGCATCTCTTTGAAAAACAGGTTTCGCATGATCATCGAAATTAGGCAACGTCATGTCTTCTCAGTATCTAGATGGCTGACAGTTTTGTTGTAATGAATAATGACTCGGAATTGTTAACCCGAGATCCAATTCCGGTTGGGTTCGTTATATTCACTTATGCACAAAATCAGTTGGAAAATGTATGAATCCACCTCTTCTCGCACCAGCTATGGGTTTATTAGTAAGACCTGTATCATTAAATGATTATCCTCCCAAAAGCATTCTTGCAATTTAAATATATTTTCTGGATTTAAATAAACTTCAAACTGTTTATAAGACGAGGAAGACAAATTAATCAATCAATAAATACCTGAAGAACGTTAATTATTTGGTCCAACCTCCGTATGTGATCTACCTTTCGATTATGAGCTACCTGAACAACTCATCACTAATGTGCTCTACGAACTGAGAAAATTCTCTACATTAAATTTACATCAAAAATAGATATAAAATAGATTTGGGCAGGGGCTGCCCGGACCTCACTTTCCAATTTGATAGTGTTCAAAATCGTCTCCGAGTCCTCGTTGGAGAAAAAATAATTTCCACACACCAACCGCTCTCTCACAGGCAGGATGAGATGGGTCTCTTACTGCTCTATCGCTACTACGATAGAAAGAGCTTTAAAAACTGCTTCTCCTGGTTTCAGAAGGTCTGATATTTAGGACCCGTCAATGCCACTTGCATAGTAGGAAATCACCAACATTCGCACCGTATTCCACTCAAACAGCTTCATCTCGAGAATCACTGCCCAATATTGGCAAATCGATTACCAGAAAACACAATCCCCGAGTTCTTGAGATATCATACAATCATTGTAAATTTCCTTAATATGAGATTTCTTTTTAGATTAAGATCAGCAGCATATCCCTAAGAAAACTTTCATTTTCAAGCAAACCTCATTATTTCACTCTATGTTGCATAGCAGATATAATTTCAGTAAAATGCTTTATTTGTAGTATATTCGAATAATCTTTGTTCCGGAGAAGTTCAGGACAGATACATTTGCAATACGGATGGACGTATCTCTTGAATTTTAATATTGGAATGACTTGTAGCAGAATAAATATTCAAATACCCGTTCGACTGAAAAAATAATTTAAAAAAAAATAAAATAAAAGTCGACATGACTTCACAAAACAAAACGTCAAATTAAACAACTTACTGATTAATTTTTATTATTTTAGAAAACAAAACGCAATCAACTGATGTTAATATTGATTGGATTTCTAAAAAAAAGTGACACTTTCCCTGAGAGAAAATAAATCTCAATTCCACTAAGGAATTTTATAATTCCGCAGACGCCGTAATTTTTTTTCATTTATGTTTATTTTTTTTCTTTTTCGGAAAATTCTTTCTCAAAATTCCTTGAAGCGTCGATTAAGAAATGGCAACAGGAAATGAAGACTCATAAAATAATCGAAACAAATATTATTACTGCCTGCAGAGATTTGAATATTTTTCTTACACATGAAAGGACAATCGCAATCTGAAACTAAAACAGTGTTTATTTCAGCTCTCAACGCTGTGACTGCCGAACCATTATAAGTATTATTTCCGCCAAAATGCTGGGTGTCCACAAATTGCAGTTAAAATAGCCATAGAAAAATGGGCTGTCTTAATAGTTATTTAATAAACATAGCTTCGATATTAGAGAAGGCAGAAAGTAGGAAGCACATATCAAGAATCGAACTAACTTCTATGTACTGTGTGCCTAACAACCATTTACGTTTATAGCTCTCCAAAATGTCATATCTTTAGTAGTTCTTATAAAATTTGTCTTTTTGTTATCTCTTCGAAACCCTGTTCTAACATCCATTTACAGGTACGTTGTGCTTTGTTTTCCTCTGTCCCTTTTAAATTCAATCAGACCCGTGGGTATCTTATTTTCCGATCGTTTTTTTTTTCATAATGTGCATTAGAAATTTCAACTGTTTCTTCCTGATGTTAAGTATAAATGTCCTTTTTGGTTTCCATTTTTTCTTCTTCTAAAACTTCGTCGTTTCTCACGTGTTTGTTCTATGGCATTCTCAGCATCCTACTTTAGAACCACATTTATTTTGCTTAAAGTCTCATCTTCATGTGTGGAGAGATTGCCCAGCATTCACTACACATAGTAGGACTGATATTTCGTAAACGTTAAATATTATTTTCTGTGTTTCTAGTAAAATCTTCCTGTTTCATAATAATTTGTCATGCATATGGAAGGCACTTCACTTGTGCTTTGGATTTAAGTGCCACACTTTCCCTCTACTCAGTCCTAATTTATCTAGCGAGACAAGCTTGCTAGCGATTAAACAACGTTGGGATATAGATTGTCATAATATAAATTAATTCACAGTGATAATCTCTTAAAATACAGCGCCTTTGACAGTTTAATAAAAACATGGAGCCATTAGACTAATTTATATTCAGCAATGGATATTCAGATAAATATTATTTTAGTTTATTTAACGATGTAATTTTTAATGAAGGCTATCTATACATTACAAATAATTACAAAATCTATTTATCTGTGGTAAAGATAATGGCATTATTAACTGTTGTTGCTCTCGACAGTATTGATAGGGTCTTCGTTTGTATAATATTATTCGAAATAGAGTCGAAAACAAGCAACTTCCTTATGGAATTGTTTTGAATTCGAGTTACACGTGCTATTCATTTTGGTTGTGTCTGTAGTTAAAAGTTCTCAAGTGATGTGGCATCTGTTATTTGGTATAATTCTTTGTCAGTCGGTAGTGACAGTCAAAGAGGTCTGACGAAGGACACACCTCTTTAAGACCTACATGCCTCATTAGCTCGAAGTCATTTTAAGCGTTGCTCTGAGAAATCGGTTACATACAGCTTACAGTTTAGATATTTCAGAACGGGTTTGGGTCCAGGCCTGACATCCATATGTCTAGATCTGAAGAGAAAATTTAAGAACAGGGCTCAAATGTTTAGGGTTAACATTTTGGTTTTAGTAAGTTTTGCGATAACGAGCGAAACTATCCGTAGCGTCTAACTCTATTGTATGCGCAATTTTCAAACAGTTTTTAAGCAAAATAGATTTCTCAAGTCGACTTTTAGCCCTATTTACAGTCTTAATGGATGTTTAATTATAACCTTTTCTTTAAAGTGGTTTGAAAAGTCAACATCTTGATTATGCATTTTATCTTCGGTTTTGTTAACGTTTTAGTTGCTGTTGCTGTTAATAACTGGAACAGTGTGCCACAAGTGATAACTGCGAGAAAAGAAACAATTAATATAGAACTTATTGTTTAAACTAGCAATCCTAACAGCAACATTGTGAAACTTATCTAGTATTTTCCTTAAAGTCTTGACGTCAAGGTACCATCGAGTAAGTTTCATTAGAATAATTCCAGGTAAAATAATCATAGAAGATTCAAAGGGAAGATACGCTACGGCGGTGGTGATATGACTGAAGCCGAGATACCATGTCAGGATCGATAACGTTGAATATTCTTCTTTGGATTTTGTCAATGATCGCGAGACACATAGCAGAAGCAGCAAAGCAGATGTGGCTGCAGTATTCAATACACAGATGAGTAGTAAGCTCATAAATGTGCAAAATAAATTCAGGCGAGAAGATTATAGCCAACCGACTTTATACTTAGCAAGAGATTCCAGATAATCATTGCAGTTCAGGTCATTGGAAAACGTGTTGCAAGAAGGCAGACTGAGATGGTCTCGTGGAGATTAGAATCAGCCATGAAACATCTTAGCAAAAGACGTCGACTTTTCTGATGGAAGGCAAAACATTTTTTGTTAAGATGTTTAATAGTGGCCTTCGTATTTCAGTGCCACGTTTTCCGTCTACAGAACAACGACGATAATAGTAATTAATTTGGTGATATCCTAGATATTTAATTGATTTTTAATCCGTAAGAGTGATTCTCGAGTACTTTAGCCAGTTATGTACCATGCGTGATATACACTGAACCGAGCATCTATCGATACATAACTGACGAGGCAGAATTTTCCCCGCAGTAGGTTCCCATTTCTTTCTACGGTAATTGCTATCATAGACTATAGAACCCGAACTGTTCTGATGATTACCCATAGCTAGGGGAAGAAGAAGAGGATTCAAACCTTTCCCAAGGGTATCATCACGTAAGTGAATGTAATGTATTTGATTGGAATTCGAACTCGGTTCTCCGATTTCTCATTCCGAGCCGCTATCCTTACTCCGCCGTTCTAGTACTTACCAATGCTTTAATTCAAATCGGAAATCTTACAAAAAAGACTTAATTTAATAGACAAAATCTAAATGTACATTTTTGTTATGCATTTAGAATAATCATTTGTTTCTTAAAAATTCAGTATCTTTTAATACTTTTAATTAATTTTTTGAAAAGTTCTGCTATCAAACTAAACAGTCATACTATATATATATTTAAATTAATATACTTGTTTTATTAGGACATCTCCAATTAGTAGGTCACAATTTGTTTTGTTCTAATAGGCTCTTTGTAGAATTAAGTTTTAATCCTATTTTCCCACCTTTTTCTACCTTGTCTCGGAGCTCATGCAGCTTAAATCCAAAGCGTCATCTGTATATTTTATATTGTTAAATTTGTGCAACAAACAATAAATCCCGTTAGAGACTTCATAACTGTGACTTCATAACAATGAGACAAAAGCAGATATATTGCCGAAATGGAAACAGCATCGATAGCTTCATTATTTTAGACATTGATGACGAAAGGCTTTTTTTGTGAAACAGAGTCGTAGATAAAGAATAGACTTGCATTACTTGTTTATTATGAATATTTTCAATTTCATTTGCTGAGCAAAGAATGGATCAGATAAAAAAAAACATTGTAATAAAAAGTAATAAATTCAATTAGGAAAACTAATCAGAAATACTTGCAGTAATAAAAATAAGACAATGCAATCTAATTCTCTTTTTTTTGTCCAAACTGAGGAAACCATATAGCATATTAAATGGTATATGCTCTTAATAGGAAAATATATTGGTGGATATATAATTTGATTGCACTAAATTCGTAGCTGAAAATGGCAAATAATTATTTTAAAATCGCCACAAAGACTTGATGGAAAAATTAAGCTAAAACTAACTGCAAAGAACAGAAAGTGAACAATGGCGGAAATGCATTTTGTACGATTATGTTTTCACGTATTAATCTTAGCAAAAAAAAAGTGATGATGCCTCGATGAAAGACTTGACGATGGGAGCCACAGGTGTCACTAAATTTCAGTGTTCATTCTTCTCCGGTTTCGCCTTAACATCTCATGTAATACTCAGTCCGGTGATTCTGTTGGGCAGAAATTTGTTATATCGTGATACAAACCAGACGTGGGGACCTTTCTAAGATCAGATCCCGCATAAACTTAAGGAAACTTGATAGATAGCTTATAATGGTAATCTAGATCGTGCTGTTAGCCGTTTCCTTGTGAGGAAACAGTCACTATTCATTGATCAAGCAACCAGTTCTACTGTAGTTTTGGATTTGTAAAATCTATTAAAACATTCTTTCACGAAACTTTTCATCCCTCTCACCAGTATTGTTTGTACTTGCACCTCTTGCATTCAGTATGCCCTACGCGACTTAATTTCTCCAGGACCACTTTCCACATTATATGCCGTAGAAATTGCAACTGTTTCATGTTGCAAATATAAATTACCTGGTTTCCTTACAACTTCCTCATTGCCCACAAGTTAAGTCAACGGTATCCTCATCCTTCACTGATAGAAGTAAATATTTGTAAACTCAACATTTCTCTATATTTGAGGAAATTCTACATTGTGGGGAGATTCTCCAGTATTCACTGCCGTATAGGATATAAAATAAACAACAATTCAGCAAGTTTTTTTTTTGTTATTTATATTCTCTTATCTCTTAGGTTTGGATTATTTTGTTTTACGGTATATCAACCTCAATGGGTTATTTAATGCCGACAACATTTTTAAAAGAGATTCGTTTGAATAGAATATATATTCTTTAGTTTAGATTGTTTTGGTTATTTTGTTTTACGGCATATCAACCTCAATGGGTTATTTAATGCCGACAACATTTTTAGGAGAGATTCGTTTGAATAGAATATATATTCTTTAGTTTAGATTGTTTTGGTTATTTTGTTTTACGGCATAACAAACTCAATGGGTTATTTAATGCCGACAACATTTTTAGGAGAGATTCGTTTGAATAGAATATATATTCTTTAGTTTAGATTGTTTTGGTTATTTTGTTTTACGGCATATCAACCTCAATGGGTTATTTCATTCTGACAAAATTTTTATTGCTGGTAATATTTTGTTTTATCAAAAATCTGTTACTGGTAATATCTTTCCTTCAAGATTGTATTGCTGGTAATAATTTGTTTCAAAAAGGTATTGCTGGTAATAGTTAACTATTTGCCCATAACTGGGATCCTAATATGTTCTAATAGGGTGGACCTGAGAACACCAGAAATTAAGAGGTGGTTCCACGGTCCTAAAAACCTCCTGATCAGAGGCCTTGCTGCTGGACGTAGTTTAACGTCTTACCCAGGACGCGGATGCAGTTTAGCGTCTTACCCAGGACGTCTCTTATCTCTTAATGTTCGTTTATTTATCTGAAAGTCATTTTCGCTATTCCTATACGCCGCTAGATATCTGTATCACGTTTTCTAAAATGTACTGTATAGTGAGAGTGATAAACTTCAAAACATTGATAAGAATTAACGCAGGACATAAAATATTCTATCGTAGCAAAATTATTTTTAGGTGATCAGTGTTCATCGACTGCCGAAACGTACCCTAATTGAATGCTGTTGTAGATCATAATTCTTTTGGTGCCTATTTCCCTTGATTTGAGGTCCAAGAAATCGATCCAGTCATTACCAAGACTCATTTATCGGTCTAAACCTCTTTCTGCTTCATATCAATGATCTGCCTAAGAATATACTCCTATCATTTGTAAATATTTTTGCTGATTATACAACTGTATATGAGTGCAAATCCAAAACGAGATGAACAGAACTTGATAGATAATCTATCTTAGCTTTAACATCTCAGTTGGAGAAAAAACTGACTGATCTCATTCAATGTCTCAAAAGCTAGACTACTGTCGTTACATCATCAACAATCAGACCATGAATATTCGTCTACCTGAGAAAGGATCGCGCTTGCAAAGAGGTCCCGTCCCTTGAGCATCTATTAAGATTAAATTGCAACCCATACATACAGCTCACCGCTAAAAATGACAGAAAGATACTTGGTTCCCTGTACAGCGCCAGTAAATTCCTCACGCCTCCTGCTATCCTATTCATTTACAAGAATCTGATCAGGCTGAAAATATATGGACATGAGCTGCCGAGTTTTCCCTTTACAGCCTTTGTGGGTGATTAATTATTTCCTATCCTACAGTCCCCTTCACACTGTTTCGGCGTCACTGCTCTGTTGCTTGTTTCATGGAAAGTGTTCAGACGAACTACACTCCTTAGTTCGACCAGGTCTACCCTCCACGGCCAAGACCCCCATTCTAGGTACATTGTAGCGAACCGCCCTCATTCTCTTCGTATTCCATTGGTGATATGTAAGTTTCACTCGAGAATCTTCTGCCCACGAACGGCTGCGTCGTGAAACCGCCTTTCAAGAGGATACTTCTACGATCACTACAATCTTAAGTTGTTGAAGTCTAGGATCATCTGCCTACGACTACTTCATGTTGGAATACCGGTCCCCGTACTATCATCTAAGTTAGGCATTATAGATGTGTACCTGCTTAGGAACACGAAGTGCTGTAAGCTTGTACGTGCTGGTGGTGTAATGGATAATGGCTGAGAATTGTTAATCGGGGAGCTGAGTTCAAATTCCCATAGGATTCGTTATATTCACTTACTGATAAATGCACTTGGGAAAGTGTTGTGGTGGGATCCACCTAATCTGCATAGGTGACTACAAACTATATAAATAATAGTTGTTACCGGAAGACGAGGAGAGAGAAATCACGAGATCCAACTAGAGACTCTGATCGACTGCGACTAGTCAACACATTCTCCAGGAACGTCTTCCCAGAAATATACAGAAATACTATATGTACTTATTGTGTACACTTTCTTGTTATAATACATTCTTGTTCTAAGTACATTTTGTGTTGCATTATTATTCCATGCAATAGGCGAGATTCAACATTGAGTCAAGACTCAACAGAAAGGTATGAATCCGACACTTCTCTCCCGTATTATGGGTTAATTAGTAAAACTTGTAACACGTGACTATTATTGTATCCAAAAAGAAAAACATATTACAATCTAAAAACATGTTATGGCTTTAAATAAACTGCAAACGGTTGACAAGCCGTAAAAATGAATGAATTAATCAATAAAGACTAAGGCCGGCCATTATATTCAACACATACCAGCATACACTATGACCTATACTTTGTAACCCTCTACCTCGAGTGGCATTTTGGGCTTGCACTGTGGGAACATCGTTATTACAAAGCATAATTTGAATGGAAATTCAAATAGCATTATCTATCATGGTTTATATAATTTTCAGTTATAAACAATTTTCATTTTAGTCTATCACCTTTATCTTTCAAACATTTAAATACTCTTTATTCACTTATGAATTTCATCATTATTTCTGATGAGTATCAGACATTTTTTTCTCTTTAGATTTCGCTGAAGAAAAATACCGCTTTGATGGAAAATGGTTGTTTCGACACATATTTGCATCATGTTTTAATCAGAAAGCGTTGTCTACATGAAAGCGTTTGGCAGCGACCGAACAGTCTAATAATCCAAGAACAAGGACAGATGGCGTTTGGGTAAGCACAGACTAACCGATTTCCACATATTTACCTAGAGTATTCTTGCTGCATGCGATCTTGAGTCGTCATTGAGG
This sequence comes from Acanthosepion esculentum, assembly GCA_964036315.1. NCBI lineage: Eukaryota > Metazoa > Mollusca > Cephalopoda > Sepiida > Sepiidae > Acanthosepion > Acanthosepion esculentum. Next base: position 40,472,395 of record OZ038480.1, read on the forward strand.
TCAACATTTTCTCAAACGACCAGAACGGAGCGCCTTCTTGACCAAATCCATATGGACACGTTGAATCTTCTGGAAGTATAAATGTGCATTTAGTGTATTATTAATATATAATAAACCGAGGCTTTCAGGAGATACATCATAATAACTTTCTTTCATTGATTTTATCCTTTGGTCTCAGTTGTGGAGATTTATACTGGTCAATAAACTATGTTTGCGTTGAAGATTGAAATTTATTCTTAACTGCCATAAGTTAAGATTGCTATATTAGTCTTTGCAGTCGCCTCCTCAATATGGAAATTGCTTATGACTCAATGTCTATGATGTTTTTTTCTTTATTTTTGTTTGAATCTATGATTAAGAACAACGTCCATCGAATAAGGGAGAGGGGTTAAATAAAGATGGACAAAATTTAATCTATAAAACCTTTTTTTACGTTCTTTTGCTTATCTATGAAAGAATTATTCTATTCGTTGCAATATGTTCTTATCTCTTGCCCATTCCACACTCACCGCTCCCAGCGAGGGAATTTCTACTTACATATCCGTTTGTTCAGCAAATATGAATTTTGTTTTGTTTTTTCATCTTTTTGTAATTATGCATTTTGATGCAGACAGTTTATATTTCACTGATTCATTTGTAGCAGATGTTGAATTTGTAATTTCAAAAAACGTAGCAGGATTATTTACATTTTTGAAACATACATAAGTCTGGCACAACGCTACAAAGATTATTATTGCTTTATTAACAGTGCTGTCGTCTGAAAAGAAACATTCACACTGCCTACTATCAGAAATTAAAAAAATACATAGCTTTCCTTTCTCTAAGTCAAACGGTGATGTTTTATCGATTATCACTGAATTTGCCAATCACACTTTATATTAAGTACGAAGTGGCGCGGCCGTGACTCAATGGCTATGGCGTCTATTGTCGTATATTTGATAATCCGATCTTTTTTAAGCACTCCCTTAATGAAAGGCGTGTTAAACGGCCACACTTCTAGATACTTTAATGCGTGCAACTAGATAGATTAAAGCGGGTATCTGCTGTTTTGTTTTTTCTTCATCAACCAGGTTTTCGATGCCATGAGTTCACATCTTGATATTTATGCTGTCCCAAAACTATTTAATCCTGTTTTCATAGTGCTTAGATCGGACGAGGTAAAACACATAGAACTCCCTCAAGAATAACCTCCAGTTATTAACAGGGGTAAAAGATGGCGTGTAAATTTTAACGGCTTCAAAAAAAAATCCCCCAAAACTATGAATGCCATTCGCATCTTAACATCTTCAGCTTCTAATTGCCTAGATCCTTCAGTCTTTGAGCGGTCAAGGCTCTCCATCGGTGTAGGTTTCGTTCCATTTTATTTAAAACCTCCTCTTACTCACGTGCTTTCCCAATGAAATTCATCATCACCATTCTTTAGAAATACCTGGGAATGCCGGTGGTGTAATGGATAGTCGGACGAAATGAGAGTTCAACGCGAAAATACCTTTGGAAAGGTATGAATTCCTTTCATAATCCAATTTTTAGGTTAAGTAATCGGAAAGGTATTTAGTAAAATCTTTGTTAATCTGAAAATTTAAAAAAAATGAATTATCATTACAATCCAAATATATGTTTTGGTCAAAAATAATATACAACATTTTGATAACCTTCAAAAATTGCAAACTAATCAATCAACCTTTAGAACTACACGTCTTCTTCAAATGTGGGGCAAGCTTTCAACAATCTCTACTTTGTAGGGGTGAGGTGATAATACACAACATTTCAGCGCTCTTTTATTTGTTTCTAACGAAATCTTCCTGTTTTTTAATCCTTTGTTTAGCTGTTGGAAGGCATCTTACTCTACACCTAATGTGCTTTCGGACTTTACACATTTCCCTTCCTCTGTTAAGACATTACCCAGAGAGTTAAATTCCTGTACTTTATTCCAATATCTCCAATTCGTAGCACGCCCTTATCTTTTCGTAACAACAGACAGCTCACTCAGTTATTGCCAAATGTTTCCTTGTAGGGAAACAGCTGATATTTCAATATCATTGTCATATATTCTGCCTTCTTACAATGAATTTCTAATACTATTTCCCCCCTTTTTTAATTTATTGTCTAGAAATTCTCACAGTTATTGTTATATATGTGTTTTCAACTCAGCGGCATCTAGATATTCTTAACGTCAAATAATCTTCGAGTAATTATTATTTATGGTAGGTTTACAAGGATGTTAATTTCGGCGATGTAATAGTAACAGTGCAGTAAAAATGATTTCATTCGTTGAGCCCTAACTTGGACAAATTAGATTTTTATAGATTCATTTATTTATCATTTTTTCTCTATATTTCCGCTTTAATCCTATTTCGAGGATTTACTATGAATTGATACACGAGTATTTAAACAGGTTCCTTCTTGCACAGAATGTGACAGAAGTTCTATTTTGTTGCCGTACAAAGATTGATCGACCCACCTATCAGTTTCGACTTTTGGAGATGCCACAGACGCCGGTTATGAGACAAAGTCCATCCCAAATGAAGTGTAATGACTGGATGAACGCCTCCTCTAGCATCAAAACTGTACCTGTTCCCTGAATTATGCAACTGAAGTATGGCTATAAGAGCCAGAAAACTTTCAAACCATTTTCCCTTTCAAACAATTTTCACGGCAGGTTCTTGCAAAGTTACAGTTACGTTGTATTTTGCTTCGGAGATATGTGACTTTTTAGCGGCATTACTAAAACATTGGCATAAACTATTTTTGTGACTCCAAACTAATCGCTAATCACCAGTCACAAGATTTTCGTAAATTTCTGTACTGTTCAATTATTATAGGAAGCTTTTCCTTCACTTAACAACGTGTATTATCAGTCTAAAATTTATTTCTGGATTTTTGTAAATTGAGAATTGCTGATGATATAATGAATACAAGTTCTAGTATATTCTTAGAATTGATTATGTTAATATAAATTTGCAAAACAATGTTTCTGCAATATTAGAAAATAACGTTGCCGACAACTTATAGGGAATTTATCAACATAGAAAAAAACTTTTTACAAACTATGCAAAGTTGTAATTTTGTTAGCTTGGGTACTTCACCAAGGATTCTGTTATATTAAAGACTGCGTTAGTCACCTCGGATTTCCGGAAATGTACAGTCCACTGGAGTGTGTACACACCCGAGTACAAAAATTATTATAGTGTTAGAATGATGTCAGATACTTTCGTACTGCAGAAAAAATAACAAGCAATCTCCGTTACAATATGAATTAAATCATAACCTGAACTGAAGTTATAATTATTCAATCTAAGAAAAATTATAATAAATGTGTTACATAGACATATGCTGCAAATTATAGATGGGGAAAAGCATTGTTAATCAGAAGTAGCCATAATATATTTCCATGAATAAAAATTTATTACATTAGCTAACTTCATAATTACAGGTACAGGACTGAACTATATATATATATATATATATATATATATATATATATATATATATATATATATATATATATATATATATATATATATATATATATATATATATATATATACATATATATATATATATATATGTGTGTGTGTGTGTGTGTGTGTGTGTGTGTGTGTGTGTGTGTGCAGGTATGCAGAAAAATAGGAAAGAACACATTAGGTAAATAATCCGGAGTTCCTTAGTATTTTTGCTTTTATTTTCAAGAAGACAGTGCTCCATACAGAAGTAGAGCTTATATTATAATTTTTAAAAAAAATATGATTCCTTCGCTACATAAGAGTTCTCCTGTTTCAAAAGCGAGAGCCGAGACCCCTAATATATTTTTTGAAATTAACTTGAATTAATGTGTCTGGTCAAGCTTCCTCGTCAAGGGAGAATTTGGGAATAAGCTTGTTGTTAGCGCGTGTTTATAAGTATGGTCTCTTGCAACATTAGTTACTATGGAAACGGCTAGGGTCGGCTAAGATTGGTTGGGTGGTCTCAGGGTTAAGAATTAAGTTTTATCTACAGCCAGGCCCCTTCGAAAAGTTTATGTCAGGTTATATTGGGGTGCCTATTTCAAGACTGATAGTAGCGGTCGTCGTCTAGTTGGTTATAAAAGCATTTTTACGGCCTTGCCGCAGGCCGCTAAGTATGGAGAAGGTTCTGTTTCATTATTATCTGTCTGTTAATGTCTGATTTCTATGTTGGATATTGTTGAAGGAGCTCTTACGTTGTCTCCATCTAATTTTAAATTTATTCTTTGTTGACCCAATGTATATCCTGTCAGTGTTAGGACTCTCAATGGATGAGAAATCCAAAATAGAAATCAGACATCTCTATCCCAATACTACTAGCATTTAAAAGAAACGAATAAAACGCCGAAAGTAAAATGGAAAACTGCTCATCAAATGTAAACAAATGACGTCACATATTCTGAAATGGACAATGTCCGACAATTATTTAAATACATTTTTATGTTATATCTATAAATGAATGTTAAACATAAAAATGTCTTTAAATAATTGTGGGACTTTGTCCAATTCATAATGTGTGACGTCATTTGTTTACATTTGATAAGCCATGAGCAGCTATGAATGTACGTGAGAGATTCACGGAAGATTGAAGTTTATAAGCAGTAAATTCGACCTTGCCAACCGAACGATCCTCAGTGGCCGAATCGGTTAACTCACGTCAGGTTATATGACGGTTCCTTATAGAATGCAGGTTCTATGAAAATTTCTCGGACATTCAGGACGGTAAATGCTATTTAATACTGTTTATTATAAAAACAGAGCATTACTTAAATACTTGTATCTATAAAAAGAATGTTAAACATAAAAATGTATTTATATATATATATATATATATATATATATATATATATATATATATATATATGTTATATGCATACATTTCTATACACACACAGACACACACACATACACACACACACACACATATATATATATATATATATATATATACATATATATATATATATATATATATATATGGGATATTAATCATGAAATCTTACCTTCGTATGTCAGGTGTGTTGACAGGATCCCTCCCCTGTAGATGACAAACCAACGACTCCTTCCCACGATATCTGACCTTCAACTGCGCCACAGCGTGTGCTATTCATCCTTACCGAGTCAGAATAGTAGTGGGAGGGAGCAAAACATGTCAGATATCAATTGGGAAATACGTGTACTTTTCAAATTTTGTGGGTAAAAAAATGTCTCATGTGACTAACGCTGCGTTAATTCTCAATTTCCAGAATTCCTTCCTTCCCTTAAATTTCTCCAACGATTTCGCTTTTTTTTCCTGCAGCGGCATTGCCCTTGTGCCAAACTGGTTGTCACCCAGATTGCGGTTTAGACGAGAGGTAATCATGCCGTTCTAAATGACGAAATAAGCGCAATATATTAAACTCTGACTGTAAATCTGCGCGCCGATCTCAACATTCATTCTGATAACTGCTATGCAAATAATGGACCCATTATGTCGCTGACGATATAAAAAGACAATATGGCTAAAATATAACAAGAAAAAACATTGGTATATATCTAACTTATTAGATACAACCATACATACCCCTAGCACCTTTTAACATGTCGTATCCAGTTTTATATCACATACCATTCGGGTTAATATCAACATACTCGCATAAAGTTTGTATTTCTTTTCAAATTTGCTGTCAAGGTACAGGTGATACGAGATAGAACCTGATCTTTCATAATCGTTCTGGCTCTCATTATAAATGCTAATAACAATCACTATATGAAATAATTAACTCATCATTACACGTGTTATTAAGAGAGATCTCCGAAACGTTTTTACTCTGGTGCATAGTTGTAGGTTGGATTTGTTTAATGGTCACTGTTGTTTTTTTAATTATCCACTTTCCTATGTACATCCAAACAACAGTGAGTCGAACTAAATGTAATTATATTCTCCCAACTCTTTCTTAGTTGGAAATGGCAAATATTATCAATATTTATTTGCACTTATGTACAAAATGAAGCACAAGGCCAAAAAGGAGTTTGAGGAAGGACGGTCTTCTTCTGTCTTAATTCTAAACTTAGCTAGTCACAAACACTGACCCAAACATACAAAAAATAGTCCTATCACCAAAAGGACACATTCACTCCTACCTTTCTTACTACATCCACCATAATACCTGAAATTCTCTATGAAAACCTAACTAGCCCCCCTATGCACATTTCAAAGTTTGTGCGGGGAGGGGAAAAATAAACAATTAAAAAAAAAACAATGATTATTTACAATATGAAATAATACTTTTTACAAGGAAACAAAACAAAATAAGGTCAGTAATAAAAAAAAACACAATCTCTAAATGTGGCAGAAACGGCAAATATTATCACTTGATAATTTACGATGTTTATTTGTGTAATCTGAGCAACTTTGACCTTTGTTGATATCAATGAGTGAAACAAAGATCAGAACGGATATTCAATATCTCCACCTCCCCACGTTCAATAAAATTTCTAATGGAAGATCAGAATTCATTTATTATATACACACCCTTTTCAAGCAAGATTATTAGCAATTTTCTCATAGTGGGGAAAGTAATCAATTGGTTGAGTGTTAGACTTGAGAATTTGAGGAAATCCGACTCTTTCAAAGATTTCATCATCATACGGTATTCTATTAGAATTAAATATTAAATAGAGTTTCTCCTCATAGGCAGTTTCATACTCCATGATTCACTTCCTACCAGCAATGACATAATTATATTATTTGTACGGTCAACTTAATTATAATCATCATTTTGCAAAGGAATGATTCTATTAATTTGCATATAGCAAACAGAAGATACAAAGTGCGCTGCTAATAAAAATCTGAAAGTTCTCGATTTAATAAATAAATCTTCTCTTGTTTGAACTAAACAATAGTTTTCTGATATTATAAAAACAGGAAATTACGTCTATCATCCTGCTGATAAAACTAAAACAATATGTTCTCTGACAGGGTTCGAACCCGAGTCTCCCCTGTCTGTAGTGTTAATAGTAAGGAAAATAGAGCTCTTTAGCCTTTCTTTTTTAAGTAAACAGTCGAAAAGAATGTCAACACTGAATTCAAAACATGAGGAGGATCATTGGGAGCTCTCGTTGCACACTATGTCAATCAGTTCTTCCGAAATGTGTGGCTGGTACTGCAAAAACCTTCAAAAAACGTGCAAGTAGTTTGACTGTTCGGTTCTAAAAACGGAGCTGCTTAACACTCAATGGTCGAAAAAGACAGGAGCGCCCAGTATAAATATACATACATATATACATACATTCATGCATAAATACATACCTACATGCTATGCCAGATACAATACGTTGGAATATCTGTATGGTCTTTTCACTACAGAATTAATAAATATCGGAATCTGATCAAGTATGTTTCCCACAAAAGATTATTACCTGTTGAACAACATCTCCGCTTGAAAACATGATTTGAAAAGTCATTCAGAATTTACTATAATTTAAGAAAAATAGAAATAGACAAACATAACTTCAGACAAATAGTAGAACTTGAGGACAAATAGATTTTGCGCCTCAAAACACTTGATCCAGACGGGCTTAATCACAAATTTAATAACATAGAATTAATATATAACCCCATAAATCAAACCCTACCCACATTTCTCACCCACACAAAACAAACATATCTTGTATATGTGTTGAGGTGTCTCAAACTTATATACACACTCATACAAATATATACACATACAGACATAACACACACACACACACACACACACACAATCAAATAGCTAAAAGGTAACATACACTTAACACACATATTCCATTCCGATCAATGAATAAAATTGTTAAAATGACCGAGGAGAACATTCTGAAAGAGGCCGTTTAACCAACACAAGGACCGACCAAAATTAACGATTAAAAAAAAAACAAAAAAAAAAACGAAAACTACAGAGAAAATTTATTTCATCAGAGAGGATCATTCACTCTTATAGTTAACAATGCTAACAAGCAGGGCTTTGTTTTCTCCTGAGGATGGTCATGCTGGACGAAACTAGTCAAGGAACCTAATTGAAATAATAAAACAAAAAATATTAATATACATCCCAGTGTCTGAAAAATTTAATTTTTTAATATTTATATTTTTCCAAACATATATATATATATATATATATATATACTCCTGAAACATTTATTTCGGTTGAGATCTCTGGGGAGGATGTGTGGGCTTGTAAACAGTGACTATTACGGCTAACAATGCAAGAGTCTTCGGTAAATCGAATCGATTTCTCTCAGTCACTGTGTGTTTATCTAAATATAAATACGCTTAAATTCACCTTCTTCTCTGCCGTGCGCCAACGGCTTCAGGGTAAAATTTCCGACTGGCGCGAATTCAGCCAGTTTTCGATTCTAGCCAGAGGCAACCGGACGTCTAGCCACACTGATGAGCTGTGATACAGCGAAACAGTCTGTCTGTGGATGACAATATATATATATATATATATATATATATATATATATATATATATATATATATATATATATATATATTATCCCTCATAGGTAGTGCGACCCGGAGTTTCATGCACAACATAAACTCAGATACTGGGTAGAGACTGATTGTTACATTTAATTTTTGATTAAAATATCTGGTTAACGCAATGTTGGAGCAGTCCATATATTATACGGGGATTACGTGTTTCTTTTTGTTTTGTTTTTTAAATATACATTGCATTTAAAATAGACGGATATTCATATTTTATTTTATATTTAAAATTAACAGGAATTAATGTTATTTATTTTCAAAAAATATACAAACATAAATCCATATAAAATAAACAAAATAGTAATTTTTTATTTAAAGTTGGGATTTTTACTGTATATTAAGCATGATTACTAGGTTTAAAAATTGTTATTTTTTTTTCATATAAAAATAAACGGACCTAGAAACCATACAAAAGTTTAAATGCATATTTGTTTTTATTCAAGATAGGTGAAATGTGTAGATATATATAATAAGCAAATCCATGCAGTATTTATCTCATATAAAAACATAAATGTTTTCTGACAAATTTACAAACATGCGTGAAGTAACAATAATTATATTTGGGGATTCTTTAAGAGAATAATATGTCATGAAGTGTTTACATATGTTTAACACATCCCATTGTAATATGGCAGGCTATCACTGAATACAATGCAGGAATGATATGAGAAGAACTTTCGAAGGTAAAGCCAATCAGTTTTTATCATTATTGACAGTTTGCCGTTGCGGCTAGCACAGTCTAGGTCGGTGGATTTTTCAGTACAAACCTGAATGAGGTTATTACGACTTATGAGAAGTGGTCTGCTTTTAAGTGTCTCATGCCAGTATTGGCGGAGTACACATACCGGTTCACCTTATGAGGAATCTACATGCTATTAAATGGAGGTTGCCGGAATACATCTGTTCGTCACAAGATACATAAGAGGAAAAGGAATGGCTACTAGAATTAGAAGTGCATTTAGGGATTGGGCAGTGGATTTTATTTCTCAGTAGATACCGAAGATATTGGCCGGACGACGTCAAGTTTGACTCCAGATGAATGTAATAAAGAAGGAGGCGGCGTCTAGCATAGAACAATGTCTCCTCTAGCCTTAATAATGTCTAGAAAGTCGGTATCTTATTACTGAGTGACCGAATGCGAATATTAATATTAACGAAATATAGCCTACCTAGGGAAATTGAAGTTCTACTTAAAAACCATCTCCTTGGAAATTCGTTTATTTATACTTGTGTCCATTCTGCTATTAATAACGATATTAAAATATATTCCTTCGAGGTCGCATCTAATAGTTTATCCTTAATCATGTCCGTACACTTTTCGAAGTCGAATTTGGAAGACGCAGGTTTACAAGCCTTGAGCAGACAATGTTCGACAGCATAGCGAATAACAGACTCGAATGATGCGATATTTTACCCCACTTCTTCTAATATATTTTCAAAAAGACAAGTTGTCAATTGACGTTGCATTTAAATGTTTGAAGATCGCATTTCACAGGAAGTGATAAAAAACAGGAACAGGGTTCCACGAGAGGGAATTGAGGGAGAACCTAGAATAGAACTTACGGCTGCAACTTGCAACTTTAGCAATAACATTATGATATCTAGCTTCCGATTCGGTACTCGCCTTAAATTCGAGAAGTCTACAATCGAAAAAGAAACGCCCGTAAGAACAATTAGCCTGGATATATTGCTTGATTTTCATATGATAAGTCGTAGTTTGCACCTAGGGAGTCTGCCTTTATAGAACCAGACATTCTGGTTTCGTACAACTGATATTTCTGTAATTTCTGTAGGTGTCACTGCAGTTTCCTTTCTCTGCCTGTTAGCAAAACTATGTTATCTGCATAAAAAAGGTACCTTAAATTTTAACTGTTGTGATAATTTTGTATCGTTTTTTTTATGAAGAAAATATGATCCCCTTTCTTAAGATCATGTTTTCCTGGTGTGGCAAGAATAATCTGATTATATCTATATCTATCTATCTATCTCTCTCTCTCTGTCTCTCTGTCTCTCTCTCTCTCTCTCTCTCTCTCTCTCTCTCTATATATATATATATATATATATATATATATATATATATATATATATATATTTATAAGATTTAATGTCACCTTTATGTATCTGACGCAAGTTAATGCAACTCTGTATCATTTTGTGTTATCATTTCACCCCATGAAAAGCATGAAATTCACTAAGACACAAGCGGATACTTGTATTAAAGAATAGTTAAAAAGGGAAACATTCAGGAGCCTCATAAGGAAGACAGTAGGTAACGATTTACATTGTATTTGAATTACTGAAGCTCTGAGTTCGCTGGAAAAACTGCAACCAGAAGAGATTTCCACAGGCAAGAAGCGTGTTAAAACAACATCTTACCATAGAACTTACGGTTACATCTAGACAATTCAACTTTAAATTGATAACTTTCTCCTCATACGTATATAGATATATACAGGATGTATCTAAATTTCCCCACACCAAAACGAGGAAAGAAAAGTCCATATGAACATGTGCTGGAGCCCTACTTAGCATGAACCACGTGCGTCTTCGTCTTACCAGGTGTATATCTGGAAGAATGTTAGAGATAATGTCCCTGTAAGACGTGCTGGGAGAACATATGGACCTACCAGACTGTTATCTACGAGTCACGACAACACATTAATCGTACTGATGATGGTTTCTGGCCTATATTCTACCATGGGGATTCCGAGCGGTCCACTGATTTTAGTTGTGTAAATTAGTTATTCCATCCCTTCCAAATTATGTCTCATGCGTAAACGAGAGTGATCAAAGGGTTAAAGACACCCCACTCTTTGAAAATTACACGGATAGAAGAACCATCCATGGAGAATTTTGAGAGGTACGACATGCTAGGTCCACTTGACGTGTGCTGATACCTGGATCGCAGCTAAATTTAGGGGGGTTAAATTGTGCCTGTATATACCCACTGTGCAAATTAATTGAAAAAACAGTTTTAGTTTCCTTTCTTTCACTATACAGTGATTTTGAGACCCACTGGATTGACTGGGGGTAATAGTATTTTATTTTTTCCGCAGATTACGTCATTTTTAGTGGTGTGAAGTAATATGAATCTATTTTCGGGATGTATGATGAAATTTGTTTGCCCTTGAAAAATATTGCGCCATGCGTGATTATATCAGATTTTCAGCACGCCCCGACACTATAGTCTCGACTGTCAATTAGTTGTCCTACCGCCATTGTCTGCGATGGACTTTACTCCAAGAAAGCGTACGAAAATTGTAACACGCCTTACCAGTGAGCAAATCAAAGTACTACAGACTGATCCGGAAACTTATATAAATCCAATCGAGAATCTGTGGCCAATCTTCAAGTAGTGACTTCGTGGAATGGACATACGGCGTAATAACATGCGCACTGTCTCATGTTTTATTAGAAAAATACGAAGAAAAAGTAAATAATAACAGAATTATTAGTTTTGTTTGAATTAATTTGCACAAAGGTGTACGCATTTCTGTAAATTCAAAACAGTTTTACAGCGTTTCTTATCATTCTGTATCAATCTCAAATTCACGTTTCTCTTGTTTTATTTTTATCCGTATATGTATACACATATACAGACAATTTAAACCCCTAAAGATGGTCTCAGGCGAGACTAAAAGTACTTATTTGAAAGAAACTTTTCATACTTTTCATAATCAATTTTCTGCGGCTTCCAAGAAAGGATTAAAACAAACATATAATCAAAATAGTATGTCTAACTTATATAAGCACGTCTGCTTGAATGAACATATGCTGCCTAAATACAAAACTGTGTGTGTGCGTGATTGTGTGAGTGTGTGTCTGAGAAAAAGAGATAGATTAAGAGAATATGAAATATATATATATATATTGAGAGAAATGTCTTTAAAGAATTAATTATATATATATGTGTATGTGTATCTTTAGGTGCATGTCTCTATGTGAGTGTGTGTGTGTGCGCGCGCATGTATATATGTCTGCATGTAACTCAGTTTATATATATATATATATATATATATATATATATGCAACACATTCGAGGCAATATAACATTTTTTCGGAACACAGAGCCCAGTTAGAGTTCTGTTTTGACTGTTGATATTAACCCTAACCTCTTGGGAAGAGTACAGGTGCCTTCAAACTCAACGTTGTTCTGTCCTGACATATTTTGAAAGAACATCTTTTTTCTGGCATACTGTAGCCGTATAAAAAACATGGATTTCTTTTCAATTATATATGTCTGCCCGAGATGATCTGTTTGTACAAATGAAAAAAAGGTACGAATTTTTCTTGATGGTGTGCTAAAACATGCCGTTTATTTTTCTCTTGTTCGAAGCAGTTTCCGCCTGTGTAGCCAGGATTTGCGTTCTTCAGTCTTAGAGAATAAAACAACAAAAGCTATGTGAGCAAAACAGTGAATCATAAATGCTTTATCGCTCGGTGCATTGGCAGCTTCTTCACGTGGCCAAGCAATCTACTTGTTCATTGGACTGGATAATTCGATGTAGAATCAGACGACAGATCGCAGGCGACAAACAAGAAAATGCGAGATGAATTCGCCAAACAGCTTCTCTTTGTTTTCTTTTTCACTTTCGAATCACACCCGGGTAAAATGTTTAATCGATTGGCGTCTCATTCCTTATGACTAAAAGATGTAATTTTTTTTTGCTTTTGTTAAATAAAATAGATAAAGGTTTATTAAGAGTTAAATGATTGCATTATTATTTACCTGCCCATCTAGTATCATTTTTTGAGATTATACTTTGATATTTTCTTCTTATATTTGGGTTTACTTTTCTTTTCTAAACGAATGTTATTCATTCCTATCTTAATGTTTTTCGTTTTATTATTCCATTCGATATGTGTTCTGTTTTTATTCAGCTTCCACTGATTTTTACGGACTTTATGGTTTTCGATATGTACTGCAAATTATATATTTCTTGATGAATTATCTTAGCATCACTTCGTATTTTTCCTTTTGTTTTTCTCTCAAGATTTCATTTTTTGTTCTTTCTTTAAACTTTTTTCGTTCTTTCTTGTTTTATAATTTCGTTGCATTTTGTTTTTGTTAGCTATCTTTCTTTCTATCTTAATTTATTTTACTTTTCTTTCCTTAATATGTTTCTTTTATCTCATCTTCTTGCTTGCTTGCGTTTAATTCTTTCTATTACCTTACGTTCTTTTATTATTCGATTTTCATTTGTATTTCTTTCGTTTTTTGTTAATGTCTCTCTTACTTTGGTTTATTTGTTTGTCTGTTCCTTTCTTTATTTCTTTTCCATTCTTTCTTTCTTTTCATTTCTTGTGTTCCATTCGTTTTCTTCATTGGTTTATTCGTTTTCTTTAATTTTTTAATTTCGCTTCTTTCTTTTCTGTTTTTCTTTCTTTCGTATTCTGGTTTTTAAATTTGTTTCTTTCGTTTTCTTTCTTTTTTTCTTCCTTTCTTACTTTTATTTTCTTCTTTTTTCATTTCATTTTCTCTCTATGATTTTTCTCTTTCGATTCCTTCTTTAATTTCGTTTTTTTTTTTAGTTTTCCTTTCTTTTTTTCCCCTTTTAAAGCCATTTATATTTTCCTTTCTTTCGTATTTTTCCTTTTAAAGTAATTATTGTCGGTTTCTTCTGTTGTTTCTTTTTACTTTAATTTCCCATTTTCAATTTCGTTTTCTTTTGTTGTTCATTCTTTTCTCTTTTTGTTTAACACGTTTTTTTTTCTTTCTTTCTTTGTTTTCTTTTCGTTCAGTTTTACTTTTTTCATTTCGTTTCTTTCGTTTTCATTTTTTTCTTTCTTTCTTACATTTTCTTTCGTTTTTTCCCTTTTAAATTAATGTTTGTCGTTTTCTTCTGTTGTTTCTTTTTACATTAATTTCCCATTTTCAATTTCGTTTTCTTTTGCCGTCCATTTTTTTCTTTTTTTTTTAAACACGTTTATTTATTCTTTCGTTTTTTTTCGTTCAGTTTTTCTTTTTTCATTTCCTTTCTTTCTTTCTTACTTTCTTTCTTTCTTTCTCTCTTTCTTTCTTCCTTTCTTTCATTCAGCCTATCTTTATTACATTCACTCACTCATGATTTTCACTTTTCTGTTAAGTACATTGTCATTCTTGTATTTCCCTGCATTATTATATTCTCTCATAATTAATCGTTATTTTCAAATAACCACTATTTTCGAACTTTACTTATAAATGCAATTTCTCTTATATTTACAGTTTCCAACTTCGTTCACATTTTTGTAAATGTTTCATTATTTTTCTTCCATTTCTTTCATTCTTTTCTCTCTCCGAGATTTCCATTAACAATTATTTAACTTGATACACTGGCAAACTTCTTCCTTCGATGCATTATTCTTTCTATTCTTCGTACTTACAGATATTTTCATTTTGTTTTATTATTAAATGTGATTCAATATTTTTGACATCAATTGTACCGTCGAAAACCCGCAGGAATCCTTGGCATATGTTTCTAATGCCAGAAATCAGATGCATATTTTCGTCAACAATCAGAAAATGAAAACGGACGCGCAGTTGTAAGGAACGTGACTGTTCATAAATTCATATATTTACATAGAGGGAGTACATGCTTGTATATCGGTGGAATTATATCTACGTCAAATCTAGAATACATACCTGAATCGAAAAGCTAAACATTATCTACGTAAAAGTTATGAAAGCTAAGATATTGTGTCCATCTCTCCAAATGCAAATTTATGGAATAAATGGATAGGGATATTGTAAAATCTCAAAATAGAAAACAAAAAAATATAAAAAAGAAAATGCAGCTAAATGCATGAAATCATGGGCATGCATATTCATAATAGCATATTTTTACATTCAATATACATTCATATATATATATATATATATATATATATATATATATATATATATATATATATATATATATATATGTATGGGTATGATAAAAGCATATATATATATAAAAATATATATATATGTATATAATAAAAAGACATATATATATATCTATATCTATCTATATATATATAGTGTATACATATATATATATATATATATATATATATATATATATATATATATATATATATATATATATATATATTGTGTGTGTGTGTGTGTGTGTGTGTGTGTTTGTGTGTGTAACGGTTTTATCTTAATTTCGGTTGAAAAACCCGTTCCCGATTGCCGTTACGATCGCCGAAGTTAAGCAACGTTGAGCATGGTCAGTACCGGGATACTTGACCACTTTAGGAAACCAGGAGCTGTAAGGCTTGCTGTGAGGTCGGTGTAGCGGATAATGGCTGCGAGTTGTCATTAGGTGAGCTGAATTCGGATTTCTGGTGGTTTCCTAATAATTATTTTCGAGAAGATATCACTGAGAAAGTTATGAATCTATCCCTTTTCCTCCCACAGCTACCCGTTAATCAGTATGACTAGGATCCCTAAATCCTTATGATCTCAGCGCAAAAAATCTTACGTGTACAAAAATGTATTCTGCCTTCAAAAAACCTGCAAAGAGTTGATAAGCCTTATTAAATGAATCAATCAATCTTGTATTCAAAATAAACACACACACACACACGCACTCACACGCGCACACACACACACACACACACACACACAGAGGCATATTTTTATGGATATCCGTAAAAAATTCTGATATATTTAGATGCATCTCTCTCTCTCACTCTCTCTCTCTCTCTCTCTCTCTCTATATATATATATATATATATATATATATATATAAATATAAAAGTGAACATAGAAGTCAACGCTTAGAGGCCACAGTCTGTTTCATGCTAGTGCAATCGTCTATATATATTTATATATAAATAAAGACATTTACGATATGTTTAACGTTCTTTTTATAGATACAAGTATTTAAGCAAATGCTCTGTTTGATAATAAACAGTATTAAATAACATTTATAAACAGTATTAAATAACATTTATATTATAAAACAGAGCATTTGCTTAAATACTTGTATCTATAAAAAGAACATAAAACATATCATAAATGTCTTTAAATAAATTGTCGGATTATGTCCAATTCATATATATATATATATATATATATATATATATATATATATATATATATATATATATATATATATATAGGAGTGTGTGTGTTTAAACATTTCACGCGAAGCTAAGCAATAAAACCCTAAGAAGCATGCGGTTATAGAGTGTGAGAGAATATGATGAGATGCGAATAAATAGCAGGAATGAAGAAGACAATACATGATAATAATTACCATTGCATTTACACTCGCATTTGACTGAAAATCAAGAAGCCAGGAGAGAGTTACACAAGCTGAAATTCAAGAGAAGAATCGCTTAGCATAGCACTGACGTTTACACCGACCGATTTCAATGGTAAGATGACGAGACCTTGCCACTCATCTAGTACTCTAGGGAACAAACAGGAAAACAATTATAGAAAAGGTACTGGGCATCTACATTACGGTGGCGGAAAAGTGACTGAAGCCAAGAGGCCTATTTAGGCCCAGTCATATGGCTGATTCTTATCTGGGTTTCATCTAGAAATTCGGATTCATTGCAGAATCACAAAACTAGACGTGACAGCAACTTTCGATGCATGGTCATATGATAAACTTATAAATATGTAATATAGCCTATGACGAGTAAAATAGGGTCTTACGCAACACAGTGAAATTTATTTACTGGCAATAGATTCAATATAATCTTTCCACCTTCATGTCAGTGGTAAACGTTTTCACAAGTATACTGAAGGAGTCACTAGCCTGGAGGATAATATCAGCCATTCTGATGGAAAGCAAAATATATTTTCTCAAATGATTAAATGAAAGCAGTTTTGTGCTAGAGGCAATAAAATTAACAAGCATTTTCTTGCTCCAATTAACAAAAGAGGTTTTAGTGTATTGTTTTTTAACTCATTTGTAATTTCATCGTAACTTTTCAGGTTTACTGTTAAGAATGAATAAGTATTAAATAACATTTACCGGCCTGAATGTCCGAGAAATTTTTCATAGAAAATTTTCGCTCTCCGACAGGAATCGAACCTGTATCCTATACGGAACCATCATTTCGCGTGATGTGCCTTAACCGTTCGGAGAGCGAAAATTTTCTATGAAAGATTTCTCGGCCATTCAGGCCGGTAAATGTTATTTAATACTATTTATTATAAAACAGAGCATTTGCTTAAATACTTGTATCTATAAAAAGAACGTTAAACATAATATAAATGTCTTTAAAATAGATTGTCGGACTATGTCCAATTCTAAAATATATGACGTCATTTGTTTACATTTGATACGCTAGAGCAGATATGAATAGAAGAGATTCATGGAAGATTTAAGTTTAAAAATAGTAAAATCGACCTTGCTAACCAGACGCTCATCTGTGGCCGAATGGTTAAGGCACATCACGCAAAATGATGGTTCCGTATAGGATACAGGTTCGATTCCTGTTGTAGAGCGAAAATTTTCTATGAAAAATTTCTCGGACATTCAGGCCGGTAAATGTTATTTAATACTGTTTATTATAAAACAGAGCATTTGCTTAAATACTTGTATAATATAAATGTCTTTAAAATAAATTGTCGGACTATGTCCAATTCTAAAATATATATATATATATATATGTCTGGCAATAGATTCGCTGTTATACAATCCAAGTGGATCCAACTAATATCAGATATTAAATCTGATACAGAAAAATATCTCAATTCATTATAACACAGCATATGAATTACACAACAAAATTTACTCACATCGTGTCAGGATTAGGAATTTTAAATTTTACTTTGAGAGCAGTCTAAAAATTGATAGCATTCGATATATATATATATATATATATATATATATATATATATATATATATATATATATATATATATATATATATATACGTCTGACAACGGACTTATTGTAGCGCGTATAAAATTTGATGAAACAGATGTCTCCTTAATTTCCAAATTTTAACATTCATTAGGCTCAGAAAATATCATCGATATAAGGACATATTGGATATGTGCTGAAATTTTAGCGGCTCGACAAAGTAGAGTTAAAAAGAAAAATCAAAATATTTAATGATGTTATAGGATTTTCTACGTCGGACTGGACGAGAACCTTTCAGAATTTCTTCGGGTATATATCGTGCGATTATCAGGAAGACACTGTTGAATAACGCCCTACCAATCCCACTAGATAGATTGCATTACAGGAAGACCAAGTTTTTGGATTGATTCTGTTATGGGTCCTTACCTATAACTACAGAATGAACTCTTCCTAACCTTATGTATACTACTCCTCTCAAGAGAGAGGACGAATCGAGTCGAGTCGATAGTAGTTCACTCCAAAGCAGACTGAGTCATACTAACACCTTCCACATCTTGTATTATTATTCCGTGTAATATATCTTCGTTATTTCTACTATTGTGTTCGTGTTGTTCTTCCTTGGTCCTAACATCGACCATAACAGATTCACAGTATATATTATACAGGTTATTTCTCAAATATTGACATCATTTAAAATTTGAATAACTGAGGAACTAAATATCCGAAGAGAACGAAATTAAACTTGCTTCATGTTGAACTATAACAGATCCCTTTCCCCAAATTCGAAGAAGATATTCAAAAAGTGTAGATTTTATAACCGATTTCACATGCACACCACCTGCCGCACGACTCTCGTCAAGTCGGTAGACCAGCTCCTACCCACACGCTGTAGCATGTATTGCATGACACATTCTAGTGCCTCAGTGATTCGCCGCTTAAGTTCCTTTATGGTTGTAGAAAGGAGGGGGATATAGACGGGTCCTTTCCAATAGTTACATATACAAAATTACAAGGTGAACATGGAGGTCACTTCAACAGTACATTGACATTATCACTAGCACACACGATCCATCTTCTTGATATATTCACAATGAGATAAGTTGGCAGTCAACTTAGATTTTACACATTTTGTTAAAATTTGATCATTTGAGCGAGAATTATTTATGTAATTAGACAACAAAACGATGACAATTATTTTGGGATAACATATATATATATATATATATATATATATATATATATATATATATATATATGTATATGTGTGTGTGTGTGTGTGTGTGTGTGTGTGTGTGTGTGTGTGTGTGTGTGTGCGCGCGTGCAAATATATAGAAAAATAGGAAAAACAAGTTAGGTAAATAATCCGAAGTTCTTTAGTATTTTTGTTATTATTTAAAAAATAAACAGTACTCAATACATAAGTAGACCCTAAATTATAATCATTTTACAAAAATATGATTCTTTCGCTTTATAAGAGTTCTCATGTTTCAAAAACGGGAGAAGAAAAATTCAATGTAATTATTAAAATTCAATTGAATTAAAGTATTAAGCTCGGTTTTCATTCTCAAGAGAAATATTTGGAATCAAATGAAGATTTAGCTCCTGTCTTTGAAACATGAGAACTATTATGCAGCGAAGGAATCATACTTTATTTTATAATCATAATATATATATATATATATGTGTGTGTGTGTGTGTGTGTGTGTGTGTGTGTGTGTGTGTGTGTGTGTGTGTGTGTGTGTGTGTGTGTATTCTCGCGAAAAGAAAAAGAGAATTGGTAGAACAAATATTTACATTATTTATATGCCGACTAGTGTCCTCATCTTTGTTCTTCTCACAACGTTTCAGCCTTTGTGTCCACCAGGCCAATGACCTATTGAATTATTGGGTTGGTTCGAGAATTTGTTCATTTTGCGGTTGTGAATTCAATTCATCCGTCTGCGTTTATTTGCACTGAGTGTAAATAGGCGAGCCATATGTGAGCAGTACTATGTAAAAATAAGAATTAGATGATATCACTAGATATGAGAAGTGGAACGAAAACTGTCTATCCCCACCCGGCAGATTAAATAAATTGTTTAGTTCAGAATTCCCTTTGGTTTGATATTTACCTGAGGATGTCCGGAAACGATGCAATTTAATTTCTAAGCCGGCCTTTCTTATATATTTCATCAAAATTGTTTTCATTTTTTTGTATATACACACACACACACACATATATATATATATATATATATATATATATATATATATATATATATATATATATATAGTTGCATTGATGTGAGTTTGTGAGCTTGGGTTTCACGCTATATGCGATCATCAGACAAACTGATTGACTTTAATTTTTGGATTTACATGTGGTTGCGGATATCGGTGTTTTTATGGAAGTGGGACGAAAAATTGTCGTAACGCCACTCATTCGGACGCAGACATACATACACGCACTGATATTGAGTTCTTTCCAATAAGTACCGCGCATATATATTATATAAATAATATATGTAGAAAATTGCATGTATATATATATATATATATATATATATATATATATATATATATATATATATGTACACACCCCTGGATGTCAAATGGTCTACCGCAGAAAGAATTGGTAACCTACTTCGCGAAAGATTCTGCGTTGTCATCATATATCGAAAGATACATGATCGCCTAAGCGTGTATCATGCATGTCACATATCTGACTGAACTAACAAATAGCCGAGAGCAAAGTTCGAATTCCTGTCGAGTTCTGTGGATGACAATATATATATATATATATATATATATATATATATATATATTACACACACACAGACACACACACACACACACATATATATATGTGTATATGAAACTAGAACAAATCAAATACATCTCAAACGTTCAAACATTAATTTAAAAACATGTCTCAATGCAGTATAAGACTGATAATTCTTTATTATCGGATACTAAATTCAACCACATGCAAAACCGGATCATAAATGCATTCATGTTTATCATGGCATCTCATCAGGAGGTGGTAAGTGAGCGTTATTAGAAATTTTAATATTTACTTACAAACAAACAATCTATTTTCAGGCAAAATAAAGAAATAAAAAATAAGAGAAGCAAGAAAGGAAATGGACATAGATATAGTCTCCTCTAAAAAGAAAGAAAAGAAAGAAAAACTCAAGATATAGTCGAAAAATAATGAAAGAAAGGCAAGATATAGTTTCCTCTAGAAAAAGAATAAAGAATATCAGAGCGTGAAGGAAAGAT
>OZ038480.1:40498963-40593963 GCA_964036315.1 Acanthosepion esculentum
AGCCATCTCTTTCTGCTTTAAATTTTCATCGTTACCGAGAGTTTCACTTAGTGTGATTCTCTGTATTATTCTTTAGAACTACATTTCTATTGCCTCAGGTCTCGTCTTCATTCGGGAAGAGACTCTCCAGTATTCACTCCCGTGATTTAGGGTTTATGCCACATATATTTTGCTACACATTTTGTTTCTAAAAATAATTACTGTTTCTTAATACTTAGCTTATCTTTTACAAGATAACTTTCGAGATTTGGTGACACATTGTCCGTCCTACTTTTAAACAGTTCTGGAATATTTCAATTTTCGTCCTCGCTTGATTTCCACATCTCCAGTTTTTAGTTCGCCTCTTGGTCAGTTCCTTCTGCATGAAAACCATAGAGTCAGTCTTCTTAACATCGGTGAATAACTCGTTCTTTTACAATGAATCCCCGCAGTTTCCGTTCTCTGTCTGCTAGCAAAATCATTTCATCTGCATATATGTTAAGATGGTGTCCACCATTAATAAATCCTGGCAGATCATTACCTGAATGCAATGTTTGAATAATCATGTAAGAAGATATACGTGTCTTACGCCGTTTTCTAATTTTGGCAGCAGGTGCGTTAAGCTTTTATGTACAAGAGATATAATGTAAGATTTTATATACAGGAGAAATAATGAATAATGGATCAGAATTGTAAATCGGAGAACGGAGTTCCAATTCCAGTCGGGTTCGTTATATATACTTATGCGCAATTATTTTTAAGAAATGTAGGAATTAATGTTAATTTATTTGGAGGTTTGAAAATTATATGATGAACTAATCCGTGATTTTCTTTCATTTTCCTTGATGAATATTAACATCAAGTAGTCTATCAGACCGTGGAACAAAATTCAGTACGAAATAAATATCTATTTTTGATACTTCGCATTATCTGTTCTATAACCAGCAGAAATAATTTTGCAGACATCTTTGTTAAGATCCGAAAATATCATATATCAAAAATGTTGATTTTAATATAAAATTCAATAAAGAAAATATTCTCCGCCACTATCGCCTAATTATTAAGAAAAGTTGCAGTAAATCATTGGTATTTTTTAATAATACTATGTAGCTTTAAATACGCAGCAAATGTTAAATAAACGGTAAAAAAAAAACAAATCACTCTGTTTTTGTGTATTCATTGAATTCATTTTCTATTCGTATGTAGGCGGCTTGCTCCCGCTCTACGTTCTGCAGTTTTCTAATACGTTTCCAAATATGTCGAGCTCACCTAGCATTTCAAATAGTTCTTTGTGCTGTCCTTAATCAAATACTTTTTTCCAGTCTATAAAACATCCTTCTGCAGTTGTATTGTCTTTCTGACAATATTCTGAGCATATCGCACTTTATATACTTACGTACATAAATACACACACATACACACACGCACGAATACATATACTAACACAAACACACATACACACACACACATATATATATATGTATGAGATTTAAAAATAGTTCTAATGTAAAGCAGATATTTTCAAATAGTGTTCAATATTAAAAATATTAAAATAATATTAATATTAAAAATAGAGCATTGATAATTTTATATACAGAAAAATTACTTAACTTTCAATATCAAAGTTTGATGTTGTTTCATTGACTTTGAAATGTCACGTACCAAAATGGTTTCAATAAAATATTATAATTTAATCAATAATATAACATAAATTAATAAATATTATATTTTAATCAATAATACAACATAACAACTTCAAATACATACAAAAAATTATCTGTGATATCTGTCTATTGACACAAACTTCCTTTTTTCAAGTAGAAATTTGTGGTAATGTCTATGATCCAAGATATCGTCTTGGTTTCAAAAGCAATATATTTGACATTTTTATTTTTTGTTAAGTTTTTATTTTTATATAAATTTCAATGACGATTTTCAAAAGGGACATTCAAATTATTATTTAGTCACATTTTTAATATATATATTTTTATTTTTTACCGACTTAAGGTATTATATTTAATTTATTTACTAATTGAGTACATATACGGTACTGTTAAAATTAATATATTAGAATCTAAGTATGTATTTATAAACTATTTTATTTATGATCAAATATAAATATGTTAGTTTAATTTTATAAAAATATCTATTACTTAAGAAAAACAATTGGCAATGACTACAATTGATTTCAATTGTTTCATTGATTTAATAAATTTTATTTTTCAGAAACCTAATAATATTTAACATTTCATGTATGCACAAAGGACAGAGGTCATTTAAATATGCTCAATTTCTTGTTTTTTTTATTAGTTTCGATTTTACTCATGATGTTTATTGGTTTAATTAAAAGAAACCGTTTTCGAAATAATAGCATTAGCGTTGAACTATTAAAAGATAAGCTTAAATATTAAATGCAGTGATCAATTTTGAGTTCTGTAGTTTATTTTTACCTATCGCATACGACAGAAGTATGAAAATCCAGGTCAAACAGCAGCCACGAGATATTTCAATTCTAAGAATAAGCAAAGATTTAGGCACTCTTAAACTTCTGAACATGCCGAAGCCTCAATCAAAAGATTTTGATAGGGAATTTTTTAAGCTAGTTTATATATATATATATATATATATATATATATATATATATATATATATATATATATATATATATATACATTTGTGTATTTAGGCAGCAATCCTTCTTTCATGCACATTTCATTAAAAACGACTGATAAGGTGCTTTTATTTAGTTTTTTATATAATTTCTCGTGCGATCTAATAAACTTTTTCTTTTCAGAGGATAAATTATATAAAAACTGTCCGAATGTTCTTTTTATCCGAGCGCTTTCGGCTATACATTTAGCCATTTTCAAGGATTATATATCAACTGTTAGAATTAGAAATAGTTTGTTATATGTATGTTTTATAAATTGATTCATTTTTTTGTTTCAAAACACGGTCAAGATATTATGTCCATGTTCGGACAGTTTTTATATAATTTATCCTCTGAAAAGAAAAACCTTATTAGAGCGCACGAGAATTTATATAAAAAACTAAATAAAAGCACCTTGTCAGTCGTTTTTAATGAAGTGTGCATATATATATACATATATATATTTATATAAACATGTATCATATATTATGGATTTCGTTAATCGGACTGACTTCCTCATCTTGGTTGCTTTCCTCACAACGTTTCGGCCGTCTGATCCTCCGGCCTTCTTCAGGTGCATCTCGAACTCGGGAACCGTCGGTCTGGAATTTCGAACCCAACCCTTTATTGTTACGGGGGTACCATGTTCTCGTTCCTCGAACTCGGGAACCGTCGGTCTGGAATTTCGAAATTCCAGACCGACGGTTCCCGAGTTCGAGATGCACCTGAAGAAGGCCGGAGGATCAGACGGCCGAAACGTTGTGAGGAAAGCAACCAAGATGAGGAAGTCAGTCCGATTAACGAAATCCATAGTGAAAACCCCTCATCCCAAAAATATAGACAATTATGTATCATATATATATATATGTGTGTTGTGTGTGTGTGTGTGTGTGTGTGTGTGTGTGTGTGTGTGTGTGTGTGCGCGCGCGCGCGCGTGTGCGTGTGTGAGCGTGTATAGGCATGGATTTTGTATTATGGCCGGCCAATCCACCTTCTTTACAAATAATATTTGGGTTAACTGCACATCCACTGAGGCTCGCGTGTTTTTTTGGCTTTTTTTTTCTGTAGATTATTTTAAATGGATTTGTATTTTTGAATGAAAGTCCGGATATGTGGAGGTTCGGTTTAAACACCCAGACCCAATTACATATAAATAAATAAATAAATATCATATAAAAAATAATATATTAATATTCTTACTAATCAATATCAAGATACATAACTTATTATCTTTCTATATGTTAACATGTTTTCTACCGTCGTGATTCTTGCCATCAAAACATTTCTGGTAAGGCACCAGTATAAATCTCTTATCTTTAATGTATCAATTGTAACAAGTGTAACCTTAGTCCATTTGCTTTCCAGTATGATTCAAATATTTTCTTTTCCTCTGAGCAAAACGTCTAATTTTCATGGAAGATTGACCTTTCCAAGTGAAGAGAATTTGATACTGATGTTTTTTCGTCTTTTTTGTGAAAATATCTGTCCTTGTACAAAATTACTTTCTGATTCGAAATTGCCACAGTTAATGTCAAAGGTCGTCCAAATGTCTGAAAGTCTGTGCACACATATTTCAAAACGTTGCCGACTGATATTTCCTGATGATATCGAAAACTATTAAATATTAGAAAATTTAAAATATCGATAAATTTTACGTGGAATTTAACAGTAGCGCCACATAAATTAATGTATGAATATATCCGTATTATGGCAAGTATTTATTACCTTAAATGTTGGTCTTATATTTTAATAATATTCGATTTTGATATCTCTATATATAAAAGGCAGGATGTGTGTGTGTGTGTGTGTGTGTGTGTGTGTGTGTGTGTGTGTGTGTGTGTGTGTGTGTGTGTGTGTGTGTGTGTGTGTGTGTGTGTTTGTGTGTAACGAATGCACGGCCGCAATTTTCGACGTATTTGCACCAAAATTTACATGCACATGCTCCAAGTTAGCTAAATGGTCAAAACCGACGTTGCATTTCCCAACTCCCATCGATAGTGAAAATAATTGATTTTTCATGCTTCTACGACAGTTTTTATATAGTTTGCGGCCATTTTCTACTGGCCAGAGTGAGAGCCTATATCTGGCTGCCACGAATAGGCAGGAAGATCCTATTGGCCAGCGTGAGAGGCAACAGTTGATTGACACGAATGTTAACTAGCATGCAAAAAAAAATCGATAGCTGCATTCGTCACAAGTGCGAAAAATTTAAATCTGCATGGCACTTTACTCCATTGGCTCATTCGCTTGCTTGAACTCAACGTTGATTCTGATTCCGCAGAACTGGGTTGGGTGTGAAAAAGTATTTTTGCATTCAGTTTTTCCAGTTACAAGTCATTTTTTTAAAAATCTGATCGTTTTGTTTTCATTTAG
Organism: Acanthosepion esculentum; assembly: GCA_964036315.1. Taxonomy (NCBI): domain Eukaryota; kingdom Metazoa; phylum Mollusca; class Cephalopoda; order Sepiida; family Sepiidae; genus Acanthosepion; species Acanthosepion esculentum. The sequence continues at coordinate 40,503,966 of OZ038480.1, forward strand.
TTTTGTTCTTTTTTCGTAACAGATTTAATGTTTAGTAGAGCTTAGAACAAATTCCCAGTGTGAGATAGACAAGAAGTAAGGCAAGTAGCAACATCAGCACGGCAAAGGGCACTCCTTTAAAGGCAAGGAAGGACAGAAATATTTTAACTCAAGTGAAAGCGATTGCTGTATGAGTCGTCCGATTTTTTAATCAAGCACGGGCAACGCCGGACCATTGCTAGTTAATAATAATTGCAACATTAAAAGAATTAAATTGATGGGAATTATGTTGGGGAATAATATTGCTTGAAAATAAGTATTTTAAATATTTATCAAATCGTCACCGCTGCATTATTAATAATCTATTCTAAGTCTGTTTGATATAAGCAAATTATATTTCAGAAAAATAAGCAAAATGATAAGGCATTATTATTATTATCATTATTATTATTATTATTATTATTATTATTATTCAGGACATGGTTGATTTTGGCTCTCGAAAACTACATTTCTTTTGTAGCTCTTCGTAAGGTTTGACTCTTCGTTATCACTCCTAAATATTTTTCTTCCAAACATTTGCTCAACCTTGTTACGTAGGGTATACGCTGCCTCCCTCTGCTCTTCATACCAGCGAGTATCTATTTCTCCAAGGTCTCTTTCCTTATTATATACCCTAGAAATGTCTGTTTGTATATACAAACGTGCTCTTTTGCTTACATTTTCTTTAAATCTTTGTCGTTACTCACAGGTACAGTCCATGTTATTCTCTGCATTCATCTGTAAAACTATATATATTTTCCTCAAGTCTCATCATCATCTGTGAGGAAATTGTCCAGCATGCCCTGACATATATCTGAACCGATATTAAGTTGCATTTCAGTACTATTTTCGTTGTTTCGAAGGAGCTACTACTGTTTAGTAATAATTGCTTAGATTTTGGATCACATCTTTCACTATTTCAATGCAACTTCGTGTTTCGGTGTCTCACATTCCGTCCCTCTGTTAAAACACTTCCCAGATATTTAAATTTCCGCACATGTTTCATTTTGGTATCTCAGATTGGCAATTCGCACTTTGGGCACATCCTTTCGCTTGCAACCATTCATTTTGTCTTTTTGCAGTTGGAGTTTAATCCTTTCTTCTCGCTGTTCTTCACTACCCTCTGTATTAGGTTTTCTATCTATTTTTTCTTGTATGCTCTCATCAGTGCGAACTGCATACCTTATGCTGCTAAGTCTGTTGTCGCTAGTAATGAATCATGGTAGTAATTCTAGTTCTCTCAGACTCGCCTCACTGTACAGGTTGAATAAGTCCAGAGAGAAGGCACATCTTTGTCCTACACACCTTTTAATTTTCGTGTATCTACTGAACTCATTTTCTATCTGTATGCATGCCGATGCTGCTAATTGACTATTCTAATGTCATTCCCAAATATATCAATATTGCTGAAAAGTTCCAACAGATATTTGCGCGTACTTTATCGATCGGCTTCATTTATTTGACCACTGAATTGTCTATTGGTTTCAAGCTCTGGGTATGGTTTCTAAAAATCACCTAATTTTAGACAAATCGTACAGATACATGCAGGGATTTCATTCTGGGCTATTAAAATGCCCAATTCCCAACACATGTTCTTTCTTGCCTTTTGCGTGTGAAGACGAATTCTATCTTGTGACCTTTTTAATTTTTTACTATCTTCCAGTTGCTGTGCTTGAATTACATTACATTACATTTTTTATCGTAAAATTGCCAGCAACACACTTTTATATAAAAGACACGATCTATTTATAGTAAAATTACTAAGAATACCTACATATTTAAAATTACTAAAAATATTTTTTTTTATTATAAAATTACCAGAAATGCAATTTTAAGGCAAGAAACTAGAAATACATTTTATAATAGAATTACCAACAATACATTTTATAGCAAAATGACCAACAGTACATTTTATCCTATATTTGAAAGCTTATAATTACGTTATATTTATATTTAAATTATCCGTTTTATTTTTTTTTCAAAATACTTAGATTTCGGCAATAACTAACCTATAGAGGCTGATATGCCGCTAAACGAAATCAACCAAACAATGTGACACCGAATTTTGAAGATTAAAACATAATTTCCAAAAGCTAAGTTACATAAGTGGAAACGAAGAAAAGAGTAATTTAAATTTTATCCTATTTGAATCCGCCTACATGTCGATGAAGGCTGGACAATTCTCCTCGCAGATGAAGTAGAAACTTGAGGTAACAGAATTGGCCTTCTCGGGAAGGATGCTTAGAATATCATAGACTGATGTTGTGAGCTAAGACGAAGATTAAGAGAAGATATAAACACAAAGGCCCTTATACATAACATCATAAAGAGACAGTTGAATTTTCTGCAGTACACAGCGACAAAAGAGAGCTTGGGCGATTTGACACTCACATGGCTAATTCTAAAGCAAGAGGTACAGTGTATTATCCACTTAGCGAGCGTTTGTAAATGGTTAGCATAAGATATAATAAAAAGACAAAATGTGTAGAGAAAAAAAGATTTGGAGAACCCAAGAGAAACGTTATAGTTGACATCAGAAAGAGTTTAAATATCTTTGGCTCATAATGAGGAAAGAAGGTTTAAAGAATTTGACAGTCATAAGACTGAAGTCAAACTGGACAGAACAAAATTGTGCATGAATTGCATAACGAGTATGGGTCAATAGCTGGCAGAAAAGGGATTAGGGTAGATAGTGAAAAGACAGTAATTACTAAGAGCTACAAATGGCAGGAAATTATCATCTATGTTCTGACGGGACATGGCAAATAATAATAATAATAATAATATTAAGAAGAAGAAGAAGAAGAAGAAGAAGAAGAAGAAGAAGAAGAAGAAGACAAATTATATTTGTTACAAAGTATGTAGATCAGGCTGTGGAAGCCGGCTACATCCTAAAAATAAACATACAGATAATCTGATTGCCGAATGTGGAATGGCTTGTAAATAATTATTTTTTGCAATGATTTTCGCCATATACAAGGGCCGAGGACCACTCGAGTCAGATGGTTATAGAATAAGAGGCATAACTTATTAGGATATCTATGGAATATAACGCTTAACCTTAGACATGAGCAGGCTTTGTAGTGATCGGGGAAAAAACCTCATAGGAGTCGGTTCCACAAACAGTTGTTCGAGGGAAGGAGCTGCCTGAGTGAAAGTTACTTTTCACGAAGGGAATTCTAAGAGAATAAGAGTGGTTAACTACAATGTGCATGACAATTTGTTTTCTAATTGTAAAGGTTAGGAGCGGTTGAATTTAAGGAGTGTTGTTCATCTGAACAATCTTCCTATATATAGTGTTAGAGCAGTCTGACGGAGTCTCGGCTGTGAGAACGGTGGAAAATAATTCGTCAACTACAAGGACGCTGAGACGCTTTTGGACAATATCTAGAGCGGTAAATGAAGCTCCGGTCAATATATATGGCAGAGGTACTCAATTTCAAGCCTGATCTGTTTCTTGTAAATTTCCAGCCTGTTATGGCTCTTGTAAATTTCCAGCCTGATCTGGCTCTTGTAAATTTCCAGCCTGATGTGGCTCTTGGACATTTTCAGTCTGATCTGTTCTTAAACGTCAGATGTCAAACTCTGGTGATCGAAGTTTTGAAGGTACACTCATATACTGTTGTATCATCAGCATAGGTATTCATAAATGTTCGGAGTATACTCTAAGGTAGAACATTTATGTAGAGTAGGAATATGGTTGGACCTAGAAATGAACATTCAGAGACAACTGATTTGATCGCCGGATGAGCCATTTAAGACATCATCATCGACATGGAAATCAAAATAATTGGACGTTATGTGTTTTTAAAGGTGGTTCTACTCAGTCACGAATCGACTTCCACCAAATAGTGCTTGGTTTTTATCAAATCTGAGATTATTGTGAATATTGTTCATGGTAATTCATGTAGATATACAACAAAGCTATTTTGACAGAGTGTTTGGTCTCAGGGAAGACAAAATATAAACCAAATATCAATTTATTGTAATAATAGAAAAATGGCATAGAGGTTATAATCTAAAGACAATTTACTCAAAGAAGCCACGCTTAGTATCTACCACAGTCACGATCTGACTCCGGAATCTGGTACCTGCAGCCTTCACGATGTCTCTAGGGAGACCCTTAAACGCTTCCTTAATCATCTTGATCAACTAGGCTTTGGTGTCAATAACAGTTCGTTTGGAGTCTTTCTCAACCGCGCCATGGGATTAAAATCAACGGGATTACGTGGCTAGAATTTGGGGCCGGTGTAGTAAAAAAAATATCTGATAACTATATATTTCTCTACCTGGAGATGTGGCAGGGATCTGGTTCATGCTGTCATACATATGGTCTTCCCGCAGCCACCCACTCCAATCAAGGTTCCGCCATGATGTTAAACCTGTTAAAACTTGTTAAAACTTGTTAAAAGATATGACGTGTCATGACATCACCTCCATGGAGACACACCCAAAACCCATCAGTTTGGAGAAACTTCATGACACTAGGAACGGTATATTGATTGTGGGCAAGCTGTTGTGAAGCTGGTCCTGAGAATTCTTTTTTTTCATCAGAAAATAACCAGATTTTTTCCTGGTTTAACAGAATGTTTCAAAAGTTCAGGAGTTCCTTTGCTTTTATCAGATGGTTTTCTGGAGACTTTTTTAAAAAAAAGAACTTGAGATTTACACCTCTTATATGACTGGTAACGGAGATCCTCATTCAGGGCCAGGTTCATGGTGGAAAGAGCAATATGCATTTCCAGCACCAAAGCCCGCACTCCCTTGACTGGGTTTCTATCATTTTTGCCTGCATTTGTTGGATGAATTCTGTTGTATAAGGCAAGCAGAATATCTGCAGTGTTCTTCCCACTGCAGGTTTCAATTTCGGATCTTATTGTTTTCACGGTGAGAGCATTGAGCAGCTGACACGATTGCAACATTTTGATGCTTGGCACGAAGCATCATGAGGCAGGTTACCTCTTTTCAATATTCATGTAGCTTCCAACCGGGCATAACAGTCAAATTTGAAAGGTCTGAAACTGTAGTGATTAGGCGTCACAATGCCGTTCACTGTTTACAGACAGTCCAAACCAATCGGAAAAATATACACACATCAGACTCTATCAAATTTACCCTGAACACCCTATAGAAAGCCTATGTATTTGCTGGCGAACTAAAACAAATAAAACATTTGAAAAACATTATTTTTGTTACAGAAAGAAACAACAGAAATGTCTTTAAATCAAATAAACTAAATAAACCAAACTCATTACAATCATTTTGCTTGTTAAATCATTTTATTCTGAATCTAAATGTCTCATGAAAAATCAATGATCTCACATTCTTACCTTTATTTAATTCTTCTCTACTTGTCATATATTGCGACTTTTGGATGTTTAAATTCGTTTCTCTTTTCTCTTCCCTGTTTTGCCCTTGTCATTTGGATAGCATAGTCGATATATGTTCCAGTGCTGATGTGAATGCATCGATCTTCTTCCATCTACACATAGTGTTTATAGTCAGACTTTTTCAATGTGTAAGCATTACTCATGACGTTATAATGATATGTTATTACCGTTTGATAGGAACACACGATTAAATATGGCATACGTGAAATTACTGTTTATTCACTACTGGACAAGATCAGTCAAATTAACACCATTCGTGTCGAGTGTATGAGAGTTGGGATTCGATTGCGAAAGACTGTGTCTCATTCCCCACCTCCGTTGTTGGGTTTGGTTGGTTGTTTGGGTTTTTATGGCATATCAACCACTATGGGTTATTTAATGCCAGATCCAGTATTTACTAAATATATCAAAAACGTATAGCTGGCAACACCATTGTTTCAAAAATGTATAGCTGGCAACATCATTGTTTCAGAAACGTATAGCTGGCAACCTCATTGTTTCAATGTGCTGGAAAAGATCTGGAAGTTCACTATTTTCCCATAGCTGGGACCGCAACAGGTGCTACCACCCCCCGTTGTTGGGTGACTATATATATATATATATATATCTATATATTATATTCCAGTTTTGTTTTTGTTTGATTTTTGTTGGTACATATTTTAAGTCTAAAAATGTTTATTTATTGATGTTGGTTTATTCACAGTAGAACATTTCAGGCCCGATTCTGCACTTGGTAGTTTTGTGTCTACCTTCCACAGATCAAATCCCCTTAGATCATGCATCCTGATAAACATTAAATTTGATTCACGCCAATTTACAGGCTTGAATCACATAAAACAATATATATTTGAGAATGAAATTTCTCAGTTTGCCTGTTGTTATTTTAGGAAGACGTTGTTATGTGAGGAAGATGTATATTATCAAGTGAAATGTTGCCTTGATTTTCCTTGATATAGTTTATCAGAAGACGAAAACCCCTCGGCTACTATATGTTTTCCTTTTGTCGTTATAATTGCTGTCGTAATCCAACAGGAAGTTGTGTTCTAATATCTCACAACATGTTTCAATTTATTCTTTTCATAATTTTAGTACAAGTGTTCTATTTTATATATACAACAGAAAATCTTCAATAATCTCCACATTTCTTTAATATTGCTTACAGAAGTTCGTTATTATTAACGTTTTACTACAGGTTCTCAGGTTGGTGTTAAAAATTCAGTGTTTATTCTCAATCAGTGTCTAAAATGATTATCGATCTAGATCATGGCATGTTTTATTAATCTAAACACTGGATTAACTTGAATAACCAGGGGTACGTTCCGAATGCTAAAGTATTAAATCTACCCAAATGATTCTGAGGTAGTTTATAGATAATCCCAACATATAATGTGTAAGTACGTCAATATAATCTTATGTTTGAATCATTGCACAGCAAGCAAAACAATAAAGCCATTAGAACTCAATGGAATGGTTTACGAAGTGTTCAAGAATATAAAAGAAAGACAATATTAATGAGAGAGAACAATAAAATAAATGGAATTAAGAAGACAAAAGGAAATGATTGAAATTAAATTTCAATATTTGAAGATCAAAGTTGATCGGAAAGTAAGAAGTGGGAAGAGAGTTCCACATACAATACGTGAGAAATGGAATTAAGAAGACAGAAGTAAAGGTTTCAAATTGAATTAAAATTTTTGATGATCGGAGTTGACTGGAAAGTAAGAGGTCGGAAGAGAGAACCACATGCGATATGTGAGGAATGGAATTAAACAGACAAAAGGAAAGGATTGAAATTGAATTCCAATTTTTGAATATCAAAGTTGACTGGAAAGTAAAAAATCGGATGGGAGTTCAAGATGCGATACTTGAGAAATGGAATTAAGAAGAGAAAAGGAAAGGATTGAAATTGAAATACAATTTTTGATGATCAAATTGCCCGGAAAGTAATAAAACGGAAGAGAGTTCGAGAGGCGATACGTGAGAAATGGTATTAAGAAGAAACAAATAAATGAATTAAATTGAATTCCAATATTTGAAGATTAATGATGACTGCAAAGTAACAAGTGGGAAGAGAGTTAAACAAGCGATACGTGAGAAATGGAAGTAAGAAGACAAAAGGGATGGATTGAAATTGAATTCAAATCTTTGAAGATCAAAGTTGATTGGAAAGCAAAAAGTCGGAAGTGAGTTCCACATGCGATGCGTGAGAAATGGAATGAAGAAGACAAAACGAAAGGATTGAAATTGAATTCCACTCTTTGAAGACCAAAGTTGACTGGAAAATATGAAGACGGTAGAGAGTTTCATATGCGATACGTGAGAAATGGAATTAAGACGACAAAATAAAAGGATTGAAGTTGAATTCCAATTTTGGAGATAAACGTTGACTGGAAAGTAAGAATTCGGAAGTGAGTTCCACATGCGTTACGTGAGAAATGGAATTAAGAAAACAAAAGAAAGGACTGAGATTGGATTCCAATTTTTGAATGATCAAAGTTGACTGGAAAATAAGAAGTCGGAAGAGATTTCCACATGCTATACGTGAGAAATGGAATGAACATGTTCGAAGAAAATATTGAAATTAATTCCAATTTTTGAAGGATCAACGTGATGATCATTGGAAAGTAAGAAGTCGGAAGAGATTTCCACATGCGATACGTGAGAAATGGAATTAAGTTCACAAAAGGAAAGGATTGAAATTGAATTCCAATTTTTGAAGATCAAAGTTGGCTGGTAAGTAAGCAGTTGCTAGAGAGTTCCACATGCGCTACGTGCGTGAGAAGAAAGAGCTATATTCATTAGAATATGATGAAACCCTGCCGCCAGTCTAACACAATGCTTAAATTCGTAATATCCCGGTACCAAAGAGAAAAGTATATTAAAAGTATTATCAAAAAAATAATTTTACAGATGGCACAGCGAAGATTTTTTGGGGATTATTCATCATTTCTTAAATGATCATATAATTTGAAATTTTCTTTAACCTTTGGGTAGAAATGTATTTATTTGAAAGATTGCTAATTAAATCTATAACAAAAACATTGAACACCGTGAATTCGCATTTAATCAATAGTTTCATTGATAGTTTTTCCTTTTGTTTTTGCCTGGCTATGATGTTGTTACAGCAAAGTAGAAACAGATATTCCTTCGAAACAATGTTTAAACTAGTCTTTTTTGGAAATTATCTCTAAGTTCGCATCATTTATGCTCTCGATATAAAAGTCGGAAACGTAGTAAGTATTAGTGCAAATATGATTTTCACTAAGTTTGTTCTGTAATCTGAAATCGTTTGTAACAGTAAATTGGTACACAATAAATTACTCTGTAATCGAGATCAGAAGAAAAGTCAACGGCTTCGAATAATAACACAGATATCTACAAACACAAAATAATTAGCTTTGAGTGATGCTTCACAAAATAGTCACGCAGGCCATAGTGAGTTGGTCTAAACTTTTATAGGCATTTACTGTATACTGTCGATTTTTGTCATTCGGCAATATTATTTTATAACACTAGATCGTTACATTATTTTCAGCGCACATTTCTAGATTTTTGACGGCTTATTCCGGTGGTAATCGCACAATAAATACTGTGGAATTAATGCAATATATATCTTGCATTAAGTCAAAATGAAAGCGTTTCTTAACCGACGCGTTTCGTCCGCTGATGGGCATTATTTAGTGAAATTGTGCCTTTGTTCTCCTTGATACAGTAAATCTGAAGACGAAAACGCTTCGATTACGAGATGTTGTTCTTTTGACGTTATTATTCATAGATATATTTCATAGTTATAACCCAAACTTTACACATATAATATCGTTTTTTCTGTTACATCGGCTCCATACCCGTATTACAACAGCTGCTAAATGTTTAAAATGCGTCTTATAGACAAAAAAATAAACAAATGCGTATCTAAAGTGTGATTACTTATGGAGGATTTTCACCATTTTGTTTTTGATACTACAATATTTCGGTTATTAGGTTCTTCTGCCTTCATCAATGATTTTCAAACTGAACCGTTTATTTAATCTTTGAGCTTACATACTTTCGTTCTGCTATGTGTTGGAATTTTTCGTCTAGTTTTATTTTTACTACTGAACAGTTATTGCTATACTTGCTTCCACTGAGATCCAGTACATTGTGACCGACGCAGAGATTTTACTTACAATTTCAATGTCATCAAATACACAAACCAGCCATTTAATCCACTATGAAGGTAGGAAATTCCGAGTTTTAAACCTGACCTTGCGGCTCATGTTATACTGTTGGGACTGCTTGTCCGGCTTTACTACTCCAACTTATGGAGTGAAGGGATAAATCATGCATTTTTTACTATAATTCGCCCAATAAGGGGCGCTAGCGCCACTCATGGTAGAGGTTTACTAAGTGAGATTTCTCAAAGGGAAGGGGAAGGAGAACAAAAGAATTTCATATATGGAGACGTCTCATTATATATTGGGACAATCTCCATTTGAAGAGGCTAAGTTTATAGGCATTATAAAGTAATCAGTATAGAATTTGTAAGCATTATCTCGGGAGTCTATTCCACATAGTAAAAATCATGGGAAAGAAGCTATTCAAATAGAAGTTACTTCTTTCGGAAGAAACACGAAGGGATTGGTTGATGACGGCCTCACCTGATGGGATCAAGGAATTTAATTCGTTTGAGAAATTGACATAGCATGAGCGATAAAAGTAATGAGAGGCTAAAAAAGTTTCCTATGTGAGATAAGTGTTGCAAGTTGAAGAAGAATTCATCCCACATTAGGCAACGTAATTGCTTTTGGAATCTGTGAAGATCGAGCGGCACCAGCTCATATATGGCAGCGGTATCCCATTCTGTGTCTGATTAGACTCTTGTAAAGTTAGAGCAAGAAATTAAAACGGGAGTGCCCTTTTGTAACTGCCTGAAAAACTGGTTCTCTCTCGTGTAGCTATAGCGACAACAAGACGCTATTAACGCCCTCATGTAATATAAGTTAGGTAGAACGTAATGTAGTCGCGTTCTTCTTAAAGTTATCAGATGTCTATTCCGGGAACAAATTGAAACATATGATTTGAAATGCTGATTTTTAACACAGGCACACCTTTCATATTTGGAATCCAGTTAATGCACAATCGTCCTATCCTACATTCTCTTCGTTTCGCTTTGAACTAAGCTTAATAAATATCAAATTGCCTTCTATACAGACATCGCTATAGTCAACTGTCATTACTATCTGGTTAAACATTGATATGCCTTTCCTGTGAATCCATGGACTTGTTAGTGTGTCTCATAGATCCAGGATAACCTAATAAATATCAAATTGAATTCTATACATTGGTTGCAACAGTCAACTTACATTACAATCTCGTTAAATATACCGATGCCTTTCTGATGAAATCAGTTAGAAGGCAAGGCATCTAACGGATATGTGCAAACACCTAGGGATGATACAGGAGATATGTTTGTTTGATTATCACCCTTGAAATTTAGAATTGATAATGTCGATAGAAGTAATTTTCTTAGCTGTCTATAATATTTCTTTTAAAATCATCACTCGGGAGAAACACCTTTGAAAATTCATGGAATTTATTTTTCATCCATTAGAAGATGTAATTTCTAAAGTCGGATCTTTAGAGCATATGGATTTATTTTTTAATCATATCACCCCAAGCAAGGCCGGAGGCCACTATCATGCAAGGGGTTAAAGAAGGGTTGGAGGAAGAGCAGATAGGAGTGGCAAGGGAGAGGATGTGGAGAAAGAGAAAGACAGTGGGTCGATCAAGGCAAGGGGGCCACAAAAGATCCGGAGCGAGAGCAGATAGGAATGAAAAATGAAAGGATGTGGAGAAGGGAAGTGGACAGATCAAGGCAACTGGAGATGTCGATTGACGCTATACTTAAACCGTTGGAGATTGTATTTGTCAGGGAAACAGTAATAGGGAAGGGAGTTCCATAGGCGAGATGTGCGAGACATGAAGCTATTGGAGTAGAAGAGACGTCTACATCTAACAGTTTCCACGGTGTAGGGGTGGGAGCGGGATGCCAGCCTGGTGGGGCGTTTAAATTCACGAGGCCTGGGGACAAGCGAACACAACTCCTCAGAGCAGTTACCGTGGAAATACTTGTAAAAAAGGCAGAGCGAGGCAACAACAAATTCTGCCTCCGGATTGAGAAAAATCTTTTTCAACAACCTCGCTTTTACTAAATATTTTTCTCGCTTTAATATCCATGCTATACACATTCTTGATTGCCCAAGTTCAGGTCTCATCATCTGTTTACCTTTAAATCAGTCGGTTTCTTTTTAAATGTTTTTTATTACTTTCTTTAAAAGAAGTATTTATGAATGATGTGTGTGTGTTTAAAAGGGATACGTCTCTCGTTTGTTTGCGGCTAATACATTTCCACTGATATTTGATCAGTTCCTTTCAAACTAAACACACCGCTCTACCGATATCCTGAAGAGGATTGAAGCAAATCTTGTTTACAAGCCGGGAGTCTCCGATATTCACGTTTAATCTAGATTGCTTGAATGTTTATAGACCAGGCCCGGACCTAATGTTCCGCCTAAATCCACCGGCTCACGCCCGATTTTACTGATCAGATCTTGTGCTGACATTCAGTTTTATTGTAATCTCAATCGTCGGTTTGAAGAAAGGTTGTGGAAAATGCGACTCGAGCCGTCGAACGAGACCACGTGATCAACTTAGCGTTGTCAATCAGCTCTAAACGCTTTCTAACTGATTAGGAGTGGATTCTGATTTGCAGTAAAGATAAAAAAGCCAGAACAGGAAATTAATTCAGACTTTGTAAAATACCTTGCAACTTTTGTTGATTTATTATTAAATCATTACAGTTGTTATCGACATCCTCGGATTTGATCGCTGCATTTATGAGATGAACATAATATTATAACGGTTTTTGAACGTGATATCGACCATATTGTAGGAAAGCATTTCCGATCTTAAAACAATTGAAGACTGGCTATGTTCCTAACTTGAAATTCAGTTATTTGGACGCTCTTCACTTACAATCTATGAATAAATCTTTCAATCTGAATTATTTCAAATTAAATTAATCTAAAATAATTATTGCGAATTCCAAAATAATTATTGTATATTCGTCGTTCCATTTATAATTCAATATAATGGGAAATCTTAGGTTAACCTATGAGTTCGTTCGGCTAATTAGGTAGAAACTGTACTTAATAAACAGAAAGAAATTTTGGCCAGCCTAATATCATGTTTCAGACAGAGATTCCTTCCTGTACGTTTTTATTTCAGCAAATATGCTGAGCTATTCCATGAATTCATTGCAGAGGTGATTTCATTTTTACTATTAACACGATATTCTTATTGATGTATCTCTCCTCTACACGCATATTCCCACACACAAATCCTTTTCACAAACATATGCACGCACACACACACACACATATACATACATATATATATATATATATATATATATATATATATATATATATATATATATATATATATATATGTATGTATGTACTTATGTATGAATGTGTATATATATACAAACACACATTGGGGAAAGCAAATATTCGTGCACATCCAAATTTTTAATTTATTCTTGTTCCATGAATGAATAAACATACTTTTCATATAATTAAATGTAAACAGATGCGTAAGAAGTAAACATGCATGGGAAATAAAAAAATTGCTCTAACAGAAAAAAAATACCATTTAGTCATCTTAATGGATGCAACATTATTCGTACAATGCAAATTTCAGATTTTAAACTTTTAAAGATTATTCAAGTAGAATATCCTAGAATATTCCAATAATGTTATCAGTAGGGATTTATAATTTAAAAATAGAAACAGAACATTCTATGTAATTGATATTCGTGCAAGAAGGTTATCATCATGACAAGAGGAAATCAACTGAAAAATTCGCACAAAGAACTGATTGTTAAGCTCTTCGTGGATTTACTGCATCCTTGTATGTGTGAAATGGTTATATCTATTTCACTAGAAAAAAATGTATTAAAGAAACAGAGTGTCTACTCAAATACGGCTATCTATGAAAAACAGCGGCTGAAGTAAGAAAATAAAATCCTTGAATGTGCTTTAAATGCAAAATTGAACATTGATGGATTGTGAATCTCTTAGTAACCCAGCGTTCAATAGTGGTGTTCCCTCGTACATAGTTTCGAATCCTTCCGGAGAGCGCATTATCTTAAGCTTTCTCGGGTGCTCAGGCCGGTAAACGGAAGAAATACTGTTTAAATTATCAGAGCGTTTACTCAAATGCTGGTATCCACTAATAAAGATTTGAACACACACACACGTATATATATATATATATATATATATATATATATATATATATATATATATATATATATATATATATATATATATATATAGTTTCATTTAGATATTTCAACAGTATATATGATAACATTATTGGAATATTCTAGGATATTCTACTTGAATAATTTAAAGTATTAAAGCAATTTATAAGTTTAATTTTTTTTTTATTATAGGCCATGATCGATTTAAAATAAAAACACCAGTCAACCGGTTTCGTCCCCTCTCATCAGAACTGTTAACGGGGAATAGAAATTATGAAAAACAAGAAAGTCTGTAATTGTTGACATGAATAAATGGGCAGGGAAGGAAGAAAAAAAAGTATATATATATATATATATATATATATATATATATATATATATATATATATATATATATGTATATATATATATATGTGTGTGTGTGTGTGTGTGTGTGTGTGTGTGTGTGTGTGTGTGTGTGTGTGAGTGTGTGTGTATGAGATAACGATATATAAATTCTCATATATCAAGGACAGTTTTGGAAGAAATATGTTTGATAAAGTGGAAAAAAAATTGTGTGAGGCATTTCATCCGTTATGACTTCATCCGACTAGGTCTGTTTACGTTGATGCGTCTACACATGCGCACAAACGGGAGACTTGTGTTCTCAGCTATATATTCCGACCAATCTAGGCCATGAATATCCACGTATGTATATCAAATTCTCGTCTGGTCTGTAACGCTCACTTCGTCCTAAATAGATTTCGCCTGCTACCATCGATGAGTTACATAACTGAGTAGAGTCGGCTCTTTCGTTTTGTAAGGCACTGCAGAGTTAGAGAAAGAAAATTCTGAATGGACGTGCTGACATCGAGTTTGAGGTGTTACTATCAGATGTTAGTCTCTAGATTCATTTGTCACCATCTTGAGAGTCTTTTTAAATCATTTCACCCCAAGCATCCTGGTCGTGGCGGGTTGCAGAGAGTGAAAATTAGAGCAAAAACTGAGTTTAGAGAGGATTAAGTAAATGACGATGAACGGGATTCAAGAAGAGAGATGCTAGAGTTTGTGGTTTCAATTAATTTTTTGAGCATTGTAGTTATCAGGTAAGCAAGTACATGGACGGGAGTTCCACAAGAGGTAATCGATAAATGAATCTATTGGAATAAAAGTGGCAGTTTCATTTAGATATTTCAACAGTAAACGGATGGGACCTAGATGCAAATCTCATAATACGCTTAAATTCATGTTGTCAGGGCACTAGGGAAAAATCTCTTCAGAGCAATTGCCTTGAAAATATTTGTAAAAAAGACAGAGGGAAGCCACGCCACGTTGGTATGAATGGGACTGAAGTCAAAATGCAAAGTCAGGATCGATTACATTACAGATTCTTCATTGGATTTCGTCAACAACCTTGAGATGAATGGCGGGAGCACTAGACCAGATATAGCAGCAGTATTAAATGCACGGGCGAATTGTAGATTTGTAAATCTATTGAAAGTAAAATGGTGCACAGTGGTTAGCTGCATGCTGAGCAAATATTTAACTTATTAAAGAGGGGTACTTGACATTTTATCCTCCAAAGAGCATCCGCTGTAAAACTTTAAATCCGACCGAGGTTTCCAGTTGGTTATTACGAGAACAACGGTAGCACAAACTGACCGCGTCTGTGTTGTACTGTAGAGACTCCAGCGTAATGAAAACAAAATGCTGGTGGGTCATGATCTGCATATAATAAATATTTAATCTCTATCTATAAAAGACAGGATGTGTGTGTGTGTGTGTGTGTGTGTGTGTGTGTGTGTGTGTGTGTGTGTGTGTGTGTGTGTGTGTAACGAATGCACGGTCGCAATTTTTGACGGATTTAGACCACAATTTACATGCACATGCTCCAAGTTAGGAAAAAGGCCAAGACCGACTTTGCATTTCCCAATTTTATTTGGAAATAATCAATTTTTTCATGCTCCTACGGCAGTTTTCATGTAGTTTGCGGCCATTTTCTACTGGCTAGAGTGAGAGCCTAAAGCTGGCTGCCACGAATAGGCAGGAAGATTCTATTGGCCAGATTGAGAGTCAACAGCTGACTGACACGAATGTTTACTAGCATGCTACCATGCAAAAAAAAATCGATAGGTGCATTCGTCACAAGTGGGAAAAATTTAAATCCGTATGGCACTTTACTCCAATTGGCTCATTCGCTTGCTTGAACTCAACGTTGATTCTGATTCGCAGAACTGGGTTGGGTGTGAAAAAGTTATTGTTGTTAACATTCTTTTTTCATTCGGTTTTTCCAGTTACGAGTCCTTTTTTAAAGCTGATCGTTTTGTGTTCATTTTGTTTAGTTCTTTTTTCGTAACAGATTTAATGTTTAGTATAGAGCTCAGAAAAAATTCGTAGTGTAAGATAGGCAAGAAGTAAGGCATGTAGCAACATCAGCATGACAAAAGGGCACTCCTTTAAAGGCAAGAAAGGGCAAAAATATTTTAAGTCAAGTGATAGCGATTGCTGTATGTGTCGTACACTTTTTGAATCAAGCACGGGCAACGCCGGGCCATGCTGCTAGTGCCTTATAAATCGAAAAACCTCATAATTGTACAGTCCCAAATAAAATAAATAAACGCAAGACACCATTAATTCACAAAAAGTATCTGTCTTAACATAATTGTGTTTGTTTGGGGCATTTATTCATAAACATGTATAGATACGATTCGGATATAATCCGTTCGGAATAATTCTACAATTCTGATAGCATTTATTCTATAAGTAGTGTCTCTTCAAGTCGTTTGCTATAATGACTCTCCACAACCTTCTATGTATTGTATGTCTTAGACGATATTTTAACATCCATTCATTCCATTCCCCATAATTTAATCCATTTAAACAATCTAAGTTACTCGCTTTATCCATCTGTCTATATTGCCTTCAATATGTCTCATGAGCTTACGACTCTATCACCTCTAAACACGTTCTCGGACGATCACCAGGGTTATGCACCATCGAGCCTGCTCATCAACTACAGGGGTGACCACTTGGGAATACCAAGTATTGTAAGATTGGATGTAGAGTTGGTGTATGGATAAGGCTCAAAATTGAAAATCAGAGAGTCACTATCCACTTCCAATTGTATTCGTTACATTCACTTACGCGTGAGAAAGGCATGAATCGAACTTTTTTCTTCCAGCTATACTAGTTTGAACCAATCATTATTATCGCCTCGAAAATTCTTACAATCTAAAGATTTTATAGATTTTAATAGGCTGCAAATGTTGAAAAGTCGTAAGAAATAAATCAATGACAAATTAATTGATTTGTCTTATGAGTGTCATATTTTCCATACCCTCTTTCCTCATTATGTGTCTTATAATTGTTTACAGTCCTTTTGCTCATTATATAGTATAAATGTACATTGTTTCTAGTTTTCTCAAAATCATATAACTCACATATTCAGTCCATATGAGAATCGACATGTCTCTAGAGATGAACAATCATTTTTGCAGAATTCACAGCCATAGAGCAGGGCTTATATTCTATAACTGTTCAGCGATCTTTTTTTTTTGTTTCTAATGATAATATTTGTGTTACTTAATAACTTTCTTAGTTTAAGGAAGGCATAATTTTAATACGTCTATATATCTCGGAATTAATTTTCGGTCAGGATATAGACTCAACATAATTGAAACGACATAATTTTTATATGAATATATTTTGAAAAAATACAGCTCAACTGGAGATTTTCCAGGAAAATAGCGATAGTGCAGCGACGGGCTAGCAATGTTCCATTTGTGGGGATGAGTTGATAACATAAAAAATAACTCGTCCACAGCAATACAGAGTAAGTGATTCTGAACTCTATCAAGGATGGAATGTTAGAGTTTAGCAAACCCAGGACAGGTACTGCAGTAATTATCCAGTTTTGGTCTAATTCGACTATTGTGTAGAAGTAACACATCCAAAGGCACCGGATCATTCTCTGAAGCAAAAGGAGGAGAAATTCCTTTGTTTTAGGTATAATTGTACATCAGTCATGTGTGTCCTGTATGGTACACGCTTAGGCGATCATGTATCTTTCGATACATGACTGAGGAGGCACATTTTTCACGCAGTAGTTTGCCATTTCTTTCTGCGGTAGACCAGTTGCCATCCAAGGCTATAGAACCCGCTATGTCCTGCTAGTTACTCATAGCTGGGAGGAGAAGTAGAGGATTCATACCTTTCCTAAGGATATTAGCACGTAAGTGAATGCAGTGGATTCGACTGGAATTCGAACTCGGCTCTCCGATTCCTCAATCCGAGCCGCTATCCATTAACCACGGTGCATTTTAGTAGCCTTGTATATATGACTTCAAATTCAGGCCTGGAGAAATATTGAACTCCGACAAATGGATAATCTAATTTTTAATTTACACTTCATTTTATGTTTTATTATAAATGATATGTGTTGATTATTGAATTTTAATCTTATTTTTGCTTGTTCCTGCTTAAACAAAATATAGGTAGAGATCTGTGCATACACATTCTAATTACAGGAAAACTTAATTAACCTATATCAGTTACGCCATGATTCGCAAGGTTTTTTATTTTTTGTTTTTTTTTTGTATTCAATAGAAAAAAAAAACAGAAGACGGTACATAATATATTTAACAAATATCACCAGTTCGAAAATAATGTACAAAAATAGTATTTATAGGTTATTATAGGTTATTATATCAGTCTGAGAGAAATGTAAAAGATGGCAGAGAGCTTGTGTGAAAATGGCTGTACGGAACAACAATTACGACGAATCGGTGAATAAAATGAACGCCAAAGACGACAAACAATCTATTTATGTCTTGACACTCGTCTCCATTTCGTCGATCAGCAGACGTGTATTCCTCAGTGCATGGATCAGACGTTTCTCTTCCTTATTAGGCGTTGTTTGGCCATGGGATACGATATCTATCCATCAGATTCTGCGCCAACAGATTCATTACAACTGCGCATGCGCACATGATTATTTGTTACTAAGCACAAATAAACGCTGGCGGCACGGTCTAAATACATTTACTCATAATTTTGTAGTTGACTAAAGGAATGTACGCAACAGAATGCCATGTACAGAAACAGTATCTCTCGTAAACAATACAAAGTTTCTTCACAGTAAAAGATTTCTAAATATAAACCAATATAAATTTACGTTTCCCGATCGTGTGATGAGAGAGTTTTGAGTTCAAGTTTTGACTTAAACTAGATTGTAACTTTTAATGACTTAAGAAGATGCAAGCAACCACCTCGTGTAGAATTTCGAAATTTAGAAACGTTGGACTTGGCTAAGCTAAAGGTGGTTATTTTAAGGACATATCAGGACTTGATTATTTAATATCAAAATCCTCCCTCTCGGCTATAGGTAAACACATTGATCATTTCTATTTGATTCTATAACGATTTACTTTGTTTGGAGATAAATGTTGGTCGTTTATATTTGAGTATGTAAGTACTTATGTGGAAGACATGGTCGTTTATATATGAGTCGATAAGTATTTACTTGTTTCTAGAATAGTTAAATACATTACTCATTTATATTTGATTCATAAATCTATAAACTGATAATCGTTTATACTATTTACATTATTCGGACTATTTTCCTCATCTTTGTTGCTATATTTATCGCAAAGTTTCGACCGTTGTACGCTCTGGACTTCTTCAGTTGGTTGGATTGTAAAACTGAACACTTTATTTCGCTCGCTGGGGTAGACTGTTCTAGTTCCACGTGCCATGTTTAATGGATGTCAGTTATCAGTTAGCTCCTGTTATTTCCCCTCTCCAAGTTCTCCAATGCCTTAACCAGGTATGGAACTCACAACTCTTTAGTTAGATCGAATGACAAGAATGAAAGTGTTGTGATTTCAATATTATATTTCAATATTATTTTAAATAAAAACCCGTAATACCCGTATAATATATAGACTGCGCTAGCATTGCTGTAACTAGATAATTTTCTTAAAATTTAAATTATGTAAACGGTCAGTATCGATCAGTCTCTACACAGTACCTTAATATTTCGCTGTGCTATTGGTGAGGAATACATACTTAATAGATCTATTATATTACATCGGTCACTATTTTATTAACACCAGCACTCAAAGTGCGATATCACACACACACACACACACACACACACACACACACACACACACACACACACACACACACACACACACACATATATATATATATATATATATATATATATATATATATATATAAGTATAAGATTTGTGTATACGGAATAAATTCCAATAACCAATAATACTGTTCTTAAAAGAGTGTTCAATACAGAGTAGAGCAAATATAATCATTTATTCGAAAATTATAACAGAAAAATGTTAAAAATCACTACAAAAATAGACATTTTGATTCAACATTTCTGATGTCTTATATATATAAACATTTCCCCAAGTTATGGGCATTATTATATCCGTGATATAATAACACCGTAATTTCAGAGAAGGAACACAATGGTTGAAATGAAAAAGAATCGTAAACATGCTTTGATCTCGGAGAGAATTTTATACTACGCAGATATACACAAAATAATATATACGTATATACAAGTCCCAAATAATATATCACATATATCTACACAGCAAAACACAGTGTAAAGAGCAACTAAAAGGATGGGTCATACATATAATATGGAGATATTCCTGTGTCTGGATAAGCCATTTTTAGAACTACTGATTCAAGCAGGCCGGATTCATCTATTTCACAAACGAAAACATATTCCACGATTAGGAAAAGGTGAGTCTTGTGTTTTCCCAAATTGAGTACTGCTAGCTGAATTTTCTTTCTATATCTAGGAAAGATATCTTCCCAAATTTAAATAGTAGCATGGGCTTGCAAGCCGTTGGGAAGGCAGATTTAACCTCTGCCTGTGGTAATGACAACAACATTTTATTTGGCTGCTGTAAACGAACTCAATTTGAATGCCGCTATCGTCACTCTATCGAGTGACATCAGTAAGCGGTCTGTCGCATGATCCACGTGATTATCTCCGCCAAAGGGATATAAGCGCTTTCTGTATCCTGTATCTCTACACTCTAATTTCTATATTATGTTGTCTCTAAGTCGTATTGGACTTTTCATTTCCATGACAACCATATATTCGTCTTAATCATATATAATCATTTCTTCTTGTTTCTTTTTTGTTTTTTGGAATACTTTCTTGCTGTGCCAGTTGTTATGTCATCTGCATATCTTATGTTATTCAGATTGTGAGCGCCAATAACAAATCCTAGTGAATCTGGATGATTTTCCTATAAAGGTTGTATAAACACACCCACTTTCTATCTATGTATATTTACTGAAATCATTTTTTATCCCTACGCATGTGATCTGTTCCCAGGATCATTTTTCTGGCTTTTTCTTATACTCTTCGAAAATAAATCTGACTAACCTATATAGGTTTATACTATATGTATAGTACGAAGAAGTCGTACACATATGCTTCTTATAATATTTATTAAGCTGGTTTAAGAAATTATCTGAAAAAAAGAATAAACATATTACTATTGACAAAAAGATTAAGTTTTGGAGGTTTAGTAGAAAGATCTTTATGGAAACTCTATTCGTTTAGGGATATTAATACTTTCTTCAGAAAAAAAAGCCTTGTACAAACTCTACAACAGTAATAGTGGCAAACATCTATCCAAAATGTACTAGATCTCCTCAGATATATATGACATGCAGGAAAAATATCCCATTTAAACTTATGTTTCTCGGTGGGAAAGAAAACAGGCGTGTACGAAAATTCGGATTTTACACATATTATTCATCTTACTCCCATTTTTTCAAAAAGGCCTATGAATATACAATAAATATTATTACTCTTATTATGAATTATATTATTTTTGTTGTACTTTTATCTCTCGAAAATCTGTGTTGATGGTAGATACAGAACGAAATCTAAAGGCCCTCCTAGAAAAGACAATAAAGAAAGCCGAGAATAAAGGGTAATCAGTGAGTGTAACAAAAGCGAAATTATGGTTGTCAAAAAGAGGAATAGCCAAAACTACGAAGTATAATTTGGAAGTATGATGATCAAACAAGTACAGAAATATAAACATCAAATATATGTCTATATTTCTGAGATGATATATTATATTTACTATATACATTATTCGGACTATTGTTCTCATCTTTGTCGCCATATTTATTACAACGTTGCGGCCGATGTACGCTCCAGCCTTCTTCAGGTGGTTGGAATGTCGAATTGAACCCTTTATTTCGCTTACTGGTGTAGACTGTTCTAGTTCCACGTGCCATGTTTAATGGATGTCAGTTATCAGTTATCTCCTGTTAATTTTTCCCTCTGAAAATTCTCCACTTCCTTAAGCGGGTATTGAACTTACAGTCTGTGGGTCCTGTCACTGGATCTGACCAACGCCTTTATCAACTGTTCCATGTATCATCGAGCGAAATAAAGGGTTCAGTTCGACATTGCAACCACCTGAAGAAGGCCTGAGTGTACAACGGCCGAAACGTTGTAATAAATATGGCGACAAGGACGGGCACAATAGTCCGAATAATGTAAATAGAGAGCATCTTGGAAGTGTTTTAACAGAGGATGGAAAATGCGACCCCGAAATCCTAACACGCATTGTAATAGCAACCTTTGCACTCTTAAATATAAGCATACTACAGAGAAAACGGGGAAAATTGTTACAAACAAATACAAATATGTACTTATACTCTAATATGCCAGTTAATGCTGGTCGATATACACACAAACGGAGAAAGAACTGGAGACAACAGAAATATGGATCTACAGAAGGATGCTGAGAATATCATGGACGGACAGCGTAAGCACCTAAGAAAACTGCTGGAGAATGGAATATCTATAAATTATACACAGAATCAGAAAAACAACTGAGATAGACTGGTATCGGGAAACTGTCTGAACTATGAGTCATAATGAAGTCATTTCATCATTAATTTCATAAAATTGTTTAGCTCTTTATTAGTTGAAAATTTCCAGAATACAGCAGTTTCTACTCATGCAATGTGAATGTTCAAATATATAGTTTCAAACTCGTTGACGGATAAGCACTAAGTCTTTTATCTAATCAAATTCTCCTTTCTTGTTAGGATGACGTGTAAAGTGTCGAGAATTCCATCTACTTTACACTTATCTGATCATTTATTCTACATTTAGCTATCGATTTCAGTCTATTCGCATTTGTCTATCGATTTATATATATATATATATATATATATATATATATATATATATATATATATATATATATATGCGTTCATTGTATTGTAATCACTTCATAACGACTCGACACAAACAACCATCATCCGAGGAAAGTAGACCCCAGAATTAATGCTCCTGAGAGCCAATCAAAATAAGATAATTAACTTTAAATTTCAAGCGATACGATACTCGCTTGCAATTATATGCGGATATATACATTAAGATAGTGAGAAATTTATGCATTCATTAAATCTAGCGAACTCAAGTACAACATCATTTGGATGCTGTTAATATTGAACTTGACGTAGTAGTAATGGTCACACAAGGCATAATATTGAATATTTCGCCACACCAAGTCAGTAGCTAGATTAATCACACCGACGTTACCGACGTAGAAATATTTAAAGACAATATTATGTAGAACTTGACGTCATAGGAGTTACTGAAAGTATACCAATTGTACTTTAATATCTTTTGAGTAGATGTGATGCTCGGCGGTTCATGGAAAATCAACATGAATTATCTGGATTCGATAGGCAGTTTGTGTCAGAATTATAATATGTATTTTGAAAATGGAATGATATTTTTGATCCGTCGATACAGGTATTATTTCTGGGGAATAACTACCACCCGCCATCCACAGCAGAAGATGGTTCAGGTACTTTCTGGTTTCTTGTAATGCACCTGGAAGTCCCTTCTGCTATGCGTTTTCTTCTATAATACAAAGAGTAGTTCTCACTGATCCGAATTTGATTTGCACCAGCCTCACACTGCAGCATTGATAGTCTTCAAAAGTGTTGATATGTGACTTGTGAGCGATGCGTTATTTTCAAGCTTACAACGTGTTTCCTAAAAAAGAAACATTCCAGTCTCTTGTAACCACGTCACTATTTTCATGGCAAATGCTCAAAAGATCTACGTTGTTTAGTTCCCCCATTTCAGACCTTTCGATTTAGGACTTACCATACCACGTATACAGCACCGAATCTTCCACATTCTCATCATATTCGATTGGTAAGAAGGTCAAAATTTCCAGAAAACTGAGATGATGTCTTCACGATCATTACAATCGAAAACTCTTACACTTTAGTATAGCACGTTACCTATCTCACATATCCTGATGATAAAATAAAATAAAATAATTCAATAACTGTCTACACGGTTTGGCTTGAGATTAAATTTATTAAAAATTGTTGTTTATCACAGTTGGTTGATAACTGTGACTACAGGATCTATCTAAAATTGTGGTGATAAAGAATCCAAGTTTAAAATCAAGTAACAAACGCAAATCCACCACCTAAGTTCTTTTAAATTCCTGAGTGATGAGTGAAATCTCACTAACGTAGCCCTGGAAACCACCTGATTTTCTAATTGGCTTGTGAGGTCGCTAATTTATCTCTGGAGGGTTGACAAGGTGGGACGTGGTCTAGTGGCTCGCCGTTCTATTTGGTTCCAGCTGATGGTAATATTGGTGCGTGGCACAGAACATTTGAGCGTGACACAGAACATTTGAGCCGTAGATCCTGGTTATCATCAGGGCATCGTGCAGGTTGATGGCGGTTCTATAGTTCCGTGGAAGGTATTCACATTTCGTGAATTCGGTCGCTATTAGCAATGACCTACTCAGCCTCGTGATCATTTACACCCCTTTATCGACACTCAGCACGCAATGCAAATATGGTTTATTCAGTAATAATGATACACAGTGGTTCTGAATCAAATTCACCCAAAATTGTTTTGAGCAACATGTTGGAAACTTCATAGAATTGCGATTCACAACAAGAATTCAGTTGAGTAATTAATGGATATGGAGGAGATATCTGATTACGCGCACAATCTTGAACCTCTTGTGCGGAATTGTGTCCTCTTCTTTAATGTTACATTAAAGGTATGACCCTCTGGATTTCTTCAGGTAATATTTCTTGGAATTTCGAACTGAACCCGTTAACTGATCCATGGGAGCCACTAAAGAAACATGGCTCAGTGGATAAAAGCCTTGGTTGATTAAAACAAAAAGTAACTTGACTCAAAGAGTTACGAGTACACTCCCTGTCCTCACTGGAAAGAACAATCAATTGAAGACTTATCAATACGAATTAACTAAAGTTGAGATATCCAAAGGCATGGAATGTGGAATTAGCTCAATCTACCCCAGTTGACTAAATAAAGGGTTCGATCCGAAATCCCATCAAATATCAACTTACAAAGGCGGAGAGTAAAACAGCCGAAACGTCGTGAATGTGGCAATGAAGATGAGGACATTAGTCCGAACATTGTAAATAAAGTAAATATATACAATATCAAATTTCAGAAGTATGGACATAAATATTAGTTGACGGCGCACATCTACGCAGAAGCCAGGGCTCAACAAACCTTCATAAGTCTCTTAATAACTTGTTGAATCGATGCTTTATCTTGTTGCAAATGTTCCTATCACAGAAACAATTCCTATATCGTTCTCTGCACCTATCCCATGTTTTTTTGGCACAATAAGGTATATTTCGCTAACTCTAGAAATTATTTCACGGGTTTGGGACAAACGGTGACGTTCGATCTCACTATAAATCATGATTTTCAGAACTTAAAACTAGTTTTATAAAATTCAATCAATAATATGTCTATTTAAATTTTATATGTGGTTTATTTGTCTACCATATTTATATAGAGATATTATATAGATATATTATATAGAGATATTATATATAGCATTAAAAGTCGCTTATTATAGAAGTTTTCGTAGTAAAATGAGAGTTTAGTAAATATTTTACCGATAAATATTATATGAAAAAAGGTAAGTTTATTTAAAGAACTTTAGCTACAATTATATTATCTTAGATGATTATGAAGAAAAATAATTACGCCTGCTTTCTTACAATATTTGAGGGGAAAAGAACAAAGTAAAAAAAAAAGATAATGAAACATTGATCTTCTCCTCCTTTCAATGCACACCTAATGAGCGAAGTTTATATTTATTTCGTTTTCATACTAGCTCCGCACTTGTTCTGGATGAGGCATGTTTTTTTTTCGTTTTTTGTTTTTTTTACTGACCAAGGAACGCGAAACAAACTTTTATTTCATCTGAGGTAAAAAAAACAAAAAACTAAGACCCAAAAGATAACAGAAGAATATTCATATCAGTTCTGTTTCTGCAATGATGCAAAAAGATAAACTTTAAAAGCAAATGCATCTGAAAAGAGGATGCAAGAAAATATATTTGATTTAAAAAGCAGATCAGATTCATCCATTTTTCGATTCATCCATCCCGCAGAAAATATCATCTAAAATGACAAACTGCTTGTTCAAAGGTTAAACATATTCGCTCCATTGAGAAGCTAATATAAGTATGTAAAGGAGTAATAGTTAAACTTTTCATTATGAGTATCGGTTTCATTTTCTTATTAAAAATATGCAATAATTTTGTTACGACATATGTTAAATATTTGAAAGGCAAATTGAATGGTATATAAAAACCTATTTCTGTAATGTCCTAGAACTGTTGATAATAACATTGTATATGTACCAATATTACTGTGCATGTGGAGATTCAAATAGTTTAATTTATTTCGCGAGAGGTGTCTTTGAAAATACAAGTAATCAGAAAAGTTTTATAAGAATTAATTGTCTATCATTTTTAGCACTAAAATAAATTTGTGGAATTTAATTTTACACATTAAATGGAATGCAATTTAATTCAGTCTAAATAAACATGTAATATTAATCTAGATTTGAATTTTGATTTAATTAAATAATAATAATACAATTTTTTTAAAAATATATATTTATCATTAGTAATAATTTTAAATTTATAAATTTCTTACTGATTATGAATTGTAATTTTTTTTTCTTCCAATCACAGCAAACATCGACAGATGCGTTTTACATTTTTCTTTTTATGGATACCAACATATCGAAATCAATAAATTATCATTGATTACATGTTTTGTTTTTTGAATACACACATACATATGTGCGTGTGCATGCGTGTATGTGTGTGTATGTATTTCAAGAATAAATATTATCTGTATGGTAGCCAAGATAATATAAATACTATGATACTTTTTTTCCTGGTGCCCCGACTAAATGAATTTAATCTTGCTACTAGATTGGCATTTAGGTCCCACCCCTTCACTGATGAAATAGCTGAATGCAACCACCACTTCTACTCCAACAGTTACTTTTCTCGCATCCCAGCATTGGAACTCTCTTCTTTTTAATTGATTTCCTGGTAATTATAATCTTAAAAAAGTTAATACAACATCAATCGCCATTTTCTATCTCTTTGAATCTCGTTCAACTTTTATCCTTTCCCCTATCCTCCCTATTCACTCTCTGCAACACACTGAGGAGAAATGATTAAAAAAGAAAATTAAAATAAAAATATCGTATAATTTATTTCATACATACAATTCCAAGTTATGTCACATTATTGAGATCATTTTTTTTGTAATATACACGTACTTTAAATTTCAAATATCAGTCAGTTATGTGCTATACGTGATACACGCTTAGGCGATCATATATCGAAAGATACATGACTAACGAAGCAGATTGTTTCCTGCAGTAGGTTGCCATTTCATTCTGCAGTAGACCAGTTACCATCCAAAACTATAGAACCGTGTCTGTAGTGCTAAGAAGTGGATTCATACCATTCCCAAGGTTATTAGCACGTTAGTGAATGTAATGGATTCGACTAGAATTCGAACACGGCTCTCTGACTTCTTTATCCAGGCCACTGTCAACCGTGCCCCCTTAAAATTTGAGGTATAGCTTTCCCTAAATGTTCAGTATGCAACCCCCAAAACTTTGTCTGCTGTACTTGTAGGTAGTAACTGATAATGAATGAAAGAGTTTAAAGTACTGGAAGAAGAACAGAACGATAACATGAAAATTGGACATTTTATTGAGAATTTTGATTTAAACATACAAAAAATTATTCGAAAATATGAAAAATAAAATGATACATTAAGCGGAATATTATTGGTTAAGTAAATTACACAGAAACACGCATATACACACACGTATATGTATATAAAAACCACATGCTTATTTTTGAGTCTTAAAAGTGAAATCATATCTTGAATGAAAAAAGATTAATGAATATATGAGAAGAAATTTTAAGGTATGCATGCTGGGAAAACTACAGATTATACAAAATAAGAATCTGAAAAATTTACTACAAAAATTCATGTTTTCGAACTCACAAGATGATAAATACCTTGTACAAAATATTTAAAATAATAAATATCGGAAACACTATTAAAAGCACCACATCTTTTTTTAATCTGTAAGCGTGAAAAAGCGCTGTAAAAGGTTAAATGAAACAAAAATATAACTTTTTATATATTAAAAATTTCTCTTAAATGGATTTAAATACGAGCATGCTCATATGCTTAAAAAAGTAGAATATTTATATGGACCTGTATGTGTGCGTGTGATTGAGGGTCAAAGGTATGATGAATAAATCTAGTCTTTATTAATAGATATCTTTCGATGTAGCGTATACGCATCACTGACAAAATAGAAAACTAAATCCATGAGCCAGAATATATGGAAACTGAAATACACTACTTTCATAAAACAAAATATGGCGATTGGAAAGGGTCTCTTGTCTCGGTCCCTACCACATCCTTTGCTCCCACTTTCCTTCTTAAGCACGTGACCATCATTTCCCGCCGATACCCATAGAAATTGCTTTTTCACACAGACGCCGCAAAAGGAAACCTATGAAAAACCCCACACCATCTCTTTTCTCATGTCTCCAATCGAACGGCATTTGCAACTGATTTCATTGTAACAGAGAAAAGAAAGAAAGAAAGAAAGAAAGAATGAAAGAAAGAAAGAAAGAAAGAAAACAAAAAAAAGCGAAACCCTGAGAAACAGTAGCAGTTTTCCCTTCAGGCCTCTCCACTGTATCTAACGAGTGTGAAATTGATCTCTCCAGAAGCTGTTTGAAGTAGGCGACGCAGCTATCCTTGTTTGGATGGAAGAGTCCAATGTGAATGGATCAGAGGAACGTAGTCTCTTCAAGAGAGAAAAGGCTTGAATGAATGCCATTTAAAAGCGGGCTAAATTTTCATCAGTGCCTGTACCGTTGATTTTCGGAAGTCGTCAAACCATTAAAACAGGAGAATGACAAGTGCTAGACTCAAAAGAAAATTGCAATGTCCTGTCGAACGAAGAATTGGTTGAAAACGAAATATAGAACTGTCGGTTGTTTGTTTGAGTATTGGGTTGAACCGGAAATTACATGACGAATGTTTTCTACTACTCTTAACCACTGCCGAAAAGGAAATCGATGAACGCTTTTCAATGATACTTTAATTTGGCAGATTGTACAAATACATGAGGAAAACTCAGATGTGTGCTGGTAGTGTAACGAAGAGCAGTGCGCAGAGTGGAACCTGAGAGTTGAGTTCAAATTCCGAGTAATTCGCTTCAGGTAATTTTCTCAGTACGGCCCTTAGGAAAGGCATGAATCAGCCGCTTTACCGCCACATTAAGGGTTATCTATCATCGTAGACAACTCTTTAGGCTTTTATGGCAAACTCTTGAAAAAACACAACTCTAAATTAAAAACCGAGGAGAACGAAACGGGAAACCACCCACAATATTTCCCGATGAGCAATGATAAGTCAAAGTTAATAATATGACTCTCTGGAGAGTCATGACAGCCAGTTTCCTGAAAGGATATGGCGTGGAAATTCTCAGCTATCTCTTTTTAATATAAATGGATTCACGCATTATATCGATTTAATGCGAAGCAGTTTCATTGCTCCGGAAAAATGAAAGGCAAGAAAGAAGAAATCTGAAATGAAATATAAAGTTTATAACAAAATTAGGGAATGTATGTAGTACTTATAATATTTGAAGTACTGGAAGCGTTCCAAGAATTTCTGAGAAAGAGTGAAAGCCCAAAGGGTATAAATATGGAACATTTCTACTCCTATAAAATATTAAAATCCCCAAATTGCTGGGTAATGGAGTCAAGATCTGAGAATGTCCCCAGTGACAGAATTATTTTTCGCTAATGTGGCAATTAGTAAATATAAGTAGTACTTATATTTTTTGTGTACTGTACCCCTTTCAAGAAGTTCACAGAAGGAGTGAAATCCCTAAAGATTTAAATATGAGACATGCCTACCATAATAAAATATTAAAATTAGCAAATTGCAGAGTAATGGAGTCAAAATTTGAGAAGGTCTTCAGCGAACTAATTATTGTTCACTAATGTGGCAAATATATGAATAAATAAATATGAAATGAAGTTGCTTGTCTTTTTTTAAAAATAAATACACAGAAAAGTATCGAGCGAACCGAATTCAAATACTGGCTGAATGTTTTATCTTCCGGTTGTATTTATGCCCCTGTAAATTTAAATAGCTAAATAACGTCTGAAGAGTAGCCTCTTCACTGACAGCCCACAATCATTGACGGATAAAAGAAAGGATGTATGAATATATTAGGTCATCCCATAGCTAGTAAGATAGGTATACCCTTAACAAATGATCCTTTTTTGCATTCGTTATGTCTTGTTGGTATCAAATTTTACATTCTTTTTGCTTAAATTTTCCTTAGAATTCTTCGTTGCTTACATTTTCCGTCCATGTTATTCTCAGTAACTTCTGTTGAACATCATTTCTGTTGCCTCCATTCTTCAGTGCTCAATACCATATAAGAGGATGGTTTAATGGAATAACCTGCCACCCCAATGAGTGGCGGCACTATAGGTGGTAAGCACCTATAAGCATCCGTTAGGACAGCGGACAAGAAAGTCGAACTGCGATAATGTGTGATATGTATATATATATATATATATATATATATATATATATATATATATATATATATATATATATATATATATATATATATATATATATATATGCATACGTTGTGACATAACAGCATATTAAAATATTTTTATATGCGTGTACATAAATGCATATTCATTTAAATGATGTGATCCGAACATTTATAAAACATGGCCGCATCTTTCTGAATTAACATATATTCTAAAGTAATTTTGATAATAACAATTAGTAAATCCTACTCATAAGGATCGAACTCACAACTCAGTCGTAACTGTTCTAGCGAGAAAAACTTGCTAACCATTACATCGTCTTGAGGTGCCCTGATTTTCCAAGCGTAGGTCAGATGTGGCACAAGGCCGAAAGTATGGGGCACCGAGTGAGCGTTGAACTCACAACTCAGTCGTAATTGTTCTAGCGAGAAAAACTCGCTAACCATTACACCGTCTTGAGGTGCCCTGATTTTCCAAGCGTAGCTAAGATGTGGTACAAGGCCGAAAATATGGGGCACCCAATGAGGATCGAACTCACAACTCAGTCGTAATTGTTCTCGCGAGACAAGCTTGCTAACCATTACACTGTCTCCAGTAGGCTCAGATTTGGCAGAAGGCCGAAAGTATGGGGCACCCCATAAGGATCGAACTCACAACTCAGTCGTAACTGTTCTCGCGAGACAAACTTGCTAACCATTACACCGTCTCGAGGTGCCCTAATTTTCCAAGCGTAGCTCAGATGTGGCAAAAGGCCAAAATTTGGGGCACCCAGTGAGGATCGAACTCACAACTCAGTTGTAATTGTTCTAGGGAGACAAACTCGTTAACCACTACACCGTCTGGTAGTGCCCTGATTTTCCAACCGTAGCTCAGAGGAGGTACAAGGCCGAAAGTATGGGGCAGCCAGTGAGGATCGAACTCACAACTCAGTCGTAACTGTTCTCGCGAGACAAACTTGTTAACCATTACACCGTCTCGAGGTGCCCTGATTTTCCAAGCGTAGCCTAGATTTGGCACAAGGCCGAAAGTATGAGCCACCAAGTGAGGATAGAAGTCACTACTAAGTTGTAATTGTTTTAGCGAGACAAGCTTGTTAACCATTACACCACCTCGCGGTGTCCTAACAACTCGAGTTCAGATATGGTAATAATGTTATACTTATTCTGCTGTGATATTTGAAAAGATAGAGCATGACAACCTGCATTCGTAGAAACGGCGTAAGGGCGCTTACTTCCATTTCCACCAAGACATTTCTATTTAATTGACATGTTAAATAAAGGTAATCTGTTATTTTTTTAATATCATTATATTTATAACGGTATCTATAATTGTATTTTTATTAGTAAATCATGAGTATTTGCTAAATAATGATCAAAAGATTTTTTCATGTATCCCCCTTTTCAATATACCAGTTCATACATAATAGAATTGAAGTCTAGTTTCGTTATTGATCAGCTGAACATCAAGAGACACTTCAAATAACCGTCAAAATTAACTCATTAGTTTCACATTCTGATTCAGTCATCCGAACTTTTTATTTGCTTCAAATAAAGGAAAGAAAACAAGTATTTTTTTTATGTTTCTTTTCACTCTATCACGTTCACCATCTCTTTTTCTCTTTCTTCCCTCCCTCTTCAAATTCACTACGACGTTGTTAGTGAGATTTCACTTACCGCTGTATAGTTTGCTCAACAAAGGCAACACCAAAAGATTCCCTTGTTACATTTTCTCGGAACATTGTAAAAATGGAAGATATATCATTATCATGATTTGGATTGATTCAATTGAACTTATCTTTGATAAATTTATTGTAGGGCTATATTTTGTGCGTGCGTATCTGCAATTTACTTTAGTAGATGAGAACAGCAAACCTTAAAAAATGAAAACTGCTGGCCACATATAAATATTACTAACAAGTGATTTTACAACGGTTGCGCTAATATTTAATTATGTAATGCATTTTAAAAGTATATGTTAGTAAATATTTCCTTCTGTGATATTAATTTTTAAATAAATGTAATTCTGTCTGTCTCTCTCCATACATACATACATACATACATATATATAAATATTTATTTAAATATTATAACATAAATATGTTATAAAATCACTACAAAAATAGCCATTTTGTTTCAACACTCCCGGTGTCTTATCAAGTGATGATGTTGAATGTAGAATAAATGAAAAAAAAACATTTATTCTACATTCAACATCATCACTTGATAAGACACCGGAAGTGTTGAAACAACATGGCTATTTTTGTAGTGATTTTATAACATATTTATGTTATAATATTTAAATAAATAATTATATCTGCTCTACTCTGTATTGAGCACTCTTTTAAGAATAATAATTGTTGGTTATTGGAATTTATTCCGTATATACCAATCCCATACTTATATATATATATATATATGTATATATATATATATATATATATATATATATATATATATATATATATATATATATATATATATATATATATATGTTTTATAGGTGTGTGTGTGTGTGAATTCATCATGTTAATATAGAAATAATTTATATCTGCCTTACTGTAGTAAGTTAGAAAAGTAACAGCGTTCATAATAAACATTATTAACGTCTGATATTGCAAACTACTACAAATTAGTTGAAGAGAGAAAAAAATGGAATAATTTGATGTGGTCAAATAAAATGTTAAACTGGATTTTCTTAAAATTCAATCGAATCCTTTAAACAAGTTGAGAAATTGTAATTTTGGTGCATTCACGTGTGTAATTAATAGAACAAGTTTCCTATCTGTCTATATCTCTGAAATGAGGTATTATGATTACTTGCATTATTTATATTACTCGGACTGTTATCCTCATCTTTATGCCATGTGCCCGTTTCGGCCGTTGTATTTTCGAATAGGACTCTTTATTTCGTCTACCAAGGTAGATTTTTCTAGTTCCACGTGCCATGCATCTTCCTGGTGTCTCAGTTATTTCCCTTTAACTCAACTCTTCAAGTTTTGATTCACCATTGCTGTGGCCTGGTATTGAACTGTTTGTGTCTAGTCACTGGATCTAAGCATCCTCTTTATCCACTGGGCCATATATCCTTGAGGACATCTGTGTATGAATTATTGGGACTTATAAATCTATGTGTCTCAGCATTCATTTTTTTTACCAGAGCTCATATTGCAATTTTTGTTGTTATTCATTGCTTTTCTATAGTATTTCTTATCACTGGTTCCAGTATTTGTATTCTTTTTAAGCTTTGTCGGCACAGGAGATTCTTGTGGCTTAGCATATGTGCTGATTCCTTAAGTATTCTTATTTTCCAATGAAAATGCCCTCCTATTATATCAAACTCATCCAACAGGGGGCGGTGATCTAATTTTTCCCTCCATATGTGGTCAGCTATGCCTGATTTTTCTATTTCGCTTCGTGTTACCAGTTGACCTTAAGGGGGCGGCCTGTTTCTCCTTTGTATTTCATACCACATCTGCACGGGATTGCGTACACACAGTCCTTAGTCATGTTCTCTTGTATGGTGGGTTTTCTCGGAAGAGGTGTTTGCGATACAGTTCACAATGGAGCGAGAAAACGACAACAAACTCACCTTACTGGATGTCCTAATATCTCGAACAGAGCATGCCTTCAAGACATCCGTATACCGCAAGCCTGCATTCACCGGACAATACCTCAATTCAACTCATATTGTGTAAAGAAAGGGATTGTCTGCTGCTTTCAACATCGAACAAAATTTATAAGTGGCGACCCAGAGACATACGAACAAGAAATGCTCACTATAAGCAACGTAACAAATAACCTGGATACATGCCAGCAGCTTCGACAAACAGGCATAGAAGGGTACAAGAGGATGGAAGCACTCAGAAAACAGCTTCATTCTGCCTACTCTATGTGAAGGGATTATCGAAGAAATATCTGTGGTCCATATATCATCAGGACAAGAAAGTGGTTCAACACCGAAACGGCCGAATCCCTGTGAACATGGCAATGAAGATGAGGATAACAGTCAGAATAACGTAAATAATGCAATTAACAAGGTTGCTGTATTAATAATTGCACTTAATACAATAAATTCCAACATTGTGCAAATAGTTTTCTCGAGGTCAGCTCTACATGTAATTATGTCTTGAGCAGAAAATCCAAACAGACTTAGTATAATGAAGAAAAATAAACTAAAAAACAATTTACCTTGCTGGAAATAGATAACATTTCAGAAAATCTTTGAAACCGTCTTTGGCAACTTAACACCGTTCTGTTCGATGAAAGGCTATTCGTGAAAAGTTTCTCAATATTTTTAGTCCCACGGCCACATCTCGTTGAAACACCAGCTGCTGCAGGGTCACCGAAGTTAAGCAATGTCAAGCCTGGCCAGTGCCTAGATGTTTTACTCCTTCGGAATACGGGATGCTGTAAGTTTGGATATGCGGATAGGGTAATAGATAATGGCTAGCAATTGTTAATCAGAGGGCCGACTTTCAATTCCAGCTAGTTTCGTAATATTCACTTAATCGCAGATACCCTTTGAACATCTATGTATCTACACATTTTCCACCCCAAGCTATAGCTTAATTAGTAATATTTGTATCACTAAAACCATTAATATCACGAAACATTAAAAATAAATTGCGTACTAAAACATTTAGTCATTAAATAACCCATAGAGATTGATATGTTGCTAAATAAAAAAAATAAACAACAATCTATGTGGCAATCATATTTGCTTAAGTGAGATTAGATTAACACTAGACTGCATATGTTCTGCATCCAGTGAATATGAAAATTCATTACATTAGTAATGGGCGGAGAAATCATTTTATCAACCAACGTTCCATAGATTGAGGTATAATATATACTGTTTATTAATCAACTACGCGTGAAGATCGCAATCTTTTGACGAGGAATAACTCTTTATCTATATGTATTCAATTTATTATCAAATGATTTAATACATTTGCTAGGTTAACATATTGTTGTTTGAAGCTAATTCTTTTTTTTAGATTTTCAGAGCGTTTTTCATTCCATATTGATGTTTGTTTTTTCCATTGCAATATAAAAATGTAGGAAAATTATTTTAGTTCCTTGATAAATCTTATTTTAATGTACATATCTGTTTTATGATAAATATTTTATAATGTTTCTACATATGTTGTAAATTTTACAGTATAACATAAATGCAGTTATTTACATTTACATTTGGACTATTATCCTCATCTTTATTGTTATGTAAACGTTTAGACCCTTGTGCTTTCCGACTATCATTTGGTGTCTGTCAAATCGGGTAACGAGGAGCCCGAAATGTGATTTGCAGGTCGGGGACACTAAATTCAAACAGGTGCGGAAGATTAAATACATGGGAAGTGATTTGACAGAGGACGGTTTATGCGATACCGAGATCTGTAGACGTATTGGGATGGCCAAGGACGCATTACAAAAGCTGGGCAGAGTATTGCAAGACAGGGGAATTTCTATGGTAACAAAGAAAAGAGTACTGAGCTGTTACATGACATCTGTCCTCCTTTACGGCAGTGAATGCTGGGGAGACTCCTCAAAGATAAAGAAGAGACTGAAGTCGACGGTGACGTGTTTCAACTGAAGGATACTGAGGATATCATGGACCTAGCGTGTGAGCAAAGATTAAGTCTTGGAGAGGATGCAAACAAGGAGGAGGCTTATATTTAACATCGGGAAGAGGCAGCTGAAGTTTCTGGGACACGTAATGAGTAAAGAGGGCCTGGAAAATCTGATACTCACAAGTCGAATAGAAGGAGAGAGAGAGACAAGGGAAAGCGACGCATGACATAGCTGGCGGGTTTAAGCAAGTGGATGAGAGAACATGATCTGGCGTTGGGAGCAGAAGGGGGAAACTTATATAGAGCCACGAGGGATAGGCGGAAATGGAGAGTCATGATCGCGTATGTCCTGAAAGGACACGGCACATAAAAAAATAGAAAGACGGTGAATTTCGAATTGCAGTCTTCATTAATTTTAAAGTTTTCTTGAATCTGATGACATGCGTTCAGTCGTTGGTGTGGTATTACAGACTTCGACTCAGTGGAAAATAAGAAGATGAATAATCTGGCAGTACTAATTTAAAAGAAAACCAGTAAATATATACAGAAAGAAAGGAATCTAGAAAATTAAAGTATTCAACGAGAGAGAAGGTTACGATTAGCATTGCAATTAAAATTGTGTAGATCTAATTTGACTGAAAGACGGAAGAGATTTCTACAAGTGAGAAACGCAAGAGAACAATCTGATGGCATCGAATTTACAGTTATATCAAGCAATTTCAATTGTAAGATGATGAGAGCTTGCTGTCAATCTAGTACAGCGCTTAAATTCATAAAATATCGTGATAATATTTGCCATGAAAATATGTATAGAAACGGCACAGAGAAGCGCCATTACGGCGCTGGGAAAGTGATTGAAATCGAGATGTCGTATAAGAACTGCTAATATCGCAGATTCTTCTCTAGATACATAGCAGAAGCACCGGACAGATGTGACAACCAAATTTAATGCATGGACGAATGGGAGGATTATAAATACGTAAGATAGATTCTGTTGACCGACACAGTGAACCAACCGTCCTAACACCAGTCCTATCAATTTATTCAAAATAATAATCTTACCAGTCCATATAACTTGGAAACATTAAAACACCGAGATGGTGAAATAGGTCAGTCTCCCGGAGATTAGCATCTGCCATGCTGATGGAAGTCAAAAACGTTATGTAAGGCTATTAAAACAGATTAGTTTAGTTTTGAGGCGTTAAACGTAACAAGCATTTTTCTTGTCCTATTTATCAACAGATTCATCTTCATTCTATATATCAGCTTCCAAATTTCCCCTAAGAGTCTATTGGACTTCCCATATAGAGGCATCAGTAGTTGTGTAATCAGGATAGATACCGAGTCTATATCCGATGACATTGGACATTTGTTGATGAGAATTCAGAAACAAAGTAGATACAGGGATAGAGAGGCCGGTTAAGGCAATTTTAATCTCGAGATTTGATAAAGACGGAATGAATAAATAAAAAATCACCCAGGAATGCCATAAACCTTCCACTTGTGAAAAACCCAACTATGCCAAAACTTTTCTAACGTCTTCGGAACAGTTACCATTATTATCTAAAGCTTGACAGAATCTTTTAGCAATAAATGTGAACACGTCAGCAGTTGACCAATGTAAGGTGGGATTCTTGAAAAAATGCAGAGATGTCTCTAACACTTTATCAAAATGTGGTAAAAGGCAGGTTGATTCTTACACTGATCAGAAATGCTATCAGAAATATAGACGGAATTATATACATATCAATCAGTAGAATCATAGTCCTAAGTCAGACAACGTTACTCCAGATGAGATAAAAGTGGAAGTGGAAGAGACTTTACAAACAAAACATTCTGCTTATACAAAAGCAGGGGATAAAACCTCAAATAGAACTAAGAGACGCGGGATAGAGCATTTAACTTTATTTAGCACACTATTACAGCATTTTCATGAAAACCAAACTTGTTTCAGGTCACATGCTGTCTCATTATATAAGTGAACACATTTTTAGCCTCATTGAGGGCACATTTACAATTAGTAAGATCGGGTACAAAGAAGCGCTTGATATTTTTTTCGGAGCTTCCATCATATGACTGCGCCGCAAAAGTTATTCCAGTGCCTGTGAGAAGAGTATGGTTTCTTTTTGTATTTCCGGGATGGCGCAAAAAGCATTCTAATATAATAAGAAACCTCACTTTCAGAAACTTTCAGGAAGGTTAAAAGATGCACACGAACGAATGACGAAGGTGGTTTCAAAATTTTTGGAAAGGATATTTTTTTTTATTTCAAATTAGCCAAATTCATCGGTATTCTTATTCTCTCCATCAACTTTCTTTGACATAGGGAAAACTATTTTTATTAAAAGAGAAAATAATCCACTGAGACGAAAATGTCTGGAAAGTTCCTTGATCATTAGTTCAGCTACGATAAATCTGCGTCCAGGATCTTTCAATATATCACCATTCTTGGTAGATTTCATATTGTCACAGTGTGGGAGACTCAGGGGAAAAGGTGATGGAGAGAAAAAGAAAAAAATAATACAGATTTATTTGGCAAGACTGAAATAAAAAAAATAATCTTCCCAAAAATTTAGAATCTAACTGCGTCTCTCGTTTCGTGCACAAGTGCAGACCTGGCAACAGAACCACCGTCCAATCCGATGAAAAACTAACGGATGAACCGCGTCACAAGAAATATTACAGTTTGCAGTTTGTTATGTATATATATATATATATATATATATATATATATATATATATATATATATATATATATATATATATTTATATAAATATATGTATGTATGTATGTATGTATGTGTATATATATATATATATATATATATATATATATATATATATATATGTATGTATGTATGTGTGTATATATATATGTATGTATGTATGTGTATATATATATATATATATATATATATATATATATATATATATATATATATATATATAATGATAATGGGCATATAGAGAAATGAGTAACCAGAAGGACCGTAGATTGAAATTGCCTCTACATTTTTGCAGATTAAAGTTGGTAGGAAAGCATGGAAATACAGTTTAGTTCCACAATCGAGGAATGCGAGAAAATAAAGCTAGCATAGAACTTACGGCTATATATAGCCAGATGATTTGTAAATAGATCTCTACGCCAGTCTAGTTCTGCGGTTAAATTCATAAAGTCTGGGTGTCATAGTGAATAGCTTATCCATGAAATTATTTATAAACAAAAGGCACAGGGATGCGTCCTTAAAACGTTGTGTAAGTGACTGGCGCTGAGCAGACATATAAGACAAGTAATATTGCTGATTTTTTGGGGGGTTCTTATCAAGGATCTCAATTTAAAGAGCAGGGAAACCGGACCATATGTAGCAGTAATATTCTAAACATGAACGAAAGGTAGACTCAGAGATATGTAAGATAGATTCCGGAGAGAATAATTGTCTTGCACAACACAGTGAACCAATTTTCTCAGCAACTGACCTAACAATGTAGTCAATATAGTCTTTGCCCTTCATGTCAGCTGAGAACGTTAGCCCGAGAAGCTCCAAGAGTCATTTTCCTGGAGGTTAGCTTCATCCATGCTGATGGAAAACAGAGAGGTGCTTCGCAAATGATGATTGGAGGGAAATATAGTTTTGGGGACGTTAAAATAGACAAGACATATATGGCCCCAGTTAACGAAGGACTTGAAGTCATTTTTGATATTGGTTGTCATTTTGATCTTGTTAGATTGATCAGTCTTACTAACGATGAATAAAGGTTTTTTTCTCGCCAGCGTAGATGCCAAGTTGGGAGCTGATGTCATCGGGAACGTCGTTAATGAAAATTAAAAACAGCGTATAACCAAGGATGGAACTCTGGGGGAAAACTGCTTTGGTATGAACGGATCTTCCTGAATGGTCGTTCAAGCTAAATTTCATTTCGCGATTTGATAGCAAAGACTGGATCAGCTCAAAAAGGTTTCATTTATTTTTATGTCTCTTTAGATTATGTATATGTATTTATTTCTCATTATTTATTAATATCTTTCGTCTGTTCTTTTTTTCTTTCATTCGTTCGTTCGTTTGTTAATTATTTCTTTGTTTTGTTTATCTTATTTAATTTACCATTTCTATCTCTTTTCTAATTCAACTTTCTTTTTCTCTTTTCAATTTTTATGTTCCTCCTTTCTTTCTTTCTTTCTTTATATTTTTCTCATTTTCGGTCATTTTCATTTCAATTTTTTTTCTCTTAATGTTTAATTTAATTTCTTCCTTATTTATATATTTATTTACGTTCTCCTGTCGATGCCAGTTTCATCGTTAATTATTGGCTTATTTTAATGTTTTTCTGTCTTTAATTACCTTCACCTATCTCAATTCTCAATTCCTCTCTCATTTCTATAACATTCTTTCCATAATTTGGTTATTTTTGTTAGTGTTCCATTATAGCTTTCTATTTGTCTTTCTTTTTCAAATACTTTCATTTTCTTCTTATGTTGTCACTTTTCATTCTTTCTCTCATTTATTTTTACGATTTTTTATTTCTTCAGTGTATTTTTTATTTTTATTTTTGCGTTCATCTTATTTTTCTATTGTTATATCTTTCCTTCAGCCTTCTTTCCCTCCATACATTTTCAGTTTGGGGATAAGGTTTTATATTCATCCGAAACTACAGTCCTGTTTTTGTCTAGAGCATGACAGACTCTTTCCGCAATTATCGTCAGGACATTAGCAGTTGACCTGGAAAAACGAAAACCGTATTGCGTGTCTAAGAAATGTCCTTGCAGTGCGAGATGAGGGACCAATTCAGCATTGATTAACGCTTCTAAGAGTTATATATATATATATATGTATATATATATATATGTATTCATATATATATATATATATATATATATATATATATATATATATATATATGTGTGTGTGTGTGTGTGTGTGTGTGTGTATGAGTAGAGAGAGACACAGAGAGAGAGAGAGAGAGAGACAGTATAAACTGAGTTCTGATTATCAAAATATGAGTAATATATTTTGATTTTCTTTGAAAACTTTTAATGATGATTGTCCAGTCATCTACGAGAATAATAGATTTCAATAAAGGATTTAATCACTGCGAAGGAAACGTTCGCCTTGACGTCCGCCGTTGGATATGTTCAATTTTGCAATATAATTGATGCGTTGTTTTAAAGATTCGCCATAATTACATTTTCCTATTGAGGAAGCTTCGTTCTTTTCATTTCCGGTTTTATTCTAATGAGAACTTTAATCATGTCGTCATTTCTTGATCTTTTTGTTGGTCAGAATCTACTTGACACAAAAATAGATCCTCGGTTTGGTAAAACAAAAATAAAATATGTGGAGGATGAACAGTCGTAGAATGATTAAAACTAATACATAAGTCGCAAATATGTAGTAGATTAGGTTTAATAAAAAATTGAAGAACGTCAGAGTGAACGAGTACGATTAAAAAGATGAATAAAGGTAAAGAATAAACAGAAGTCAGTTTGACGAGGCATTGAAAAAAAAGAGGTAAACGTGGAAAACAATTAATGACTAAAATTAAATAGATGAATAAAGATACAGGAAACAAAGTTTCTTATGACACAATTTTGCATATTGATATGTAAACGCAAACCTAAGAAAGAAAGAAAGAAAGAAAGAAAGAAAGAAAGAAAGAAAAAAGACTTAAAGGAAAAAGAAATAATGAATTAAAGTATTAATTAAAGAAAGAAAGGATTAAATAAAAAAGATAGAAAGAAAGAAAAAAAGAAAGTACGAATACAGAAAAAGAAGAAAGAAAGAAGGAGCGGTAACAGACTCTGAAAAAAGAAGTTGGATGACAAGAAATGAAAAGTAGAAGGAAACTTAAGCAGAAAATAAACACCGAAAGAAAGACAGAAAGATACAATAACAGAAAATAACAGAAAAATATGATACATGCAAAAATAAGAATACAACAATATGTATAACAAAGAAGAAACATGAAGTCATAAAAATAAATAAGAAAAAGTAAGATAAGATGCAATCTATTAATAAGAAAATGAAAGCAAAGGGGGAAAAGAAAGAAATAAAGAAAATACTATAACAGAAAAGAAAAGGGAAACGGTAACGAAAATTTTTAAAAAACCTGCTGAAGAAAAGAAGCTCAACAGAAAAGAAACAGAGAGATAGAGAAAAAAAGAGAGAGAAGGGGAAGCAGGCTGAAAAAATATACAAAAAAAAATAAAAATAGAAGCAAAAATTAAAATACGAAAAACACTGATGAAATAAAAAGTCGTAAAAATACATGAGAGAATGAATGAAAAGTGACAACATAATAAAAAGAAAGTGAAAGCAGTTGAAAAAGAAAGAAAGAAAAATACAAAGCAATAAAAGAACAATAACAAAAATAAAAAAACTATTGAAAAATCTTATAAAAATAAGAGAGGAATGGAGAAGGAGCTATAGGTGAAGAAAATTAAAGACAGAAAGACAGTAAAAGAAGCCAAAACTTAACGAAGAAACAGACATCGACAGGAGAACGTAAGTAAATATATAAATAAAGAGGGAATTAAATTAATTAAACGGAAGAAAATATGAGAAGAAAATGACCGAAAATGAGAAAATATAAGGAAGGAAGGAAGGAAGGAAGGAAGGAAGGAAGAAAGAAAGAAAGAATGAAAGAAAAGAGGAACATAAATATTGAAAAGAGAAAAAGAAAGTGGAATTAGAAAAGAAATAGAAATGGTAGATTAAATAGAAATGAACAAAACAAAGAAATAATTAGCAAACGAGTGAACAGGAGAAAGAAGGAAAGAATGAAAGAAAAAACAGACGAATGATATAAATAAAGAATACAAAAGAAATACATATTCATAATGTACAGAGACACATGAATAAATGAAACAAAGAGAGAATGCCAAGCTCGGTATCTTAACGTCGTGATATGTCTGATTGTCTCCAATGATTAATTCTCCAAATTCTTACATTCAATTTCCTCGTTATTACAAAGGAATTATATTTTGTAAAGCAATTCAAATATAAGACGTTACTATTTGATTGAAGATTTGTGCCAATGATTAAATAAAGACTTTGACGAAAGAAATCTTTTCTAAATACATGTGATTTGTCTCAAAACTCGCAGGAACTTTTCAGCAGAGAAAATTATCGTATATTTATACGCATTGATCAAATTCGCTTTAGAGAAATAAATGAATTTACAATGTTTTCTGTGTCTAGATATGATATTTAATTTAGTACGGTGCAAGGCCAGGTTAGAGAAGGGACAGTTTTGAAGATTTTGCTCTACGAACTTAGGAGAACATAATATTAAAAATTAATATTAGAAATAGAATGTTGCTACTTGAACAAAACAATGACATTTACTTGAGTGATGTGGCTCATAGATATATGTTTATTTTAA
This sequence comes from Acanthosepion esculentum, assembly GCA_964036315.1. Taxonomy (NCBI): domain Eukaryota; kingdom Metazoa; phylum Mollusca; class Cephalopoda; order Sepiida; family Sepiidae; genus Acanthosepion; species Acanthosepion esculentum. The sequence goes on from OZ038480.1 coordinate 40,547,646, forward strand.
AAGAATAAAGATTTCCGAAATCCATATTGCTGATTTCGCAGGTTACAAATACGTCGTATTTAATATATGTAATTTTCCAAACAATTTTGACGACTAAAATATTGGGTTTCATTTCAAAACTATATTAAAACTGAATTTTTCCCCTTTCATCTGCAGAAGTCTGAATAATATATACCATACATAAATGCACCAGTACAAAGTCTGAGAATCACGAAAAGTATAAAATTATATATATATATATATATATATATATATATATATATATATATATATATATATATATATATATATATATATATATATGCATATAGATATATATATATATGCATATAGATATATATGTAAACACTCAGAGCCTCTGAGTATTGACTTCAATGTTTACTTTTATATTTCACATAAGCTGTATCTCTGATATTGATCATTTTATTCCATAAATATAGCGCACCTTAAAACTATATATATATATATATATATATATATATATATATATATATATATATATATATATATATATATATATATATATATATATATATATATATATGTATGTGTGTGTGTGTGTGTGTGTGTCTGTGATAAATGAAAGCAGACGCAGCAGGAAATAAGGATTATTAGAATAAGTAGGATAGAAAAGGAATTACCTTTGATATGAAGTAGTAAATATTGTAGTATTTAAGGAAATACCCAAGCGGAAGCCATTGTCCATAGGTGTGGAAGTTCTTTGGGAGAGATCACTGATTTGAATCGTCTCCTTATAATAGGACTAAGGATGAATTGGCGGGGGATTCGACTACCTGGAGGTAGAATGACGTATTCTAGTTGTAAAGATCTGACCTATTGTTCATCTGAACATTTGCCATATAAACAATAGGCTTTCTACTTTGTGTCCGTGGAAAAGACGCTGCAGGACAGATAATTTGTCACCCAACCACAAGACTGCGTAAATGACTTTGAACGCTCTCAATACTAAAAATTGAGGAGTTTATTAACTCCAGTCGTGATGACCTGGTAATATCCCATTTGGTCTAGTCTGCTTCTTGTAAAGATGTATAACAGAAGGAACATATACTTACAAGAAAATTAGAATGACCTGACCGTTATCCTGTAACTTGTGCAATAGCTTTTATATACGGGAATTTATTGAGATTTTTAATGTACTTGAAATCGGATAGACGCTCTGTTGTAACCAAGTGAATGGTTAAGTAATAACAAAAACCAGGTTTGCAGATATATCGTATATTAAACAGTAAGTACACCAGAAATGTATTACACGACTAGTGAGTGTGTATCGTGTGGACCAGCGTTCCATCCATTCACTGCAATATTTAACAGACCCCCACGAGTAATTTATTTGGCACAAGGACGAGTTTAACGTGGGTTTCTCCGAGCCCGTAGGCTCGGCCAAAACTATTCCCTTAGAACCCGCAAATGCAGGTTCGGGATCTGTCTTCCTCCCCGGACGAAACTTTGCCAAAGTGCAATGTTTCGTCCGGGTTCCTCTCTGTCAAAGCAGAGAGTTCGGCAAAAGTCGCACACAGTCAGAGACTGCGTGTCGACTGCCTTATGAATTGAGTTTCCAAGCGTAGCTTAGATGTGGCACAAGGCTGAAAGTATGGGGGCGCCCAGTGAGAATCGAACTCACTACTCAGTCGTAATTATTCTTGCGAGACACGCTTGCTAACCATTACTCCGCCTCGAGGTGCCCTCCATCCATTCACTGTTCCTCGAAGCATTCTGTCCTACTAATCTCATAGTAGGCCGACGAGTTTAACAGAAACTCTTTAGAGGGAGGACATCACAACACGCTCAAACCATGAATCGTCATTGAGAGAAAAAAAGTTCATTGCGACTGGAGAAAGATCAATGACTGAGTGGTGATGATTAAATGTGAAGATATTTTATGGTAGAATTTGCTGGTATTTTTAAGGAAATCATATTTCGTATTTTATGCACATATGATTTCACGACGATTGTAATCATGACTCCACATTTTTTGTCTTTTATTTCTTTAAGTAACGTTTACGTTTTACTCTTCCTCTTTTCCCTTGATATGTTAACCATATGCACAAATCCGTTAAGTAGATAAATCACAACTTTTTCACTCTGCCCTTACAGTGTCCATGGCGTGTAAGTTTTACATTGTCTGGGCCTTTTTTTCCTCATCATGTGTCCCTGAATTTTAAAATGTATTCTTCCATATTGTAACTAGCAGTTATGTTTTAGATCACTATTTTCTAGGAAAACATCTTTATTCAATGGATTATTTTCTGACAATTTCTCGCCTAAAACATATCTTTGTCGTCCATGTCTCCTTTTCGTTTGTGAGAAGACGATCCAGTATTCTCAGTAACATAGGCGATTAGGTATCACATAACATTTCAGCCCTGTGTTCTTTCTTTCTAATGACATTTTTTTTACATTTGCTAGGAAACAACTTTCGCTGTTCCAATGATCTTTTTTGTAGTTTTTATACTTTTGTGATATCTGACTTCAAAGTTCTGATAACCGTAATTTTTTTAAGAAATTGACAGAATCAATAAAAATACTCTGGATCAAATGAAGATATTTTACAAAATTGAAGTGATCATATCGCAGGAAGAACATACCATGGAACACAACCAAACAAAAAAACACCGAAAATGGAAATAGAACATTATCAGTTTCAAGCGATGACGTATAGATAGGCGTTTATTTTTGCAACTCTAATGAATAAAATGTATTTGCAAAGTGGTAGCACTGAAAATCGTTTAACTTTGTACATTTGTCAGGCATTGCTTACTCCTCCACCCAGGTAAGAGATACACGTAGCTTCCCTATAATTAGAATGACAGTGTCATCGTTGATTGATTGACATGTTTTTAGAAGGATTCTCAATCATTTTGGGGGAATTAAATGCAGAAACATTTTCTTTATAATAAGATATTTTTTTGTGAGTGAACATTGCATTGCGAATTTTTTTAAAGATATGATTTTTCCAGATATACTTTCTACTATTTAACCCATAGATGCGTGGAGAAATGATTGATCCATACCTCTTTTCTATCTCTTACCCTACGCGGGCATGCACGTGGTTCTACTGAAGGATAATTGAAATTTAATCGGGAATGCATGTGAGCAGGGAGAAAGTTTGAGGGAAAATGGCAACGAAACTTACTTAGAATAAGAAAGAAGCGGTGGAAATTACTGGGACATACAAAAAGAAAAGTATTCTTGGAGGAAAAGAAGCTTGTGAGTTTTATTTTAAAATATCTGTGCTTATTGAATTCAAAAAGGGTCGGAGAGAAACTGCCAGTATCTAGCATAAAAGGTTTGTGTAAATGAATGGCAGGACAGCTTCTGGAAGCGCAAGTAGACAAATATTACAGATACCAAGGGTAGAAAGCTGGAGAAAACCTGGAAAACACACGTCCTGAATTGAAACACAGACACACAGAGACAGACAGACAAACAGATACGCATACACACACATATATATATATGTGTGTGTGTGTATGTTTGTGTGTATATATAAATAAATAGAGAGAACAGTCGCATTAATAATCCACAATTCTTTAGCATTTCTTTTTAAAAACTGCTCGATACAAAGCACAGCTTATATATATATATATATATATATGTGTGTGTGTGTGTGTGTGTGTGTGTGTGTGTGTGTGTGTGCGTGTTTTCGTAGCTGTTTAAAAAATCGCATATAAATAAGATATACCTATGGAAAGACAATATGAATAAAGACAATAGGAAAAGCTTAGCACCTTACATAGTTTACCATTACTCATAGTCGTAGAGTATCTACGGAAGATAATGGGTATGTCCCCGTTCACATAAATACAGTGGTAAACACTGTATGTTGGTCTGCAGTTGGAGATTCATTGTGGAATTCATTTGACTCATTTCTAGTAGTTGACTACTTCTACGCGCCGCTAGCGAATCTTATATGTGTTGTTCTTGTCCTAAGTATTATCGTTCATTACCAAACTTCGTGTGATTATTCTATTCAATAACCTTACCTAGGTTACCACACATATACAGTTAGCTTTAAGAATATTTAAGATCATTATTAAATTTAAAATTTAAAAACATTAATAATATGTTTACTCCGCTACACTTCTGTATATAAATACACCTTTCAAAAAAGAACCTTGCATTATCTTGTTAAATTGCCTCAGGGGATGAAACGCGTTGCTAAACTCAAGTTTTTTTTGTTCATTTTGTTTTTATTTTATTCACACACACAAGTGCTCGTGTGTGTGTATGTGTGTATGAGTGTAAGTGTATGTGTGTGTGTGTCTGTTTGAGTGTGTACTCGTTTAATTAGAAACCACCGAATGTTTCCTGGTGATTATATTTTTAATATATATTTTTATTTAATTTCCGCTTGTTATTAGTTATTCAAGCTTCCCATATCTAAGTACCCATTTTCAAAGACGTTTTTGGCTTTTATGTCGTCATGCTATTTTTATTTAATGTATCGTGTAACGCGTCGCCTTTTTTTATCCCGTTTCCCGTATTCAGGCTTATCCTGTCAACATCATAAAGCAACTGCCTTTTCTTACCGTGAAAAAAAAACTTTAAAAAAAAAAAGAAAGAAAAAAATGAACCAAAATTTGGAACCAGCATATTAAATTTATTTCATTGACAACTCGTAGAAGGCACACACCCCAACGTGCAACGTGATAAAATAGTTTAGGATATGATATTTCTAGTTGGTCTATATTAGCGGGTGTAACATCAAAATTGTCCAAATAGTGTAACAGCAAAATTGGCCAACTATTAGATTATGATTTGAACCGTTGTATCTTAGAAATGATCAAAGATATCTTACTGGAATTTTCCGAGGTTTGTACTTTGAACAATAAGAATGTAATTAGCTCTAAGTTGAAACGATGATCCCTTTTGTTATTTTGATCTCCTGATCCGGTTGTTTTTTCTACTGTTACCTTATTTTTTAAAACTTACTCAAAGTTCTCTTGATGTTTCTTGAATGGACTTTGAAGATGGAAGCCAGAGAATAAATGATAGAACCATTACTGAAGGCCTGAATGTTCTTTTTGGTCTCACCATTGATCAGTTAGGAAGATATAGTAGGGCTGACACAAAACGAATTATAACCAGTTCTCTTTCTAGGGGAATTATTCCAAGGGTTTTTCAGTGACTCTTACACCACATGGTGTCAAGATGGTTAAAAGTCGTATATGAAAACTGAGAAAAAATAAACACAATTAGTTTAGAGCTTTCTTAGATATTAAACATTTAGTGTGGTGGACGCTGTTACACGATTTGGACAATCTTGTGTTTCACTCGGTATATATATATATATATATATATATATTTATTTATATATATATATATATATATATATATATATATATATATATATATATATATATATATGTGTGTGTGTATGTGTGTGTGTGTGTGTGTGTGTGTGTGTATAGAAAATAGGAAAGAAGCGATAGGTTTATAATCCAAAGTTCTTTAGTATATTTGTTTTTATTTGTCAAAAACAGTGTTCGATACACAAGTAGAGCCAAAATTATATATATATATATATATATATATATATATATATATATATATATATATATATATATATATATATATATATATATAGTTTATGAAAAACTAGGTAATCCCTATCGGTAGACCTAAGGAGGATAAAATCCAGAGAGCTCAATGTAAATCCAGAGCTAATAATTTAAATAAAATATAAAACATATAAAAAATATCTTCAATAAGTGTTTTTTTATGATTGATTTATGTCCTGTAAATTGAACTGCACCACATACTTGACACACACACACACACACACACACACACACACACACACACACACACACACACACATATATATATATATATATATATATATATATATATATATGCGTGTTTCATTAAAAACGACAGAAAAGGTACTACGGTTAAGATTTTTATTTAATTTTTCTTGTGTTTGAACAAGAGATTTCTTTTCTGGACAAAGAGTGAGTAAAAACAATCCGAATATTTTATAGTTCCGAGCGCTTTCGGCTATACATTTAAGCATTATCAAGGATGATTCGATTTTTCATCTTAATTGAGTGTCTTCATTATGAGTATGTTTTAGCTTATTGTAGAGAATTTTTTTTAATTTCTGAATACGGTTGGCACATTGTGACCTTGTTCGTAGTTAATATTGTTAAAAATTAGAAAGCGGGTGATAGCTCATTGACCCCTTTATTTCTTTTTCGTTTTCTTTATTTTCTTCAAATTAATTTCCCTAAACCATTTTAATTGGTGATAATATCAGTTCCCTGGCATGATTCTGATTTCCATTTTTCTTGCATGTTATCGTGCGTGGGTAATTGCGCGTTCTGATGTGCATTTGCTCGAGGGAATTATTTTGCGTTTAAAATTGACAATTTTCGTTAGTTCCCTGTAATTTCAGCTACGTTTAGACTTGTAGTATTATTTCCCTACGTTTTGTATATATGTTATGTTGGAGTTTTTGGTACCCTGGTGTACCATGAGCTAGCCAAAATGAGCTGACTCATTTTATAGTTCACCAATAGAAGAGATAACCAATCAGATGACTCAAAATATTCAATTAGACGTGTATAAAGACGGCCTTGTTTTTCCCGAATATGCACTGCCAGCCTTTGATGGCTGAACAGTTGAAGGCAGAGAGGAACCCGGACGAGGGGCAGGGACTCGTTTGGGTTGGTAGACTGTCCCTGATCCCGTTTTTACGTGTTCCAATAGGGAATATTTTTGGCTCGGAAAACCCACGTTGAACCCGGCCTTGTGCCACATGTAACCCTCGCGGGCGGGTGGCTAAATATTACTGCCAGCCTTTGAAATCGAACACTGAAGAATTATGGAACAGGTGCTGATGGTATTGGCGATAAAGTCAGATCCAGTAGAGTGTCTGACCGGTGAGTGTTAATCTTTAACCTTGTTTCATTGAACAAATTACGTACTGCGCTGTATTCTATATTCATAGACTATGACTATGACATTCATTAGGGAAATCTTAAAAGTCTTTAGTGATATCCCCATACAAAATTGTACTCATGGGAATATTTAGGCCTTCTTAAAGGAAATGTATTATGGTGTTTGCAGTATGAATGATATCTGTAAATGAAATATTTTTTGGTTAAAGGAATATTCTTGATTGTTTAAGTCTGATTATGTCAAGCAAGGTTAAAAGATAAGACGCTGAAGACGGGTCATCCACATTTCTATTTTATTCCATTTGAAATTTATTTTATTTCTTTTATTTTTTTTTAACAAAAATACCAACGAGTAGTATTATTAGGGCGTCCACAGCAAAATTAAACATGTAAATCGTATGTTTTGTCAATAGGATAAATATTCCATCTCTCGGGTCTGAGATTCTGATAAAAAAAAATAGACCAACCATCTTTAACCGCTATTTTAGGGTTTTGGGCTTTTCATCTTACCTTTGCTAAATGCAAATTAGATATATATGTATTGCTTATGACAAGACTGCTAGACAAATACCTATCCACACTGGCTACGAGTAGTGTGTGAAAGGTGTTATTGCGAATGAAAGTTTATAAACTCAAAGGATTTGAAATTTCGTAAAACAAGACAAAGTTCCTGGAGCAACTACTACAAAATCAAGTAAAAAAAAAAACACTTGCTCTATGATCTCAATTACTGGAACAGCGCTATAGATTTTAGACGCCTTCTCACCTTTACAGTAAGGATCACGTTAAGCGACAAGTACTTATCATCTCATCATTTAATCGCAAATTATCTATCTTTTAGATGCTTGCGATAATCTTTGTTTGCTTTCTATCTGCATGGCTGTTGATAACATCCTGCAGAGTGTCTCTTTTACCTATCTCTAATGATGTCCGCTGACATCAAGTCGAAATATGACATTAATTTAATTACTCGGTGTGTTGCTAGGAGAGTTGGTTCATTGTGTCGTACTGGACAATGTTTCTCGCCTGGATCTCTCTTACACATTCTTAAATTCACCACGCTTTCACGCATTGAATATTGCTTCCACATTTGTGCTGGTGATTCTGATATGTATTCAGAACATTCTTAATAAAGTACAAAGAATCCGCAACGTTATCGTTCCTCGCCTGGCATTTCGGCTCCAATCATTTTCCCACCGCCGTCTTCTTTGTGAATTTTCTATGAATATTCTTATCGTAATTTGTCTTTGCTCTTTTTTACCTCGACATCATATAATTAAGCGCAGTAGTAGATTGGCTAGGCGGCAAGATCTCATCCGTTTAAAGTTGAAATGGCTAGATGTATCCATCATTTCTATGTTAAGAGTTGCTGCTATCGCAATTTTCATTTGTGGAACTCTCTTCCAGCTAATTGTTTTCTAGTTAACAGTTCCGTCTCTCTAATTCTTGTATATATTTTTATTGTTCCCTCTCCTTAATAATGCTTTATGTTTCTCATATTCTCTTGATTCATTAATCACTGACGTCTTAGTGGCTTTATTGCCTTGCCTGTGGTGACATTCTTAAAAAAGTGTAATAACTGAATAACGATAACATGTCAGTTGAGTATGACATTTGGACGACCAATACCTTTACTATGAGCATCTGACACGAAGATTCTATTCATAACTCGACCACCATATTCCAGAATTTACCTGGATTGTCCCAAAGACGAAATGGAGAAGAAGATAATATGCTTCATTTGATTGGATCTGACATTCTAAAGTATGAAATAAATTACTGATAAAAAACAGGTATTGCTCGTGCACGCTGGCTGATTGTCAGCAAATCGGTGTCTACATTATTTCTGGTGACAGATTCATCGCGAGTTTTTTTTTTTTTAGGTAAGATTAGTGTTTTGACCATACTAGCATTAATTTTGTTCATACATTCAAAGAGACCGACATTCCTATACACAACATTGTTATTTTTACTACTTTGTATCAATGTTAATTTCGATGTTTTTTTAAATGATTTATCGACCATATTATTTATTTAACTATATAAACAAAAATAAATAATTTACTACTACAAAGGCATCATGACAATTAAAATATTTTTTTCTTGAATCCATGAATACAGAATTTATTATAAACAAGAAGATCTTCGTTGATTATAGCCATCGAAGTTTTCTGTAAACTTTAATACATGGCTTCCTTCAAATTTTGACTTGCAAGAGTGGATTAAATAAGAAAGCAGCGTGGAGAAATTATTGGTTGTAATCCTCGAGCCGCTTTTTCTTTGCAAGATATCATGTAACTACGATTGTTAAATTTTATGAATCGTACATATGTCTATTCCGGTGTATGTTTAGTCTTTAATGAATATCTAGGATGGTCAAAATGTCCGTCACGTTAAGGGTCGGTCGTAAAATGCAGAGAAGTAGGAGGGAAATGGGGCAGACAATAGAAGAAGACTTCACCTGCCTTGTAGACTGTATTCTGCCGGCATTTCTAATTGGAGAGTCGACTTGAAAATGGCACACGATTTACTTCTATTAGTGGTTAGTAAACGGCACTCAGATTTCTTATATTAAAGGCTTTCTGTTCTTGCATTGGTTTATTTAAGTCTATATTATTCCATGACTAAAGAGAAGAAATCTGAATAAAATTATGAAAGTAAATTTAGAGATGCCTCGACGGAAGGAAAACAATGGTTAAAATAAGAATACATTTTAAGAAATAAAACAGGATGTAAAATTCTTTAGAAACCCGATACAGAAAGGAATAGAAAGAAATGAAAATGCATATATATATATATATATATATATATATATATATATATATATATATATATATATACTAGAAACATTATTTAAAAATGTATGTTATGTTTCCATATGTATATATGTGTGTGTGTGTGCGCGTGTGTGTGTACTAGTAGAATTCGGTTTTAAAGGTTGTAAATGAACATTTCATTCATAAATTGGCTGTAAACATGAAAGAAAATATTTGTATTCATTCAGATAGCTAAACATTACAATTTTAGCAATTTGTAAACCAATGAACCATGGTGTTGACAGAAATAAAATACATATATTTGTATAAATGAAAATCATAATGGTGAAAAAAATTGGAATCAACATAAAGTTTTCTCTTAAAGAATTCTTACTTTAATGTAGTAGGATATTTTGGAGTAAGTAAAAATTAATTCCTTCCATTGCCAACTCTTGAACAGGTAGCATATTATTCCCCATGATAAAACACGTGTTGCATAAGGTGAAGTTCAGTAACTTTCATTGGGTGAGCTTGTGATTTATTAATTGTCATTACAAAACTTACTCTGACTGGGAATTGCAACAGTTTAAAATAAAAATAAAAATAATTATTGGAATTAGTACAATCTCTCATTATCCTTCACCAGTTATAAGAATGCCTTCTAATTAGTGAGGTAACATTTTCTTCACAATGTGACGTGTATCATTACATACATTTTAAGGATAAAGATTTCTTAGTAGCAGTAATGGTCGTCCTTGTTTTAATATCAACTTGTGTCATAGCATTCCAGGAAGACCCAAAGAATTCAAAAATTTAATAGGGAAGTTAAATTCTTCGTCTGGATCCAGAGTTGTATTATTGAATAGGATCTTTCTGGGATCCACAATTGCTCTCTGGCACAACCAATCTGTATTCTGGAAGTTATCTGCTATATTGGAGTATACTTTAAAACTAATTCCTCAGTGCTTTCGAGCAGAGTGCCGAAATCTTTAGGAAAGCTGATTTTTCCATCTTGATCAGGTGAAATGTCTCCATTTCTAGTCTTTAAAAAGACGTCACTAAATTCATTTGCTGTGCCATCTTCATTGACTTCCACTCTCATATTAGTAATCAAAACCGTCCTTGATTTTATACCACTTTTCAAGCAGACATGGAGTTCATCTACAGCTGTTCGTAGTTTAATAACTGGGATTGATGTTTTAAATCTCCAGATATCAGAATTGCCTCTCCTCTCCTGAGTCTATCATTGTGTCTGATATCTTTCAGTGTTTAGTCTAAAGCCCCATATGCATCCTAGCGAGCCATAGTGCACTCACCCCAGACTATGAAGCAAGTCACCTGACGTAGCCTGGCTAGGGTTGTACCTCTATATATGATGCACACTTGATTGTCTTTATAGAAGAAGCCTAATGGCAGTATGAATGTCGAGTGAGTAGTTCTTCCACCAGTAAGCAAAGTAACTTATATTCCAGATGATGCTACAGCTAAAGCCACTGTTCTTTGTATCCTAACTGAAGCTGAAAGAGGATTAGTTAGGAACGTGTTGCCAGTACATCCAGGAGCATCCAAAATGAACATTCCTCCAGCAGAATTGTTGACCCTTAATATAATGTCATTCTAGATAATTTTCTGATCATTTTTATGAAGAGCTATAATAGTCTGTATTTGATGTAGGTTTTCTGATTCAATGTTTGCTTATATATCCATCAAGAACTGGCTGAATAGTTGCTTGAATCTTAAGAGATAATTATAACCGTTACTCTTTATCATAATTCTGTATGCATAGAATTCCATGGCTGATATTTTTTTGTTTGTGGTTAATCCAGTGTTCAATGGTATCCATCAATTCCTTGCCAGAAGATGAGGGCGATATTGAAAGCCATCGTTAGCTCTGGGAGATTCTGCAACTTTTTGAAAACTTCAATCTTTTCTCTGGAAAACGGTATCCCTTTTGTCACATTCTCGGACAACCATTATGATAGCCACCTCATTGGTACATCCTGTATTGAACCCCCTCTGGTGCTCACCAGAAGGCGTTTTGTCAGGTCTAACCAAAAATTCGGATATCTTCAGGTCTCTACTTACGGCAGAGTTTTGCGAAAACGTTGGCGTACTTAGAATATTCCTAAACCAAATGTGACGTTTTAATTGCAGCTCTTTCAAAGTATTTCCATTGATATAATAATAGAAAACACACACCAGACAACAACAAAATAAGAAAAGAAAAGGTTTTCGCTTGAAGTAAGCCCAGTGAAAATTAATATCATGAAGAAATATATATATATTAGGCATTTACATGATAATTGTAAATGGATTTCGAATTAAAATTAAAAGAAGCGGACAATCATTTGATGGAAGATATTTCAAGCAGTTTATGCAAATAAGTCATTAGCTTATTTGTGTTAAGATATTTAAAAATAAATAAATTGAAAAGAAAGCATTTTTTTTTATTTCTTTCGGGGGGATACGTGTGTGTATGAAATACTGTTTGCATTTTTATTTGTTCTACTTGGGCACCTCCACGTGGTCTAATGGTTAGCAAGATTGCCTCGTTAGATCAGATACGACTAAAAAGTGAGTTCGATCCTCACTAGGTACTCCTTATTTTCGACCTTGTGCCACATCTAAGAGACGCTCAGAAAATAACTTTATTTGTTCTGCTTACTGAGAAAAGTCCATATTAGTAGAATGTAGCTTGCCGAATGTCCACACATTTCCGCATCTAAATGCAAAGGTATATAGACTAATAAATGTTTACCTTAGAAAAATAACCTGGTAATTCTTCTACGAAGAATTCATTGTTTTTCTATCAGATTAATTTTCACTTTGTCTGAAATGTTGAAATGGTTACGGTCGTTCAATACTTTTGTTCAAAGAATATGACTGTAGATACAAAAGAAATTAATTGGTCGGGATTGCGTGTAGGCTTGTGGTATTTAAGGGAAGTTTTACAAATAGATGCCAACTTCTTGTAGGCCAAGGAAATGCAAGTGTCAAACACTTTTCCGCACTATATAATACAGTATTCCTAAAAAGGATTATTTTTATATGAAAATCAAAATAATCCGCGAATAAATGAACAGTAATAAAGGACAGTTAATTAATTAAATATACATTTTTAAAATCAAATTATATAAACCTAAAAAGTAACATCGCCTAGCAGTAGATAATATATAACAGATATTGAGCAATTAGTGCGTAAAGTTTTGTAACATCCTATTTATCATATCTAATATACTGAAAGGTGCCAACCCTGGGGAAAATCTGTCCGAAGTCGCGCCTTCTGATTGCACTAGAGAAAGAGATCCCCTCTCGCACCGAATTTTTGTTCCTATCCCGGGTGTACGCGCCCAGGCTCCCCACATTAAACCGACCTTGTGTCACAAAGCCACTATATTACTATAAAGTATTTTCTAACACATTTATTATCATATCTCAGTTGCGTCTCTGCCTTTGGAAGGTCTGTATGGGAGCTTCCGGACGCAATGACAAACAGTAGAACATGCCGTTTCTAAATTTCTGGAGGAGTGAATTACGTCACGGTGTTCTTCTTTCTGACTGACGGTGCCCAACTGACCCTACTATACTGGACTGTGGATAAAATCAAAACAAATTAAGCTCATGTGCAAAATTAAATATATAAATGGTGACAATTTAACCATCGCACCCGGTACATACATCATATACATACATATATATATATATATATATATATATATATATATATATATATATATTAATACATGTCTCATTAAATAATATAGATAAGCGTTGTCTATATATTTTATGTAAGTTTTTTTCATATAGTCTGATAATCTTAATAACATTATCATTAAATAATGAAAGAAAATCACAATATTGATACATACTTTTTTTTATATTTAATCCAATCTGAGCTTTCGGCTTACATAAGCCATTATCAAAGATGACAATTACACAATATATTTATGCAATACACGAACAAGAAATTGATGATAGTATTATTTGTTTACATGGATGATTTCCAAGCAACGATAAACACGTGCATATAAAATGCTGAAAGCGAAAATCGCACGACAGCTCATGACGTCACACATGACCACGCGAGAGTGAATCCGATGAGTATTGAGTATGGAAAGCCGTTGGTATGAACCAATGACTTCTGTTACTAATTATAGGCATTTAAGGATATTTTTGGAGATTTCATAGTTTATTTTGTTCAGGTTAGGTTTCAACTGTTTTATGTATATAGCTTCAAGAATTTTTAGTTTTTGTTTATTGTTTTCATGTTTAAGTATAGTTGTGTTTTCGATATATATATATATATATATATATGTGTGTGTGTGTGTGTGTGTGTGTGTGTGTGTGTGTGTGTGTGTGTGTATGCATTAACCTATATCATACAATTGTGCGTCATTGTATGCATTTCTAGTGAATGGTTCTGTTTATGCTTTTGGCTCATTACACTTTAACAAAATTCTGTTTTACAATTTGTCGTCACATTTGTCTCTTATCATAATTTCCACCTGAGTCCCATTGTTTCTTTCTAAGAAAAGTGTTTCCTTTTTTGAGGGCCAGGACAAAAACATATTTCTTTTCTTTATATATGTATATATATATTTACTTCCAGATATTATCATTTTCCACATTCCTAAATTATTGTACCTGATTCCAATCTTACAAGTTTCTACATGTAAACACTTAGATAAAGCCATTCTAGATATCCCAACGTTTTATAGGTTATTTTTTAATGATAGAATATTTAAGTATTTTCAATCTGCATTATATTTCCCGCCAACTTAACACCGTAGGCCTATCACTATTTCCATGGTAAAAGATCAGAACACTTCCATTCTTTAGCGATTTTCCGATAGGACTCCCTGTGCTATTTCCACATAGTGAAAGCACTCGCCTTATCAAATTTAAAGTGAAAAGAACTACTATTTGAAGACGAGACACTCACCTGACTGCTTCCCTGAACACTATAAAATTAACATCTTCAAATCAATGGTCTGTCTGTATATATCTTCCTTATCTTCAGATTAACTACATTCCTTATTTCTAAAAATTCTAACATTAACTATTAAGACATGCCATGTAAGTTATATTGCTACGAACCTAATTCCCTTTGTATTCTATTGGTGAGATGTAAGTTCCACTGGAGTAGCTTCTTCCCACGAAGGCACATGGCACATACAAAAATAATTAAAAAAAAAATTTCCGGAGTTTTATTCACATGGACTGAGAAAAACAAATTATTTCGCTATTATGTAAATAGATACGTGAATATTTCACGACGTACAATCATTTATCCTCTTGCATTCAAATCATTTCAAATGTGTCATATTTTAATTAAAAGTCGAAATAATACTTATATCAACACTAGATCATTGTTGAGCTACTTTACTAAGAACAGCTACTGATTAGATATTTACTTGACCGCCTACTGAGTCAGTTTGTGATATGAGGTCATTTTTTTTAACGTGGGAACCTGTATGTTTTCACTCAGGCCGCTGGTACAAGCTGGTTTCATCAGAGGTGGCTGGTCTAAGCTAGTCAGAACTGGTCAAAGCTGGTTCAAGTCAGTCATAGCTGTGATACTACCAGCGCAGGGACGGAACCGACACCAGATAAGTATCAACAGCTACTGAGTAAATCACTTAAAGAATAAGTCAACGTAGGTTTTATATGTAAAACAACATATACACTGCTGAATTTTCGTGATCAAACAACGTAAATGAAAATGTGTTTTTTTTTCTTATGAGCAGACATTGCACCTAATACCAATAATAACGGGATGGAATATTATTTGGAATAAATCACAATAATCTAACTTCCAAATCATACATCAAAAATGGTTTATAAAAAAAAAATATTTAAAAAAACCTACAATTCAGCTGATCCGTAAAAAGTTTGCGGTTTGCGTATTTTAATATTCTAATGAATCTTAAGTTACTGATTGAATAAACTCATAGTGAGTTCTATGAAAATAAATTATGCTTTGAAATTCCCCTATTGCATCGTTAAATATTTCAGCTGAAAATATTTAACAGAATATTAAAATAACCAAAATGAATATGAATACTGGTCGCTATTTTTAGAAGTAAATCGGTACAAATAAAAAACATTTTGAAACGGCAACTTTTTCCATTTCACTTAAACAGAAGTTAAACAGAATCTATCTTTCTTTATTTCTTGCATTCATTTTCCGATTGAAACCAAGTAGTGTTTCTGACACGTCATTTCCGTGTTTTCACCCGATCAAAACAGAATAATCCATCATTTATGAAGCATTGGCAGGTTGTAGCGGTCGTGCGAACTAAATAACGGAGGGAGAGAAAACGGAATAGTTCATCATTTATGAGGTAGTGACAGGGGTAACGGTCGTGCGAACTAAATAATGGAGGGAGAGAAAAAGGAATAGTCCATCATTTATGAGGTAGTGACAGGTTGTAACGGTCGTGCGAACTAAATAATGGAGGGAGAGAAAACGGAATAGTTCATCATTTATGAGGTATTGGCAGGTTGTAAGTCGTGCGAACTAAATAATGGAGGAGAGAAAACGGAATAGTTCATCATTTATGAGGTAGTGACAGGGGTAACGGTCGTGCGAACTAAATAATGGAGGGAGAGAAAACGGAATAGTTCATCATTTATGAGGTAGTGACAGGTTGTAACGGTCGTGCGAACTAAATAATGGAGGGAGAGAAAACGGAATAGTTCATCATTTATGAGGTAGTGACAGGGGTAACGGTCGTGCGAACTAAATAATGGAGGGAGAGAAAACGGAATAGTTCATCATTTATGAGGTAGTGACAGGTTGTAACGCTCGTGCGAACTAAATAATGGAGGGAGAGAAAACGGAATAGTTCATCATTTATGAGGTAGTGACAGGGGTAACGGTCGTGCGAACTAAATAATGGAGGGAGAGAAAACGGAATAGTTCATCATTTATGAGGTAGTGACAGGGGTAACGGTCGTGCGAACTAAATAATGGAGGGAGAGAAAACGGAATAGTTCATCATTTATGAGGTAGGGACAGGTTGTAACGGTCGTGCGAACTAAATAATGGAGGGAGAGAAAACGGAATAGTTCATCATTTATGAGGTAGTGACAGGTTGTAAGTCGTGCGAATTAAATAATGGAGGGAGAGAAAACGGAATAGTTCATCATTTATGAGGTAGTGACAGGGGTAACGGTCGTGCGAACTAAATAATGGAGGGAGAGAAAACGGAATAGTTCATCATTTATGAGGTAGTGACAGGTTGTAGCGGTCGTGCGAACTAAATAATGGAGGGAGAGAAAACGGAATAGTTCATCATTTATGAGGTAGTGACAGGTTGTAACGGTCGTGCGAACTAAATAATGGAGGGAGAGAAAACGGAATAGTCCATCATTTATGAGGTAGTGACAGGTTGTAACGGTCGGGCGAACTAAATAATGGAGGGAGAGAAAACGGAATAGTTCATCATTTATGAGGTATTGGCAGGTTGTAAGTCGTGCGAACTAAATAATGGAGGGAGAGAAAACGGAATAGTTCATCATTTATGAGGTAGTGACAGGGGTAACGGTCGTGCGAACTAAATAATGGAGGGAGAGAAAACGGAATAGTTCATCATTTATGAGGTAGTGACAGGGGTAACGGTCGTGCGAACTAACTAACGAAGTCAGGCAAAGCAAAATTTTAATAAGTATCAAAATCTATAAATGTGCATCTCGTAAGTATAGCGAAATCTACCAATTTAAAATGGTATATTTCATTCGCTGATTACTTGATTATCACCATCTTAGCTTCTTTGATTGGCTAGCAAATTGCTATATACTATAAGCTATATTTAATCGACAAATGACAACAGTTTATAGGAGAAGAAAAAACACAAGATTTTAGTTAAGTTTCAAGTATATAACTTTGCTTATTCAGTGAGAATCTACAGGAAGTAAAGACAAGATTACTGCTGAGTTGAAGTAAAGTTGAATTTATAAAAAATGCAAAGATAATTCACAAAAGTATATAGATTGTTTATGGAAAGGTCTTTACTGAAGGAAATAGATTAAGTGAATTTTTTCAGCTTCGTCGTTATTTCGTGATGATATCTCCGTGATAATCTAAATAGCAATTTGAATGTGTTCAAATGACTTAAATAGATTTAAAAAATGTGACATCAAGTCATATTTTGATGTTTTCAATATTGCGGTCGTTGACTGCAATCTTAGCAGACATTTTCTGACTACATGCACACACATCGGAAAACATCATATTAAAAGGATTGAAAATCGTTAAAATAAAGTCGAGTTTTTTTTATTTTAATATTCCATTTTTTATTCGTATTGTTCCCACATTATCATCTTATATTGCCATTAAAATATATGTTTTACTAATCAAGGTCATGATGCTATGGCAATATTTATATAAAACAGAGAGAAGTCACATCACGGTGTGATAATAAATAAAGTCGAGATGCCAGATAAAGACCAATAACATTACGTACATTCTTTGGAAATTGTCCAGAATTTCGACATATATAACAAACGCACCAAACCACATATGGCAGCAAACTTCAATGCACAGACGAATAGTAGATTTGTAAATATATATTCTGACGAGAAGAATTGTTTTGGACGACACAGAAAACCCAATTTACTAGCAGAAGACCTCACAATGAATTCAATATAAAAACTTCTATTCATATCTTGGCGAAAGATGGTGAAATGAGGTGAAAAGAAAAATGAAATGAACATTTATACTTTTGATGGTTAGTCTTAATTTTATGTAATTTAACAGAGAGGACAGTCAGGAGTGGCGTGGTAGATATGATCGAGTTTAGAGAGGGTTTATTTTAATATTTCTATCTATCATTCTTCGAATTAGGGGAGGAGGGACCAGACATTGACCTATTTAATCGGTTAACTTAACGGAAGTGATATATTGAAAGGGAAGGGGGAGAAGAGAGAAAAAATATAAAAAGAAAAAAGAAAGAAAGAAGCTGTAATTAGGCTTTACGAAGAGAGGAGGAGTGGTAATTTTTAGCAATTTATGTAAAAAAAGTGATTTTAATGTTTGATAGCAATTTATTTTTTTAAAATCACCGAAGAAATTAATTTGAAGTTTGCTAGTACTTTAAATATTTCACTATATATATATATATATATATATATATATATATATATATATATATATATATATATATATATATATATATATATATATATATATATAGTACAACATATTGAATATAACTGCCACATCTGGTCTGGTGCTTCTGCTCTATATGTAGAAATCCAGAGAAGAATCAGCAATATTGTTCCTGACCTGGCATCTCGGCTTCAGTCAATTCTTCACATACCTAATGTAGGTTCCCTGTAGTTTTATCTCTTTATTGTCATGGCAATTATTCTAATCTGCGTTCCTCTTTGG
The DNA here is from genome assembly GCA_964036315.1 of Acanthosepion esculentum. NCBI lineage: Eukaryota > Metazoa > Mollusca > Cephalopoda > Sepiida > Sepiidae > Acanthosepion > Acanthosepion esculentum. The sequence continues at coordinate 40,566,719 of OZ038480.1, forward strand.
TACGTAGATTTGAAGAATATATGCACAGTTAGGTCTCATCATTGTCCAAATGAAATTGCTGGATGTAACCGTAAATGCTATGCTAGCACTTTCTTCTCATGACTTGTCGCGTTTCGAACTCTATTCCAGTCCCTTGCTTTCCAGTAAACTTTGATTGTAAAAAACGTAAATGCAATGACAATAGTTATCTTCTCTGTTTTCTTAATTATTGCACTTTTCTAATATTCGAAATTAGTAACCCAACCCTTGTATCTTAGTGGCTTTATTGTTTTGCCAGGGATGAAATGTTTAATAAATTATTTGTGCCGGTTGACACCCTAAAGTCAAATGAAAATTTTTGGACCACTTATATTGTTAAGCTGTAAACTTCCTTCCATTTCGACTTGAAACAATATTACTTGAAACACTGGCTCTTATCTTCTCATTGTCTTTTTCGGGATATTTGAACGAATTTTATTTTGTTTTGTCTCTTCTTTTATAAATCAACATTGAGAAAGTTCCTGCTTAACTTACTTCATATTATCTTATTTAATTTTGGTATTTGCGCAATATCCTATCTATCATCCTGTACGGCAGGAAATACTGAACAATTTTCTTAAAAACAATGAGAAGGCTCTAAACGAAAAAGATGTTTCTACAGTCAAATACTGATAATACCGTGGTTTGAACCCCTAAAAGAAGATTAAGTTATCATGGAAGTTGAGACTTTAAGGGCGGTTATACTTAAAATTAGAAAGTGACAATTGAAATTTCTTTGACACTTCCTATAGGAAGACGGTTTGTTAATTTTGACTCACCCACCGGACATAGAGAGCGACATAGAGAAGCAGGACAAAGTTATCTAATCTTATCTTGAATTAATAGCTGCGAGGAGAGAGTAAAAATGAATATGTTAAAAGCTGTTTCGAGCAATAAGAGAATGGAAGCTGTGGAGAGCTATGATCGCCCATATTGTGAAGTGACACGGCACGGTTAAAAATGAACATAATGTCGTCAGTTAGAATGGTTCAATTATTTAATGATTATTTTCATTCCTTATGTGTTTATTGTTGGAAAGAGTTTTAAGAATATTGTATTTTCGTTACACACATCCTGGCTTACGGCTGCATCATGTTGAAACACCTGTTCCCGTACGATCACCGAAATTAAGCACGCCGATCCAGGTCAGTACCGATGTGTGTCATGTTTTGAGTATACAAGGTGCGGTAAACTTGACTGTGCGGGTGGTGTAATGGATAATTGTTAGGAATTCTTTATCGGAGCGCCGAGTTCTGGTTCCCTTTGGGTGTGCCATATTCACTTAGATACAAATACCCATGGGTACGGTATGAATCCAACCAGCTATGCGTTAATTAGTATTACTTGTATCACTAAAATCATTATTATCTCCAAAGAAATAAATTAAAATTATATATGAATATATTTCGATTTCGGCATTAAATAAAAGTTAACATATACTACAGTTCAAACGTTTGAAGCAAGACCTGGTAATTATTTTAAAAAGACCCAAAAGTAGTTGATTTTTAATTTATTTATGAGAAATTTATTACACGTGGTTAAAAAATATCTTGTATTAGAAATTGTATTATGACAAAAACAAAATCTCGCCCAAATATCCTCCTTTAGCATTAATTACTGAAGCACAATTTTTTGGTATTCATTTCAAAAGTTTCTCAAATTTTAACTTTGATAATTGATTTCATTCTTTTCCAATGACTCTAAATTCTCTTTTTCATTTTGTTCACTCCTCTGTCAAGTTCTGCCCAAGCTAATTCTGGATGTGGATTCAAACATTTGAACTGTAATGTATCTTCTCCCCACAGCTATGGGTTAATTTGTAAAACTTCTATCACAAAACAATTATTATCTCAAAGACATTTTACAATCTAAAACGATTTTCTGTCTTTAAATAACTGCAAAGGGTTGATAAGCCGTAAAAATAAATCTAAGAAGTCAATATTTATTTCCAGTCATAAATATATAGGTTTTTGTTTAGTCAGATTATTGTATGTAGCTACACTAATCCGGTATACTTATGTTTAAGAATGAATTTTTAAAAATGAAAAATCTTTCTTGAACCTTTAATTTTAGCTTTAATTGAAAGCTAACGGATTTAAAATTTAATATTTACAGTAAGCAAATACTCAGTTGTGTATCAAACAAAATTTATATTGATCGGAATCGATTATATTTGTTCAGTAAAAGCGATAGAAATCGGCCATTTTGTAAACAAAACTTAATTCTTGGTTTTAAAAATCTTGCAAATATAAAATATGTTTCTGAAATGTTGTTTGAGGTAAATTAACCCATTTAAAGTTCAATTAATCTGATTTGAAACAAATATTACTTACTTATAGAAGAAAATCTATATAAATATTTCTTAACAACAGGATCTTGCTTTCCTGACGTGTTAATAGATTTATTTACACCCGATTGGCTGCCGAACGTTTTCATAGTTAAGTATAGCCAAGCAGACGATAAAGTTTGTGGATGTTTTCGCCATAAGGAGGCACGTGACCTTTAAATACTAAATTTATTTGTTTGTACATCTATACTTCAGAAATTCTGCAAGTAATCACACATACAAAAACAAACTGAAATTCTTTTACAAATATTCGGTTTTGTCAGATTCTAAGCTTTACAATGTATGATTAGAAAATATAGTTTTACTTAATAACTATATTTCCTAAGAATTATTTCACTGAAAATAAATTTTAAAAGATTTAATACTTTATAAATTATTCAATTTAAAATTTTAAAAATGAAAGCAAATCTTATAAAAATTCTTCTTTTGTAGATTGTTTTTCTTCAGACATTAGTGTCTTTAATATATATATTATTACTAAAAGTAATTAAATCTATCACTAATGTCTTAGTTTTATTACGTTTTACATTTTTCGATTCAGAACAGATTTTCGGTAAGACAAGGTAGGATTCTGCAAATGTATCTGTGATTTCCGTTCTTCCAATAATTCTGCTTTTAACTAATAAATTATCTAATATTATCTCGTTGAATTTCTCAAGTTTTTATAAAATTAAGTAAGGCGTTGAAATACGTAAGAAATATTTTTTACCAAGACTTTCTATTAAAATAAATTCGTAAATAATTTCATTCATTTGTGAATAAGTCCTGATAATGTGATTAGAATCTGCCAGTTATTTGATTTTTGTAAGAACGTCCAAATTAATTTGTCTGACACCGCAAAAAAGACGTCAAGATTTGCTATGCTAAAAGTTAGTAAAACCGCTGACGCAAGTAGTGTCAAGTGTTTTACTCAAAATTTCGAAGTTTCTAAATAGGAGTAAATATTTTAATTAAATAATCAAACAATACTTGATCCTTCCTCTTCATAATAGCATAAAGACTCTGACGATAAAACTTTGTTTTCATTACGTTTGGAGCATATTTTTATCACGGTATACTGAATTTTAGCGTTTTCATGAGGATACCTAGTGTAATGTGATGATGATATCATTTATAAATTCAGAATAAAATTCATACAATTTTCATTAATGTCTATCTTCCCTGCAAATTATATAATTGTTTAGTAAAGGAATACATCAGCAGAGTGTAAATTGTGATTCGATCGACTTTTTGACGCAACAGTAATTTAGACGATGCCCTTGTCTTAAAATTTAAATTTAGATATAGGCGTTCTTTTTCTCTACATATCAGTTAGTTCAGTAATTTTGGAGAGAATCACATTTTATGTCTTCAGATCCGGAATTATAATATACACATTCAGTATCATAGAAAATGGAAATCAGCGTCTGAATATGGAGAGTCTCGATCCCTAAAATAGCCGTAAGTGATTCAGCAAACGGAACCTGAGGATGCCACATCTCCCAAACAATAAAGCGCTTGGAAATGCTTAAATGTATATGCATAGAGGAAATGGCGGACGAGTAACATCGGGGATAGACAAGCGATTAAAGACAAAGGAAATGTTCAGCATTCGTGCCAGACAAGATTGATGTCATCATGTTTCTATGATGAACGGGGAGATACGGAGCCTATTTGTGTTTTATGGCTTCAGGCAAACATGCAGAGAAACAAAAGAAGGCAAGTTTGACGGATTTGCCCGCTTTAAGAGTTCCATGTCTGAGAACGGTGAATGAGAGGAACTCCTAATGATTTATGGGACCTGAGGACCTACATGGCATCTGAGACATTTATGGACGTTTGGGTTTCTAACTTGGCCGTTAAGGCCAACGATTAGGGATTTGCAAAAACGATGACGTGAGTGCGCATGCGTGGTGGACAAATAGGCTAAACCACCCATACAGATTTACGTATTTTTAAATGGAAAATTCATTGAAATTATTCAAGCAGTGTTTTTATTTATGTATTATAAATAATCTGAAATGGAATTAAAAATACGTATGGATGTTTTATAAATGCTGTTCGTTATGATGAAATACATTGGATAACATCTTGTTTTATGGGTCCAGTGCCTTCAGCCTATGTCCGATCATAGCTCTTCACAATTTCTCGTCCTTAGTAGCGCTTAGTAACTTTTCTTTTTGCTATCTTAATCGGTGTTCCGTAAACCGTACATTCCACGTTATATAGATTATGCGCCGCTTTTCTTCATTTTGCATTCAATTGGTCTTGTGAGTATAAAATATTCCATGCATTCTTTCCTCATTACCCTTAAATGTCCACTGCTTTTATGATGTTAAGTATACATGTCCATTTCGTCTAAAACCTCGTTTTTACTCACATCTTCAGTTCATGATATTCTCAGCATCCCTCTGTAGAACCAAATTTCTGTTAGCTCAAGTATCTTTTCCATATGTTAGGAGATTGTCCAGCATTCGCTGCCCTATAAGAAGACCGATATTATATAACAGTTAAGTACTATTTACATTAATTCTAACGTGATTATCCTGTTTATTAATATTTTGCTTAGCTTTTGAAAGGCAACTTCCGCTATCCGGATGCGACTTCGAATGATTGATTTGTTTATACGATCATCTCTGTGGGTATTTTCTGCATGACGTCCAATTTTTTTTTCGGACAGAATAAGAACCATGTATTTGGAATCTGGTAACCGTGTTTTAAAACGACGTATTGGTAGAAACCATTTGGCGTGTGATGTCACGCTCTGAGTATCCCATACCGATTATTTTTTGCGCGTGTTTTGAATTTCGGAGATTGATTGTTTTCGTTCATCTTTAACGTATAAAAATGTATTGAAAAACTATTTAAAAACTAACCTCATTGTTTTCAAATTAACTTCAACTGACAAACCTTAAAGAGTGCCAAACTCCAGGATGATGTAATCTTGCTTACAATCAGTTTACATACATTAGCATTCAGTGGATAATGCAATGAAAGAGAAATGTTAATTTTGGCCAGGTGTGGTTAAAGCTTTAAACAAGTGTTTAGATTAGGAAGGAATAAATGTTTTGTTGAAAACAACTCTTTTTAAAAGCCTGCTTTGTCTTTTGATTATGTATGCAGTACTGTAAATGCGCTTGCACAATTTTCGTATGCGAAAGAAACGTGGAATCGAATTTATTTTGATATTCCATTTCCAAATATATTTCTATATGTTTACCTTAACTATTCTAACTGTAGACGTTTTTGAGGGTAACGAAACTGGAGCAAAATCATCATCCGCTTACTATTTCTATCCACATATTAAAAATAATTTTATCTTACTAGATTAATTCAGAGGTCTGAATTATGTTTATAGTAAAATAAGGAACTTATGGTCCAAGAAAATTGAAGTTATAGTAACCACAGCGTATATGGGTTCAACCAAAAAGGTATTAAAGAAGGCTTTCTACTCGGTATCAACAACAGAATGTCAAAATACGTCTCGTTGACTGGATTAGAAGCCAACTTCAAAGCCACTGAGCGTAGAATCTGACCTGAAAATATGTCGGTCGCTGCGCCAGTAATTAAAGAGGAACTAACCCCCAACTAAACTCAGAAGAAACGCATACACGACAATCGCATGTCAGGAAAGTTTATAAACGCTCCGCCCATCATGGGGTAAGGCAATATCACTCAACTCCTCAAGATCGAGCGTTGAAAGAAAATCCCTAAAAATAATACACCACCCTCCTCTCACACACACAGCCGACGTTACTTCGGCCGAATTCAGAATTTAATAAATAGTTATTTAACGTATGAGAAATTTACTCGCTTTTAATTTTTGATATTATACTAAATACTTAAAAAAAAACCAGGTTATTGATCTTTTGAACCTTTTTGAAAAAACTGTGAACAAATTCAATCAAGCATCAATCAACAAATTTTGAGGGTACTTGAAGATACAATTACGAATCTTGAAAATCTGTTAACAGCAAAAATAGATTAACAGTTTAAAATAAATATTCAGTAAAAAGACTGTGGTTAGCAAGTTGCAGGCATTGATGAATCGCAAAGCCGATTTCGAATTTCAGCCAAGTTCATTTAATTCCGTGCATTATTTGGGAAAGACATGAATCCATCACTTCTACTCCTATACTTCGGGGTGAGTCTTTGGGCAGCAAAGTCTACTCCGAATTCAATGCATTCTGCAGACATAGTGTACGGATAGAGGAGATTGGCGCAGCCAAGCAATCTTGAAAGCATCGGGTGGAAAAAGAATCAAAGTCTGCTTCTTCTACCTTCAGTTCTCCCGATGATTGAAGACAAATTTCAGTATTTACATCTGAGCACTACGGAAAGTGACCTTGATTACGCAGATAAACTTCGGTTTCATATTCGATAACATTTCAAAGACATAAGTTTCATCACTCATTTTCACATATTACCTTGAACCTTAAAGACATTCCTGATGACATCATTTCTCAACTAGGTATTTATATTGGTGACAGCACGCCCGATGGCTTCAAAAATGACTTCCACACAATTGTTAACAAGGTCAAAAAATAAATTGTATATTTTAACGCCCCCATAACGAAACTGCTAGCTCTAGGTCATCTAAAAGAACTATTTCTGACTTCCATCAGCATGGCCTGATGCTAACATTCAGGAGTGCATAGGCTGCGCCATCTTGGTCTCACGTGTTCTGCTGACATGATTTTCAAGAAGAGATTGATTGCTATATCAGAATCGATACTCTGAACAGAGATCGCATTGGTGTATCAAAGACTAAATGTTCAATTATTTTTTCGATTCTCCAAGACATTCTAATTTGGGCGTATGTCATTTTTCTCAAGACACAAACTCTACTAGTTTACATAGTTACGAACGAACAATTATTTGTTCTCAGGTATCTTTATTTTTTGCTTGTGATTCTGTAGCGCCAGATCCCAATATTCACAGAACAAAAAGACTTTGTCATCACCCTCAGTTTTCACTCGCTTAATGACATTCTTAAGCATTGATCATAGAAAATGTTTGTGTACACCGTGCAGTTTAGATATTTCTGAACAGGATCGGCGCCATGCATGACATCCATCTAAAAGTTTCGATCTGACAAGAATATTTAAGAACATGAATCCAGTTGTCAGACTGATGTTTTGGTATTTTAACAAATTAAAGTGTTGAGCAAACGTACATCTGGCACAGTCTATTCTATGTTCCATTTTTTCTCATATGTGTATAGTATTTTACTAATTCCACATCCCAAATTTTAATGATGGATTCAGAATAGTGTTCTTCCAAGCGTAGCTTAGATGTGGCACAAGGCCGAAAGTAGGGAGCACCCTGTGAGGATCGAACTCACTACTCGGTCGTAACTGTTCTAGCGAGACCAGCTTGCTAACCATTACACCACCCCTATGTGCCCAGATGTATTAAGAATAAAGTGCCCTCGTGTTTTCCTTCAAATTCCAAATCATCAGATAAGCGTTCCCTTCTAGTTAACTTTATTCCATATTTATTATGCTTATTTCGGTACTTTTCGCATACAAATTATGTCAGATTTAATATTGGCTAAATTGTTTTTCATCTATTTCTTTAAATTCGTGTCGTTGCACTTTGTCAGATTTTCGACACCATTTTTATGTGTAGTGTCATTTCAGAACGTAGGCGAAGATGGCTCGCCACTTCCCTTGTCGCTTTCGGTAGGTTTCATCTTTCTGCCACCTCCCACAGACCATATTCTCTCATTCACTTACTCAAGCCCGTCAGTTATGTCATGCGTTGTTTTCCTTGCCTCTGTTTCTTTCTATTCGACCTCTGTGTATCAGATTTTCCAGGCCCTTCTCTCTCATTACGTGCCCGGCAAACTTCAGCTGTCTCTTCCGGATGTTATCTATAATCCTCCTCTTTGGTTGCATCCTCTCCAAGACCTCATCGTTGCTCACACGCTTGGTTCCTGATATCCTCAGCATCCCTCTGTAGAACCGTTCAAGATTCGCTGCCATAAAAGGAGGACAGATGTCACCTAAGAGGCTCAATACTTTTTATTTGTTACCAACGAAATCCTCTTGTTTTGCAATACTCTGCCCAGCTTTTGGAATGCGTCCTTGGCCATCCCAATACGTCTACGGGTCACAGAGTCGCAATTACCGTCCTCTGTCAAATCACTTTCAAGATATTTAAACTTCCGAACCTGCTTGAATTTACTGTCCCCAACTTGCAAATCGCATTTCGATCTCATCTTTTTCCTGACATGACTATATTTCCATAAGTCCGTTTTTAACCTTTTTCGTTTATCTTTTGAAATCTGTTTGGATTTTGTCCATACGCCGAATTATTCCCGGTTTCTGTCTCATGGAATTCTTCATTTAACAAGAGTTCTTTTAGTAGTTATAAAGTAGTTACTCTTTATCTCATCTGTCCGTCTTATAACCTGCTGAGTAAAGACAATGTGTGCGATGTTGAGCTCTTTTCTTTTATCTTCAGATAAAAAAAACATCTGTCTTATATCTGTGCTGTCTGAATTTATTCATGGTCATAATTCCCAAATTTCTGATCCCTGGATAGAAAAGTAGTGCAATGGTCCAATTCTCTCAACAAGAAATCGCCAACTCGAAATAGAACCTGTCCCGTGATCGTTATATTCACATTGGTATATAGGAAAAGGTATGGATCAATCAGTTTTATTTCCAATAATCTGTCGAATAGCAACACGTAGAGCTCTTTAAACGTATATATCAACTAGTCTAGTAGATAGAAAACTATGAGTTCAAACAGAATATTCAGCCACCTGAAACTTTAAGATGACTTGACAAAGGATGCAGATAAAAAAAATAAACTAAAAACAGATTGCAATAACTGTAGATATTACCACTGTAGAGCGATTATTCAGAATTCTTTGGTTACCAACGGATATTGTGATAAGAACTACGTTATAATTGTCTGATTCGAATCTTTCTGGTCTTCTTTATCATATAGGAAAGGAGGACCAGTACAAAATTCTGCTTATAGTGATCAAAATTTGATGTCATTTTTTTTTAATAGTTGTTATAACTTAGATCGATAAAACCTTACAGCAAAAGTCAAGGGTAGCAGTAAATTCATAATTAGCCTGAAGAGAAATCAATTTTCAAAGTAAAAAAAAAGATAAGAATATAAATTTTGATTTCAACCGAAAGACCTCGATAATGAAAATAGCAAATGTCTGGCTATTGATTAAGGTAATAAGGTTGACTTTCACATAATCTTTTTCCGAAGACGTGAAGGGTGTTTGGTGAAAAAAAAAATGACACTAAATTATGTTAGCTGGATAATCGGTCTGTTAACCTTGTCTGGTATTCGTTTACCCTTTCTCACAAATAAATGCCGTGTATTGAACGCCTTTTTACGTCGTTAATATCTTTCTTTTCGTTTTCGTCTGCTTTTCAATTTTTTTTTTTTTTTACTTTTATTCGCCAGAAGTGGAAATAACATTTTAACATTTCTAAAGTGATGGCACAAGAAAATATGCCAGGAACACATTCTGGGTTTGGCTGATTCAATTTATCCCATGTTATTTTTAGGCAATTATAATTATATTTACAAATATTGTTGAATATACCTTCTGGTTGTAAAGTGTTTTATATTTTTACACTTTTCTATCATACCTCTACGAAATATTCCACATCGATTCTACCAGTATATGTTTTTCGCTTAAAGCTTTACTTCTGCATCATGCTGGCAACCATTTAAAACTGCACTCAGTCACCTAATGGGATTATTTAAGGATACAAGCACAGTAATCAGTAGTAAAGAAGTAGTTGATAATAAACCTGTTTTGAGACCAGGAAAGTAACACAATATTGTTGCAATTTGATTGGTTCCGAGTTTTAATAAAATAAGGAAGAGAAAGGACCACTCGGCCATTTTGTTTGGACGAGATTGACATAAGGAGTTGTAATTCCATCTATGCGCAACATATAACCAAGTTAATTTGACTGATTTTGGAGCAAGAATTTTCACAACTTTCCAAATCGGGTTTGGATGTCTTGCGAGTTAAATTTGTGAATCTACATATCAACCAAACAGCAATTCTCGTTTAATGACAGTCTGTACAATTTATGGCAATATTTACATTTAACACTCCCAGAAAAAGTATCCTTATGGCCATATCACATTGAAACAATAGTTCCAGTACGATCACTGATGGCAAGCTACGTCAAACCTGGTCTTCACCTCGATAGGTGACACATATGTATACCAAGTGCTGTAAACTTGGATGTGTGGTTGGTGTAATGGATAACGGCTAGGAATTGAAGATCCGAAAGCCGTGTTCCAATTTTAATCGGTTTCCTTATATTCACTTACAAACAAATACACTTTGGGAAAGTTATGATTTCACGAACTCCCCACACCACCTCTGTATTTATTAACATGTCACAGATTGGCTGTGTGTAACTGACGAAATATCGGAAATATGAAAACATTAAATAATTAAAATTAAAATGAAACTTGTTATCATTTTATCGGGACCCATCATAAGGTGGAATATAGTGTTTTGCTTCCTTGTAAGAACTTTATAAATCTTTTAAGTATTCCCAATTCTGCTTGTTTGGCCAAATATTAGATCATGTCTGAGTTCACTGTTATCTCTGCGCGAGACGTTATGCAGCTTAAACATATCCGTCTATATCCATCCTTTAGGGCAGTGTGAAAACTGAAAAATACATATTAAATCCGTCTACGACTTCTTAGATATGATATATCATTATTACCACCAAACAATTCTTACAACATAAAAATAGTTTCTCTCTTTAAATAACCGAGAAACATGTAGAAGCTTAATAAGACCACATGGACAATGATTCTCTCAGTAAACCAGTCTACTTTTTCCGAATTCAACACCAATGTTAAAAAGAATGGACAAGTTTTAAATTGACATAAAACAGACGGTAGACCCTGTTTTGCAGATAGTTAAAATATTGCCAACCAAACATCGATATCCGGTGTTCCATAGTCTCTAGCGGATGTTATTTCCAAGACTGCGGTTTGACAAATGCTTACTTATAAATCATAAATATATAATAACAATATACACTACACAGGATATATGTTTTATATCCGGCTATATTTTCGAATTCCCTCCTCACCTGGATTCTTCCCACATATCAAAGAACATATAATTCAAGGTATACGTAAAGATCACCGCCTCTCGTGACGGCATTCTCATTTCGGGGTTTAACGTTAAAGAATACAGGGAGTGAACAAACTAATTGAAACACTTGTTAAAGTCAAAGAAAATTTATTTAATATGGAGTTGGTCCTCCTTTAGCCTCACATACAGCTTTAATACGTCTAGGAATGGAATCATACAGCTTCCTGACTTCATCCAGAGGAATTGTCAGCCATTCTTCCATTAACGCCTGCTCTAGCTCTTTAAGACACGACGGTGGAGGATAGCGGCTCCTAACATGTCGCTCCAAAATGCACCACAAATGTTTAATAATATTGATATCTGGAGATTGGGGAGGCCACTCCATATGTTCTAGCTCACTTTCATGCTCTTCATACCAATTTTTAACCACTCAAGCGGTATGTATTGGAGCATTATCGTCTTGGAAGATGCAGTCACCATCACGGGATAAAGTCTGGGCATTGGATGAACATGATCTCCCAAAATGTTCAGGTAATCATTGCTGTTGATTCTACCACGCAGACCGAGATATTTCCATCATATAGCGAGCAGAATTATCACTGAACCACCACCATGCTTCACTGTTGGAAAAAGGCAGTCAGGGTTGTAAGCTTCTTTGGGCTGCCTCCACACATAAACTTGCCCTAAAGTTGGGAAGAGAGAAAAACTGGACGCGTCTGAGAATATGACTTGCTTCCATTGGTCTGCAGACCAGGCATTGAGATCTGTGCACCACTTCAACCTCTTCTGAATGTTGCGAGTGGAGAGAAGAGGTTTCCTTACCGCGGCTCTTCCATGATATCCAGCATTATGGAGCTCACGACGAACAGTTTTAGTAGAAACTGGACTATTCAGATGATTATTCAACCCAGCAGTCACTTTGGCCGCAGTAGCCCGAGGATTTTTCGCCACATTACTTTTCAATGCACGTCGGTTCCTGTCAGCAAGTTTGCAAGTCCGGCCCGGATTTCTATGCTTGCTAGAGTTTTTCCCTGTTTCTTGAATTGCGTCATAGTTCTTGATATGGTAGCTCTTGAAAAACCAAACAGTTTAGTAACCTTAGTGATCGAAGCTCCTGCCATGCGAGCTCCAACTATTTGCCCATTTTCGAACTCAGAGAGTTCACGCATTTAGCTTAAGTTTTACTAAATTCTAAAAATAAATAAGCCAAAGAGAGTAAATTAGATAAATAAACGTATTTACAATAGATATAACCTTCAATTATGAAGTTTTATTTAAATGTCTTAATATAAAAGGTCTTTGAAATATAGGAGTGGAATTTGCACCTGTTCCAATTATTTTGTCCAACCCGTGTATATTGATAATCTGCGTTTCACATTGACGATATTACAAGATACAGGCTTCCACCATAAAATGGATAGTTGGGAATTCAAAAAAATCTTCATCATGGTCTCTAATCTGATTGAAACCATCCATGTCAAAACAATATTGAATTGGATCCGTGTAACACCTTTTCCAAAGTATGTGTTAGAATCGCGTATCTATATAGCTGTTGACAATCAGTATCCTGGGGAGAGATATTTTAACATCAATTCTGTCATAGCTACTCTGCATACGTATGATGCTGAAAGAAGTTTCATTGAAACGGGTAACCACAGAGAAATTCTCATTCGCAAAACAGATAAGATTATAAACATCAGTTAAGCATTTGATATATTATAGTCCTTAATTTAATCCCTTTATGGCTGTAGAAGCGTCTCCAGTTGTTATTGGCGATAATGCTCTGACATATTGTTATATACCTTACCTATGAACACAAATGGGCATGTCCCAATCCTCATAAATACGATTGAACACTATTTCAAGTGGGGGTAATATGCTGCCAGCGTGTGAAGCTCTTGTCGTGTCGAATTCTTTGCCTTCGGGCAGAGAGGAACTCGGATGACGCTATGCCGAAGGGCAGAGTTTCGTCCGGGGAAATAGACAGATACCCGATCACGCGTATGCGGGGTCTACGGGCCGTATTTGCCCGGGTATACGGGCTCGGATATCCCCACATTAAATGTGTACTTGTGCCACATCCTACCACGTGGGCAGGCAGGTGAATATTGTAATATGCTGTCTAAGTAGTTCACCTCTAGCCGTGGTTTACCTACTTCACGCCTTTTTGTATTTTGTTGATCTTATAAAGATTAAATTTCCAACCTCTATTTTGGTTATTCCTCATTCAGTGAACCTTCCTAGGTTACAACACATATTATACTGGATAGAAGGAACAAACCAACATAAATTGCTTCTTGAACACTTTCAAGTCAGTCAGTTATGTGCTATGCGTGATACATGCTTAGGCAACCATGTATCTTTCGATTCATGACTGACGAGGCAGATTTTATTCCCACAACAATTTGCCATTTCTGCGGTAGACCGGGTTCTACAGACTTTGAATCCAAGTCTATAGAACCCGGTTTGTCCTGCTATTTACCCATAGCGGGATGGGGGGTGCAGGAAGAGTGTGATTCATACCTTTACCAAGCGTACATGCACGTAAATATATATAATGGATTCGACTGGAATTTCGAACTCGGCTATCCGATTTCTCAATCCGTGCCGCTACCCATATTCCAAAACGAAATTTCGCACAGATAGACTCTGACAGAGTTGCGGTTATTTTTGCAGTTAACAACTTTCACAAATCTTCGGATGTGGCTTTACGATCATTACCGATCAAAATCTGTCTGGACTATTGAAAAGGACCATGCAGTACCACCCACAAAGACTAGAGAGAAACACTGAGTCCTAATTATATCCAGCAATCACTATAAGGTTATGTAAAAAAAAAACAAAGATCCTAATTACAGATGAACTGAGTTGCTTACCGGTAAAGGAATCTATTACACAATTGCATTGTCCTGGATAAGTTATATTTTCTACGTAGATTTAGACTTTACTCTATTCCCCCCGCAAACCTTTATTTTATACATCTAGAAATCGAATATAATCAAAAATACACAAATAGATCATACAGTGTGGTTTTGGCAAGGAGTCTTCCTATTTTAAACCATTTACACACAGAAAAGTGAAATTATCTGTACATCTGGCTTGCATTTTATGGATATCACCAAGTCATACGTGAAAAGATTCGAGGCGCCCTTCTAAAGGAATTATGTCAAAGTTATCCCGTTATTTCCAAAATTAATTCACTTGCGCCTTGATATATCTGGTGGACTTGTAATAATTCAGATATTGTACAATGTGAGAAGAGTTCTGTCGTATGTCAGGATGTTTCTAATAGTTTAAAATGATCCTGGCATGCAAAAGGTTCGTATATTACACCTGTGGTAACAGGACAGACAGCTAGCGTTTTAGTTTCACGTGGTCTCGGTATTTCTGGACGAATTTTGAGACTTATTCAGTCTTTTCTATCAAATCGCGAAATGATGGTTTTACTGAATGACCACTTTTCTATTCTTTTATTCATGCTGCTGTCCACCATGACCGAATCCTTGAACCTGTCTTGCTTTCAAGTTTCATTAGAAGTGTATCCCTTATTTTATGTTTGGAATATGGATTACATGTTCTTTCTTCTATGGCCACAAATGATTTCTCTTAACTTTTTGGTGATCTGACTGATCACTGACTACGACTTTTAATTAAGAGGGTGCCGGGTTAGTAGTTGTCTAGTTGTTGCTTCCGACTGGTAGTAAGGACCTTGAACCATTTTGTAGCGCTTAGAGCGGATGCTCGGGTCCACAATCGCATAATATCGGGGCATCTGTAGTGCCATGTCGCGCATAGTAAAGTATCCTTGCATGTATTACTGGTGAGCAACACGGAGGCAACATTATGTTTTAGCGTTCTAGCCAGTTTGTATTACCAGAGACAATATATATTTATAATTACCTGGGGCTTGTTCTTAGAAGAAATATTCTTATGACAGATACACTGAAAAGAATTACGTGTAAACCAGTAAATACAAGATCACCTATCCACTATAACAATTATTTCTCTAATATACATGACATTCGTTCTAATTTCTGACGTGTTGAATCTTTTCTCTTAAAAAAGTTTTTTTTATCGAATTTTGTGAAACTGATTTAAATTCTTCTATTTTTAATAACGAATTGTCTGTTCCAGGCTATCTTGCACTTTGCTGAAAAGAGTCAAGCATGGCTTGGTGTTTATATTCAGGAATACTTCCCAATTGCAAGGGAATTGTCTCTTGAGTCCGTAGATGATTGTTACACGTGCTTTCGACTCTCGTTATAGTACTGTTTATCTATCTTTTTCTTTTATCGCTATCTTTCTTCTCAGGACTGTAATATATTAAACTTTTCGAACGAAATAGAAATAGCCCTTTCTATGCATCCATGTACGAATATCTTTTTGTATCTGGTGATATTAATTCTCATCGCGTCAAGTGGCTTAAGCATTCAATGTTAATAATGTTAGAAGTAATTATACTTTCATTTTTTATACCTCAGTCTCACAGTCAAATATGAATTGTCCTACTCGTTTCCCTAATTAAACTGTTCAAAATTCTTCTTTTCTTGATTTTTTCCTTACCCCCTTTCCTAGATCTTATAGATGATCACAACACTATCCTCTTGGCATTTAGGTTCACGCTGTAGTATTTATTGATATTTCTATTTATTTTTCTATTAAAAAAGAACTTCCTATTCACAAGACTTCTTTCTTTTATCCACGTACTGACTTGGGTTAATTTCGTGACATTAGTCGAGATTTGCCTTGGATTAATATTCTTAAACTGCCTATTGAGTATTGTGCCACAGATGTTTCTTTTATGGTTAAAATCGCTATTGATTATTTGCACCTTATCGCAAAAGTTACGTGAAACCGCAATATCCGAATTGATTAATACCAGCCTTTTCAGCCGCTATAGCCCATGGGAAACACTTTTCTGTGTGTACCTACTCGATAATTCTGATCACATCAGACGCCTGTTTGCGAATGCTCGAAATAATTTTAAACGTGTCTTCAAAAGGGTCAAGTCTTGGTTTTCAGAGAGAATGAGCCACCGTATAGCCTATAAGGTTTTGTTGACGTGAATACTGGCGGTTCTGTAATAGTGAATTAAATAAGAGCAAATCTTCCCTCCCTCCTCTTTTCAATCCTGAGGTGTTAATATATGCTGCTGTTATAGAAGAATGTTTTGTTCATAAATTCTTTTTAAAATTCTACTTTTGTCTCATGTGGAGTATCATTGCCGGATTTTCAACTTAGAACTGGGTCTGTATTGTGTTATATACATATAGCTCACTCAGTGGTTTCAGTAATCATTTATAAACTGAATCCTCACAAAACACGACGACTTGATGTTTTCGCTAGAATAGTACTTCAGAAACGTGATACTAAACTTTCTCCGAAAATAAATGTATAGCTTCTTCTTGCTTTCCTAGTGTTTGGAAATCCTCTTGTGTAGTTCCAGTCTTTAGGAAATCAAGCGAACCATCTGATCTTTCTAAGTATCGGTCTGTTAGCCTTCTACCTATTTTTGGCAAATGACTAGAGGCTCGAATTAAGAATCTTTCATCGCAAGGTCTTGTTTCAGAAAAGCAATATGGTTTTTGCTTCTCTAGGTCAGCTATTGATGTATTATTGATTATTGTTGAAAGTGTCTATCAAGAATTAGATAAGAATGGTGAAGCCCGGGTTGTTGGTTTGGATATCTCGAAGACATTTGACATTATTAAGCATAATGGTCGTCTTCGCATCATGTTGAAAGACGATTTTTTTAATTGATTCAGTCTTTCTTATCAAAGCTTGAAATTAATGTTGTCATGAATGGCAGAACTTTCTGCATAAAGTGGCTGTTAGAAGAACCATATGTGGAATCATATGATTAACTCCAGGATAGTCTTCATATATGGTTTTAGCTACCTGGGATTCCTCTTCTACGTGTCCCGTTCCTTCAGAACTTTGGCGATCATGGCTTTCCACAATCCCCTGACACTTGTAGCACTTAATGATATTTACCTTTAGGACAACTCTTCCATTCGCTTCTCCGCCAAACGTTCACAAGCGCGTCAGCTTGGCTGTATGTGTCTTTCGTCTGTTTCACATTCAATCTGTCATGTGAGCATCAAATTTTCTATGTTTCCCAAAAACCTCAACTCTTTCTGATAAGAAGCCCAAATGTACCTTTTATTGACATTGTCTCTCGACCTTAGATGATAACACGTATTCGGTTCATAATATTCCCAGTATCCTTCCGTAGAACCACATCTCTATTGCTTCAAGTCTATTCTTCATCTCTGTGGTGATTTGACAGCATTTACGCCAGTATAGGATGCTAGCTATTACATAACAATTCTGTACACTGTGTTGCTTCTAACGATAGTTAGGCAAAATAACCAGTTTTCCTCTTTTCCTTTCGGACACCTCTTCATTGGCCCTTCTACTAATAAAGTGTCTACGATGTAAAGTCAGTAATTATCGACGTCTGATCTTGTAACCTTTATAATAAACTTTTCAAACATTTCCTGCACATGTCGCAATTATATTTAATATATAAAGTGATAAAAATATATGGAAAACGTTTCAAAATCATGTTAGTCGAAAAGTATTCTTAGAAACTTGCAGATATAAATTGTCTATACTTCCGGGGAATGTGGCCTCTGTACAGCATAATAAAATTAATAAATTTTCCCAATCTACATAACTATCTACATCTGTATCTCCATCTATAAAAGGCATGGTGTGTGTGTGTGTGTGTGTGTGTGTGTGTGTGTGTGTGTGTGTGTGTTTGTGTGTGTGTGTGTGACGAAAGCACAGTCGCAATTTTCGACGGATATGCACCAAAATTTTCATGCACATCCTCCAAGATAGCGGGAAGGCCAAAACCGACATTGCATTTCCCAACTCGCATCGATAGTGGAAATAATCGATTTGTTCATGCTTCTACGACAGTTTTCATGTAGACTGCGGCCATTTTCTACTGGCCAGAGTGAGAGCCTATAGCTGTCTGCCATGAATAGGCAGGAAGATTCTATTGGCCAGCGACTGACACGAATGTTAACTAGCATGAAAGCATGCAAAAAAAAAATCGATAGTTGCATTCGTCACAAGTGGGAAAAATTTAAATCTGCATGGAACTTTACTCCAATTGGCTCATTCGCTAGCTTAAAATCAACGTTGATTCTGATTCCTCAGAACTAAGTTGGGTGTGAAAAAGTATTTGTTGTTAACATTCTTTTTTCATTCGGTTTTCCCAGTTACGAGTCCTTTTTAAAGCTGATCGTTTTGTGTTCATTTTGTTTAGTTCTTTTTTCGTAAAAGATTTAATGTTTAGTATAGTGCTGAGAAAAAAATTCGCAGTGTGAGATAGGCAAGAAGTAAGGCATGTAGCAACATCAGCACGGCAAAGGGCACTCCTTTAAAGGCAAGGAAGGGCAAAAATATTTTAAGTTAAGTGATAGCGATTGCTGTATGAGTCGTACAATTTTTTAATCAAGCACGGGCAACGGCGCTCCATGCTGCTAGTCTCATATAATTTCTAAGTAAAATATGTATCCGTTTATAATACGCATCTTGTAACATATTGCTGCCATATATGGTCTGCTGTCCCCGCTGTTCATCTCGAGGTCCTCGACAAAATCCAGAGACGGATATGCAAGCTGGCATCGCGTTTATAGTCACTTTACCGGTAGTAGAGAAAAATGACGTAATGCCCAGCCACCGGTTAAACAGTGGGAGAGTTAAATGACTTAATATTCTGCTACCGGTTGAACGTTGGGTAAACACTTGTAACTAATTTTGTATCTACCGTGAAACATTACATATCAATTATATGCGAATTTTGACTCTAGAGCTCAGACAGAAGTTTTAAAATCGTTCAGGAACGCAGGGCTCAAAGGGTTAAACTTTATTTTGGGAAGTCATTATACAACGAAGGAATTCTATTCATTAAACTTTATTTTGGGAACTTATTATATAACGTCCGTCAGAGAACTATATTCATCCAAAATCCATCAGGAAAATTATTATACAATCAAAGTCAATAAGTTATACTTACAAATTTACACGATGAATTTATTAATCAAGGTTTCTAATTAATTAAACATATTCATCTTAAATAAGAATACATCATCACACCCTATAAATAGGAAAAGGCATATAAATTTAACACTTTCAGAAGCAGCCATAACAATGGCTGATATATATGACTAGAAGGGAAAATAAAGATATAATGAAGCAGTTAACATTCCAGATTTCTTCTTTTATGTGTTCCGTCCTTTTAAGACGTAGGCGATTATGGTCCGACACATCTTCCTGTCCGTTTTAGGTCTTAATAAGTTTGGTCTTTTTTATATTTCTCCCAAACCCTTTTCCGCTACCCATTTGCTCAAGCCTATCAAGTATGTTACGCTATGCTTTCTTCTGTCGCTTTTTTCCTCACTATATCCTGTGAGTATCTGATTTTTCAAGACCCCCGTTCTCATTATGTGCTCCAGAAATCTCAACTGCTTCTACCTGATGTTACGTATAAGTTTCCTCTTTGTTTGCATTCTCTCCAAATTTCGTCGTTACCCAATTGCTCGGTCCATGGTGTCCTCAAATTCATTCTGTAGAACCAGGTTTTTCTTCTTTCAGTCTCTTCTTCATCTTTGCGGAAGTTGTCCAGCATTCTTTGATTAGAAAGAAATATATTTAGTAGAGCATAAAAATCTAAATTTCCCGAAATAAAAACGTTTTAATGAAAATAATTTAGAAATTTCCAAAAAAATTTTTTCAAAGTCTTTTCCATGACTCTTTTGGAAGTGGGCTATCATAGCTCGTCTCTGTTTCCTATCACCTGTAGAAATTATCTGATTTCTTCTTTTGACAAGGCTCCAGATCCGCCATTCATTCACATTCCGCTAGAGTTTTATCAGGTAGGTGGCCAACTAGCCCTATATACCTCGCAAGATTTATTTTTTCCAGACCCTCCTTTCCTATAAGTTGTTCAAGAAATTTCACCTATCTCTTTTTGATTCTGAATAAAAGCGTTATTTTTGTTGTCCTTTACATACTCTTTTTCGTTGCTTACTCGCCTCTTTTATCGAATTCTCAGTATCCTTCAGTAGAACCCCATTTATGTTACCTTCAGTTTTCTCTTTATCTGTGGAATGATTGTCAAGGATTCTCCGCTATATTCAAGGATTTGATATCACATAGTAATTCTTCTCGGTTTCTAACAGAATTTTCTGGTTTCTTGTTACTTAGTTTAGCTTTTCTGGAAAGCTTCTTTCGCTAATTCAATGCGCGATCGGATTTCGATTTCGCCTTTTACATCCTCTATTACAAGACTTGAATGCTAAATAAGTTCTAGGTGGAAACAACTAATTCTAGCATGACCATTTTACATTTAATTTCATTCAAATTATTATACATTCAACTTCTCTCGGGAAATTCAAAACAAAAAGTAAATAAATAAATATGTTTATTGATTTGTACATTGTCAACTGTTATTAATATTATTATTATTAATAGTTTTGATGGTAGTAATAGAGTTATAATTATTATCATTTGTGAATGTTATGTTTTCTTAGGCCCTATAGGAGAATTTTCATTTAATTGATAGCATTTTTCTTAGTATATGGCATGTTCCTAGTAAGGCGATTTTCTGCGTAAATTTTATGTTGATGTTACCTGGGATACTTTTAGTAAAATTATCCATTCCTTTTCTCACGAGGCCCAGAGCTCTGATTACAATTGGTTCAGTCTCAGTATTCATTCCAAACATTTTGTTAATCTCGATCTCCAGGTTCTGGTATTTGGAAAATGTCTCGATAGTTTTTATGGAGTTGTTTCTCTCAGATGGTACTGCTATGTCAATAATCATACACTTCCTGAATTTCATGTCTTTTATGATAATATCAGTTCTGTTGATTTTTATTTCCCTGATTGTTTGAAATGATATGTCCAAGAGGATAGTTACATCGTTATTTGGGATAACGGTATCTGGTTTGTTCTCATACCATCTCTCACTGGTTTAGATTTTGTGTGCCTTGCTTATCTCCCAGTGCACATATGTCACTACCTTGTTATGTCTGTGGGTATATTCATTTTTTGCTCGTTCCGGACATCGTGAGATAATATGGTCGACAGTTTCATAACATTTTTTGCAGATCCTGCATTTCGGGTTAGTTCCATCCTTGACTATTCTGACAGTGATAGAATCTGGTTGCGAGGCGTTGGTCCTGAGCTGCAATAATCAGGCCTTCTGTCTCAGCTTTCAATTTGGTGCTCCTGTTTTCTGGTAATCCACATCAGATTATTTGGGCCTTTTTAGGTATTATTATTATTATTATTATTATTATTATTATTATTATTATTATTAATATTATTATTATTATTATTATTATTATTATTTCCTTAAATTTTTGTTGTATACACATTTCCTTCAGGATCGCAGACGGAAACCTAAGGTCAGAAAAGATTCATGACATTTTCTAGTGACCATTTATGAACAAACAAAAAAACCATAACGAAATACCCTAAGATCATACACATCTTACATAGATAAAGCCTTTCGTAATGTGTGATTATAATAATAATAATAATTATTATTATTATTATTAACATCACAATGCATATTTTGCAAATTTTTGCGAGCATTTGACAATATAATTGAAAATATCAAACAATAATATCTCAGGATTTATTTATGGCCATATATCAGTGTTTTAGACGGCGTCTGGCGTGTTTCATACTTGTTTATTCTTTTAAATGGTAAAAAAACTGTTGCTAATGTATTTTCTTATTAATGATCACCTGGGTGCGTAACCGATTAGAAGTACTCAGTGCAATCTTAGGAAATGCATTTCTTGTCCTGTCTTTGATATTTGAAAACGTTAAATAATTCACCCATTCCTCGGTGAAAATATTGTATATGACTTTGTAGGAAAAACATACGCGGAATGCAGATATTAAAGTAGACAATTATATATATATATAATATTCTACAGACTATAAAGCTTTAACGTGGTAGCGAAACAAAGAGCAAATGAGGCTGAGGCTACGCTCACAGCAACAGTTATGCTATGTGAAACAAGATTTTAAATATTTGCTTTTAATGACAATCTGTATCCATTGTTTCTTTACAGATTTCATATCGCTGTTAACGAATACAACCGCTGGCACATATTCTGGAATTAACTCTCACAGAATTTGTTAACTTACATTACTTTTTTAAAAAAATAGCAGTAAATAAAATAATAGCAGGTAAGGTTTTTAAAATTATGAGTGATCTTTCTCGTAGAGTGGCTGCCACTCAAGGCTAGATATATATGTCTGTTTTTCTTAACTATAAATAGTAGGCGCACAGAATATCGATTAATGTCCTACCCAGGAGTAATAATTACCTGTACAAACATGCTTACTGTTTTACGGATTCATTAAGCTTAGTGTAGTCTGTAACTAAACGAAAACGACGCGCATACTTGAAAACGAGACTGACAATAATAACTTTGCCCAGCATAAAACAAAAGAGAACAAAATTTAGTTTCTTATTAAGAATTGCCAAATAGAGAAAAGCTAAAGTAGTTTTCATCCTACAGAAATGATCTGGTAACTTCCGATAGCGCATTGAGAAAAAATTACCATCAAAGGAAGTCAGGGCTTTAAGAAAAGGATATTATTAAAACGCTACACTTGAATCAATTTTCAACATAGAGATGGAATCTTGTCTGAAACCTCTCTTCTTCTTTTTCGTCTTCTTCTTCTATGTAGCAAATAGCCCCAGGAAATGAGCGATCATGAGTCTCCTCAACTTCTTATGCTTAGTATCTCTAAGCAATGTTTTTTACTATATTATCAATATCATTTCCTAACTTGTATACTGGATCGCTTCCAAACTAGTTACGTTCCATTATCACCGATTGGACCCTGAAAAACCATCGTTAACAATGAGTGGAAGTTCCCTCAAGGAGGCTCCGGGTCTTAAGCGACTAACGTGCCGCAAACACAAGTTGAATTCGTACATACGCTCCATCGCAACAGATGCTAGCAAAATAGCCGGTTGCCTATACTGCTCAAGTAAATACCTAACGTTTCGTGCTATCTCATACCTTTACAAGAGCCAGATCTTGCCTAGAACGGAGTACTGCTGTCATATTTGGGCAGTCTCGATAGACCCCACACTCATCTCCGCATCGTTGTGGCTGATAAATTTCCATCCTGCAAAGCCCTCTCACACAAATGAGATGTAGCATGCCTCCGACTGCCCAATCACTACTGAAGTGGTCAGACGTACCACATTCCTTAGTTTCGCCAATTATAACCTTCTCGGTAATGACCCGCTATGCTACTCATATTATAGAGAACCCCCATCATTCCCTCAATATTCCACTGAAGAGAAGTAAGTTCCACTCAAGCAGCATCTTTCCGTGAACTACTGCTCTGTGGAACTGAGTTCCAAGAGGATGTTTTCCAATCACGACAATCCTAACCTTTTCATATCTAAAGTTAATCGTCATCTTCCCCAACTATACACATAAATTATGCCGCTTGGTTCATAAGCCTCTACCTCGAGTGCCTTTTATAGGGGGAACCTCACTATAGAAAAAGACAAAAATGGTTACTCGCTATTTACCGCAGTCATATATGCCTTCACTATGTCCAGTACTTGTTAATTCTACAAGCTTTATTGATTTCTCCACCTTTGACACTCTCGCAGGGCCAACTTGAAAAAGAAACGCAGAGGGAAGAAGGATCGGGAAGCCTCAGAAGCTATACTAGACCAAACCTTTAATTGCATTCGCGGCGGGCTGATTTGCCGTTTCTGTATCGGCCTAGTTGGCCATCAGCGTGCCTGCAGACGACGGGGGACAGCCCACTTCATAAATCTTCGTTCGCGAAGCCAAGCCGAGAAGATTGGTAGCTGCCACATTGACCATCGCCAGTGGTCGACACTTGCCGCTGACTGTCAAGCCTGGCGTCGCCCCGTCCACCAACCCGTCTCCACCTTTGAGTACTCTCGCAACCTGAAGGAGAAATGCTGCGGGAGGAAAGAAGGACCGGGAAGCCTCAACAGCTATACCAGTCCAGACCTTTAATTGCAGTCGCTGCAGCCGGACTTGCCTGTCCCGTATCGGCCTAGTCGGGCATCAGCGTGACTGCCGACGACGTGGACAACCCGTTTCACAGCCAAGAAGACTGATTTCATCAAGGTTACATGCCCCCCCCCCCCCAAAAAAAAAAGTAGAAGTCATAATCGTTAAATAGCAGACAGGAAATGTTCCCAAAATATACGTGGACAAATATTTATGAAAAAAAGGTAAAAAAAGAAATAGACAACCATTGAGTCAAAAGAAAAGGGACGGGGATGAATTAAGTAAAAAGGTAAGTAAAGAAAAAAAGAAAAAAAAACACAAGAAAAATAATTACAGATATCTCTGAAAGATGAGAAACTAATATTTAATGCAAAAAGCATGCAATGTATGAGAATAAGAGAAAATATAATGCAGAATTCAAACGAAAGTAGAAACCGTTGGAAGATTAATTTAAATTAGATAAACTTGTAGCTGCTGAACACACATCCATTAATCTATGTGTGTGTGTATATATATATATATATATATATATATATATATGTATATATATATGTATATATATATATATATATATATATATATATATATATATATATATATATATATATATATATATATATATATATATATATATATGTAAGTATATATATATAATATAATAATATTTTTAGTTTTTTAAAAAATATGATTCCTCCGCTACATAAGAGTTCCCATGTTTCAAAACTTAAAAAATTATGTTAGGGGTCTCGGCTCTCGCTTTTGAAACATGAGAACTCTTATGCAGCGGAGGAATCATATTTTTAAAAACTAAAAATATTATTATAATATAAGCTCTACTTCTGTATGGAGCACTGTCCTTTTGAAAATAAAGCTAAATGTTAAGGAACACCGGATTATCTACCTAACGTGTTCTTTCCTATTTCACTGCACACCTGCATACATATATATATATATATATATATATATATATATATATATATATATATATATATATATATATATATATATATGTAAGCAAATGTGTGCATGTAGATCCGACGGTATGATGAAAATGTGGAAAAGACAAAGCAAAATCCGAATATGTGAGTTTATTGTTTTTATTTTTTTTTTGTTTTTGTTATTCTGTCGACGTCAGACGTTTCGGTCAAATAGACCTTCTTCGGGACATGGTTAATGGAGACATATTTATATTAGATTTAAGTTTGATGAAGAGACGATATATACAGGACTGGTCAGAAACAGAAAAACTGAAATTCTAAAGTCAAGTATTCTTTCTTAGAGTCGGATATGCTGGCGTCGCGTGGGCGGCAACTACGAAGACCTGCGCACAGGGAAAAGATTGTGTCCTAAGTGGAAGGTGAGGGGGACTATTTAAAACTATAGCTTATCGGTACGTTTGTCACGCATTAATCTTGCCACAGAGCTCGCGATCTGAAAGAAACCAGGTCTATTATTTACTGTGTGTGAGGTGGCTATCCCCGAAGAAGGTCTATTTGACCGAAACGTCTGACGTCGACAGAATAACAAAAACAAAAACAAAATAAAAACAGTAAACTCACATATTCGGATTTTGCTTTGTCTTTTCCACATTTTCATCATATATATATATATATATATATTGGTGCTAACGCACGTTATTTGTTAAAAAATAAAATAAAATATATATATGTATATGTATGTGTGTGTGTGTGTGTGTACGTGTGTACATACGACTGGCAAGATTGTGCGCTTATGATTTGATTTAATTTTAGTGTACTCAAATGTTTTTTTTCTTTTCGGGATGTAAATTATGGAGAAATTGTTTTGGAAATAGAACGTTCCCCGAGATACAATCCTTAAAACAATCCATACATTCAGTTAAAAGTGAGAATAAAATTATCCTTGATAATGGGCAAAAGTATAGCTGAAAGCGCGAGTACATAACTAAACATTTGAACAATTTCTACATAATTTACGTCCAGAAAACAAGAAAAATTAAAAAAAAAAAACTTAACCGTATTACTTTGTTAGTCGTTTTTAATGAAACTTTTGTGTATAGCCTGTAACAACAAATTTTTTCAAATGTTATATCACCAAAATTTTCCAGTTGTTAGATTGAACCGTTGTATCTTAGAAAGATATCTTACTGAAGTTCTCTGAGTTTCTTAGAAATCTATTGGAATCTGCTTTGAACTATAAGAATGTAGTTAACTCTGTTGAAATGATGATCCCTCTTGCTGCTTTGATCTTCTGATTCAATTTTCTTTTCTACTGTTTCTGCTTTTGAAAACCTATTCACCGTTCTCTTGATGGGTCTTTTTTTTCCAGGCTTTCAGATAAAACATATAGCCATCTTGAATCCATTTATTGTAAGAATCACAGAAAACTATTTCATTTACTCAGCTAGAAAGAGAACAGCTTAAAATCGTTTTGTGTCAGTCCCACTATCTTTTCACAAATAATCAATGGTGAGAGGAAAAAGATCACTGAAGATGGAAGCCCAAATATGAATGTTGCTACCAATACTGGAGGCCTGATTGATCTTTTTCCTCTCATCATTGATTATTTGGAAAGATATAGTGGGACTGACACAAAATGATTTTAACCTGTTCTACTTCTAGCTGAGTAACTAAAAGGGGTTTTCTGTGATTCCTACAACAAATTGTGCCAAGATGGCGGCTATATGTCTTATCTGAAAACATGGAAAAAAGCAACTCAATGAGTTTATTGTTTTTTGTTTTAGATATTAAACATT
>OZ038480.1:40598963-40633963 GCA_964036315.1 Acanthosepion esculentum
ATGATTAATTACGTAAAATTAGTTTTAACGCATTTTGTGTGTTATATATATATATATATATATATATATATATATATATATATATATATATATATATATATATATATATGTATATATATTATAATTTTTTCATATAGATAAAACCAGTTAACTCACTACAAAGATGCAACTTCGTTTCGGTGCATTTCAAACTGCACCTCGACGAGTGAGAACTGAAAATGTTTATGAACAGTTCTGCTAATAGGCAAGCCGTATGTGAAAGCTCACTTCCTTTTTTCCATTTGCTTGGGAAAAAATAGACATGAAACAAAAATTTGACGGAGTGAACCAATAGTGATTGTTGATAGTACTTTGGTGAGGGGTGGATGCTGTGTTGAATGCTGGCTAGTCAGGGAAGCTTCCGAACCGATAGCCACGGTCAAAGTCTAGGCACATCATCTCACAAGCGACCTAAGAGTGAGGGGTGGTGGAGTGAATGTGGGAATATGAGATAGTAATATGTTGGTAAGTCGGATAAATTCTAGCGATAGTTATAGTATTAATTGGGAATGCTTTGGTTAGAATTTATATATTACTTTCGTTCTCGTTGCACCGGATATATATATATATATATATATATATATATATATATATATATATATATATATATATATATGAAAATTATCTCAGAATTAGCCTGTAGGAAAAAGAAAATATATATAAAGGTAAAGGGCAACAGGAAAACTGTATTATTAGCCGACGCGTTTCGTCCAATGTGGACATTTACAAGGCAAAAAATCAATGAATTTATTAAAAACAAAGTAACTATTAACAATAAACAAAATGTCCTTAGTAACTAGATGAACATAGAAAAAAGCTATTGTATTCATATTGTCAACTGAAAATTACGTTAAGTACTATGACGTATAAAAGTATTGTTTTTATAGTTGAGTTGTGGATTCAAACATTTTCTTTGAGATTTCTTGATACAATTGTGTACGTTGGCTTGGGAAAGTAATAATTCTCTTAGGAAAGGTGATACTGGGAAAAAGCGTGGGTGTAGTTTAATATTTGGATAATATTCAATGGCGGTATTCTCGATGATTTTCATTCTGAGAGAGTTATTTCTTTTTTTTATGAGTGTTGTAATTTTTAAATCAAAATTGTGGTTGAATGTCTTTCTATATATGACTAGTGCATTAGTTGTTTTTTCTGGGGTCTCCTTTGTGCTCATTGATTCGTTTTTTGTTTTGTTTTTTGTTATTTCTGCGTGTTTATTGAATATATTGCGAGGAACAATTTTTCCAATTTATTTTATAAATGCCTGCTTCAGAAAGGTATATAAAATATAAAACCGATACAAAAATAATAACATAATCCGTAATAATAAAATACTTGAAACAACCTATTCCATATAAATAATCTTAAAACAATCAAAAACATATATATATATATATATATATATATATATATATATATATATATATATATATATATATATATATATATATATGAAGAAATATAGTCTTAAAGCGTGCTATATTTATGGGATAAAGTGCTCAATGTCAGAGATAGAGCGTGTGTAAATATAAAAGTAAACATAGAAGTCAACACTTAGAGGCAATAGTCTGTTTCATGCTAGATGCAATCCTCAGGCATCTAGCATGAAACAGACCTTCGCCTCTAAGTGTTGACTTTTATGTTCACTTTTATATATATATATATATGTGTGTTTGTGTGTGTGTGTTTGTGTGTGTGTAGTAATTTGTATTAAAAATAAACACATACGACAGAGCTTATAGTCATGAATTAATCCGAGAGAGAGAGAGAGAGAGACAGAGACAGAGCGAGAGAGACAGAAAGAAAGGGTGGAGATAGAGAGAGAGAGAGCGAGAGACAGACAGAAAGAAAGAGGGGGAGGAGGAGAAAGAGTGATGAATGAACTGTTTAAAAAAGCCTCACCCGAAAAAAATGCGAAATTGAAAAACAAATAAATTATCTCCCTTTACTCCTGCTTGTAATTGCATAAAACGAGAAAGCGTGACGTTCATTCTTTCTTGGTTATCATTTGTCCCAAACTCGGGCTTGAGTTGTTTTCATCTCAATATCAGCAAATAATTGTTTATTTCTCTTGAAATTTTGCACCGGTTTGTCCAGCTGCATTCGAGGCGTATGAGACAGCCCTCTTAATAGGAGACAAGATTGTTTTCGTTCGCCTGCCAACTATTAATTTTATCCACATGACGTGGAACTAGTCATCTAATAAGGAATTGCTACATTTGTTCCTCTATCTTCCTCGGAGTCTGGCGATGGCTGCTTCCATTTCTCTTGCACGCACGAGAGGCTTAAATATTTCCAGCGCAGAACAGGGAGTTGCTAATGACCCTCGCTAGATTAAACTGCAGGCCACCCCCATTACAAGACCAGCTTCTAAACTACCGGCATCTAACCCTGCTTAATGCTTCGTCAGCGGACGACATCATCTTCTTCGAATGCCATATCTAGTTTCAATGTACTATCGCTTAATCTGTCACAATCTTCGGACAAATCTTGCATCTACATTCTTTCCTTTCGTCCATCTTATCAAGGCCGTGTAGTTTGCAGATAGGGAAAAAGGTGTGAATGAAGGCTAACTAGTGAGGGGTGTTATGAGCACTCTCATTAATTTCACATTACCCTAAATTATACTTATACTGGCGTATTTCGCGTACGCAACTGTGAGACAGTACAAACACACATACACGTATATATATATATATATATATATATATATATATATATATATATATATATATATATATATATATATGCGTGTGCTTACATATATATATATATATATATATATATATATATATATATATATATATGTATATATATACACACACACACCCACATATATATATTTATATATATGCGTGTGAATGTGTATATATGTTTATATATATAAACATACTCACACAAACACACACACATATATATAAGCATATATGAATATATATATAGTTTAACAATATTTTATACTGATATATATATATATATATGTATATATATATCAGTATAAAATATTGTTAACATATATATATATACATATATACAAATATATGTATATATATATTTGTATATATGTATATATATATATATATTTTAACAATATTTTATACTAATATATATATATATATATATATATATATATATATATATATATATATATATATATATATATATATATATATATATATATATATATATCAGTCTGAAATATTGTACCATGAGTGCTAGTGGTAATAAATTTATTCAATGTAAAATATCAGATCTAAAATTTGTGCTATCAATAATAAACAATCATTTTTTCTCAGCGTTTGATACAACAAAGTTTTTCATGTAAAACTATATTTATTATTAATAGTACATATATATATATATATATATATATATATATATATATATATATATATATATATACGCCTTCATAAAATAACTCAGAGGACAAAATGCGTCGGGTTAGAAAAGATTTCATTTTTTCTTTATTGACGCACACACATATATACTACATAGTCGTGTTTCGATGGGTGTCAGGCCATTGTAATTTACTGCCGAGTGAACGATTTATTTAGATTTAAAAGCGAAATGCAACCTTTTTTTACTAAAAAAGCGAAATAAAAAAAGAAAAATGTGTGGGGAGTTATGAGGTCTGTGCGTTTTACTCTGATCAACCAATCAAATATCACCTACGTTAAATTTATACAAAGGGAAGAATAAGAGATTAAAAAATAAATATTCTTTTATAAATGGGTCATGACGCACAAACGTTGATTGGCAGCTAATGACAACCAGACATAAACGGATATATAAATAGATACGTAAATTATACAAGCTACTCAATGACATTACCTAAGAAATAAAAGTGATGGGCAGAGGTAATTTAGCAAAATTCTAAACGATTTATATTACGTACCTCCATGAGATCGCTAAAAAAAGAGCATGACATGATAAAAAGACGCCAAACTTGAGGAATACAAAATTTTTTATCAAAATATTTTCGAAGTATTTTTTTACATTTTTTAATCGTTCCTAGTACGTCCGAAATTTTCGTTAAAAATCTTGTTTTTTTTAATCACCAAAATTGACAGATAATCAATCATGTCAGACATTTATTTCTATTTTATAAACATAATGAAAATCTCACTTTGAAATTCTTTTAAAAATCAATTGTAATTTTTTCAAAACTTATTTTAAGAAAATCAGAAATTATAATGTTTATTTAAATTATTTTGAAGCCAGAATTATTTAGATTCTGCGCGGAAAAGGTGTAGTCTGAAAATTAAACAAAGCAGGTCATAACATTTCGCGTTACTTGACAGGTGATGAATGACGTATTGACGAATTACGTGAGGATAATTTGTTCTACGGAAGGAGAGAAGTGAAATTATTCAAATTTAAGTGAAAAAATTATTTACCTCGTTATTTTTAAGGAAAACTTTCAGCGCTCTAATTTTTTGTACTTAGCTTTCAACTTTACATTTACGATGATTTATGGAAAATATATTATAAATAAATTAAAATAAGACTGTTAAGAGTGAGATTAAATTTCATAAGAAAGGTATCTAATTAATTTATAGGTATCTTTCTTATGAAATTATGTCAGAAGTGTACATAAAATACTATAATTTTATGTATATTTATTATATTTTTCTGTGTTATTTGTATTTCCATTCATTTTACTAATTTTTATATTTCATTTATGTAAAAATATCATAACTGAGATTAATATAAAAATAAGATCATATAAATTTCATAATATGATCGTGATACTTGTAGGTACACTTCTCAGTTGAAATTGAAATATCAAATTAATTTCTCCACACGTGTTTGCAAAAGTAAAGGCCTTAACAGCTGAGAACAATGCTTAACTCAAATAATGCAACTTAATTGTATTCAGGTTTGTCTTCCGTACTTTATAATTACAGCCAAATTATAAACACAAAATTACATTTCTTAATTACTGCGGGTCTGCTGATTAGTCAAAAGGATACACTTTACAATGTGGTAAAAGAAGATCTATCTCATGAGGACATTAACGATAGTGGATGCGGCTTTTAACTAATTTTATAATATTTTAACATTTGAAAGGTACAAATCTATTATAATTAAAAAATAACAAATAATTGTATTAAAAATTCATTTTTCATCGAATTTTTTTTTGCTTTCAGAAAATATTGTCCATATTGAGAAAAACAACTAAAAGCAAATAAAAGCATTTGAAATTAAATAATATTTTTGTTTTATTGAGTTTTGTATGTTACAATTCAGAGCTGATTTTCAGGTAGTGGGATTCAATTAAAAAAATATGATTGCATTTCTCAAAGCCTTGTGATTTTATCTTTTGCAATCCCTAAACTGCATTCGATCGAATTTCTAGAGTTTTCATAAAATTAGTTATGGTCGGGGAGTAATAAATATATAAAAATATTTCTCCGGCGACTTTAATAAAATAAACAGATTTATAATAGTTCCCATCATATGTGAACAGTTTCTGAAATTTTCATTAACATCCGACAATTATTTTTATTTTTGCAAGAATTTCCAATTAATGTGTCATAGAAAAAAATGTGCGAAAAATTGTGCATGTTGTTTTACTAGTTCCGGTGATACAAAGAGAAACCATGTTTTTCTTTTTAAATTAAAATTTAGAATATTCTAAAAGAAGGAAAATCTTTTAAAAATAATTAAAAAAAACTTTGGTCCTTCCTCTTAATAATAACATAAATATTAGACGAAAATTTTTTCGTCAAGTTTGGCGTCTTTTTTTAGCGATCTCATGGAGTTACCTAAGTTATATGCTTTGTGAGTTTCGAACGTAAAAATGATTTATAGTTGATAAATAAGTATCTTCTTTCAGAACCTAGTAAATAATTTAAACGTATAGAATATTTTAGTAAATTAATATGCAACTTTTGAAGAAAGATTGTTCATATCAGACGAAGACCAACAATTATTATAAACATAAGAATGTCTTAAAATAATTGTCGGTCTTTGTCCATTTCACGTGTGACGTCATTTGTTTACATTTGGATACGCTTTTAGCAGATATGAATGTACGTGAGAGATTCATGGAAGATGGAAGTTTAAAGGCTGTAAATTCGACCTTGCTAACAGAACGCTCCTCTGTGGCCCAATTGGTTAAGGCATGTCAGGCTATATGACATCTCCGTATGGTATACAGGATCAATACCTGTCGGAGGACGAATATTTTCTATGAAAATTTCTCGGACATTCAGG
Source organism: Acanthosepion esculentum (assembly GCA_964036315.1). Classification (NCBI taxonomy): domain Eukaryota; kingdom Metazoa; phylum Mollusca; class Cephalopoda; order Sepiida; family Sepiidae; genus Acanthosepion; species Acanthosepion esculentum. The sequence goes on from OZ038480.1 coordinate 40,605,222, forward strand.
CCGGTAAATGTTATAAATACTGTTTATTATAAAACAAGGCACTAAATATTTGTATCTATAAAAAGAATGTATAAACATAAAAATGACTTGATAAGCATATATATATATATATATATATATATATATATATATATATATATATGTATGTATATATATATATATATTAATACAATATACATAATGTCCATCAGCGGTACGACTTTCATACGCAATGCAATCTTACAATGTTTCTTTTTAGTTTTATTTTATTTATTTCTTTCAAAATACTTTAAATTTACTCCATGCATTCTTAGTTCTAGAGCTAATATATATTTAATTTTATTATTAGCAAATATTTACTTATTGCTGGAGTCAGGAAACACGATAACTGATTTATGCAAATTATCTAGAGTTTTATGAGGGTGTTTTGATTTTTTTTACTGACGAATATATAGTTAGATATACCTTTGGTATGACGTTTGACATAGCCAGTATTCAAGCCCAATGAGAAAGTATATATATATATATATATATATATATATATATATATATATATATAGAGAGAGAGAGAGAGAGAGAGAGAGAGAGAGAGAGAGAGTGAGAGAGATAGATAAATAGATAGATAGATAGATATTGATAAGATAGCATGTCCAGATAAATTGTGCGGATTCCATATTTAATTTATATCATACAACTCTCTATCCTATTTCTCCCCCTCTCTCTCTCTCTCTCTCTCTATATATATATATATATATATATATATATATATGTATATATATGCATGTGTGTGTGTTATATATATATATATATATATATATATATATATATATATATATATATATATATGTGTGTGTGTATGTCGGTATGTGCCTGTGTGGGTATGTGTGTGTGTGTGTGTGTGTGTGTGTGTGTGTGTGTGTGTGTGTAGCACTGAATCTTTTTTTTTACTTAAGCCTATACTTATGGATATGGCGAAATACTCGGAATGAGTAACCGGAGAGCCGTGTATCGATAACACCCGTGATCGTTACATTCACTTACGCGCCAGTACCCTTGAGGAACGTATGAATCTATATCATATCCGCACCCAGTTATCGGTTGAAAAGCATCGCACATTGGGTCCCATAGCCTTGACCGGCAACTAGTCTACCGAAGAACGAAAGAAGCGGCAGCCTCTTACTTGGAATCATCAGCCTAGCCAGCCATGAATGAAAACATCCATTATAGACCAAGCCTGTATCACATATAGGATTTGCATAATGATAGTCGTCAAGTTGATACTTCAGTTTCTTGACTCTTTGTTAGTCCGTAATCCTATCCTCAAACACTCCGTAGGTAATCCATTTTAGGGAGTATTTTTCCCTATATAAGTGATGAAGGTAGCCTATACTGTGACATTCTGGCAGAACATTTATTAAACTCACTGAAACTTTCAAGATTCAAAATAATTTTTTCATATGACGTTTCTAATTGCCAATATGCAATCGAATATTTGATATATAAAATCGCCTGGTAAACTTACTGAGACGTATATAACATAAACGATAATGAAAATGGAACAATGTCATATAAGTAATCAATGTATATTTGACAATATTCTGCTAAGTTGAAAGCTTTCTTTTCGATATATGATAGCGACTAAACAATTTCCTCTCTTGTACCGAAGCCTATCCTCATTCTGCAGACAAAACAGCGAGTTATCACGGGGATTTTAATTTGTCTCAGTCGCAGATATATAAATAGAAAGAAGTGTCGGTTAGGTTTGATGATTCCGTTCGTTTTTCGTTTCTTCTTTCTTTTTACAAGTTGTACACGGTAGAAAAGCAAATAAGAATCTAGTAAGGAAGGCAACATGGAATGTCGAAAAGTTAATTAGAAAATAAAAAATAGGTGTGAAAATTACGTCGCTAATTTCACCAAAGTATCTGATGACGCGACCGGGCAGAAATTGATCAAGACTTATGCACTCAGTTTTACAAAGACAAACAAAGGAATGTAAATACAGAAGTTCGTAAATTTTGAGAGTTACTCAAAAGTCAATCTATATCAGTATATGTATATGGAAGTGAGTTGATGGCAAACAGAGAACAGTGAAGTTAAAAACCCTGGACAACCGAAAGCCATGAACTTTAAAAAATGAGATCATAAAAGATTACACTGGAAACTAGATATTAGATTAAATATTTAAGACCCAATAAAGTATATATATATATATATATATATATATATATATATATATATATATATATATATATAAAAAATTAATTGATTTAAAATATATATTTCCCGCTACACAGTGATAACCATGTTTCAAAAATGGACGCTAAAGCCTTCGAATTGAATTTTGTTATTAAATTAAAGACATTAGATCCATTTCCGCGTCAATCGAATTTTGGAGTAACTTATTTAAAAAATAAAAATTTTAAAAAATTTAAAAAATAAGTTACTCCAAAATTCGCTTGATGAGGAAATGGAACTATTGTCTTTAATTTAATAACAAAATGAAATTCGAAGGCTTTAGCTTCCATTTTTGAAACATGGTTATCACTGCGTACCGAAAAAAAACATATTTTTAATCAATTAATTTATAATATTAATGCTCTGTACATTTACATTGAGCATTATTGTGTAAAAATAAAAATATCTATAAGAGCACCGGATTTTATATCTTACTGTTCTTTCTTATATATATATATATATATATATATATATATATATATATATATATATATATAGGGTGTCCATAAAGTTCGTGCGTACTTTAAAAAAATATAATATTATTTGTATTTGCGATAGAAATAATCTGTAAAAAAATGTTATAAAGGTTAATGTACCTAGTTTTAGTATAGCAAAAATAACTAATGTGATTTCAGGCATTACTGTAAATCAGTTGGCAAATGTTTTCCGGGAACTGCAAAATCGTATTCCCCTTTGTATTCGTAATGATGGAGGACATGTGGAAACTTAAATAAAATTTCAATAAAACCTTACAAAATATAGATTTACTTCTTTCTAATCCTATTTAGAAGTTATTTCTTATTTTTTTACACTGTGGAATGACAATGTATCGCTACATATTGTACACCATGTTTGTATGCTCTCTTATTATCTTATATAATAAAACAAATAATATTACATTCATTACCGATTTTGTTTCAACACTACAGGTGCCATATCATGTGATTGTGTTGATAGCAAAGCAATGAATTTTAATAGTTCAAAACCAACCTAACCCAATCAGAAGGGGAAAACACACACACATACACACACACACAACACACAACACACACACACACACACAAACACACACACACACACACACACACATATATATATATATATATATATATATATATATATATATATATATATATATATATATATAATTTAAATAAAAACAGATTGCTTTAAGGTTCCATATAATAAATTATTTCACCCCGGCCCTTTTAAAGGACAGTGGATCATCAGATTTATTTCCAAATGTTGAAATGAAAAAAATGAAAATAAATTTACACATTTATGACGGGCAATAATAAGGAAACTCACGAAGTGGGGGCAGTGTAGGGGCGTAGAGAGACAGCATTGTGTTAGATGTAACATTTCTATTGTTTCAAATCTAAATTTTCGCTGAAATCTAGACATTGGCACTTCAAATCTGTTAACGGAAGTTATATCTTGATTAGGAAGTGGGATGGACAAAGCAGTATATAAAGAGAAAAGAAAAAAAAAGAAAAAGAGAGAATGAAAAGAGAGAAAAAAGAGAAAGAAGTTGTAAAAAAGTGTCATTAAATTCTATTGGAATAGGCGTTGTTTTTTTCTTTACTTTGAGATTTCGTAAATTTTCGTAAACTATATATATATATATATATATATATATATATATATAATGATGAAATTGCAAACATTAGTAATCCATGGTAATAATCTATTTCACGGGATCAAGCAGAGGCTGTCTCTTCTGACTAAACAATTTTACAGCAATAAATGAATTTAAAATTTTTCCAGGCACAAAAGAAAACACATCAACATAAGATTGGAAGATATAGATTTTAAAATGAGATTTAATATGGTGGAAGGGAAGGGAGAGGGAGAAAAAGATTGATATATATATATATATATATATATATATATATATATATATATATATATATATATATATATATATATATATGTACAGAGAGAGAGAGAGAGAGAGAGACATGGTGGAGGTAGAAGAAGATAGGTAAAGGAAGGGAAGGAAGTTGTTGAGAAAATGTTGACGTGTTGACATACTTTCTCCAGATGTGACAAGTAAAATAGTGTGAATATATTCAAAAAGGGACATACGAAAAAAATGAAAGAAAAGAAAAGGGGAAAAGAAAATGGGTAGAAGAAAAGGGATTAAAAATAAGGGAAGTATTTCGGACCTGACAACAATAGAGAGTAAAAATGTACAAAAAAGGATTCATAATTTGTCTATTCAATCTATGCAGAGAATTAACGTCATCAATAATAACCCTTATAATTTCAAAAAAACCTTCAGTCATTATGAAAATAATAGTAGTAATAAAAATAAATTTGCTAGGGAAAATTTTCGTTTAAAACTTTTTTCAAAAGAAACATCTATATATAAATAATTTTTAAAAAATTCGAAGTACCTGGTCAGTCGTCTTTAAGAAAAATTGTATAAAAGATTGATTTCTGTCCAGAAACAAAATTATCAAATTAAATGACCCCATAGTCAACAAAGAAAGTACATGTCTCATATCAAAAACAATATACTTAACACATTTTAATCCAAGTACCTTGTTATTCGTCTTTGATGACACTTGTATATATATATATATATATATATATATATGATGAAAATGTGGAAAAGACAAAGCAAAATCCGAATATATGAGTTTACTGTTTTTATTATGTTTTTTGTTTTTGTTATTCTGTCGACGTCAGACGTTTCGGTCAAATAGACCTTCTTCAGGACATGGTTAATGGAGACATAATTATATTAGATTTAAGTTTGATGGAGAGACGATATATACAGGACTGGTCAGAAACAGAAAAACTGAAATTCTAAAGTCAAGTATTCTTTCTTAGAGTCGGATATGCTGGCGTCGCGTGGGCGGCAACTACGAAGACCTGCGCACAGGGAAGAAGATTGTGTCCTAAGTGGAGGGTGAGGGGGACTATTTAAAACTATAGCTTATCGGTACGTTTGTCACGCATTAATCTCGCCACCGAGGTCGCGATCTGAAAGAAACCAGGTCTATTATTTACTGTATGTGAGGTGGCTATCATGCCAGCCTCATAAATCTGTCTAAGGTTCTTATTGTGGATATATTTTAAGATCTTCACAGAGTCGAAATCAAAATTGTGATCAGATTTGGCTATGTGTATAACTAAAGCACTGCTAAGATTACCGAGGCGAATGTCACGTTTATGTTCGGAAATGCGAGATTTCAATGATCTACCTGTCTCGCCTATATAACTCAGGTTGCAGTCTCTGCAGGGCACCTGATAGACGCAAGCATCGGATGTAATATGTTGTCTGCTCGTATTACTCAATATGTTACGTATAGATTTAGTGGGTAATGTAGTAGTTTTAATTTTTAGCGCGTTTAGATTGTTGGAGATGTGTTCGGTCAGAGGGTTATTCGGTAGAAAGATGCGGCCAATGGGATTATCAGGGGCAGCTGAGAGTGTGCCTCTCTCCACCTTTGATGTAGTAGTAGTAGTCGGTATGTTGTTATGTACTGATGGACGAACTCTGTGGATTTTCAAGGCTTTATGTTTAGCGCCGAGTATTAGTTGTCTCGGATACGAAAGGCTGGAGAAGGTATCCTCGATATAACCAAATTCGTCATCTAAATATTTTGCTGAACAGATTCGCAGAGCTCTCAAGTAAAATCCGATAATAACACCTCTCTTAGTCCTAGTATCATTGTGAGAGTAAAAGTGTAAGTAGTCGTTTTTGCATGTGGGTTTACGATATACTGTGAATTCTAGTTTGTTATTATTTCTGGTGAGTAGTATGTCTAGAAAAGGTAGAGAATTATTCGATTCAAGTTCGTGGGTAAATTTTATAGTAGGTTCTACTCTATTCAATCTATCGGTGATTTTGTTTAGATCATGTTTCTGTGGGTAAATGAATAAAATGTCATCTATGTAACGGAAATAATGTGTATCATCAGGGATTATATATTTGAAAGGTCCAGACTCGAGAAATTCTAGAAACATGCATGCTAGGAACCCAGAGAGAGGACTACCCATAGGTAAGCCAAACTTTTGTTTATAGTAGATGTCGTTATGCTGGAAGTAACAGTGAGATGTGCATAGGGTGCATAATTTGATGCATATTGAGATGGGGATAGGTAGCTTAAAGTCAGTTTTCTTAAGGTGGTTCTCTAGCCGTTTAATACATTTATCCACCGGTACATTGGTGAATAGAGATTTAACGTCTAAGCTGGCTAGGGATTTGTTTCCTATGTCGATATTGCTTAGCTTATTGAGAAGAGCGCCTGAATTCTTTATATGCGCGTGACTTATGGTGCCCAGAATTGGGGTGAGAAATTTTGTTAGAAACCTAGCGATGTTATGGGGGGCTGAGCCTATGCCCGAAATAATGGGCCTTAGAGGGATGTCCGGTTTATGGGTTTTGGGGAGCCCGTAGATTTTAGGGATGGTCGGGTGGTAATTGATAAGGGAAAGCCAAATCTTATCTTCATTATGAATCAGACTCTTATAGGACTTATTGAATTCTTTAAGATTTTTAGAGACTTGTAGAGGAGAGATCTGTTCATACGTGTCTCTGTCATTGAGCAAGTCCAACATTTTCTGGTTGTACGCAGCGGTGTCCATGACCACGACACCTCCACCCTTATCCGAAGGAGATATGGTAATATCATTGTTCGTAGACAGGGATTTTAGAGCGTTCATATACCTCTTGGGTAAAGTAAACTCCGCATTTTGGCAGTCCAAGGAGGCAGCTAAGATGCCTTGGGTAAATCCTTTGTGGAAGTCGGTGTCCCTGTGTCTGTAGTTAAGATTTATCAGTTTGCTAATGTTGTTGTTTTTTTTTTTTAAACCCGTTGCAAACTTTAGACCAAAACTGAGGGCTTCAGTCTCTACGGTACTAAGTGTAGTACTGGAGATGTTTGTGACTAGATCGGCTCTTCATATATATATATATATATATATATATATATATATATATATATATATATATATATATATATATGATAAAATATAATTAGAAGGTATGCTATATTCATGGGCAAATATGATCATTAACAGACAGCGCACATGTAAATGTAAAAGTAGACAACTATGTCATCACCAAACGGTGCGTCTGTTTTATGCTTGAATGCAATCTACAGGCCACCTGCGGGATGTTTTCGATTGACTATTTCTATAATTGTGTTGTCTACATTAGCGTTCCTTATGGATACGTAAATTTCGCAGGCTGTCGAATTTCCTGCCGCAGTCACACTTAACCAGTTTCAATCCATGTCATTATCATTTGAATGGGTCATTGGTTAATGCCATTTCCCCTCCATGCTATACATATATATATATATATATATATATATATATATATATAGATATATATATATATATATATACATACTTATATAGATAGATATACATATAAATATATATATATATATGTACATATATATATATGTATATATATATATATGTATATATATACATATATATATACATATATATATATATATACATACTTATATAGACAAATATACATATAAATATATATATATATATATATATACATACTTATATAGATAGATATACATATAAATACATATATATATATACATATATATATATATTTATATGTATATCTATCTATCTATATAAGTATATATATATATATATATATATATATATATATATATATATATATATATATATATATATATATATATATATATGGATATATATATGATAAAATATAATTAGAAGGTATGCTATATTCATGGGCAAATATGGTCAATAACAGACAGCGCACATGTAAATGTAAACGTAGACACTTATGTCATCACCAAACGGTCCGTCTAATTTATGCTTGAATGAAATCTGCAGACCACGTGTGGAATGTTTTCGATTGACTCTTTATATATGCTACTTTTCAATGGAGAAATGTGAGTAGAATTTTTATTGTATCCTCCTAACGATTATAGGGTGAGCGTTAAAGGATATGATTCAAATTATTCTACAAAATCTATTGTGTATAAATAATTGAAGCTATTTTATCGTGTCATCTGTTAACTTCTTGCTCATTATTTATTATTCATTAATTAAATATCTTGTTTGATTATTATTATATTTGTGGGCATTCGTAGTTTGCCAATTTTACTTATTATTCATTTAACATGTTTATTTATTTAGATAATTTGTTTATTTCTCACGTTGAATGTAAAATCTAGTACGTCTGTTTATTTTGGGTTAGTTATAATATCACATATTTTTATAATTATTCTTTCTGATTTATGTAACATGCATTAAACAAAGACAACACTTTACACTCAACAAATCACATAATTAACCAGAGCACAAAATAAGTTGTACAGATCAGGAAATAAATGTATATTTATTAGTACTTTAATATTATGTTGTAGTCTGATGTTTTATAATCGCCAGCACCCAAACTATGCTGTTTAGTCATTTTTTAACGTCCTCCCTAATTTACCTAAAATTTTCTTCTTTTTTTTTCTGGCGGCTCTTTATGAGCGTTCCTATGTTTTGATCACCAAACAGTATTTAACTTGCGTCAAGAAATACTTGTTTCAAAATTAAAATTCTTACATTACGCTTGATAAAATCCGACAAAGGAGGAAATGCATCGGCTAATATAGGCTTTCCTTTTGTCATTTTCCATATCCTTCTTTTACAGTTATATCTGAAATTTCACGTGTATATATATATATATATATATATATATATATATATATATATATATATATATATATATATATGTTATTTTTCTGATTTATGTAACATGAATTAGACAAAGACAACTCTTTACACTCAACAAATCACATAATTAACCAGAGCAAAAAATAAGTGTAATGAAATATATATATATATCAGTGAATATACATATACTCGTCGATAGCACAACTCGGAGTTTTATATAGTCTGGCAATCTTCAGGTGCTGAAAATACACTTCACTTTATTCCTGAGTAAATTGTCCAGCATCCACTACCATGTCGGAGGATTGATATTGTATAAAAGTAATACACATAGAATATTTTCTTTGTCTTAATATCTTCCTTAGTTTCTAGAAAGTATATTTCATTATTACAAAATGTGTAATCGTACATCGATATTTCGTTTCAATTTTTTTCCAAACAATTTCGCGCTTTTAGTAAAACATACTAAATAGTTTTGGTATAGGACTGAATATAAGCCTAACCTCTCATGACCTATGACCTAAAAGATCTGATTCCCAATAAATATATGTTCAGTATCATTGTTGCAGTTGTTGCTCACATCGCTCTCTTTCCTTCCCCGAATTGTTTCAGTGCACATTTTCATAACTTTTCCGTTAATTCCCTTAACGGATTTTTGTTAGCAGAGAAAGTTATTTATTTTTTAGATCCGGAGTTCTCCATTGGCAAATGCGAGAAAATGATGCAGTCTAATCCCCCACAGCTTTCATATTTATGTTGTTTTTATTGTTTCTAATTGTAGCATTGTAAAAGCTGATAGAATTTTACTAGCAGGTTTCTTTGCGTTTGTACGATTAATCAATCTTAAGTTAACCAATTTCTGATATAAGGACTATTATTTTATAATAATAAGAATAATGACTAATTTGTTTGCTTTGTTTTATAGTTTGCCTAGTTGTTCGACAATGTTTTATGAGTTTTACTCTTTTTTTACAGCGACTAACTTTTTATATTCTTACAGTTTCTCAAAGATGTTATTTCTCATAAGCGCGGAGATAGTGTTATCTTGGCTTACAGTATTTAAACCCTTTAAATTATACTGTTTTTGCATTTAAATAATATCAAATAATTTAAAGACTAAATTACAAAAATCTAGATAATCTGAGTCTTGGAGTTTATTTTTCCTCTGACTTAGCACGATAGCGATCATGAATCTCGTGACCCATTAGGGCTGTCCGGGTACCACATGAACTACAGCCTTAGTAGAAAACTGAATTCAGAGTTTTCCTTCTCCTCGAACGGTTGAAACCTAAGGCTATAAAATCAAGTCTGTCCTGCTATTTAACCATAGCTGGTGGGGAGAGGTTCCTTACCTTTCCCAAGAGTAATTGAATATAATGGATCCGATTGTAATTCGTGATCAGCTCCCCGGTCTCTCACTTCGAGCCGCTACCCATTGCTTCAGATTTCCTTCTGTGGCTAAATACTAAAATGGTGTAAAAAATCTGCGATTTTCAACAAAAGACTAACTTGGGCACCTCGGCGTGGTTTAATGGTTAGCAAGCTTGTCTCGCTAAAACATTACGACTGAATAGTGAAGTTGATCCTCATTAGGTGCCCCATACTTTCGATCATTTGCCACATCTAAGCTATGCTTAGAAAATCAATATATAAGACCAACATTGCATATTTACATTATCACACACCAGAATCTGATTTTTACTAGTTGCTCTTAACGGTTAGAGTCTCAATAAGGCTTTGAACTTCCACTTTGTTTCAAGATCACTCCGCACACCTCAAGAGTTATTCTTGAATACGATCATCTGCTAAAGACGCTAGAAAATTCTTGGCTGACACCTTCTGTCATGCTTTATCATTACAAGAAGTAGATTAGATAAAACTTGGAATATTACCACCAGATCTGGATTGGAGCTTGTCAATATTCACTTTACAGTCTTGAGAGAATTCAGAATGACTTCCTCGGTGGAAGACATATTCTACAATCTGCAGCCTCTTTCTTACAGACACAACATGGAAAGCCCATCACTACTCTATTATTCCAAATGTTCAGACCAATAAGTTTTTAATTCCACCAGTTCCTCCACTTACAAATAAGAAAAGCTATGCTATTTAAACGGATTTGAGTGGCCCTTATGTCACCCGTATTCCACATATATAAAGTTAATTCCGCTCAGAGAGTGTGTTCCCAAGAACTGATAATTTTTGTAACCGTCTCCCAAATCTTGTTTATATTTAGAGATTCTCTTCTTTTTTCCTTCTGTTCTGTTTGGTGAATATTGTAAAATTCCGATTCGTATTTAGTTTCAATCTGTAAGATTATCATTGCACAGCAGAATAAAAGATGAAAATCGATATCGCATACATGAATTTATTTATTCAACTCCGATCTTCCTCAGTGAATATCAGCGAAAGGAGATGTGAATTTCGGTGTTTTCTCCGAAAGATGATTCTTCTTTCGTTATTATGAGAGACTGTTTTATTTTCGCTCTCGAGTACACGCATATATATTTTCCAAACCCTCTGCTGTCCAACGTGTGTACATTGAAAACACCGTTTCTCGTATGACAAACGAAATTTTGCAACGTCGAGCCTGGTCAGTAATTAGATGGATTAGCGCTTGGGTATTACTAGGTGTTGTAAGCTTGGATGTACTAGTAACGTAATAGTTAACTGCTTTACACTTTTAATCGGAGAGCCAAATTCTAATTCCATTTGTGTTCGTTATATTCACTTACCTGCAGATAACCTTGGGAAAGGTCTGACTCCACCTCTTCAACCTCAAGTTATGTGTAAAGCAGAAGAAGTTGTAACGGTAATTCATTATTCTTAAAACCTAAAAATAATTATGGCTTAAATTGACCTTCAAAAGACGTAATCATGCAACACACGTGAGCCCATCCTAGTTTCAACTGGGTAGACGATATTTTTTCATGTTGGGGACAGATAAATACGACAACAGAAAGTATGCATCTGCATCTGGTAGCTGCCAGGTGAGGTCCCATTTCAACAGGCACATATGTCTTACTTCCCTGTAGCTCCGGTGCATCAGATTGTTGACATGGAATACAAAATATTTGTCCTGTCCCGATGACCGATGTAAATCTGGCGTTCATTATTTCCACCAACCCACCGTCTTTTAGTGCAATAGAGAATATCCTGTCGATGGGTAACAATACCGGAGCCCAGATGCTTTCTACATTGATTAACGAACAAAAAGATACAACGCATTGATCGCGGCCGGAAGGAAGAGATCATTATCTAACATTTTTTTCTCTTGATCCTTGAAATGTTTTCAAGTTTAAGCCTTTTCAGCCTTTACTTAGTTATCAGTGCCAAATGGTGTCATTTGATAGCAGCTGCTGTAACGATACTAAAATTCTATAATCAATTTCGTGTGCCTAGGTATTTTCAACCCAACCTGTATATTTATTGGGGAATAACAAAGTAAACAAAATATATGTAATGCGTTTCAACATTGGAAAAATCTTCATCAGAATAAAGTAATTTTCTTATTAATGGAATTTCATATACGTAAAGAAAGACGGCTTTATAAACGAAAATATCAGTTATCATTTTGCATCTAAAGAGAGTATATTCAAGATGTAAGAATGTTAAATTTAATATTTTTAATTTTTTCTTTACAATTTTTGGCGTCCATTATGTTTGGACCATTTTTATTTCCTTTTGCAATGTTTGTGTATTTGTTTTTGTTGTTGCATGTTTTAACACCCCCATAGTTCAACAAGTGCAGATTTGAAAAGAAAGGTAAACTTTTTAAGAACCTGGACGCAAATTTATCCAGGTAATGTTTTGTTTGAGCTCTGATTGACGATAAACTAAATCTTTTGCCTACGTAAAATCCTAAAGGACAGCCTAGAGCAATGCCTTAACGAGAAATCAGCTGCATAAAAGGGAAAGGTTGTTTGCATGCAAAATAACGGTCCAACAGAAATGAGGATGAAAATATTTTTTGTAATTATTCAAAAAATTGTTTTTTAGAATTATTTCATTTAATACTATACAAAACAGATATAAAAAGAATAGAAAAGAAAAGAGTGGAAATATTTTACAATCACCTAAGATCGCAATTCGACAACAGGAAATATATATTTAGAAAAAGAAAACGGAGTGAGAATACCAGGTGTAACAGCAAAATTGTCCAAATCATGTAACAGAAAAATGTTCATTTGTCAGATTAAGATTTGAAGCGTCGTATCTTAAAAATGATTAAAGATATCTTACTGGAATTATCCGAGGCTTTTAGAACACTTTTAGCTTAACAGTAGAATCGTGACGAAATTGGTCATAAACGAAAATGACATGTTGATTATTAATTAATCATAATTAAGGATCGGAAACTTATGAAGGATTGAAATAAATTTCATATATATATATATATATATATATATATATATATATATATATATATATATATATATATATATATATATATATATATAGTTTCATCGCAGATTTCATGTACGATTTCATTTTCTATTCTTTTTCACTGCTCTTTGGATGACGAGCCATATATATATATATATATATATATATATATATATATATATATATATATATATATATATATATATATATATATATATATACATATATATATATATATATATATATATATATATATATATATATATATATATATATATATATATTAGAAACAGCCTGTCGCCTCTAAGTGTTGACTTCAATGATCATTTTTATATTTACACACGCTATGTCTCTGATATTCAGCACTTTATCCCATAAATATAGCACAACTTAAGAGTATATTTCTTCATATATATATATATAAACAAATGTAATTATTGGGTCAACTTAACTTGCTTTGATACCCTAGTGTCTTAGGTAATAATAGCACTTCTGCTATAAAAATTGGTTCCATTAAAATCATTATCTTCAGTTTTCTTTGTTTAATGAAGAGATCATTATGTATAAAATGGATATATTACAATATTATTACAATAATAATAATATTAAAAATAGTAATAATAATAATAATAATAATAATAATAATAATAATAATAATAAATGGATATATTACAATATTATTATAATAAAATGGATATATTACAATATTACTTGTAATATTTGAACTTTAGCGTTGCGATTCGGACGCCCCAACACTACATAGACGTTAATAAATAGCTCATTCTTAAACACTTTTTTTGGTCGGAAAAACATTTATTTCATCTTCCAGTTTTGATTCTAATGGGAAAATATACAGCCCAATGATGAATGCATATATATATATATATATATATATATATATATATATATATATATATGAAGAAATATAGTCTTTAAGTGTGCTATAATAATGGATATATATATATATATATATATATATATATATATATATATATATATATATATATATATAATTTCCTTAATATTCCAGGTTATACATAGATGTATAAAATATATAATGGATATATATGAAGAAATATATATGGTTTAAACAGAATCGTCGAATAGAATCTTTAACGTATGTATTTCATGTATAGCGTCAAACTAGTACGGAAATATATAAACTCAAAGCTGTGTTGATCATGTTGAAAACTATACTTTTCGTTCTATGTGAACTGACTACAGAATGGCAAAAACTATTCTGTACCATATCAGAAAGCATATCAGTTGATGTCTTTCACCAGATGCAACATCTAAAATGGGTATCAAACTAAGAGAAAACATAGACATAACCAAGACGTTGTGTTTCCACAATTAGCAATAAACCCCACATCAATACAGGAAAGACTGATAACGGCAACTGAAGTTGAGAACCATATGTTAATAAAAAGTAGTGCTAAAGAAAATATTTTATATATTTCAATGGAGAGGAACACTGCCTTGTCGTTAAATGAATGCTGAATGTTTCATCATTAGGTAAAAGCTAATATCAAACACACGCACACACACACACACAATCAATCACACGCGCGCTTGCCAGCGCGCTTGCTCACGCAAGTAAGAGCTTGTAAGAGCTTGTAAGAGCAAAATTGTCCAAACTGTATAATTGTTTATCTCAAAAAATATCTTAATAGTCACTAAACTAATTGCGCTTATTTTTTCAAGGTTTTAATTTAAGCCTTTAGTCATCTTGGCACCACTTGTCCTAAGAATCATTGAAATCGTTTTGCTTTTATACATGTAACTACTTGTTATATGAAATTTGTATTATATATATATATATATATATATATATATATATATATATATATATATATATATGCGTGTGTGTTTGTTTTTGTGTGTATGTATATGTTTGTGTTTATATATATATGTGTGTGCGTGTGTGCCTACGTGTGAGTGTGAGTGTGTGTGTATGTGTTTGTGTGTGTGTGTGGATAATAAACGATCTTACTTTGAACCAGCTATTCTTAAAATTCCAAGCCCTGATAGGAGTTAGTTAAATGTGCACACGCTATCATTTAAAAATAAAATTCGTTAAAACTATATATATATATATATATATATATATATATATATATATATATTGTTTGTTTGAACTTCATACGTGATTGTGATCTGCCAGTTTAAATCTTTGACCAAACATGTGAACTTTCAGTGGACTCTCTTCTTGACTGAGCCCATAACCCTTTCCTTTTTTTTTACATATATTTCAGTTGTACAGCTTGACCGAAACAATGTGTACACATTTTTAAATCTTTCCCAAGAGATTATCCAAGCAACAAGAATCATTTATTAACTGATTCATTAATGCATATAAAGACATAAAATAAATGCTTGCTCTGAAGATTTTCTCAGTTTGTTGACTTTGTGACTCAAGGTTTTCTCATGGGCCCTACACTCTGTCTGCTCTACATCAATGATCTTCTTGATGTTATCAATTCCCACGTAGGCATTTATTCAGATGACACTACTATTTACTCCTATTTCAATAGTAAATCCTTCGGCGCTGATAAAGTTAATCTATCCGCTGCTCTCATAAAGGACCTGCAATCAATGGTTAACTAGAGCAGGATATGGCTTGTAAATTTTAATGCCTTCAAATCTAAACTGCTCTAATTTAACGACCGCAGAGAAACTTCCCTGTCCGCCGTCAGCATATTTGATGTTCCACTCCTGGATAGCGCCTCACTCTGCCTTCTTGGTCTCATGTTTTTGACTGACTTGAAGTGGAACAACTACATTGAATCAATAGATGCATCTGCTTTAAAAAAGTTGGTTCACTGTGTCGTATCAGAAGGTCTTTCAAATCGACGTCCATCTAATGCACCTACAAATCTACCATTAGTCCGCGCATTGAATACTCTTGCCATATCTGGCCTCTTGCTTCTGCTCTTCAGGTTCTCGAGGTTCTCGAAAAATCCAAAGCAATGTAATCGATCCTGACTTGGCATCTTGACGTCAGTCACTTTCTCACTGACGTGATGTGGCTTTACCCTGTCTTTTCTACAAATATTTTCATGGCAACTGCTCTGACGTGTTTTTGTTTTCCCTGTTGCCCCGGCTATATGAATGCAAGTTTGCTACTAGAGTGGCATCTAGATGCCACCCTTTTACTGTTGAAATAGTTAAATGAAACCGTCGGCTCTATTCAAACATGTTCTTTTCTCTCACTTCCCGACAGTGGAATTTTTCCCCCTTTTACTAGCTTATGTGATAACTCCAATCTTCAAAAATATTAATGCATAACCAATCGTTGTCTTCTGTTATCTTGAACCCCGTTCTCGTCTTTTTTCCCACATTCATTCTCTGTAACTCCCTGCGTACAATTGGCACTATCAACTAACTTGCGGTGAAATGCTTTTAAAAAAAAAAGGGAATCTCAAGCAGCAATGAACATCTTGCTAGATTTCTTTCAATCTTTCTTGCTTCTTGTTGATACGCGTCGTTCTCATGAACGGTTCTTGCTCACACCGTGTACAGTACCATCAGCTTCCAAACTATCTCTAACTAGCGAAATTATATGCCGTGTGACTTGATCTGAATCAAACTCTCTTCAATACCGCATTTGAACTTCAACTGCATTTTCTTATTTCCATTCGTATTCCAGAAAATAATTTTCTTTATTCAAAGCTTACGCTAAATGATATTAATAATTGTAACGTTTAAATCTGAAAAGTTGACTCATGTAAATATGTGTATACATGTTTTTGAGACACCCGCTATAAGCCTTATTGTTTATTCCTGTGGCTTCTAGTGCTTACGGCATGTGTTGAACGGAAACGGTCAGTGTTTATATATAAGTAAAAATTACATATACGGACAGACAACCACTCGTGTAATTATGTATTGTATAAGCTTCCTGTCTGCCAGATAAAGGTCTGAGCAGAACAACGTTATTTAATATGACTAACGTACTTGAAAGGAAGACAATTTCTGATTCTTGTATTAGATGTACGTACGAAACCGCGTAATCTTTCGTTACTTTCAAGGAAGCTTCAGACCGGATTAAAGGAAATCTTCTGAGAAGTAGAACTGCAGAGAGAAGAAATGCACAAAGTAGGTGCTGTCAGATAATTTTCAAGTTCTTCGTGACGGCCAGTCTCCCTCGAAGGCAAATATTTCAAGCATCTAAAAATATGAGAGGTGATATAATAAATTTTACTTCGAACCAGTAGACAACGTATCTCTTGAAATATTGAATGATTTCTCGTTAAAATTAAAAAAATAAAATTAAATAAGTAACATTGCGTCAATAATAGTAGATATAACACTATGCTTTAACTTGTATTCCATAGGATAATAAGTTTTGATCGAATGTGTTTGATAGCATCCGTTAGTCCTGCTTAATAGTTTAGTGTTACGTATAGAGTAACAAAATAGAAATTTAGTGGGTGTTTTCGCAAAATAGAATAAATATATAATTAGCAGTTTTTGTAAAAAAAAATCGCGTCTGTAGAATACGAACTGAAGGCGAAATGTTTTGCATCGCGACAGAAGAAACAAATTGCGAGAAACTAAACATAAACATTTGCTGAATATCTCACCAGGGGAATACTAAGGGAATGGCGGTGTCAGGTTACAATAAAGGTAGCATAACGATACTTTAACCGTAAAGGATCGGAATTACGGAAATAAGGAGTATCGCCAATCTGAACACTCTCCATGAAAATAGCGATAGAAGAGCGGGATCCTTGCGACGTTTCATCTGTGAGAATTGGGTTGAAGGATAGAAAATATTTCGTCGCCTACCGGAACGGGGAGAGGCTAATGGAGTGTATATCGAGAGGGACATGAAATCTGGCAGCTTCTGTCCATATATGGGAGTATATTATCTCCTGCCAACATGATCTCCTCCATGATCACGGTCACCAATTAATATAACCGCTGCCCGCACCCGGTATACTATTCATGTTTAATGGTCCGGTCCTCAGAAACTTAGGATGGCGCTTTAACCACAGGGCTAACAGTGCGCTGATCGATGTTAATCGCTGGCCGCTTCGATCCATAACAAATCTCCCCAAATCTCTGAGCTTCCAAAGTCATCTGCTTATAAGTACTTCGCCCCAAACCGACGTGGGGCCGAAGAGTTCTGGGGATCCGGTGATTTCCCAAAACTCATATTAATAAGAATAAATGTTTTATTTGTTCCGTATTTCTATTTTCTTAATAAGCTTTCTAAATTGGAAGAATTATCCACCGTCATTTGAAGGAAACAGTGATTGCTTCTCTCTTAATATCTACCACCATCATTTCACTCAGTCGGGTTAATCTACATCTTCTTTGCTAACAACCGTGTATTCAGCTTTGTTACATTTTATCCTTATTCCTTATTCCTTTCTTTTCGGTTTCTACACTGCCTTTTGTACGAGCTTTTGTAGTTTTCTCACTGAGTTGGCTATCAACACAGTTTCATTGGCATATCCTATCCTTTTAATATTTTCGCCGAAATAATCAATCCTGATAGGATTTCGAGTTCTCTCAGTATAGTCTCACTGTATAGGTTATATAAGTCCGTTGAGAAGGCACATCCTTTTAACACACCACTTTCTATTTGTTATATACGTTGAACTCATTATCTATACCTATGCAAGCGGTTTGCTGACAGTATCGTTTGTTGGTTATTCTAACATACTTTCCAAATATATATCACTGTTGATGAGCAGTTTTAATAGATTTTTGTGGCGTACTTTATAAACTTCTTTGTGTAATCTATAAAAACAGTTACACGTTCATCTTTATTTGTATTTTTCTTTCTGCTAGCATTCAGCATAAATATCGCGTTCGTTGTTCCAGTATTTTGCCAAAAAGAGAGAGGAAAATAATAATGAAATAGTTCGAAGCGACAGGCTGTTCATCTAAGTCATTAAAGTTTGAAACAAGAGAGCCGGGATTCTCACAAACAAGAAATTAAGTAGCAGCGTGGCATTTATTGTACATTTTTGAGAGAACAAAAGCAAATACGACAGCACAGTTTAAGGGCTATTGCAAGGATACGAACAGATCCAAATGATTTAAAAAAAAATATACTGTTTCATAAATGAACATAGCATATACTGAAATATAATATCTTCTAAAAATAACATTTAATTAATAAAATCTCTCGGGTTAAAAAATAAAAATTTACTACTTCTTAATAAAATAGAAAAGAAGAAGAGTTCTAAGCGTTGCTTACTCAAAATATCAGTTTGGCAGCCAACTGCAGCTGACTGGTTATCTAGTATTACAATCCAAACAAGAAGAAATGTTAGAAATTGAACCTTGACTCAATTCCAAGGCAGTAACTCGGCATCAGAACGAAAAACCCCATTTGCTTATTTTGAGTTGAGGAAGTACAGCACTGACATAGATACTCTCAGTGAAACCCGACTTGCTGTCTCATCGCAACTTGAAAAAGTGGAAGAACGTTATGTACAGCACTGGTCTTGTAAGAGATCGAATTAAGCCCGCCATTGAGGTGGTGGATTTGCAATCAAATCTCATCTTGCAAGGCAACTGAACTCTCTCCATAAAGGCCTATCAGAACCTATTATGACGCTGACACTTCATCTGGATAACAACGTAAGCGCTAAGCTTATCAGTTGTGACGAACCGACAACAAACAGTACTGTGCAAAAGAAAACGACTTCTACAGCATCCTCCGTAATGCCACCTCCCACGAACAATATAGGGATAAACTTATTCTAATGGGGGACATTACTTCTCGGTTGGGTAACGATTACCAGGTCTGGGATGGTGTTCTGGATCATCATGGTGTAGGACGCATGAATTCCAACGGTCTGTGCTTCCTTTCTATTTAAAGAGAATTCAATCTTGTAATCATCAGCACCTAATTTCAGGAATCGAACAGCCGAAAGACATTGTGGATTAAACCTCGATCAAATAATGGCTCTTTATTGAATATGTCATCACAAGAAGAGACTTAAGGGACTTCAGTATCAAACGTTCCTTTCATACCATATGATGCCTTTCTGTCCATGCTATCCTTCTTAATAAGGCTTCCTTTCGGATTCCTCACAGGAAACTGCAGTATACATCTGTGCTTAAGCTGATAAATAATCTCATTATTATTATTATTGCTATCATTATTATCATTTTTGCAAAATACTTTATTTTCTGTGAGTAAATGAGTTTGAGTTGACATGCTTTTTTATTTCCTGAAACAATGAAATTATCAACTGTGTCTAGACGTTGTACCAAAAGTAGATAGGAATTGAAACTGTGTCCCGTTTTCCCTCATATATATACTTTAAAAATTAGGAGTTCAGTTCAATCCGCTACCTTGGTTTTAACCTTGCTGTATCCTCAGTCGATTCTCTAAACGTTTATATATCATAAAGACAGCAGAAGTCATTGTGCTCTAATTATTATATATAAGTGATTTTCACTGTCTTACATGATGCGATGAAATCTTTAACTTTACAACATTGATGATATGGATGTGTATATATTGTTTTGTTACCACAATACAAACACAGAATCATTTAATTTCGCCTTTGTTTGCTTCCTTTTTAGTTTACCATTATCTATCTATCTATCTATCTATCTATCTATCTATCTATCTATCTATCTAACTATCTATCTTCGTCCTGTGTATGACGATAAACTACATCCGCGTCCTGGGTAAGACGATAAACTACGTCCAGCAGCAAGGCCTCTGATCAGGAGCTTTTGAGGTGCGTGGAACCACCTTTTATTGCGGATGTTCCTAGGTCCACCCTGACCTAGGGCGGTAGCACCTGTTAGGGTCCCAGCTATGGGCAAATAGTTAACTCCTAAACTGGAGTAAAACCACTATGAAAGTGTAAAAATAGGTTTTAATACCAGCAGTAATTTGTAAAAAATTATTACCAGCGAGGAATTTTTGGAGAAAAGAAACTATTACCAGCAACATATTTTTGAATACATATTGCCATAAAGGCTTTTAAAAAATAAATATTACTAGCAATATATTTTTGAAGCAAAAATATTACCGGAAATAGATTTTTTCAAAATAAAATATTACCAGCAATCTAAATTTTGTCGGCAATAAAAAAAAAAACCATTGAGTTTGATGTGCCGTAAAACAAACCAAACCAAACCAATCTAGCTAGCTATTTAATAATACACGGGGGAATATATTTGATGTTACGATATTGTTCTTAATATTCGTATGTATGCGCATTTTCCTATTTTCGGTGTAAAAAATGAAACCCAAAAACTGGTCTAGAAAGCATGAAATAATCTGCAATATTTGTTAAAGGATTATCGTGTAAATGAGATATAATCCGAAGACGAAGTTCATATCTATTCCACTGCCGAAACAAAGTAAAGAGAGGAACGAGAACTCTATCTCCGGTGTTAAATGAAGCTCTTGAAAAGTGTCTCACGAATTTAAAAATAATAATAATGGATATGCGAAACTACTGAGACGATAAATAATAATTCACATTTTTTTTTCGCTTTTTATTTAAATTTTGTTACTGGAATTTTCACTTTCTTTTGGAGCATATTTTCATCATCGATCTTCCCCAAGTCAACGGTCGTCAATTCGTTAACAATAATGATGACACAACTATTCAATTCATTCTTAATGGTAATTCTGATAGTATTGATAAGGTCAAATTTGTAGCTGATCTCAACTTAAGGATATTCAAGCTGTTGTTATTTGAAGCAAGAGACAAATCGTTAAGTTTAACACTTTCAAAATGAAACTATCTATTTTAACCTTGTTAAAGAGTCATTTTTGTCTTCAATCTATATAGCTGATGCTAGTCTTCAGTAGAATAACACATTGTGCCTTCTCGGTTCACAATAGAAATTTGTCTTACTGTGTTGTTCGACACAATTCTTCACCTACAATGTGTCCATGCACCGAATAACGCCGTCACATATAGTCTAGTGCTTCGTATATGCATTTTGAGATTCTTAATTCAATTCAAAGAAGAATCTTCAATTCAGTAATTTTCCCATCGCTGTAAGATGAACCATCAAGCGTGTGAGACACAGCTTCGCAAGGAGGTTTCCAACTAGCGTCCAGTCGGCTGACAAAAATAAACAGTGGTGTAACTGAATATTTTCCCCCGCTTTTTAATACCGTCACAGTACTGTTGGATAATTATTGAGCCCAATATCCACACCGGAATCATCAGCCAATCAGAACTTACAGAATAGGCTTGCCCGAGTCACAGAATCGAATTTCCCAGGCTGTTCTATATAGCACCTACCAATTTTCCCAGCATATTAGCTTGGTCAGTCAGACTCAGCTTCTATTACAGTCGAGTACTCTCTGTTGCTATTACCAAATTCTACATAAGGTAGTTTCTCTGTTCTTTTTCTATAAATTTTTTCATGGTATCTGTTCCAATGTACTTCCGCCTTAGGTACTTCGGCATTACGAATTTACGAGCAGTACTGGATTGGTAATTTCATCTCACTATTTTAGAGCTAGATGTCACAATAAATTCTGTACTAACAGTTTCATCTTTCGCTCTTGTCGCTAGTGAGACTATTACGTGTTTTTGATTTCCAGTCAACATTGAACTTCGAAAGTTTAAATGCAATATCAATCGTAATTTTCAGTTTCCTTGAATTTTGTTTGTTTTTTTATTGTTCGCTCTCCTTAATAATGTTTTACTTTCATATTATTTCACTCTCAGTAATCCCTTAGGCTTTAGTTGATTTATCACCTCGCTTGGCATGAAATGATTAAAAGACAAAAAGCATATCGTGTAGATCACGAAAAGTACTTTTTCGTTAATCAGTGTGAGAAAACGACTGCAGAATGATATCAAAAAGAGCACACACTGCCGAATACCTTATTCTTTCATTTTATATGTCATATCCTTTCAGGTTGTGGGCGATCATACGTCTCCACCCCCCTCTATCCCTTGCAGCTCTCAGCAAGTGCCTTCCCTATGCTTCCTCCTCCAGACCACGTTCTCTCATCTACATGCTCAAGCTCGTCAGGTATGTTACGCGCTGCCTTCCCTTGGCTCTCCTTCCCTCTATTCGACCCGTGAGTATCAGATTCTCCAGACCCCCCCCCTTCTCATTAATGTCCCAGAAACTTCAGCTGTCTCTTCCTGATGTTAAGTATTAGTCTTCACCTTGTTTGCATCCTCTCCAAGACCTCATCGTTGCTCACACGCTCGGTCCATGATATCCTCAGCATCCTTCTGTAGATGTACATCTCCGTCGCCTTGAGTCTCTTCTTCTGAAATGCGTATTTAAACTAGATTACTAGTTCCTCTTTTCTCATCATGTGTCCCACAAACCTCAGCTGTCTCTTTCTGATATTAAGTATAAGCCTTCGCCTTGTCTGCAACCTCTCTAAAACCTCATCGTCGTTCGCATGCTCGGTCCATGGTATCCGTAGCATCCTTCTGTAGATGTACATCTCCGTCGCCTCGAGTCTCTTCTTCATCTTTGAGGACATCGTCCAACAATCTCTGCCGTAAAGAAGAACTCATGTCACGTAACAGTACAGTATTCTTTGTTATCTGAGAAATCCTCCTGTCGGGCAATTCTCTGCTCAACTTTTGGAATGTGTCGTGAAAGAACCGATGCTTCCTTGATCCCGTTTATCGTAGCCTCTTCAAGTCGAGTGTACACCGGTAACTATCCTACATATGCCCATATGAGCGTCTTACTTCCTCTATCCACCTTCCTTAAGTACGTGTTCTTGTGCCTTGTAATGATTGAACTAATGTAAAACAGCATAAAACAATTCGATTTATCGCTAAAGAGACTCGATCCAATATTTTACTCACTTTACGGCAAAAACCAAAATTATAAGAAGTTTCTTAATCATTGACATCATAATTCTGTCAGTAAAAATTAACAAAAAACATTCCCCACAATATTCACCCCCGGGTTTTTAAAAGTGAATAAGTAAATTTAAGTCGTGCCTTCAGTCAGTGAGTCATGTGCCATGCGTGATAAACGCTTAGACGATCATATATCTTTCGATACATGACTGACGAGATAGAATTTTTCACTCAGTAGGTTGCCATTTCTTTCTGGGTAGATCAGTTGCCATCCAATTATTTACCCATAGCTGGGGGGGGGGAGAAGAAGACGATTCATACTTTTCCCAAGGGTATTACCACATAAGTGAATGTAATAGATTCGACTGGAATTCGAATGCGGCTCTCCGATTTCTCAATCCAAGCCGCTACAGATTACTCCACCGTGCCTTAGAGACTCCAAAAGTCTTTTAATCGTGAAGAACTGGTGTATCAATGACTTTTCATTTAAAAGATTGCTATGATTAGTAAGATAAAAGATAACGAGAAGAAATATATTTTAATTAACAGTTCCGTTCCAGCTATATATATATATATATATATATATATATATATATATATATATATATATATATATATATATATATATATATATATATATCTGGATAAAATAAATGAAACAAAATTGGGTGTTTTTTTTATGAAAGTATTTATTTCTGTGTTTTTGTATATATTTATTTATTTAATATTTCAGACAACCTAGATAAATAATATATATAATATATATAAATATATATAATATATATAATATATATATATATATAAATAATATAATATATATATATATATGTTAAATAAATAAATAAATATATACAAAAACACAGAAATAAATACTTTCATAAAAAAAACACCCAATTTTGTTTCATTTATTTTATCCAGATATTATATACATATCAAGAAAGTATACGTGGCTTCTCATTATGCTATATATATATATATATATATATATATATATATATATATATATATATATATATATGTATATATATATATATATATATATATATATATATATATATATATATTCATATATATATATATACTTTAGTTTTTACTTTGTCAACTTCATATTTTCTACACATACTGAGAAAATGCATTAACAGGAAATGCAGTTTGTGTGATAAATATCCAGAAACAATTGAGCAACTTATATCAGATTGCACAGGGTTAGCACCCACTAAATATAAAATACACCAGGATAAATTGGGCCAATATCTGCACTGGAAAATATGCGACTTTTACGGGAAGGAAAATTTAAGAAACTGATATGAATATCACAGAGAGCCGGTTACGGACATAGGACACATAACAAATTTATCGGACTTTACAATACACAACAATCAAGGCTTATCGCCCAAACATCGTGATCAAAGACCAAAAATGTAGAATGTGTTTTCTTACTGACAGAGCTGTCCCTGCAGATTGTTAGGTTTAAGTAGAAATCTCAAAAATGTGGCACATGAGAACACCAATTATTCCTGTTTTAGTTGGAGATCTCGGATTGACTGGAAAGGTTCAAATTGACTCATTGACGGGATACACGATAGCCGATTCCTTAATGAAATACGAAAAAAAAATCGTACTAAAAGTGCAGCTTACGCATTACAGAGAGCTTTATCTATATAAAATCTGTGTGAGCTTTTTTCGTTTACTAAATGAACAGTGAGCAACGGTATGAATAATTGTTTCGGAGTATATTTCAGTTGTCGCAGTTGTACACAAATCCCATTTAATTCGTTATCATTCTCTCCAAATATTGTGATCTAGAAACTCTGAAATATTAATCGCATCTCCAGTTTCCCTCTCACTGCTATAGAAATTTAAGTGCTTTTTTTTTATTTTCCATATTATCTTCTATGTCTAGTCAATACGAATGTTTTAGATTTAATTTTCACTTACGCTCGTCCTTATATTTTGGCTTAATTCCGCACTCATATCGAAATACGAACGATTTCTTTAAAAGAAACCAACAAAGTTTTTCATTGTGAGTGGTCGAAATGTCGCAATTTTATTAAGTTTAAGCTTTTTTATGCGCTTACCTTTACCTGCGTGGTTTGTGCAATTCGCATAGAATCTTCCTTAGTACCTCTATGCTTCTTTTATGTATCGTTATTCATGATCTCCTGTTCGCATTGACAAGGACGCCATTCTCCCGGAGGTCACGTTTTCGGCTTGACACAATACACACGAATAATGCGGCGTTATACCAGTTACTGTTTAATCGAACGAAAGTTATCAAATTGTTAGTGAATTACAGATTTGCCTGGCCAATTTTCTTACTACAGCTTCTCTGCTGATATAAAACTTATTGACTATCACAGTATTTTAAACACATTCCGCCAGTATAATGTTATGGATAATAAGAGCAATTATCACGAGAACATCAACAGTTTAACAAGACAACAAAAGACATTCTTTTAGAAATTGACCCCCTGTCAAAAACAGCGGTTGATACAATTGTATGTTTAATACATGATTTGTACGACGATTCTTTCACAAGACGCAAAATAGGCTACTGATCTCTCTTTTCTCCTTTTGATTGTTTACCTATTTTTTCCTATTTGTTTTTATTCATGTACCGTCAAGTTTCAGCTTGAAAATGATTGCCATCTTTGCAACAGCCAGCAAAACACTGCTTATAAAACATCAAAACTGTTTAATAGAACGAATGTGATTTTCTCAAATTGTTCGTGAATTACAAATTCACCCGGCCAATTTTTTTACTACAGCTTCTCTGCTAATATAAAACTTACTGACTATTGCAGTATTTTAAACACATTCCCCCTGTATAATGGTATGGCTAATAAGAGCAAATATCACGAGAACATTAACAGCTTGTCTGAAGTGTCGTTTTTTTTTAAAATATGAATTGACTGAAATAAATTTTAACACAAAGCCATATCAGTGGATTCATGTTATTTGATTAATTCCTTTTTTACGGCTTATCAAAGCTTTGTCGGATGTATATAGCCAGAGAATATTATTTAGATTGCATTATTTTTTTTTAGATAATAATGATTTAATTTTACAAATCGTACTGATTACACCATAGCTGGGGAAAAGAGGTGAACCCATACCATTCCCAAGTATAAGGGAATAGAACGAACCAAACTGGAACTGGAACTCGGCTCTCCAATTAACAATTCAGAGCCATTATCCATTACCCCATCTGCATAATGAAGATGAGCATGAATCGATTACAAATGATTAGAGAACTACAAGACATTCCGATATTTAAGGACATGTGGATATTAAAAGTGGTGAGACTTCGCTTAAATCTGGTGATTGTAGGGGAACTAGTGTTGAAACCGGATGTAACCGTACGCCCTTATCAAGGGTGAACTCACCAATAACTCATTAAGTCCAAAACAAATCATAATCGGAGAGCCGCTGCTCATCTCCCACGACAAGGCTTGGTAACGTGCACATGGGCTTAAAGTTTAAAGTACTCCTTTGAGCGTAGCGTATCTTGGCAACAGAGACCTGGCGTTTCCAATCTCTCTCCAGGATACTTTAACTTACAACGGCAGATATTCGCAGATGGTCATGTAACTAAGTAATGATAATGTTCCACTTTCCTTGATCAGACAGTATATATGAAAGATTTCGTGAAAATTATATGGCAGAGGCGATAATTGAGACGAGTTAGAATCAACACCCGGTAGAAAAGAAACATACTATCAGCCGACCTCCAGCGGTTCGAACCAGATATGGCAACATTATTTCATTAGTATTACTAATAATAATGACGATAATGATGTGCCAAAAAAAACCCCAGGGAAAATGAAGACACGACGCGCTGATGACTTGTACACTGAGAACTATGATTACTTTAAGTGTTATCTTAATGGATAACCACGATTAAATTAGACGTCCAGTTTTTTAAGAATGTGAATTGGGTCTACGGGTTTGTGCATTCGAGAGTCTTACTAAATTTATTGTGTTTTGAACACCCGTAAACGCTATTGGAAAATCACTGTCTGATCTGAGATATACAAAAAACTTCAGCTGTAGATAGCGTCAAAGCCTATCAATGTTCAATTACTCTTTTAAAGCATACACATTCTATATGTCTATATTTCTGAGATGAGGTATTATAATTATTTATATTATTTATATTGTTCGTACTGTTGTACTGGTATTTATTGTCCTATTCACGACATTTCGGCTGTTGTACGCTCCGGCGTCTTCAGGTGATTGGAATTTCAAACTGAAACATTTATTTCGTCCACCAAGTTAGGTTCTTCTATTTGCACGTGTCATGCCTCAGTTGTCTCCCTTTAAATAAAATCTGCAAGGTTTTCTTCACCATTGCAATACCTAGGTATTGAAATCACAATTCTTTTGGTCAAGTCACTGGATGCAACCAAAGCTTGTATCCACTGGGTCTTTGAGGACATCAGTGGATGGATTTTGGGTAATTATAAACCTAAAGTCTCAGTACCATTTTTCCAGACCTCGTATTGCAATTTTCTTGTTATTCATTGCTTTCCTCTAGCACTCTGTATTATTGGTTCTCATATTGTATTCATTCCTATGCTTGGCCGACTTGGGAGAGATTTGTAGCGTAGCATATGTGCTGATTCCTTAAATTTTCGCATTTTGCAGTGATATTCTCTGTCGAAAATTTAAACC
>OZ038480.1:40641463-40711463 GCA_964036315.1 Acanthosepion esculentum
AAATACGCTAACAGTACAATGCTTTCTAAACATATCTTTGAGTTTCAAAGCAAAATGCACATCAGACCAAAAATATCATGGACAGTAACGAAAATAACATCAGCCTACAGCAATCAATCCAAAAAATGTAACCAATATCTGGAAGAAAAACTGCTATAATTACCATCCCATACCAAAACAAACTACTAAATAAACGATCAAAAATCATCTCAACAGGCAAACACGAAAGCAAATTTTTACTACGTTACTTAAAAATCGAAAAAAATCTAATCGAATAAGAATAAACGAAAATAAGTAAAAAGAAAGAAACGGAAACAAGTAAAATATATTAATACAAACAAATAAATAAATGTTGAGAGGTAGAATATTTCCCTACAAGTTTGGACTCGGCCGTCGGAAGAATGACATAAAAATACTCCTACATCAAGAGGAGTAGCAGAGGGGGAAATAGCAGCAATAGCAGCAATTAATCATTCACGATTAGACATTCTCTTCCCTAGCTTCTATTCTACATTATACTTCCTT
This sequence comes from Acanthosepion esculentum, assembly GCA_964036315.1. Classification (NCBI taxonomy): domain Eukaryota; kingdom Metazoa; phylum Mollusca; class Cephalopoda; order Sepiida; family Sepiidae; genus Acanthosepion; species Acanthosepion esculentum. The sequence goes on from OZ038480.1 coordinate 40,641,989, forward strand.
GTACCAAATGTAAGAAACTTGTTAAGCCAATTCCGTTTTTCTACTCTTGTTTTTGATAACTCAGTTACAACAATAAGTAAATAAAGAAATTTGCAAACTACGTAAGCACAGATAAACGCAAGAAAATGTAGTAATAACAACCAACAATAAAAAATCAATAATAAATGAAACAGTTACCTAACAACGGGTGAAATAACTACATTCGGATTCACAATTATTCCCACTTAGTAGCCGCTAGAATGAGTGGAAACACAACCGTTACTGCAAACCAAAATAACCGTGAGAATAATACGACAGACCACAAACAATGCAATACAGTAGACTAGCCATGATGCGTCAGTGACCTGTTTCTATGAATACCGGAGCTAAAACACAACGTAAATGGGCTGACGATTGCGTTTCGCATGAAACAGACTGAATCTTCTGGGTGTTGACGTCAATGTCCACTCACACACACACACAGACACACATACATACATACATACATATATATATATATATATATATATATATATATATATATATATATATATATATATATATATATATATAAAACACAGCACACATATATATATATAACACGCCACACACATACACACACATACACACACACATATATATATATATATATATATATATATGCGTATGTGGGTTGGTGAACCTCGACGTGGTGTAATGGTTACAAAGCTTGTCTTGCTAGATCAATTACGACTGAGTAATGAGTTCGATCCTCACTGGGTGCCCCATACTTTTGGACTTGTGTCACAGCTAAGCCGGGCTTAGAAAATCACTATGTGTATGTGTGTGTGTGTGTGCCTGTGCTTCCGTGCGTGTCCGTGTGTGTGTATTTGTGTGTGCGTGTGTGTTTGTGCGTTTTTGAGCGTGCGTGCGTGTGGATGTGTGTTATTGTGCATGTAATTCCCTTAATGCTTTCAGATATATTTGCGGAGCTATACACTTTTTTGTTGTGGGGGGTGGTGGTAAACGCAAGTTGCTTTGATGCCATTATTTACGAACATTGATATTAGGTTCCATTAAATGTGAATGTATTGATTTTCATGTTGCGCTGTCTGCTTCATCAAATCCTAAATCCTGGTGCTGCACATCATGAGAAATGGCTGCCGCAGATTGTTATGAATATATTAGTCGATTTCAACACCGTTGCACTCTCTGCTCGCAACCATAAAATAAACCAGAAGAATAGCAGCGCTCAATCGAACCAGTTATACCCAAAACACGAAATCAAACTTCGTAAAAATCACACCAAATTTTATGTTATTATTTTTTCTTGAATATATTAACAACAACAAAATAAAACAACTTTTTTTTGTAGTGAATTATATGCAGCAACTTCGTTGTCTTTGTTTTGTATTTCCTGTTTTTCCGGTTATCAGATTTCTTATTGCGTCTAGCAGTGTAGATAGCGAAATGGACTTCTCGTTTGATGGATTGACAAAGAAGCAAACTTGCAGGTCAAGAACAGTCGTATTTGGCCAAAGAGTGACAGACACATACGCCACAATTCCGATGACTCATGATCTACGATACCTTTATACTAAAGCTAGCGAGTAACTTGTTGAAATGCGAAGTGGTTCGATTCGGTGGCTCGGACTCTTTCGACTCGGTCAACTGCCAACTTCATTAGTTCGGCCTGGATCAGGTTTCTCGCTAAAATCAATGATGGGGTCAGACAGAGCATCAATCCAGACCTCAAATTACTGAAGCGCTTTTTCTTTCATTTCTGTTATCTCAATTTACTCTCTATCGCATTCCCCACCTCACTCTGTTTCATTTCTTGTTTTTATCCTTTTTCACTTCCCACTTGTTTAATGATATTTCCTCAGTTGTGTTTACCTTCTCTTTCTTCTTTAGCCTCCTCCTTACCCAATCTTAGTCTTCTCTCTCACTCTTTCTTTATCATTATTCTCATTCTTTCTCCTTCACATTTTTTTCTTTTTCTTTTCTCTGTCTCCCAACATAACTCCTTCACATTCCCATTCTGTAACTCAGTTTCATATTCACTTCTTCTATGTGCCGTGTTCCTTCAGGGTAGTCCTGTTTATGGGTCTCCACAATTTCCTGTACTTTGTAGGTTTTAATAAATTTTGACTTTTCTTACCCAATCTTAGTCTTCTCTCTCACTCTTTCTTTATCATTATTCTCATTCTTTCTCCTTCACATTTTTTTCTTTTTCTTTTTTCTGTCTCCCAAAATAACTCCTTCACATTCCCATTCTGTAACTCAGTTTCATATTCACTTCTTCTATGTGCCGTGTTCCTTCAGGGTAGTCCTGTTTATGGGTCACCACAATTTTCTGTACTTTGTAGGTTTTAATAAATTTTGACTTTTCTTATTTCTCCTAGAACGCTGATTGTTCAGTTTCTGCTCCTATTTATTTCACATCCTGTAACCCCTTTTGTCTTGGTGTCTTTCATGCGATGATACAATTAAAAAAATATGTCCCACAAAACATTTACACATATTTGCTAGGTAGGTTATGCTTTGTCTTCCTCTTTTTCCCTTGCTATCAACCCATCCTGTTAGTATCATATTTTACAAGCAATTCTTTCCTCATTATGTGCCAAGAAATATCAACTGTCTCTTCTTTGTGTTAAGTGTATGTATCCATTTTGTTTCCATGTTCTCTAAAACTTCGTCGTTGCATCTTTCTGTAAAACCTCATTAATTTTGCTTTATGCATCTTCTTCATCTGTGACCAGATTATCCAGAATTCACTGCCATGTAGCAGTGCCGATCTTATATCGCAGTTTCCTCCTATTTTCTTTGCGTTTAAATAAACTTTACTGTTGTTTTTTTTTTAATACTGTGTTTCGCTATTAGAAGGCATATTTCTCTATCTAAATGCGCCTTCGAATTTCGGTGCCACCCTTTCCGTACTGTGGTAAAACATTTCATATATATTTAAAATGCTGTACTTGCTTCATGTTGGTATCTCCAATTTGTAATTTGTATGTGTTGTGAGACCGATACTTTCCTACATCATGGACTCTCCCAGTAATATATTATCATGTGAATGGTCGTATCATGGGAGTAGCACCAGTAATGCGAAGCCGCGTACGATACCAATATCGGACACCACTGGATAGTAAGCTCTGCTTACTCTTACACTATTCTTTGTAAGTTTTCTGTTTAATATAACTTTATTACCTCTAACCCGTGTTCCGTGTTTTCCTTCCGTGGCCCCTACTTCGGGTCCACATCAGTATGTTAAGTTGTTCCTTTTGCATCTTCTTTCAAACGATTTTTTCGCTACTTTGCACATATTATTAATCTTTAATTGCATTTTCACACACTTACACTTTTGCTTCTTATATAGTCTTCGTATCTCCTTCGGATTTCTTCAACATTCTCACTCTTTGAGAATTAATCGCTTTCTTACTCATTCTGTCGTTCGGGGCGTCCTGGGTAAGACGTTAAACTACATCCGCGCCCTGTTTAAGACGATAAACTACGTTCAGCAGCAAGGCCTCTGATAAGGAGGTTTTGAGGAGCGTGGAACCACCTCTTAATTGCTGGTGTTTCCAGGTCCACCCTAACCTGGGGTGGTAGCATCTGTTAGAGTCCCAGGTATGGGCAAATAGTTAACTATTACCAGCAATACTTAAAAAAAAATATTACCAGCAATACAATTTTGAAGGAAAACTATTTTCAGAAAAAGATTTTTGTCAAAACAAAATATTACCAGCAATAAACAAATTGTTGGCGTTAAATAACCCATTGAGGTTGATATGCCGTAAAACAAAATAGACCAAACCAAAACTCTCGTCCTGGGAATGACGATACACTACATCAGGCAAAGATTGGAACGAAATTAAATATGGCTAAATACACGTAAAATGAATAAGAACGTGGAAGATGCATGATTTGGATTTGTTTAATTTTTTTACGGCATATAAACCTCAATGGGATTGTTACAATTTTTTGGATACATCCTGGTTTACTAGTGAGCAAACCAAAATGAGCTGACTCATTTTATAGTCCACCAATAGAAGTTAACCAATCAGAAGACTTGGAATATTCAATCCGACGTGTATAAACGCGGCCATTTTGATTTCTCTCCGAATATCCACTGCCGACCTCTGATACCGATGACCAGAGATCCGTAGATCGAAACTACGCTCGGCTATTTTCTCCGAATATTCACTGCCAACCTCTGATATAGAAGACCTTAAGAATTATTGAACAGCTGCTCCTAGATATTGGTGTTGTTTCATTGAACAAATTACTTACGTTGGATTCTGCATTCAGACTACGGTGAACATGTATAACAGGGATAATTAATGGAGACAATATTTTTAGGATAGTTTCGTATGAATAGAATATGTATTCTTTTTTTTCAAAAGTGTATTGCTGGAAACTTATTTTTCTGAAAAATTGTTTTAATTGAAAGGATGTACAAATTGCAACTGAAGGTTGCTACTCGGTCAAAGAATGCTAAACGTCTCCTTATAATCAAATTACTAATATTACCATTACTATTAATATATATCGTTGTCAGTCAGATTATTTCAAAACTGGGATTTGGATACATACCTGGAATGTCGCTGATCAATCCTTACCTTCCAGTCGTTTACCCATTAGCCGGCCCTTTTGGGGATAGCATATGTGCCATCCTGCAGCTCACATAAACGCAACATCTCTAATGTGTCGCTATTTTATCGCTATTTACATAGTAAATGAGCTGACGAAATCCATTCTTTATTTTCGTCAATGCAAAAACTCACAGTTCAGAATTGTGATTCTACTCACAGGGAGTCGAGCGACCCCTCATTCTCTCCATATACCATTTGTATGAAGAAAGTTCCATTTAGTGAACTTCTTCCAAAGAACCATTATTTTACGGAACAGACTCTCCCACGAATGCTTCTCATAATGCAACATTCTTAATGTCTTCGCGGCAAGAGTAAATCTATACCTATCCTTCACATGTATATAACTATGATTTCTTATTACCCATATTCGGTATCCCTCTATCTTGAGCGGCTTTTGCGACATGTACTGAGTAAAAAGGCACTCATGTTTTCTAATTCTATATTCCAAGTTCTAATACTTTAAATCTTTCTTATCCATTGCTTTATAAATTCTTTCTTTCTTTCATTTGCATTTTCACGCATTATACTCTATGTATTGGCCTAGCAGGACTCATCATGATCTAATATCTTTTGAAGCAGTGTCTTTTCGTTACCGCTCCCAATCCCTGATCTGCCGTCCATTTACACAAGCTGGCTAGGTACGTTACTCTCTGCTTAACGCTTTCCATCCTGGCTTCAATAAGTGTTGCATAGCCAATTCGTCTTCTCTTGGCCGTCGATCTCTAGTTGTTTTAGTTAGCAATGAATGACATCAAATATTTTAACTTAACTATTTTATTAATGACGAAATGTTCTTACTATTCAGTGGAGATCGTTCCATCTCACTGAGGAGCCGTTTCGGACACGGAAGCAAACACGTCTACATTACTTGACGGTCAACAACTCGCTGAAAAACCATTCCCTATCTATCATTCCCACCCGAGCTCAGCCAATCCAAATCGACTTCACACATGATGGCTTGCATCTGACTCCATGGTCAACCTCAGTTAGTCGAAGCAGAGATGCACTTTTTCTAAAAAAAATAATAATCTTTTTTTAATTTTTTTTTATAGAATTATTTAGTATAAAATTTGTGAGTTTCATATTCTCCAACACCTCTTTCCTCATTATGTGACCCATACATTTCAACTGTCTCTTTCTGATTATAAGTATAAGCATCCCTTTGGCCCATTTTCCTTAACTTTAATTGTTACTCTCATGTTCCGTTCATAGTATTCTCCGCATCCTTCTATAGAATCACATTTCTGTTGCCTCATGTGTCTTTTTCATCTGTGAAGAGTTTGTCCAAAATTCCTTGTCATATTAGAAGATACAAATTACATAGCATTTTCGAACGATTTCTCTTTATTTGAAACAAATTTCTTTTTTTCTGTTTCTTAGTAATTTGCTTAGCTTGCAGAAGGTATTTTCATTATTTATATGAGCTTTCGGCTTTCGGTATGACATTTCGCGGCTCCTGTTACAACACTTCACAGTTATTTTAATTATTCGTTCTTGCCTGATTTCCACATATCCAATAAGTAGATCGCCACTTAGAATGTTCCTCTTGCTGTCCAAGATATATTCTCTGTTTTTTTAAAATGATTTTTATCTGAGATTGTTTTTGTTACTATAAACGGCATTTTTTGTGTACGCGTGTTTCATTTGCTATGACCTTTTTTAAAATTATTAGATAGTGAAATTAATAACAACATATCTAATTTGAGAAGTCCTTCTAAAGAGATATTATACCTTCAACATGAATCGAACCTGCATCAGAGAAACGACTTTCTGAGACAAAGGATACCTATACAAGCTCAGCCAAGGAGCTAGAATGACAGAACATGTTTAGAATTACCTATTAAGGAAAAGCATGTTTTTCCCGTTGGGTGTTCTACAAATCTATATATCTGCTAGCTTCAGTTTTCCTACACGAAAGCAACAAAAAAAGTTGAACCCTCTTTTTATTATTATTTCTTCAGGGATAGCAAGACGAACATGCGTACACACTAAAAATGAGTTTTATAGTAATAAGAAATTATTTACATTGTTCGGACTATTGTCCTAATCTTTGTCGCCATATTTATTACAAGGTTTCGGCGTTTCATTATCTGTCTATATTTCTGAGATGAGGTATTATGTACATTATTTACATTATTCGGACTATTTTCCTCATTTGTGTCGCTATATTTATTACAAAGTTTCGGCAGTTTGTACGCTCCGGCCTTCTTCAGGTGGTTGGAATGTCGAACTGAACCCTATATTTCGCTCACTGGGGTAGACTGTTCTAGTTACACGTACCATGATTTAATGGATGTCAGTTATCTGTCGCCTTTATCCACTGTGCCATATGTCCTTAAGGACATCTGTGTATGAATCTCTGGGTATTATAAACCTAATGTCTTCAGCAACGATTTTTACCAGTGCTAATATTGCAATTTGTTCTGTTATCATTGCACACATGGACACATGACACAGGGTATAAAGGCGTTGGATAGATCCAGTGACAGGAACCAAAGAGTGTGAGTTCAATAACCGGTTAAGGCAGTGGAGAACTTTCAGAGGGAAAAATTAACAGGAGATAACTGATAACTGACCTTCCATTAAAACATGGCACGTGGGGCTAGAACAGTCTACCCCAGTGAGCAAAATATAGGGTTCAGTTCGACATTCCAACCGGAGCGTACAACGGCCGAAACATTGTAATAAATATGAGGACAATAGTCCGAATAATGTAAATAATACAAAAAAGAAATGTTTCTGTTTTTTATCTATGGAATCTACCTTTTCGCTTGTTTAGAGTAATTAAAGGTATAGGAGTGTAAATTTCTATATTAAACAACTCTTTAAAAAAATTATAACTTCAAAAATTACCCAGGGACGCATTTGTCTAAGGATACAAATATCCAGGGACGCATTTGTCTAGGGATACAAATATCTAGTGAAGCATTTGTCTAGGGATACAAATATCCAGGGACACATTTGTCTAGGGATACAAATATCCAGGGACGGATTTGTCTAGGCATAAAAATATCCAGGGACGCATTTGTCTAGGCATACAAATATCTAGTGAAGAATTTGTCTAGGGATACAAATATCCAGGGACGCATTTGCCTAGGGATACAAATATCCAAGAACGCAACTGTCATAATTTCTGAAAAGTAAAACAAAATCTTATGTGACTTCTAAGACTTAAATATTAAGATTTTTTTTCTTGTCTCCATCATTATGTTTTAAATACTCAGCCTAGGTATGTGTTGACCAAAATTAAAGAAAGGTGCATATATTAGTCCCAAGTCTTATTTCAACCTGAGTCAAATTTCGATAGTATCTGTATGAGCGTGTATATATTAAAAAGTACAAGAACATTTAAATCACTAGCACAGAAACAGGCACCTACATTAAATACCCGCACGCACGCAACCCACACACAGACAATACAGACAAAGAATCATCGGTTCTTTTAGAATCCAGATTGCCTTCTCTGTTACCAGTTGGTGTAAGCTTCTTATTTTGTATTCTATTATTTTCAAACTTTTTTTTTTCTAAAACATAAATCAAGTACAAGCAAAATGATCAGATTCATGCTGGTGCGTTTTCTCAGCTTCCTCGTCTTTAATTTATCGATACTACATTGAGATAAAAAATGCATTTAGGAAATTTACTCGAGTGGATTTCGATTTGGCATGCAAAATGTTTCTTTCCGTAAACTGGGCTTACGGTCAGATCACGTTTAAACACCGGTTTTCAGACGATCAGTGTAGTTCAGCAACATCTCGTCTGGCCAGTACATAGATGTCCGCGTGGGAATATCAAGTGCTGTAGACTTAGACGTGTGTGCGTTTGGGGTAATGTATAATTACACGAAATTCTTAATCAGGGAGCCGAGTTCAGATATCAATTGGCGTCGTTGTATTCACTCTGGCGTAAATTGCCTTGGTCGGGGGATATGAATCCACCTCTTCACTCTCAGATAGATTTTATTAGTAAACCATAATCTCTAAATCAAATTCTTAAAATCTAAAAATATTTTCTGCTTTTAAATAGTCTGCAAAGGGTTGATACGCAGCAGAAAACGAATCAATCAATCAATTTCCGTATACTGGATGCTAAGCAAAATATTCTACCATATTGTGCACATAGATGGAAGAGAGATGAGTCCAATACCTTGTTGCGCAAAAAAAACTGAAATTATTATCACAGCGCAGTATGACGCTAGTCTACAAACATCGACACTCTGTTTCTGCAAAAATTAAATGGTTTCATTATATAAGACTAGAGATTATATTTCCTATTTTGACAATAAATATGTAATTGTGCATTCTTTTTGCCAGAAACCTTTACCACTTCTATGATTTCTGGTTCGTTCCATTGAATAATACCAATATTCGCCCACGAACCGATGATCACACATTGTTTCACTGGATCAGTATTCATTGAGTTTCATTTCCATGACCCGACGTTTCGACCGGTGAAAAAAAAAAAAGGATGATGAATCACCCGTCCAATGTTTCCTTCTCCCATGTAATCGGATATCTTCTTTAATTTTCCGAAGGCATTATGCCGACAAAATACGAAACAGTTGTCATAAATCACTACAAAGATGAACACATTACCATACAGCCGTCAGTGTAATTTGGAAAAAATATGCATATCAAAAATGTGGATCATGAATCTCCTGAACTTTTATTTACACGATATTTTAATTACATATTTGTGGCATTTTCACAGCACTATTAATCTATCAATATCTCTTTTTCGGCAACCATATATATATATATATATATATATATATATATATATATATATATATATATATATATTGTCATGTTATATCTTGTTCCCCGGTGATATTCAAAGCAATTCCTCTACGAATTAGAACATTTTCTAAAATCTTCGGGAATAGGTCGATTTCGTCGTTGCTTTAGATAGGATGAATTATATATACACAAACACGCACGTATATATATTCTGTATTTGTGTAGAAATCCCTCTTTCATACAAGTTTCCTTAAAACTGACAATATACAGCGGTTTTGTTTTTTTATATAATTTTTCTTGTTTTCTCATAATGTCCAGATAAAATGAATAACGCGAGAAAAGTTAACAAAATATTAACTGCAGTAAAATGACAGCCACTTTTAATGACATTTGTGTATATATATATGTGTGTGTGTCCATACATATATATATATATATATATATATATATATATATATATATATATATATATATATATATATATATATTGGTTGCATCAAAAATATTTTTACAATCTTTGGGGCGGGATGCTCAAATTCAATATAAACATATATTCTCAAATCCTTCGGGATAGTGTTATTAAGTTTCAAGTTTACTGTAAGCAGTTTTAAATGTCCATGAAAGATACTACGCAAAAATTATTTTACAAGATTTGGGTGTGGGTTCCTTACAGCAAAACAAGGTAAAATATGCATATGAACTGATGTCCAAAAGGCCATTGTTGCACCACAACAAAGCAACTCATAACAAATGTTCAAAATGACCCCCACCACGCTTGCTTCTACACACGCATCCACCGGTTTGATAATGGACTTGCGGACCCTTTCAAATACTCACGCACGGTGTCGAACGCTTTCGCAGGCCCATGACATGCTGATGAAGCGTCTCTGCATTACTTATTTATGATGCATAAACAAAATTATTTAGGCGGTACAGAAGCAAACCTAAAAGAGAGAGATCGGGGGACATGGAGGCTATGAACATAGTCCTCCCTTACCTATTTATTTTTCATGGTAGATGTCTGCCAGTGCATCGCGAACAGTGTGACTAAAATGTGCTGGAACCCCATCAGACACGGATCGCATGCGTTTTAATATTATCAGAATTACATTCTCTATCAGGTCCAGAAGTGTGTTTGAAATAAGGTCCCTGAAAACAGCTAATGTAAGAAGGGGTGAGAGATGATATACTAAATAACCAGACAGTAACCTACAATTAAGCGTAAACTGAAGCTGAGATCAAGCTTGTATTGTACCATGGGTATTTTGATCTACCTACAAATGTTGGTTCTCTAAATTTGTTATTCCAACTCTTCCAAATTTTTCTGCATCTGTAAGGAAGACAGAAGAGACAAGCAACAGGTCAGTTTTTTGTGCAATAAAACACCGGCAAAAATTTTCCTGTGGTGAGAGATCAGAGGGCGAAAGAATGTGCACACGTTGCAAGTTATACGGATACAGGAGCTGCTCTTGTAGAACATTTCATGCGGTATTATGAGACGTACGACATGCTAGGGATATATATATACCTGGATCATCTCCGACAGTCTGTCAAATGAGTTCTTCGTGGTCAGGCGTACGAGCCGATGTCGGTCTTCCTCGATTCATAGTTTGTGGTGCCGCGGATTATGTCTGAGCAACGCAACAAAAAACAGCAGCAAATGGTAGATGACTCGACTACCGTCGGTCTGGAAACGCAATCTGATACAGGTGTGCAGCTTCGCGTCCATTACCATTCACGCGGCCGTATATATATATATATATATATATATATATATATATATATATATATATATATATATATATATCAGGAAGGATGTTTGTAACGAAAGCACGGCCGCAATTTTCGACGGTTTTTCACCAAAATTTACATGCGCATGCTCCAAGTTAGCGGGATGGTCAAGACAGATTTTGCATTTCCCAACTCCCATCTATAGTTGAAATAATCGATTTGTCCATGCTTCTACGGCAGTTTTCATGTAGTTTCCGGCCATTTTCTACTGGCCAGACTGAGAGCATATAGCTGGCTGCCACGAATAGGCAGGAATATTCTATTGGCCAGCGTGAGAGCCAACAGCTGACTGACACGAATGTTAACTAGAATGCTAGCATGCAAAAAAATCGATAGATGCATTCGTCACAAGTGGGAAAAATTAAATCTGCATGGCACTTTACTCCAATTGGCTCATTCGCTTGCTTGAACTCATCGTTGATTCTGATTCCACAGAACTCCTTTAAAGGGCACTCCTTTAAAAGCAAGGAAGGGCAAAAAATATTCATGCAGCTAATATATATATATATATATATATATATATATATATATATATATATATATATATATATATATATATGTGTGTGTCTGTGTGTGTGTGTGTGTGTGTGCGTGCGTGCGTGCGTGCGTGTGTGTACACTCCCATGTGATTAAGAGTGCGTGTGTGTGTGTATACACTCCCATCTATGTACGAGTGTTTGTGTGTGTGTTTGTGTGTGTGCAGGAGTGTTGTAACGTAACGATTATTGGCGCGGAATGAAATCGTGAGTGCAGAGTTTAAACCATATTTTATTAAACAATGCAAGCATATGTGCATGTATGCTTTTATATGAGTGTGTCAATGTACACTATTTGTGAATCTTTCTCTTCTATGTTTCACCCAAGGGCTCCTCGAGGTAGGGGGTTACATTAAGGGGTGGTTCATATGAATAGGACGGGAACATAACTTGAACAGTTTAAGAGTGTATCGATAGGGCAAACATCCTCTTGGGAGTCTGTTCCATAGGGAAGTGGTTCGTGGAAAGAAGCTGTTTGAATCGAACTTACTTCTCGCCGATGGAATAGGTAGTGAATGTGCGTGGTTTGCTACTATGAAAGTGGCATAGCGGGGCCTAGTCGTGAAGATCAGACTTGGTGGAACCAGGAGATGCAGGTCGTCCTAGACCTTTCCATGATAGTTGTGCTAGAGCAGTGAGAGGCTCGTAACATCCCACCTATGAGAGAAAGGTTGGAGTGTGGAAATAATTCTTCTTCGAGAAAGACTCGAAGATGCTTTTGAATTCTATCAAAACTGTAAAGTGAACTCTGGGCATCTCTTGCCCAAGTATGACAGCAATGCTGAATTTGTGGCCTGATCTGGCTCGTATAAATAGAGAGAATATCATGGGGAGTCAGGTAGTTCGGGGTTTGATCGGCGTTGATGGAATGTAACCAGTTTGGTTTTAGAGGCATTTTTCCCCACTGGGAAGTTAGTGTTAGATCGGTAGTGAGGTAAGCTGCCACATTCTGATCGTCATGAGTTGTAGAGGTGCGCCCCTTTATCGCCGTAAGCTCAGCATTGACGTTTACAAATGATTAGAGTATATAGTTAGGTAGATAATTCAAGTAAATCAGAAAGAAGGTTGGCCCAAGAAGTGACCCATGGGGAGCACCTTTGTTGACTGCCAGGGTCTAGGAGGACTGACCTTCAGGTACCTACCTGTTAGAAAGAATTTTCTTATAGAGAAAACCCTTTCAGAAATTCCATAACTGGGGAGATTTTGTCGCAAAATATTAGTTAAGACCAGACATACTCTTGCCACCTTCCACATGCTTATGAATGATTACTCCATCAAGCAGCGGTTAAATAATTTTGCTTGGACCTCGGGTAATTTTAAGGACGACCACTGGAATGGTATTAAGTTCGAGCCTGTTGCTTTTCTGTGGTCGACGCGTTTGATAAGTCTAGGGTCTCAGTGAGACGTTGGAAGCTGGCAAGGAGATAGTCTTTGCAATCTAACATTGAGTTTGAGGCAAAGAACAAGACGAATAGCTTCGCATTGTTTATCAATGAGGATATGATATTAAGGCCATTTATAAGAGTGGGCACAGCCGCTTTGCCTCTGTTCATAATTTAGTTTGTGATCTTCCAGAATTCGCGTGATCCAATTTGATTCTTGTCAACATTTCCCTGGACAGATCAAGCGTTGCTTCACTTTGCGTTTTCCAGCAATCTTTACAGCGATTGCAGATGGTTGTGAAATACGTAATGACCAGACTACGTAATGACTTGCGATAGATTTTGAAATAGGGGTTCCGGGGAGCTATGGCTGCACGCATTCAGGGGTGAATTATGGCTGACTATTTGGTTTTTGCTAGATTTGGTGGGGTATAAAATGCTCAGTTCCAGAAAGAATCCACATTATGGCAGCATTTTTTTCTTTGTGGGGTGCAGCCTGTTTAAAGACGTTTGGGAGAGGAGCTTTGCCATATCCCAAAGCTTCCACTGTCTCAGTCTGTATTCGCATAGCGAAAAGCCGTTCTAAGGAACATTAAATTAGTTGATCTTATTGGTTGGGAGTCAATTTGGACACTGGCAATGGTGTGACATGCCAATGGTGGGTAAAGCTATTGCTGAGAATTTTTCAGTGAAGGATGCTAGGAAAAGGTCGATGAAACGGATTTTAACAAAAAAAGACGTTGCCCAGTAAAACAAAAAAAAACAAAAACAAAAAAAAACGGAAAACATATTATCACTGTTTTAATTTTCAGTAATAATTGACCTTGAATATCCTTGATAAATGTCTTGAATATTCATGACCTTGAATAATCATTCGACTCTCACGTAATTACTTAACTTTGATTGGTTCTTTTATGATTAATTAATTGCTGCTCGATAATATGACTCGGCATTTAAAGGTTAATTGCATACAAATTTCGTCTTTCGTTCTGATCTTCCCGTAAGGCTAAACTACTCCCTGATTTTGAGTGTCAAGTTATCGTATTTTTCAAAGAAGAACATCCGGAGTATGGGATTGATGAAATGTGCTTAATCCTTCCCATTTTTTTCAGTTACATCACTTTTCACCAGTTGTCTCACGTATTTATGAATATACCGCTTTCTTTGCTCGGCACCCTGTAGTACAATATTCGAATGAATGAATATTGCAAAATAACTCATAATCTTTCCTAAGATTCAAATTCCGAAGTCAGTATCATTTTAAAATTGAAATCCTATGAAAAAACCCTTATTCCGTTTGTCTTTAGATACAATGGCTTCTCCCGTCGGTAGCCATAGAAACGTGATACATCATGGGAAGGATCAGCGACATTTGACAACTGTATATTATCGCTGGCTTTACTTTAGAAATAAATGTCCATGTGAAAATAATCCAGATTTTATCAATAGCAAAATGATCTGAATTGTTTTGACGCAAACATGCATATCTATTAAGCCATCTTATTATTGAGATGGCTATATCCGGTTTCAATACTATAGAGATATACGGGATTGAATCTGTACGCTAATCAAATAAGAATATTACTTATTACACATTCTAATCGACTCTCACGCCATTCTTGATTCCAGCGTCATGATGGATAAATCGTTTGGTCTGATAATCAAATATCAAAAGCGATGGAGGGCGTAGATTTACATTGGAAGGTAAGCATAAAGGACTTCAAAACCACTTAATGCCTAATTAACATTTCTTTTTTTCGTGCCGCGGTGTCATATGAACACGAGGATATAGCTAATGCGAATAAGCTGCTTTCACTAAACCAGATATCACTCGGGTTGAAAGAAAGTCGTAGCTCAGAAATGATACATGTTGAATAAGACTGACATAATCAAAGAGTAAGAAAGTAAATAGAAATCTTTGTCGAAATGCTTGAATAAAAAATATGGATTTTATCACCTGCAATACAGCTCGATATAAATGCTATATCATACATACGGACGATAGTGGGTATGTCCCCATTCCAATAAATACAGAAGTTAATACTCTATAAGTTGGTCAGCCGACCTGCAGCTGAAGATTATTCAGCTGGGCTGGTTAAGTCCTCTGCATTCGGGTAGAGTGGATCCCCAGACGGGGCCATGCCGAAGGGCCGAGTCTCGTCTCAGGAAATACTTATCCCACCCCGTTTTATACGGGGTCTATGGCTATATTTGGCTGAGCCTACGGGCCCTTGTACCCCACAATGAATTCTGCCTAGTGCCACATCTGACCGCGTGAGGCGGTTGGTAGATATTGTCGGCCAGGCTGCAGCTGGAGATTTGTCTTCAGTTGGGCTGGTTAAGCACTCTGCCTCCAGACAGAGAACATCATCATACGGGGCTATGTCGAAGGGCAGAGTTTGGTCTCGGGAAACAGCTACCCGACCCCGTTTTATACAGTGTCTACGGGGAATTTTTGGCTCAGACTGCGGCCTCGGGTTACCCCATATTAAATTCGGCCTTGTGCCACGTGGGCCAGTTTGTAGATACCGTCGGCCAGTCTGCAGTGGGAAATTTGTCTTCGGCTGGGCTGGTTAAGCGCTCTGCCTGCAGGCAGAGTGCATCCCGAGACGGGGATATGTCAAAGGGTAGAGTTTCGTCTCGGGAAACACCTGCCGGGGCCCGTTTTATACGGAGTCTACGTGGAAACTTTGGCTAAGATTGTGGGTTCGGGAACACCACACTTAATTCGGCCTTATGCCACATCTGACTTCGAGGGGAAGTTGGTAGGCACCGTCTGCCATTCTGCAGTTGGATATTCGACTTCAATTTGGGCTGGTTAAATTTCTGTTTCCGGCAGAGACGATCCTCAGATGTCGAAGGTCAGTGTTTCTTCTCGGGAAACACCTAGCGGGGCCCGTTTTATACGGGGTCTACGGGGAATTTTGGGCTGAGCCTACAGGCTCGGGTTACCTCACATTACATTCGGCCTTGTGCCGCATCTGACCTCGTGGGGCGGTTGGTAGATATTGTCTGGGGTTGGCAGTTGGAAATTCATTGCGGAATTCTCTTGACTCACTTCTTGCAGTTGACTACTTCTTCGCGCCGCTGCCGAATCTTATACATGTTGTTCGTGTCCTAAGTAATATCATGTGCTTTTTCTATTCAATAACCTTCCCTAGGTTACAACAATAAATATAAACATATTCGGACGGGAAGGATTGGATAGGGCCTTTTAGTCTGTGTCTTTACGAATTTATTGAGTCTATTAATGCGCGAAAGAAATATTTACTATTTCTTTTGAAAGAAATGACTTCAAAATCAAAATTTTACTTTCTTCTCTTATCCAATATAGCTTCTTTTGTTTGTTTTTTTTAATTTTTTTACTGCAAATCGTTTTAATGACTCCTGTGAATGTACTGATGGTGTAAGTTATAGCGGCTCAGAAAGTCCAATCGTAGTGCCGAGTTCGAATTACAGTTGGGTATATTATATTCATTTAAGCGGAAATCGCTTTGAGAATAGTATTATTCCATCATTTCTCTCCCTCTCCAACTAAGTGGTATATAATAGGATATTTCCCTATAATAATCATTGCTTTCTGAAAAAAAAATATATTAATGCGATATTCATTAGCTAAAAATAATCCTTCAATCCAATATATTTAAACTTTAAATAATTTACAAAGAGTGAGTAAACCTAAAAAAAGTCAATCAATCAGTTCCTGACTCACACAATTCACATAAATTGATAAACCAATTAAAAATTATATACACTTTTTTTTTACAACGGAGTCATTAATTTCGGGTAATACCATCATATATATATCCACGCTGATATTAGATATATCTGGTCTGTTCTTGTCTTTACCTAGTTTATCTAATCTGTGTTAATGTCAGGTATAATCCAGTTAAGGAGCTTGAATCTGGATGTCACCACAGAGACAGCCAAGGTCGTTATGTCTGATATTCTGTTTTCTTAATTCAGACACGCCTGTAGTATTCCTTTCATTCATTCTCCTTAATTTGTCTATGCTCTATTCCATCGCCATCGCAAATTGCTGGGTACTTATAGGCTTCTATTTGTTCTAGTTCCTTAATCTTTGTGACAAAATCTAAATCCATTGAGTGCGTTTCTGTAATTCTCACTTTCTTGAATATTAATTTTGTACAATTACCTAATCTTAAATCCATAAGTATATCGCTTCTGAAACATCTTACAGTATTGAGGATACCCTTCAACTCAGTCGGGTACCCTAACCCTTAAACCCTAATGATAACCCTAAAACTAACACAATTCAATTCAAGCCAATTCAAAAACAACCCAATTCAAAAGCAAAAATAAAATCCTCCTTGATTAAGGCTAAAAGTATATCCTGAAGCGCTCGAAATTATAGAATATTTTGAACAGTTTCTTCACTCTGTGTGTACAGAAAAGTAAACACTTGTTCGAACATAAGAAAAATTCAAGCTTAATCGTAGTACCTTGTCTGTCGTCTTTAATGAAATATGTATAAATGAAGGGTTGCTGCCCTAATAAACTATATATATATATATATATATATATATATATATATATATATATATATATATATATATATATAGAGAGAGAGAGAGAGAGAGATAGAGAGAGATAGATAGATAGATAGATAGATAGATAGATAGATAGATAAAGATACATTATGCCGTGTTTAAAAAGCACGGAAGGTTTCCCTGTATGTGTGCAAAATTTTTTAAATGTAGATAAAAAAATAAAAGAATAAAAGACAAATAGAACGAAAAATTAAATAAAGTCAAAGAGACTTAAAATTAAATTAAAAAAGGAAAATATAATTTCAAATTGTATAAAATTTAATATAGAATACATGTTGGAAGGCCGACACAAAATGCCATCTGATAAATGTTATTATTATTATTATTATCAATGGCGATAAATATAATTTCTTTTACTTTCTTACATCATCATTCTATTTTTACATCTGAATGTATATCATTTGCATAAAACAAATGTTGAAAAATGAATTTTTTCGAGTCGTTCTGATAAATCTTTTGCGAGTTTGGAATTTGGATAAACAGATCGTCCATCTATACAAGAAAGCATTGACTTCAAAACATCTGCAGCTACGTTGATTATTCTGTTTTTATAGGACAAAATAACGTTATACGGACATTTAAACAAAGATATTCACCATCAAAGATGATATTCTGTTATGTTGACATAGAAGATTACTGTGCGACGATAACGCTCGCGGAATAGCAGAAGCCGGTCGTAAATTCATGATGCGGTTCTATGGCGCCGTACCACGTGAGAGAATGAAATATTAACAACTGAACCATATATCTATATGCAATGTAATGTGTTGTAAATAGTTTAAATTTTCATACACACACACGCGCACACGCACACACGCGCGCACACGCACACACACACACACATATATATATATATATATATATATATATATATAGATAGATAGATAGATAGATAGATAGATAGATAGATAAATAGATAGATATATAAATAGATAAAAAGATAGATAGATAGATAGATAGATAGATGTTATCCCTCACCGATAGCACGATTTTTAGTTTCATGCACAACACAATCTTTATTAACACCAGCATTATATATATATATATATATATATATATATATATATATATATATATATATATATATATTACAAAAAATATGTGGTGCAGTTTAATTACAATGAATCATTCATACAAAAAGTAAATTAGTAAATTTAATGATATAAAATGGCAAAATCCCTTCGCTAACAAAATTTTAAAGATGCATTAACCCACTAATCACTCGATGAATGTCATGATCACTGTTTTTTAAAATTGTCAATAACACATTTAAAAGAAAAAATGAGAAACATATTTCGATTTGGATTATATTTTTCGTCTCGGATGCTACCTGAATTTTACCAAAAACAAAACAGTTTCCATGTCTGTTAATGACTTGTAGAACTGTCGAAAGTAGTTGCCTATTTAAGGAAGACCTAATACAATTTATAATTTTATATGATGACGTTACTATATTACAGTTTATTTTTCGAAATGTTAGCGTTCTATTTGTTGTTTTGTACATATCATTCAACCTGATGTATTCTTTACGTTTCCTATATTTTTGCAGATAGTTTTCAGAAATATGCATTTCCTCAATATATTTTCATTGGTATTGTCTTTCACCTTTATTGGAAGGAACACAATATATCTTCCGATAAATTCTTATGCCTTCATCGAAAATATGTAGCATTTATATGATGTCTTAGATCTATTTACTTGTGTTGTTCTAATTAAAGCGATTTCAAGAAAATTCGTAAAATCTTGAGATTGTATTAAAAGCTGAATTGTGGATACATCTATTTAAGGCAAAATAATATATCGGCGAAAAAGTTTGCATTTAAAATATTAAATTCTAACAACCACTGCGCCCGAAAATGGAAAAATAAATAAATTTTACATTTTCATTCAGACATTTTTGACGATAGCTACAAAAACATTTGGACTCGCTGAATAAAACGACGGTATAAAATGCAGAAAAACAAAGATTTATTTGAACTTGCTGGTTGTCTGTAAATTTGACATCTGTATATTTTCTTCCATGAGAAACCGCATCATTCTGCTCTGTTTCTTCGTATTTGTTTGCGATTCGAGACTAAACCCCACCCAAACAGCTGGATCGACAACTAATTTTCCCAAAGACCGTTCTTCCGACAATACTAGAATACATGCTCCACCTCCAGCCTTTAGGCTCTGTTTTTTGTCACTTCGCTCAATTATTCTCCGGTGTCTAACATTCCGTTACTTTTGATTTTTCTGTCGGGTAGATCCTGGTCAGGCAATAAAAGAAACATTTCATGGTTATTGTGTGTAAAATTTGGTTATCAGAGAATCGAGAGTTTATTGTTAACTGATGCAATCATTTCAAGTAGGAACAAAGACTTGAATGTTACCATACAATTCTCAGCCTGGGGTTTTCCCTCGCAGTAGTCGATGGCGTAAAAACAGAATATATATATGTGTGTGTGTGTGCGCGCGCGCGTGTGTGTGTGTGTGTGTGTGTGTGAGTGTGTGTGTGACGTTTTCGTTCGGAGTTGTTGTGACTATAAAGATTTCAATGGAAAACCGAAGAAACGGTTTTAGAAGTTGTTAATATTCCCGGTTCTACGGTGCACAGATTTTCGTAGTTCCTACGGTCATCTTCTTCCTTTTCACATTACTGGTATATTCTCTGATAGGGTCTTAAAGAAATGTATGAGTAATATATTTAGTAATTCAAGAGAGGAGATTTGCCTCTGGCTTGCGTAACTCAAATGAAAGAAAATAGTAAACCGAATCATTGTATAAGCTCCGACCTCCACAACGGAGAACGCATTCATTTCTTTCCATATTTACGGTTTTCTTACACTTTCTTTTTTGTTGGGCTGGATGGTGGCGGTGCTGGCTCCAATTCAAAATATTCTTGTTCAAATAATACAAGGCGTAATAGCACCACATGGAAGAAGGTTACCGAATGATATTGTTGTAAGGGCATAAGTTGAAGCGTAGGAATATATAAGGATATATAGAATAGATAACGGCTTATATTGGTCTGGAGAGATTAATTGATTGATTAGTCTGTTTTTTTCCGACTTTCCAATATTTTGTGGGATTATTTAAATCCCAAATATATTCTGTATACGAAGTGAGCTCACATTTTGTCTGTAAATATTCCATTCATTTTTTTTAGAAGAAAAATATACAGTTCCTTCTATTTGGCCCATATCTGGGGAAGTAGATGTATTCATATTTTCCCAAGTGCAAGGATTCGTAAAGAATCCTTTTAGAATTGGAAATCTCTGATCTCTCATTCTGAGCACCAATAAATTAAACGACTCGAACAGCGGTTCAGATTATAGTTAGAAGCTCTCTCTGTGGATTCCATTTCACGGAGAGGCAGATTTCGGGAAGAAGAAGAGTTGAAGCTACTTCTTATTAATGGAAGAAAGGTCTGAAGTGATAGAACTAAGGAATGTAACTCATCTGAAAATCCGAGAAGAAAATGACGATATATTAGTGAGCTACGTTTCGTCTCTGGTAAAGCATTTGTAGGGATAAAAAAATAATTAAGCGTCCACGTGGCTGTGTAATCCCTTTTGAACTGTATCAAACCTTGAATGTGAGATTTTGGCAGTTCCAGCCCAGATATGGCAGCACTATTCCATTTTTGGTCTGGTTTGACTCTTGCAGTAATAGAACATGCCGGGAGAAGTAAAGTACTTGCCAGTGCTGTGGAAGAAACTGATCATGATCCTTGCATATTAAGCGATGATTCCTATATATATATATGTTCAATTTGATGTGAGTTCTAATCCTACTAGATGTTCGAGGAAAGGAGTTTTACTAAGAGTTTAACTGTGCTACAATGTCTGGAGAACGTCATTGCTCTGTCATAATGAAACATTTCCAGCATTGCTTTGGAGACTCTAAAAGTTGCAAGGCAGTTTTGCGCTATTGACTTTTAGCTCGCGGAGAAATGAAAGATCAGCTTCCAGGTTCTGGTCATCGAGATTTTCGCAGGTACACCTGTAAACCGGTGTATCGTCTGTATATCTTTTTTCATGTGCCGTGCCTCTTCAGAATTTAGGCAATGTTGGCTCACCAAAAGGTGCTCCCCCTTCTGCTCCGAGTAGCGTTTGCCTGTTATCCGTTTCAGCCCCATTCCAGGCTCTCCGATGGCTGTATATGTGGTCTTGAATATCGAAGGCAAAAGGCCTTCGATATTCAAGCCCACATATACACCCAAGAAATGTCGGCTCTTTCTTATTATAAGTGTGCTTTATGTTTTCCATTTTCCATTCTTTCTTTGTTGTGTTCACATTCTATCCATAGTATTATTAACATTCTTCTATAGAACCCCTTCCCAGTTTTCTCGCCTTTCAGGCAATTTTCACTACCATAAAAGTGGAGAGACTACGCATAACATTTCGGCACTTTTCCATTGTCCCTGGTTCGTATCATATGTATATACAGGGCATCATTAACGTCTCTTTAAAATTTAAAAATATATTACAAAGACAATTCATCAGATATACAAATCAGATTTCTTCTTTGTTCTCAATAGTTGTCAAAGTTTCTTAATATTGCATTTGTGTATTTTAGGTATCCTGTTGATGAAAGAGTTACTGTTAAATGAACTCCTAACATTTCCAGAAGGGATGGCCCAATTCATTGGACACCTTGGTCGCCAGATCTAACTCCTCTGGACTTCTTTCTATTAGGTTATGTTAAAGATATCGTATATCGAACAAAGATACGGGCCATCACTAATCTAAACCAAAAGACCGCTGATGCCATTGCCACAATTGATAGGTATGCTACAGCGAACATTTTAAGAAATCAAGTATCGTCTTGATGTGCTTCCTGCAATTAATGGTGACCATATTGAGGTGAGTTAAATTGCTTTAAAAATAATTTCTGTATCTACTCATTTTGTAACAATTTCCACATATCTGTCTGTTCATTGGAGTTTGTAATATTTTTTTTTAATTGTGAAGAGACGTTATGGACACCTTGTATAACTACTAAAACTCGTGAAATGAGTTAATCAATCAAAGGACTAGTTTGATTGATTTATATAACAAGTCACCCTGTATTCGGTTTTATAACTTACCATTTATTGGATTATTTAATATATTTAATAAAAAAAATAATTATTTACTTAGCATTCAGTGAAGGCGAATGTCCCTACTCATGATCAGCGTACTAATCTCGATGAAAATCACTCTGCGGTCATGGGCCCGGATTATGAGAATAACAAATAAGAAATGTTGTTGTCTACAACAGTATATGATAACGTTAAATTTTGAGAAAACATCCTCCTTCCAAACATTATATTTATCTGCACTATTTACATAATTCGGACTATTGTCTTCATCTTTGTCGCCATATTTATTACAACGTTTCGGCCGTTGTACGCTCCGGCCTTTATCAGGTGGTTGGAATGTCGAACTGAACCCTTTATTTCGCTCACTGGGGTAGACTGTTCTAGTGCGATGTTTAATGGCGGTCAAATGTCAGGTATCTCCTGTTAATTCCCCTCTTCAAGTTCTCCACTGCCTTAACCGGGTATTGAACTCACAATCTTTGGGTCCTGTCACTGGATTTAACTAACGCTTTTATCCACTGTGCTATGTGTCCTTGAGGACCTCTGTATATGAATTTCTGGGTATTATAATACAAATATCTTCTGCTTATTTTTTTACCCGTGCTCATATTGCATTATTTTGCTGTTATCATCATGTTTTTACCAGAGCTCATATTGCAATTGTGTGTTCTTATTATTGCTTTTCTCTAGCACTCCTTATTACTGGTTCTCGTATTGTATTCATTTCTATGCTTGGTCGGGACAGGAAATTTTTGTGGCCTAGATTATGTGCTGATTCCTTAAATCTACGAATTTTCTAATGGTGTTCTTTGTCTAACGTTAAATTTTAGAAAACATGTTCGTTCAAAACATTATATTTTATCGGTTTAGATACAAATCAATTACATGTGTATGTCGGCTTCGAATTCAATGTAATTATCCTAGCCTGGTTTCCTATTGAAGCTAGAGTGCTTAGACTATCCTTGTGTTAACCTTTAGGGGGAAGGAAAAACACTTTTATCCATGCTTGCCTGTATTAGTGCTAAATGACCACAGAACCCTTGAGTGGAATTTGACACCTGCCTACCGATTCCATGTTCAGCAAGGATAAGCGTTAAACTAACCTCAACATCTTTAGATTTGTATTATCTGATATTATCATATATTACTGTTTAGAATTATATTATCATTTAGCGCTCGAAAAAGAGAAGAAAAAAAAACGAAAACTTCAAAGAATTCGTTTTAGAAAATATTCAGTCGTGCATCCACCATTTTCCCGAAGTCAAACTCGACTTCTCTCTCGAGAGAAAAGGAATTCAAATAGAGTACAATGAACTTTGAATCAGAAATGTTACTTTTAACAAAAAAAAAAAATGTCTCAAATGGAAAATAACCTCCAGGCATTTCATGTGTTTGAAAAGTCAAGATTCTGACGACTACCTTGTTATAAACGATACTTAGCTTGTTGGAAATATTCCCAGCATCATTAACGTTCTTTTTACATCATTAACTTAAATAACAGAAATATGAACTCAAAGAAAGTTTTATCATTGGTTATGACAAAGTATATAAGAAAGACTATATTTTATTTCTGTTGTTCCACAAAGTAAGAGAAGTTAATTATCTGTCAAACATTTTATAGAATTGGTTATTATCCAAACTGTGCCCGACTAAAAATTTTTTTTTTTTCACCCGAATCAATGCGACAGACCTTTTCAGACAACAAACGCATATATATATATATATATATATATATATATATATATATATATATATATATATATATATATATATATATATATATATATATATATATATATATATATATATATATATATATAACAACTGAATTTGGACACTTCGACACTTGTCTCGCTAGAACAAATACAACTGAATAGTGAGTTCGAACCTCACAGGGTGTCCCATACTTTTGGCCTTGTGTTACATCTAAGCTACACTTTGAAAATCATTTGGGGCTCTTCGAGGCGGTTTAATGTTTAGCAAACTTGTCTTGCTTGAACAAATACGAATGAGTAGTGAGTTCGATCGTCACGGGGTGCCCCATACTTTCGGCCTTGTGCCACATGTAAGATACGATAGAAAATAATTTGGGTACGTCGAGGCGATGTAATGGTTAGCAAGCTTGTCTCGCTAAAACAAATACGACTGAATAGTTCGATTCTCACTTGGTGTCCCGTACTTTAGGCATTGTGTCACATGTAAGCTACACTTAGAAAATCATTTGGGGCACTTCATGGCAGTGTAATGGTTAGCAAGCTTGTCTCGCTAGAACATTTACGGTTGAGTAGTGAATTTGATTCTCACTGGGTACCACATACTTTCGGCTTTGTGCCACATCTAAACTACGCTTAGAAAATCATTTGGCCACCTCGAGGCGGTGTAATGGTTTGCATAATTGTCTCGCTAGAACAAATACGACTGAGTAGTGAGTTCGATCTCCACTGGGTGCCCCATACTTTCAGCCTAGTGCTACATCTAATCTACGCTTGAAAAAGCACTATATAACACCGAAATTTGAAATTGTTTTATTGTATATGGCAGCTGACCGGAATCAATGCATGGTTGTTAGCAAAAGGAAATCCCAGCATAGAAATTACAGTTTGGAGATACCGAAATCAAACAGATGTAACAATTTAGATATCTGAGAAGCGTATAAAGAGAGGAGGGAAAGTGCGGCACGTAAATCCGATGACGCATCGAGATAGCGAATGATGGCTTCCAAAAGTTGAGTAAAATACTGAGAAACCGAAGAATCCGTTAGGAAAAAAGAAAAAAAATACTGAATTGAATGTAATACAAGGCCCCCTATATGGCAGGGAATGCTGGACATCTCCTCATAGAAATATCGTTCTACAGAAGGATGCTTAGGATAAAATTAACCGAATATGTAAGCAAGTTTTAGAGACAATAACAACAAAACGGATATTTATGATTAATATCCAGAAGAGACAGTTGAAATGTCTGGGCCTCATATCGAAAAGAGGACATAAAAATGTGGTACTTACATGAGAGATTGGAGGTAAGGGCGTCAGAAGCATGCAACTCACAACCTACGCTAGCTTCAGATAATGGCTGGCAGAGTAGTGCTTGGGAGTGAGGCAAAAGGACAAAACATTACGTGATATAAAGGATAGGAAATTATGGAGAGACATGATCACCAACCTCCTGAAGAGGTACATCAAATAGAAGACGGAGTTAACCGTAAAGTAATAGGCCGTGAGAGTATAAACTGTTCGAATAGAATTTAGAATGGAAAAATGATGAGGACTAGCCGCCATTTGAATTCTACGCTAAAGCCTATCAAAAGCTTATATTATAATTAATTTTGCAATTTCCATTACGGTAAAATACTGCTCAGAAATCTGAGAGTATACTCCAAACCTTGATTAAATCTGTGTTTGTCCTAGTCTAGGTAATTACATAATATATAATATAATATAATAGGTATAATATATGCTTGGCAACTTTATATCTCCAGATGTAACATGGCCTCGGCATGAATACACAATAGGCCATAATATACTTCCCGTTTTACTATGTAGTAAGATATATATCATTGTATTCCTATACAGGTTCGCTTTTATTCGGTCCCCACTCCTCCCCGGTCACTTAAACAGGAGTAGAATCTGTTTAAATTTCTGAGATGAGTTAAGTACAATATTTACATTATTCGGACTATTGTCCTCATATTTGTCGCCATATTTATTACAACGTTTCGGCCGTTGTCCTTGAGGACACATGGCACAGTGGATAAAGGCATTAGTTAGATCCAATGACAGGACCCAAAGAGCGTGAGTTCAATACCTGGTTAAGCCAGTGGAAAACGTGGAGAGGGGAATTAACAGGAGATAACTGACAAGTGACATCCATTAAACATGGCATGTGGAACGAGAACAGTCTAACCCAGTGAGCAAAATAAAGGGTTCAGTTCGACATGCCAACCACCTGAAGAAGGCCAGAGTGTACAACGGCCGAAACATTGTAATAAATATGGCGACAAAGATGAGGACAATAGACCGAATAATGTAAATAGGAGTAGAATTTAACACTTCGTTTTCTGTTTTCATTAGGTTTCTAGATCCTTCTAAAATATACTTGAACTCTATACTTCTAACGTCTTCGCCTAAATTATGAAACTTTATTTACTATTACTTTTATTTTTGCTGTCAATAGGTGTAGATAGGCTCGCCTAACGTCCGATTCACACACATCCCCGGTCTCACATAGGAGTAGAATTTTACCCCTTGCTTTCTGTTTAGGATTATGTTTCCTTCTGTCTACGCATTTTTCTTTCATTTATAGTAGCCTATTCTGTCTTTGTGGCATTATTGCTTTGATTGGGATTAATTGATTAAAAAATTCACTTATAATAATCGAGAATACTAATGATCATAACGTGTCACAGAGGTTTCTGGTGTTAGTTTTACAACATTTCATTTGCATTCCGATTGTTGGTTAGGCCTAAGGTCTGGGTGCTTATTTATAATAATTAGCCAATAACGAATTGCTATTGAAGAAGTTCAGGTCGGCCATTTTTACAGATTTGTAGACTGAAATCATTACATACCACTCTGTCAATAAAAAGAATTGTTAACAGTAATAGTAACTGTTGGTGTAAAATTGCGTAGGTTGATACAGGGTAAACTGAGTTCGGAATTATTTTTGCCCCAGTCATATCCCAGGTTTTTATTCTGTATAATGATATAACTGTATCTGGGACGGGCCAATTTGACCTTCTACATCGTGGGAAACTATTCATGTGAACAAGAAATTAAAGTACATACTTCTTGTATATACCGTGTCCCTTCGGGATGTAGACGATCACGACTCTCCACAACTTCCTTTCCTTGAATCAGTAATTATGTCTTGTATTTCTAAGATAGCTTTTTCGTTGCTTTTCCCTATCCCTCTTGCCTTCAATCATAGTGAAACATTTTTGTAAGGAATATTCTTCTGAATTAAACTTACATATGATATCAAAAAAGGAGATGAAAAATTAGAGGCTGTTTACCATATTATTCTTATATATATATATATATATATATATATATATATATAGTGTGCTCGTGTGTGTGTTTTCCCGTTCGTGCGTGTGCCTGTCTGTTTGTTTGTGTGACATTTAACACCTGAGCAGGGTGCTGTCTATAGACTGCAGATTTTGTGTGTCGCTAATCGAAAAGAGAAATTCTTAATAACTGAATATCGTGAATGTCAAAATCTGATTAAAAGAGATTTCTTGACAACCTCTCCGTCTTCTTCCAAATAAACTAAACTCGACACTATATTTCAAGAACAACGTTCATGACGATAAGAAACGCCAGCTTCAATTAATATTCAAATAATAGAGAAATCACACTTGCTTGTATGTGAACACAGCGCCCTGCTGATTTTTAAATTAAACTTTTAGACATGAATTCGTCTTGTTTGGTGTGATTCAGTGCATCCTCCATGTTTTGAATTTGTTTTGTCTCTTCTTCAAATTAATTCTGATAAATACGTATTATGCAGCGTTGCTATAAAGGACAGTTTTCTACTGTTATTCTTACTGTTTTTCCACTTACACAAGCCGGGTACATCCGTGTTGTTTATGACAAAAAGTAATGAACATATGAGAGAAAATATCTTTGATAATTTTCATCAGACGAATATGAGAAATATCCGAAAACAATTTTAAGCTTAGTACTTTCCGAAGACATAAAACAAAATCGTTTCCTTATCCTTAATAATTCCAATTACACAAATAGGGACCATCATCAACAATATTTTATTGACAAACTGCAGGCCCGCGACAAAATGTATTCCTTTCCTCATAACCGTCTTCTACTTTCTTGTTCTTGTTCTTGTTCGTGTTCTTGTTCTTGTTCTTGTTCTTATCCATCTTCTTCTATGCGTTGTCTTACTTCAAGATCTGTTTGATTACGGATCTTCACACCGTCCAATCTTTTTTTTTTGTTTTTAGCAATGTATTTTTACTATCCATCCGACTTCCTGTTCTACCATTCATTTAAAAAGATCGATAGGTATGTTCTTTCCATCTGTCTCGCGTATCAGTGCTAAATCTCCCTGGCAGCTCAAATTGAAAAGGACCTCCAATCGGTTGTGAACTGGGGCGAGAAATGGATGGTTAACTTTAACGCCTCTAAAATAAAACTGCTCTCTATTAACCACCACAAGGATCCATCCCTGCATCCCATTAGAATGTCTGAAGACCAACTTCTCGAGAGCTCCTCTCTGCGGCTGCTGGGTCTCACGCTGTCCGCTGATCTGAGATGGAACAAATACATCGAGTCAGTTGCATCATCCACCGCAAGGAAAGTTGGTTCCCTGTGCCGAGCCAGGAACTTTTTCTCCCCGGAATCGATCCTCCAAGTCTATAAAGCGACCATTCGCCCTTGCATGGAGTATTGCTGCCATATATGGTCTGGGGCCCTTGCTGTTTGCCTCAGGGTTCTTGATAAGATCCAGAGACGGATATGCAATGTGATTGGCCCTGATCTGTCATGTCGTCTGCAGTCGCTCTCGCACAGACGCGATGTTGCCTCGCTCTGCCTTTTTTACGAGCACTTTCACGGTAATTGCTCCGAGGAGCTGCTTTCGCTTGTCCCTAGGCCTCGTGAATTTAAACGTCCCACGAGGCTGGTATCCCGTTCCCACCCCTACACCGTTGAAACTGTTAGATGTAGACGTCTCTTCTACTCCAATAGCTTCATGTCTCGCACATCTCGCCTATGGAACTCCCTTCCCTATTACTGTTTCCCTGACAAATACAATCTCCAACGGTTTAAGTGTAGCGTCAATCGACATCTCCAGTTGCCTTGATCTATCCACTTCCCTTCTCCACATCCTTTCATCTTTCATTCCTATCTGCTCTCGCACCAAATCTTCTGTAACACACTTGCCTTGATCGACCCACTGTCTTTCTCTTTCTCTACATCCTCTTTTTTACCACTCCTATCTGCTCTTCCTCCAACCCTTCTATCACCCCTTGCGTAATAGTTGCCTCCAGCCTTGCTTGGGGTGATACGCTTAAAAAAAATCATTATGTATCTCAAATATTTCAACAGTGTCCTTCTGATTCTAAGTATATGTGTCATTTTTGTTTTAATATTCCCTAAAACTTCAGTGGTACGTACATGAATGATCTGTATTTGTCCAATTTAAAACTAAATGCCTATATTTTATTAATATAATTCATGAGGTTAATATCTTTTGCCAGATATGTTCTTATAAGTTGGAAACATTAATAAGGTTGTTGCACTTCAATCAATGATTCTCCCATTCTTCCATGCTTATAATCTTGTTGCCACATATGATCCGTTTCTCCTGCTGATTATCTTGGGCTCCTTGATAAGATCCAAAGAAAAATGAGCAATATTATTAGTCCTGATCTGGTAGCTCAGTTTCAGTCCTATTCCCACCGCTGTGATGTTGCCTCCCTATATCGTTCCCATAAATACTTTCATGATAATTGTTCAGATGAGTTATTCGCTGTGCTAACGAGACTTTGTTTTTTGTTTTTGTTTTTTGTTTTTAATTTCAACGTAGCACTAAACTGGCGTCGAGATCCCATCAATATACCATCGATCTGTCTAGATATATCCGTAAATTCTATACTAACAGTTTCTTCACTCGCTTGTGGAACTCTCTTCCGACTCATTGCTTTCCAGCCAACTTTAACTTACAAAAGTATAAAAGCAATGTCAATCGCTATCCACTGTCCACCTGATTACTCTCTTCTCTTTCTGTTCACCATTAATCTTTTTCTTTCTACTTTTTCCTAACCCTGTAACATCTTGTGTTTCGGTGGCATTACTGCATTGCACTTGCTGATACCGATAAAAATAAAACCAAACCATAAACGTATGAGAAGAACATCTTTTGGCTTCATGCTATTTCAAGACATCGTTTTAAACATATGTTTATTTACCTATCAGATATTTAAAAAAACATGTTTTATCCGGTGGTATTATACATTATCAATGTCGGTTTTACACGTCAATGTAGCATTTACTCTCAGATCTAAATGATGGTAACGCCTTTAGGATTTATTGTTAAATTTCATAACAAGGAGTTTAACAATTATGTATTCGATTATTTACGCTTCTGCAATCCGGAATTTAGGTTTGGACATCATTTATTAATCGAGAATAGGTCGCATTGTTTCAGCAAAATTTCTAGAAAATCAGTCATGCGTCTTATCTACTCGACATCATAGAAAATTTGAAGAAGACTGTGACGTTTCAGTAGTCCAGGTGAGTACCCTAGGCGTGAGTATAAGCGAGAGCAAGTGTGCAAAACGAATTTTACACAACATTTCGATTTAACGTAATTGCCTTTTCCATAATTAACGCGTTCAATCTGCAGTGCTCATGCATTCCATTTATTATTTGATTTACGATGAAAGTGATTTCCGGTATCTAAATTTTCGTCTAAACGGAGCAGTCCGCACGCGTTAAGTAAATACCATGCAATCACTCTTTTACGTTTTAATATATGTAAACAAAGTTTTGAAATAAAGGTTTGGATTGGTTCAGTTCGTATGGTTTTACGGCATATCAACCTCAATGGGTTATTTAATGCCGACAAATTTTTTATTTACATTATTCAAAACTATTGTCCTCATCTTTGCCGAAATATTTATTACAACGTTTCGACCTTTGTACGCTCCGCCATTCTTCAGGTGGTTGGAATGTCGAACTGAACACTTTATTTCGTTCACTGGGTAGACTGTTCTTGTTCCACTTGCCATGTTTAATGGATGTCAGTTATCAGTTATCTCCTGTTAATTCCCCTCTGAAAGTTCTCCACTGCCTTAGCCGGGTATTGAACTCACACTCTTTTGGGTCCTGTCACTGGATCTAACCAACGCATTTATCTACTCTGCGATGTGTCCTAGAATTTTTACCAGTGCTCATATTGCATTTTTTGCTGTTATCAATACATGTTTTTATCAGAGCTCATATTGCAACTTTGTTGTTATTATCGCTTTTCTTTGGCAGTCCTTATTACTGGTTCCCATATTGTATTCATTTCTATGCTTGGTCGGCTCAGGAGATTTTTGTGCCTAGCATATGTGCTGATTCCTTAAGTTTACGAATTTTCCAACGGTGTTCCTTGTCTATGATCTCAACGTGATCCCACAGACGGCATTGATCTCCTTTCTCTCTTCAGCCACGCCTGATCTGCGGTCTATATAACATCAGGACAACCTTCAAAAGCTTGCCGACACTTCGTATATATCTCACCCGAGTAAGAAACCCCACAGAGGAGAACATGACTAAAGACTGTGTGTACGCTATCCGGTGCAGCTGCGGGAAGGAATATAAATATGAGGCTTCAAGAACATCAGAAAGCTGTAAGATGAGGGGAAGGCTGAATACATATGGAGAGAGAGAGGGAGATCATAGACAAGGAAAACCATTGGAAAATTCGTAAACTTAAGGAATCAGCACATATGCTAGGCCACAGAAATCTCCTGAGTCGCCTAAGCATAGAAATGAATACAATATGGTAACCAGTAATAAGGATTGCCAGAGAAAAGCGATAAAAACAACAAAGTTGCAATATGAGCTCTGGTAAATACATGTATTGATAACAACAAAAATTGCAATATGAGCACTGGTAAAAACGGTTGCTGAAGACATTAGGTTTATAATACCCAGAAATGCATACACAGTTGTCCTCAAGGACACATCGCAGAGTGGATAAAGGCGTTGATTAGATCCAGTGACAGGACCCAAAGTGTGTGAGTTCAATACCCGTTTATGGTAGTGGAGAACTTTCAGAGGGATAAAATTAACAAGAGATAACTGATAACTGACAACCATTAAACATGGTACGTTAAACTAGAACAGTCTACCCCTGTGAGCGAAATAAAGTGTTCAGTTCGACATTCGAACCACCTGAAGAATGCCGGTGCGTACAACGGCCGAAACGTTGTAATAAATATGGTGACAAAGATGCGTACAATAGTCCGAATAATGTAAATAATGTACATAATACCTCATCTCAGAAATATAGACATTTTTATTGCTAGTAATATTTTTTTTGTCAAAAATCAATTTCTGTTACTAATCTTTCCTTCAAAAATCTATTTTTGGTAATATTTTTCCTTTATTGCTTGAAATATTTTTACAAAGTATTTCTGGTAATAAAACATATTTTTACACTTTCATATTGTTTTGCCACCAATTTGGTGGTTAAGAATTTGCCCATAGCTGCGACCCTAAGAGGTACTACCACCCCGAGTCAAAATGAAAACCAGCAATTAAGTGGTGTTTCCACGCTCCTCAAAACGTCTTGATCCGAGGTCTTGATCTTGGATGTAATTTCTCGTCTTATACAGGACGTGGAGGCATTTTATCTTTATACTCAGGACGGTGAACTTAAGGTGAATATTTGGAATTACTTAACAAATATTAGTGATATTTACGTTAAAAAAGGGGCATGTAACTCACCAGATCATAGTGTAATCTATGTGCGAGTCAACCGTAAAAACCCACTTTGACAAAACCACATTAAAGGTGCAGCATATATCCTAGAGCGACCTATACACGGTTATATACGGCAACTGCATGTCAATTCAAAATTATATTGTATGAATAACTAGATTACGCCGGAACATTTCAGTTCAAGTAGGCAAATCGTCGTCGGTTTTATCTCGTATCCAAGAATTTAATTTCTTCTTTGCTGATCATTTCGTTTCTGATGATGGTGTTGATGACTACATACACCGCCAACGTTCAGGTGCAGGACTATAAGCTTCCAGTTTCACGGAAACCTACACCCGTTAGTTATTCCATGTCGACGTTTGACTTTGCAAGAGTTGGTTGAAGTTGAAATTAAATCATTGTAGCAGAAAGTGCTGATGGCAGTGACTTTGTTTATGGTTGACATCAACTTGTCAGGATCTGTCCTAGACAGTCGGTTTCATTACCTTCCTCTGTGTCACATATGGAATGACACATGCAGAATCCAGTTATAAAGCAGCAACGGGCTGTCGTTGAATCTGTTATAATTCCGTGTGGCACCATCTGTAACATGTACGTCAAGCGGAGCCCTCTTCATCCGCTGATTCAACCGTTGAGATTTATTGTAATCACCATCGGCATGTTCCATAGTTGGGGCTCCTTGGGGCTGGTTTCCCTAAGTCTTAGTACGCAAATATTTAAAACATAAATATGGTAAATGGTTTCGCAGTTCACCACATGGAGAATTGAAATCATCCCGATAAATTATGTTTGACGTAATGGATAAACATTTATCATGTGGCAGCTAAAATATGTGAGGATTATTCGACATTTGGACAGCATAATTATGGCTTCAGCTGAACTTATCATGCTTTCTATATCATTGCTGTTACGTACGTGAAAATAAGAGTATGACATATATTCTTTTTCTATTTATGTGAAGTGAAAATTTATTTGAGTTATCTGCAAAAGATTTTATCATATTAGTATATTAATGACCTAGTTTATTGGCGCCATTTTTATTTTTTATAAATAAATAAATGTTCCTTGACCTAAGGAAATACAAACTTGGCAACAGATGAAGAATATATCGACCGAAGACTTGCAGTAACAGATTAACATATATTAAGAAAGGGTCCAATTGTGCAAAACGATAATTGGAACGTTAATTGCACTTCAGAAGATTATAAAGTGTGTTCCTATAACTTGGCTCGAATTTAAATGTGAATTAAGTGTAAGCGTCTAATGATTTCTTTCTTCTTCTTTCAAATTTAACAACGTAACTCTTTGGCAGGTTTTGACAAGAAATGGCATCATGATATTTTCCATTGATCATTTTTGTAACAAAAAGTAAAAAAAAATTAGGATCACACATATTTTACATAAAGATCTTCTTAATGCGTGAGATGGACTTGTATAATTTTTTGTATCGCTTTAAGGTATAAGCTACCAGGAAAACCGCCGATATGTCACTCGGAAACTTTTCCAATTAAACCAAATGTTCCAAGTTCACCTGCAATTATTGATGACCTTTACGTGCCACATTTTTCATATTTCCACTTCAAGATCCTTGCATTTTGATACTTTTTTGAAGATCTACAAAGATACATGGCAACCTGCACATTCAGTTTTGTTGTCTTTGATCACGAAATCCGGTCGATTCCCTTATTGTTCTGTCTGTGTGTATTGTATTGTAAAGTCCCATGAAATTGTTACAGGTTCTATACTTGGATGAAGTCCATACTAGTTTCTTGCAGTTTACTTGCTTTTCTATTGCATATATTGGCCCACTCTATCATAGCGACTTCGATATTTAGTAGATGTTAACTCTATGCCAACTGATACAAGATTGTCAATTGTTTCTGGATATTTATCACAGAATCTAACTTTCAGGTTAACACATTATTATTATTATTATTATCATTATTATTATTATTATTATTATTATTATTATTATTATTATTATTATTTCCTTGGGTTTTTGGCGTGTATATATTTCTTTCCGGTTTCCGCCCAGAGACCAAATTATAGAAATGGCATCATGACACTTTCCACTGACCAAAAAATAAATAAATAAATAAATAAAAAATAAAAATAAATAAATAAAAAAAATATAAATATGTTACATAGATAAATCCCTCTGTAAAGTGTGGGCTGTAATCGTGAGAACAATTTTTGGTATTACTTTGAGGCATGGGCTTCCAGGAATTCCTTCAATTAGTCTACTGAAATCTTTTCTAACCAATTATAGGGCTCCAACTACAACAGGGATTGTTGATGTTCCCATGTGCCACATTTCCGAGATTTAATTTTCAAGGCCCTTGTATTTTGACATCTTTTTGAATATCTTCAAAGATACATTGCAGTCTGCAGGGACTGCCATATCAAAAAGGAGGCACTTTTTTGTCTGTGGTCTTTAATGACAATGCCTGGGCGGTTGGCTTATTATTATTATTATTATTATTATTACTATTATAACCCAACCACGAAGGAAAATCTTCTCGGCGATAATTACATTTACAAAATAGTAATCTTTTAGGGCTCAAAACATATAATAAAATAATTAAAGACAAAATGTTCATGGCAGTTATTGACGACTTCCTAAACTTCCTAAATACTAAGCAATCTGCATAAATTATTTAACACAGATAGTTTAAAATTTAGCTATAGTTACACCGAAAAAATACCACAGATGGTAAAAGTAAATAAAATTGTAAAATCTACTGCCAACCCTAAACTTATTAAACATACACCTATAACTGCAGAACAAATTATGCGTACCTACGTGATGGCAATTAGAATCTAATATACGAAGTTAGATCATGATTTTAAAAAAAATCCATACAAATATACGATTGTAAATCAAAAGAATTGACAATTTCCATACAAAACCCTTATTTCCAATGATGAAGTTCACATGCTTAATTCACGTTTGGATATAAAGCAATTATTGTATTGTTCAAGAATCTTCATGATCAATTCTGAAAGGAACCTTTTTGTTTGCTGATGAAATCACATCTGCGCCGCTTTCTTGTTTGGATACCCAACGTGCACAAACATTACAGTACCGCAGGTCATCAGACGCGTTGGCTTGCGCATATCCATAGCTGATACCCACGATCGTGGCAACTTGTGCTAACGTTGCTGTAGCTCATCGTACGCTTTTCGTTGACTCGTTGCGCCTGCTCCATACATTGCCAACATCCGACGATGTATTTCCACAGGCTTAAGAGAAAACCAACAACGCCTTGTCGTTCCAGAATAGTTCAATCGATGTGTGTAGCGTTCGTACGTCTAACATAGTTGCTCGTTGACAGTCGCTGTTAGCTACAGGTCATCACATACGCATACCTGGTGTCACGTGTCAGCGTCTCCGCGTTGTTCTTAACGTAATTGCCTTTTCTTTCTGATTTACCGTCGTATAAACATATTTTTTCTAACAGCTATTTTATGTGTGGACATTTAGTTCTGTAATTGAGGATGCACAAAATTTTACTTAAAGATATTTATACAAAAAGTAGCAACATTTTTATTTTTGCCGTCCAGTAAGCCGTCGTTGAAAAGAAGTATAAAAGATTAGAAGTAGATTATCGGAGGAGCTTATTCTCGAAGAGTCCTTTAATTCTTTTTAATCTTTCGGTTTTTTTTTAATCTTATAATTAAGTTATCATAGATATTTAAAAGTGACTACTTTTTAAAAGTTTATAACGAAAGTTTAAAAAATTAATACTATTAAAATAAATAAATAAACATATATAAATATCAATGGTTGTAAGTACAGTTCCAAACTTGAACTAATTTTAAATAACGGCTGCGTAAAAATAACTGTAACAAGAATTAAATTAATGTAGTATCGATATTATAAATATGACCACATTTCCTAATCGGTAAATATGAATATCTTCCGATTCTGACAAAGGTTTTTGCGGAAGGAGTTTAATAAATAAATATTAATCTAGACAAATTATTCCAGGAAAAAAGAAACTTCTCTAATTTTTTTTATGAGCGAAAGAGTCTATTTAAATAATGAACTATTCTTTTTCTTCTACGTGCGCTCACTTCAGTGTGTTGGCGGTCATAAATCTCCACAATTTCCTTTACTTATTTGCTTTTAATAAATGTTGTCTTTTTGTTATCTCTCCTAAATCCTTTTCCACCAACCCTTTACTCAAGCTCTCTCGGTATTTTATGCGTGGTTACCCTCTGTTCTTATTGCCTTCAAACTGTCCTGTGAGTATCAATCTTTCTAAACATCTATCCTCATTATGAGCGTTAGAAATCTCAACCGTCTCCTCCTGGTGTTAATAATAAGGTTCCTTTTTTTCTGTTTTCTGTAAAACGTCGTCTTTGTTCAAATAATAGGTCGACTTTATTCCTAACATCCTTCTGTAGAACAATATTTCTGTTGCTTCAGATACCTTACATCTGCGAGGAGATTGTCCAGTATTTACCGCTATATAAGAGGACTGATATTACATAACAGTTCAGTATTTTTATTTGTTTCTAACGACATGTTAATGATAACTTTATTCGAAGAATATTGTCATATAGAACATAGAATTGACTCATTTTTCTGACCCAAGTATTTATTTCTCTATAAAACTGTCTCATACACTATTCAGTTTCCTCGGCTTTAACAGCTTCCCTAGCAAGGCTATTTTCCATAGATGTCCTTACTCTACAGTCGCTCTCTCACAGGTGTGTCCTGTCCTGGGTATGACGAAAACTACATCCACATCGTGTTTAAGACGATGAACTGCGTCTAACATCAAGGCCTCTGATTGAGGAGCATGAAACCGCTTCTTAATTGCTGGTATTCCCCGGTCCACCCTGACCAAGGGCGGTAGCACCTGTCAGGGTCCCAAACACTTGAAAGTGTAAAAATAGGTTTTAATACCAGAAATACATGTAAAAAATTATTACCCGCGATATACATTATTTCCAGCAAAACATTTTTGAAAAAAAATATTACCAGCAATACATTTTTGAAGGAGAAGATTTTAACCAGCAATATAGATTGTCGGCATTAAATAACCCATTGAGGTAGATATGCGTTAAAACAAACTAAACCAAATCAAACCAAACCTCACAGACGTGTCGTCTCCTCCCTCTGTCTTTTCTACAAATAATTTCACGGTAACTGATCAGACGAGCTACTTTCGCTAGTTCCCAAATTACATGAATGTAAACGTGCTACTAGGTTGGAATTTCAGTCCCACCTGTTGAAACGGTTAAATATAGCCGCCTCTTATACTTAAATAGCTTCATGTCTTGCACTTCTCGTCTGTGGAAATCCTTTCCTCTTACTTGCTTCCCTGATATCTATAATCTCCAACAATTCAAATGCAATGTCAGCTACATCTCCAGATTCCTTGATTTATTCATCATCTTTCTTTTCATCCTTTCCTCTATAACGCATCTTTACTCTTGCTCCCACTTTCTGTAACCGCTTGCGTACTAGTAGCACTCCCGCCATGCTTGGTGTGAAAAGATATAAAGAAATGCATAACCCATACACCCCGCGGTTGATTGGGCACCTCGAAGTGGTGTAATGGTTAGCAAGATTAACTTGATAGAACAATTACGACTGGGTAGCGAGTCAGATCCTTAATGGATACGTCATACTTTCGGTCTTGTGCTACATCTATGTTATGCCTAGAAAGTTAACATCATTCGCATGATTCCATTTCAACAAGAGGATAAATGAGAAACAATACGCATTAATTCTGCCGCGAAAGTGTTCTTTCTTCAGGTTTTAACATTTAACAAATCCCCTAAAATACTCAATCTAAAAAAAGTATTGGATTGAATACTTAAAGCAATATTTCACGTCCATTATTCTATTCGATAATAATATTCTCTTTCTTCTTAAAATAGCTAATCAATGAAGAAGTTGTTAGGCTCTCAGCAGATCTTCCCGATACTTCTAAGTAAATATTGGAACATCTGATATAAAAATTAAAACTACAACTCATATCAATTACAGTATTTACATTAGTCGGACTATTGTCCTCATCTTTGTCGCCATATTTGTCACAACGTTTCGGCCGTTGTACGCTCCGGCCTTCTTCAGGTGGTTGGAATTTCGAACTGAACCCTTTATTTCGATCAGTGGGGTAGACTGTTCTAGTTCCACGAGCCATGTTTGATGGATGTCAGTTATCTCCTGCTAATGTTCCCTCTGAAAGTTCTCCACTGCCTTAACCGGGTATTGAACTCACACTCTTTGGGCCTGTCACTGGATCTAACCAACGCCTTTATCCACTGTGCCATGTGTCCTTGAGGACACATGGCACAGAACCGACTAGCATGGAACTAGAACAGTCTACCCAAGTGATCGAAATAAAGGGTCCAGTTCGAAATTCCAACCACCTGAAGAAGGCCGGAGCGTACAACGGCCGAAACGTTGTGACAAATATGGCGACAAAGATGAGGCCAATAGTCCGACTAATGTAAATACTGTACATAATACCCTCATCTCAGAAATATAGACAGACTCATATCAATTAATCATTAATTATCCTTCCAATTAATGCCCGTCTGAAGCCCTCCACTATATCTATATTTCTCCTGATGGAAACTTTTAATGGATCTCCTTTATTGGGATAACGAGCAGCTTCTTCGTCGTATACTCTTGGATTTCCTCGATGACTTGAAATCTTGTTCCTTTCAAATAGGATTTATTTTTAAAAAGAACAAAGTCGCATGGAGCTGCATTTGGGAAATATGTTTTTTGTCGAATCTGAGGAATGCTGTACTTTTGCCAAAAACTACTGCTCAGGCCATCGCTATTGGTGTAACCTCTGTGGAGTGTAGAGGACGTCATTTTATGCACCTTCCTTCCAAGCACTGCTATAAACAAGGGATGCGAACGAGAAAGTTTTAACATCACGCTTATGAGTTCAGCGTGTATCTCTAACAAGTCATTTTATTTGTGTACTTACGTTCCGTTAAAATAGCCACAGTCCCGATACTTTTTGATCGTGGTTGGTAAGTTGTGCAAACAAGTTCTGTTTTTTTTTTCCATTCAGTAATCCTTTTCCGATAATTGAATATGATGGCTGAAATTTTAGATCTATTCGCTATGAATTATTGTCAGAATATCGTTACATTGGTCTCTTTAAAAAAAGAACACATTTTGTGTATGAATCGACTTGAGTATAATGCGAATCCATATTTCAGACGCTAAAAACAGGAAATAAATCCCATCCTTCCGTATAAAACGAACCCGCTCTAAAATAATCCATATGTAATATTTTTTTAAGTATTTCCTACGTATATTACGCCAAAATATTTCGTTTTTGACGATATCAAAGAATACGAATGAGACGGGTGTTTAGACATTACACATTCCTACTCCCGATTAACGTTTCAAATATATTTTCGACTTTTCAGGAGGAGAGGCTAACAAGAACTATTCGTTAATACATTTTAAGATTATAATATATCATACTTTTCTGTTTCATATGGGTTACTGAAAAAACACGGCGAAGCACCGGTCCCTGTTCGATCACCGAAGTTAACCAACGTCGAGCCTGGTCAGTATCTAGATGGCTTACCGCTTAGGAATATCAGGTGTTGTAATCTTAGGCGTCCGGTTTGGGTAATGGATAATGCACCGGAATTGTAAGTAGGATAGACGCGTTCAGAAACCACTAAGGTTCCTTATATTAACTTTAGCGCAAATAAACTTGTTAAAGTCATTATTCTACCACGTTTCCCTCCGCAATGGGTTAATTAGTAAATCATTATTATCTCAAAAAATTGCAATATAAAAATATACCTGGCTTTATTAATTATAGTGAAGAGTGTTGGGAAGATATAGAAAACGATTCACTCAATCAAATCTCTGCTTAATATTCATATATATATATATATATATATATATATATATATATATATATATATATATATATATATATATATATATAGCATAATGAGAGGCCACGTATACTTTCTTGATATGTATATAATATCTGGATAAAATAAATGAAACAAAATTGGGTGTTTTTTTTATGAAAGTATTTATTTAAGTATTTATTTCTGTGTTTTTGTATATATTTGTAAATATATACAAAAACACAGAAATAAATACTTTCATAAAAAAACACCCAATTTTGTTTCATTTATTTTATCCAGATATTACATATATATATATATATATATATATATATATATATATATATATATATATATATATATATATATATATATATATATATATATATATATATATATTGTATATTTCGGCAGCAATTATTCATTAATGCATGTTTCATTAAATAATATATACAAGTTGTGTCTGTTTATTTTAAGTAAGGTCCTTTCGTATTATCTGATAAGCTTAATCACATTATCGTTGAAAGACGAAAGGAAAACACTATATTGACACAGGTTTGAACCCAATTTAAGCTTTCGGCTTACATAAGCCATTATCAAAGATGACAATTTTAGTAATTCAAACAACACATATACGAAACCACAATAATGGCCCGCCGTCGCTGTTTGAATAAGCTCAAAGTAACGACAAAACTCTTATTTACGAGCCAAGGAAGTGAAAAAAGCGTCGTAGCTCGTGATGTCACACATGACCACGCGAAAGTGAAAACGAGAAGTATTAAATATGTGAAGCCATTGGTATAAATCAATGAATTCTGCTATAGATTATAGGCATTTAAGAATGTTTGTGCATATATATATATATATATATATATATATATATATAGACTATGAATATAAAAATGTTTCGTTAATAAAGGAGAAACAAACAAATATTGCCGACATTAAGAACAAAGACAAAAAACATATATATCCGACATATAAAGTAATGTATGTAAACAGTTAATATTAACACCTGTCTACATTGAGTGTTATTATCTATTGTGCTAACTGTATTTGCAAACTTGCTCATTCAAATAATTTTTAGCAGAGTAAAGATTTCTGAAATAGTGTACTTCTCTATAATAAACCACTCTTAATTTGCGTCCAAACTTTCTAGTATTATGTGCATGGAAATTGAATGACTTTCAACTGTTATGATTTAACAGTGACCAACAAGAGTATGAGTAAGGCGCGCGATGATATATTTGTGATGAAAATGATATATGTAGACATAACAAAATCTGTTGATTACGTGCGTCATAGTTATTTGCTACATCAATATTCCAGTGATGGCGGACCGGGAAATGTTTAGGCAGTTATCAATTTATTTCTCTCAGCAACCTTCATGACGACAAATTTCCAATGTTGGCTGGCCTGGAAATTTTTACGCAGTTATCAGATTCTTTTTCTCAGCAAGCTTCAGGAAGACAACTTTCCGTCGATGGCGGATGTGGAAATTTTTAGTCAGTTATCAATTTATTTGTCACGACAAGCTTCACCAAGACAACTTCCCATCGATGGTGGGTCTGGAAATATTGAGGCAGTTATGAGATACTTTCTCTCAGAAAGCTTAATAAAGACAACATTCCGGCAAGGGCGGATCTGGAAATTTTTAGTCACTTATCAATTCATTTGTCTCAACAAGCTTCACAAAGACAACTTCTCAGCGATGGCGGTTCTGGTAATATTGAGGCAGTTAGCAAATTCTTTCTCTCAGCCAGCTTCATGAAGACAATATTCCAGCAATGGTGGATCAGGATTTTTTTTTTAGCAGTTATCAATTTATTTGTCTCAGTACACATTTCCAAAACAAAGATGCTCGCCGCCTTGTAACAGATTTCCCATTTGACCTACATTTAACCCTTCAATTAGGGACCCAACTCACTTGTAACATTCGACACCTGAGAAGATAAACTCGTCTTGTTTTATCATAACCGTTAAATCTCGTAGTTTACTCCAGTTACAATGTTGGCGTAAACTCTCAAAGAGACTTCGTGATTTTAATGTTTATTGGCTCTCAATTTCCCTCCAAAGATTAAGTATATTTTATATATGACATTCATTACTAACAATGCTGAAAAATAACTAATTCTATATATGCAAGACAGGCTTGTATTTCTGCTACATTGGAAACAGACAAGCGAGTCTTTTTTCACTATCGCTTCAACTGCAACCTCATCAGGTGAAGAGATAATCAGTATCTATATTCATAATCTTCACTTGCTACATCCTTCTGATTAATTCATATCACACTCTTCATTTTTTTTTAATCATTTTGACTGTCAAGCTCAATCTGGATTCGATCTTGCGCCATTTATTGTATGACATTTATCAGGTCATCAAATAAATTATGTCCAAAGTTTGAATAAAGAAAACAATTGACCAAATGTTACATTTAATTACAGATTCAATCAAGAATGTATTTTCCCTGAA
Organism: Acanthosepion esculentum; assembly: GCA_964036315.1. Lineage (NCBI taxonomy): Eukaryota > Metazoa > Mollusca > Cephalopoda > Sepiida > Sepiidae > Acanthosepion > Acanthosepion esculentum. Next base: position 40,685,469 of record OZ038480.1, read on the forward strand.
TATCTATGACTTCCTTCCATCTATTAACAAGCTTACTAATTCTATTACTGTAAAATTTTTTGCCTTTGATTCGAAGAACTCACAAATGTCAGTTTTAACCTCTTCCTGTGTTACAAAAGCTGTTTCTTCCAAATGATTCTGAAAGCTACGAAACTAATGGTAGTCTGAAGGAGAAGGGTCGGGAGAATAAGGTGGATGAGGAATTTTATCCCAACCAAATTCTTCGATCTTTTGTGTACGTGATTCTTTCTCTGTGTGTTCGCGCATTGTCCTGATGAAACATCCATCACCCGTTTTCGATTCACTACAGCAGGTCTGTTTTTTCCTCAAAGCTTGGTTCAAACGCTCTAATTGCTGACAGTATATTTGAGCATTAATTGTTGCATTAGGTGGTAAGAAATCAAAGTGGATTATTCCTTGGCAATCCCACCAGATGGAAAGAAGAACATTTTGCCCATGAAGTTCCTTCTCGGATGTGGCTGGGGTCCTTCCCCTTTACCAAGCCACTGTCTACGACTCTTAAGACTTCGATAAAAGATCCATTTTGCGTCGCCAGTCACAAGTCTATCCAAAAAAGGTGAAACAAGTTGGCGAGAATGCAGAGAAGAGCAGATGTCAACTCGGGATTTGTCGTTGTTTTCAGACAATTCATGAGGCACCCATTTTCCAAGTTTAGGAACTTTTCCAAGTTGTTGAAGATGACGATGAACAGTTGTATGGTTTGAACTGAGAACCACTGCCAATTCCTCAAATAATAAAGCAGAATTTTCTTCAAGGGCTGCTTCAAGAAGCTTTTCATCAAACTCAACTGGACATCCGGTTCGATCTTAATATTGAAGTGTGAAATCTCCACCTCTGAATTTTGCAAACCATCTTCTGGAAGTTCTTTCATTAACACATTCCTCTCCATAAACTGAGTGAATGTTTCTAGCCGCTTCGGCTGCTGAGTTTCCTTTCTTGAACTCATAAAGCATTGTGTGCCTCAAATGATTCTTGGGTACTTCCATGTTAACGGGGATTTAATCAAACAAAATTTTATTTTATTTTTCTCTGAAATAAAATTTGATCATTTTTAATGCATCTCAACATAAAGATAATGTTCAGCTCCATTAGACATTATAAAATAATATTTAAATTTCGTTCATTTGAAAAAAAAATTAAAATTCGAACAGAAGTTATGGGATGACCTAATATTAGAAAATATGATATCATATATGACTGAAGGAATAATTATCATAAAGAAACCACATTTTGTTACATGACACTGATTTACAACCGACAAAATAAATGATTTAAGCACCAATCAAATAGGACTACGATACTTTTTGGCTAACTGTAATGAATCCTTAAGATGTTTGATGTATATGCTTTTCTTGTTGTTCAAGGTGAGGTTTGTAGCTAACGAGGCTTACTATCTACTCTGCGTCTACTTCATAAACCAAGGGATTGAAGTATTTTGTAATTGTCCTTAATGTTTTCATTTATTCGTTCATATAATATATATATATATATATATATATATATATATATATATATATATATATATATATATATATATATATATATATAAGACTACTGAAATAACAGATATATAATCAATTTCAATCAAGGTAGAGACAACAATAGCTTATTTCTTTTCAGATTTGTTCGCAGAATCAACTAACAAATGACGTCATTAGTGTGGATTTATTTCTGGAGCACGTATACAAAATTTCGATCTGTAAAATTTCGAATAACATTTCATTTTTTTAGCAAGAGGAAAATATTCAAAATGAAGCGTAAGTGACTGTTTCTGAAAAGCCATTCTTCCTTTACTCTTGCAACGTTTTAAAGGATTGATGAATTGATCAAGTTTCTTCAAAGATTGCATCGTGATGAAAGAGGACAGCGAATATCAATGCACGATGAATAGGGTTGTTTGAAGTATTTGTATTGATCGCGATATCAACCTTTTTTTTTCTTATGATTCAACCTCGAATTTATAAGAACAAGCTCAGAATTTCAATAAGAGTTCAGCGCCAGGACGACAAGACTCTTTCCCACGGATGTCTCTCACCCTCTTTCACACATACTCACTCAAACACACACACATACATACATACTTACATACATACATACATATATATATATATATATATATATATATATATATATATATATCTGTATGCATCTATATATTTAACGATCACCTATCTCTCTCTCCATATATATATATATATATATATATATATATATATATATATATATATATATATATATATATATATGTGTGTGTGTGTGTGTGTGTGTGTGTGTTTGTGTGTGTGTTTATATTTTAGACTTTGGTATTTCAGGAACATTTCCAATTAGATTTTATTTTATAATTGCATCTATCAATCTATCTGTATAAAATATATATAAGAATATAAAAAGAATATTTATCTCGGTCTCTCTGTCACTGTCCCTCTATCTCTGTCTGTTTCCCTCTGTTAATATATATATTATATATATATATATATATATATATATATATATATATATATATATATATATATATATATATTCGTGAATACACTAACATCACAAAACTTTCTAATCTTATATGGGAACTAAATAAGAAAATGACAACAATTTGGCTGATAAAATAAGTATAATCATTATATATTACTCATATTATACTTATTTTAACATAATAATTAAGTCAGATGAGAATTAAATTTCCCTGATGTTATTTTATAAAGATCAAATCAAAACTTTTTTCTCCCATAAGCTTAATTTTTATATAGGTAGCCAGGTAAGCTAAATTTATTGGAGTGAATGAAAATTAGATATAAAGTTATAGACACTCTATACATCAATAAGTCGGGATGGATATATAGAAACACATACATCGTAATTGGCTAGTACGCAAACTCAAAGAAAAAACTCGCTAATTAAATCTTGTTAGATTTCTGATGTCTGTCTTACAAAATGGCGCACGTTAAAAATTTCTATTTCCGAAATTATTTTCCTACCAACCACAACTACGGGGAAGCGTTAAGTAAACTATAAGAAGTATGAAACTGCCCACAAAATCCATTGATTCGTTTATGTACTTCTTTTGTACCGTACGTAAACTTATTGCTTTAAAACTGATTATATATATATATATATATATATATATATATATATATATATATATAGCATAAAAAATAAGACATTTTTTATTATAGGCCATGATAGATTTAAAATAAAAACACAAAATACAAGTCGACCGGTTTCGTCCCTTCTCATCAGAACTGTTAACGGGGAATAGAAATTATGAAGAAAAAGAAAGTCTGTATTGAATGACGTGAATGAATGGGCAGGGAAGAAAAAAATAAAAATAAAAATAAAAAATAAAATATATAATAAAAGATGTTAGAAGCACAGCACCAGCAAGCCCAAGCAAACAGTCTCTTTGTTTACAAAGAGCCGGTCGTCTGGACCTGATGTACAGCGTCTCCAACACCTTAAGATGGAATAGTGAGTGTACTTTGGCCAAAACAGAAAACTAGGTCACCCTGAAATCCAAAGCACAGGTAGGATTCTTTATAAAATGATCCGCTATCGACGACCCATAAGTATTTCGAATGGAATCGCCCAACGAAAACATTTTTATTAAGTATTTTCGCAGGCACGTGCTGTTTAAGTCTGGCGTCCAAACGCTGTGTCGTTCTACCGACGTAGTCGCATGGACAACTACATTTGAAATAATAAAGTTGAAATAATAAAGTTAATTTTAAGCAGATTTCATGAAGTTCACGTGAATGTTATTATGCAGCGAACGTTCGTGTTGTTTTTCAAACCAGGTCTGTCCTTCATCTATGTGTAAAGATGTTCTGCCCCCACCATATTAACTCTATCGTTTATTATTTCACATGTAGTTGTGGATGTGACTACATAGGTAGAACGACACCGCATTAGGACGCCAGAATTAAACAGCACGTGCCTGCGAAAATACTTAATAACAAATAATAAAATGGCCTATAATAAAAAAAATGTCTTTTTTTATGCCTTAATACGTTTTTGTACTGTTTCAAACATATTTAAATATATATATATATATATATATATATATATATATATATGTGTGTGTGTGTGTGTGTGTGTGTGTGTGTGTGTGTGTGTGTGTGTGGAAACACTCATTTTCGTACGAGGAATATTTGCTTGTTCACTCTCTCTTTACCAGACAAACGATTATCTTGTTGGGGATGTGCGGTATGAACTAGGATTTTGCTTGAGTGTTAGAATTTATGAGAAGGATTTTTTTTATCAGGTTGCGTGATCTGTTCATGCATCAACAACAATAAATATTTTACAATATAAAATAAGACAAAAACATGTATGCAATTCAAACAAATGCATTTATGTACAATTTAGTGATTATTTACAAAATGTTGCTTCAAGGTATTTATGTCTTGTGTTGGTTAGTGGACGAAGGTTTGCTTATTTTTTGGTGTGTTGGTATGTATGGATTACAGTCCACAAGGAATTGGTATTAATGTTTAAACACGTTTTTATGTTCGTATCGTTTTGTACTGTTTAGAATGAAGTTAGCAAAAGTAGTCTACCTTTAACTGTAGATATGTGTTATGTTCGATTATAGTTTTTTACTTAAGTTATAGTGAGTGTTGAATAATCACTTTAGATAACTAAAGTCTCGTAAATTGAAATTCGTTGTAATCACAAACTAATCTTCGAGTCGAGTTTGTGTGAGAGTCAGTTGTGTTCTTTTCTGCGCAGGAAAATTACAACCCTTATTTTATTTTTTTTTGTAAGCATATCACCCCAAGCAAAGCTGGAAGACACTAGTACGCAGAGGGTTACAGAAGGTTTTGAACCAAAGAGAGGAGCGCGGTTTGACCTTGAATTTCCTGGAGGGGATGAAAGCGTCGATTCCAGCTTTTACCCAGGAAGAGACCTCTGAAGCACAATCTTGAATGAGGAGCTTAAATACAGCATCCCAGGAGACATCGCGGAGGAAGTCACGAAACGAGTCCCAGTCAGCCCGTTGGTAGCAGAATGTGGTTCTGGTGGTAGGAGGCTCCTTGCAGGGGGTGGGGCTGAAGGAGATGCCAACAGACACTACAGCATGATCGGAGTTACCGATAGGACAGATCTACGTGGCACTACAAGACCCAGGGATGGAGGTAAAACACAGGTCGAGGAGTGAGGCCTTACAGTCACGGTTGTAAGCCAAACGCGTGGGGAAATCGATTATCTGTGTGAGGGATTGAGAGACTGAAAAGTTGAGAGTATGAATGCCTGCGAGGTCGGTAGTAGCATTCTTAAGCCACTTGTTGTGATGGGCGTGAAAATCGCCAAACACAAGTATGTGATCGAACGGATGGAGAGAGAGGGCCCTATCTATGCGTGGATTCGATCAGCGTTTCTCTGTGTTTGCTGGTCTGACTAACTTGGTCAGTTGAAAAACTTTCTTATATAAGCATTTAGGTGTGAAAATCGGCTCAAGTTGGTTTGGGCGCAATTTAACTTCTCCACGTGATGTTTTCAAATTATAACGCTGCGAGCCAATAGAATTTGCTCTTTAGCACAATAAGGTTTTGATTGGTTATTTTAGTTCGCGTAGGCGTGCAAAATGGAATGTTCTTGTTGCTAGGGGGATAAGGTAAATGGACGATTCCACAATGTCATATTTACCTTCATATTATACGTATCTTTCTATTTATCCCTATGATAGAATGATTAAGGGTTAGATTCCGACATCAACAAATTATACATACGTTCTCTCCAAATTTATATCCATTTTGTGTGTGTGGAAATAGTGTCATATTTATCAATACAAAGAATAACGCAAAATATTAAAACTATAAAAATATTACCCTGATATAGAAAGTTTCATTGTCACATGTTAATTAGTTTATATATAAGCCAATGTTGAAACAGACAAAAAAATCCGGTTTGTAAGTATATCGGAAATAGAAAACTGTTTCGTGATGCCAAAAATTCACGAACATGTTTGTATCAAAAACCAAGTGAAGTCGGGTCTTGCTGCTGATCTCTCCGGTGGTCAATCTATGATGTTAATACGGCTTATAACTTTCAATTCCTCAGAAACCAAAGCACGAGTCTTCTCCAGATACAATAGACGGACTGCCCTCTTAATAAGACTGCACGTTTCTGAACGTCTTTTGTTTTTCCAGCTGAAATCAGATCTGAAGTGAAACTATTGTGTACATTCAACTGCGAATGGTGCTTGAAAAATAATCGGTTCATTCTTTCGACCCGGGATTTCATACCACCCTTTAGTTTGTAAAGCATCTGATTAGGCTGAAAATGGAGTATTTCAGCCGTATTATGGCCGGAGCTTGTCAATCTTCACATTTCAAACTTGAGTTCAATAATGATTAGGCTGTATTGTGTACGAAGATTTATTTCCAAATATGGAATTTATTTCTGTTTAAAGTCTATCGCAACTTTATTGTTAATCGCACTGAAAATGTTCTGGTGTTATATTCTTTAGTTCCCTAGTTCAGACCTTTACATCTAGAACCCGCTTTGCTCCTTCCAATAATTGAAGACACCTTTATTTCCTCCATGTTTCAAATGTGAGGAGAAAAGTTCCAATCAAACAGCATTTTCCAAATCTTCCATTGTGGATGCTTTCATGTAACTACAATCTTATTCTCATTAGAATTCTACCTTGAGTGTCTCTCTAGACTTGTATATTTGTTTAAAAGAAATAATGAACATATATGCAATATATGAACTCTGGAAAAACACTAGCGAAACTGGGTTTCTTATAATAGTAAATAGATTGGATGTGTGGGTGGTGAAAGTAAACAGCTTGGAATTGGAAATCGAAAAGCCAAGTTCCAATTCCAGTTGCGTTCGTTATATTCACTTAGGCTCAAACTGACTTTGGAAATGTATTAATCCATCTCCCTGCAGCTATGGGTTAAACAGTAGCGCCGAAGTTTGGCAACAAGGTAACGTAGAAGGAAAATTCTGTATTTCTAAACCTGGATCGATAGAATTAGTAAAGGTGGGAAACGGTGACAGAACAACTCTTCCTCAGAGACAGCGTGTGTGCTTGGGGGTCAATCACTTCACCCCGTGGAGCACTTCGATTCCAGAAACCTCACCAAGAGGTTCTTATATGCCAGGAGACAACAAATAGATAACAATAAAACATTCTTTAGTGGAACGCATCCCGAGAGAAGCAAGAACACTACCGACCCACTTTCGCATTTCTATATTTTCTGCCATGTAAATTCACCAGACAAGGAGAAAAAATTATTGACCGTTGCATATCTTAACCCACGCACTTTGGCCTTCGTAGCAGATTTTCGAAAGCAGCCAACAAAACAAGAATCGATGAATTCGTTAACAACCTCGCTGCTTCCAGTCTTCCGATAAACAAACAGGAATATGTTGGCATGATGATAAACATATCGCAAAAAAATAATAATGGTAAAACCATGCAGACAGTTACCAGGAAACAGAAAGCAAAGATTTTCTAATTTAAATTATTGTAGTTGTCCTGATTCAAGTTGCGCTTTGGCAAATTAATTTGTATTAAGTAAATTCTTCATAGTGTTTTCTGTTTTAATAAAAATTTACAGAGCTATCAGATGAATAGAAAGAGTTGGACCTTAAATGAAATTCAAATATTCGTACATAAAACTATAAACAGAGGATAATCCACTGGGGAGGATGGAAGAGCTTAAAATCACGCAAGACAAAAATGTAAGTTCAAACTAGAGTTTATCCCGAAAAACGTCACATATAATAATCTCGTGAGGGGTGGTTTTTGATGAAAACGACTAACGTATTTCTGTACACGTTTTACAAATTATATTTAAACACTACAACGAAACTTTCTTAAGAGAATCATAACTTCTATCCACATTCTCTGTACGTAGAAGGCTGGACCCTAGGGAATACTAAGTGATGTACGCATTGATGTGCGTGTGGGGTCATCGATAAAGAATGATTAATCGGAGAGACGAGTTCAAATTTCAGTCGTTACATTCACTTACGCGCGAATACCACTGGGTAAGGTATGAATCCATTTCGAAACGGACAAGCCATGGTCCGACTGGATCCTATAGCATTCGTTATCTACCAGTCATTCACAAAAATTATATGCAGTCTACTGTGCGTAAACTCCTAACAAGTCATTCATGAATTGAAAGTAGACATGATCACACAAGCGGTCAACACGCATGACATGTAAAGAAGAAATAATTTTTTCGCTATTTTTCCGGTGAAGAGCGAACACGATTGATTAACATCATTTTTCTTCTCACCAAATATTCTAGAATTATTATTATTATTATTATTATTATTATTATTATTATTATTATTATTATTATTATTATTATTATTATTATTCAGTGAGTGAGAGACCAGCAAGTCATGATGGTTCACGAATATACGAAGCCAAATATAAACAGGATGTCATCAAGTTCAATAACTATAATATGTACATTCATCACTGTCTAATGTATGCTATATAGTAACAGGTTTTGATAGAAGCATTGTATAGAAGAGCACTCTATTATTATTATTATTGATAGAAGAAATGTATTGGCTAGCTCACTATTGTTATTATTGATAGAAGAAATGTATTGGCTACATCACTATTATTACTATTATTATTATTGATCGAAGCAATGTATAGGCTGGCTCTCATTATTATTGATAGAAGCAATGTATAGGCTAGCTCTATATTATTATTATTATTATTGATAGAAGCAATGCATAGGAGAGCTCTCTATTATAATTTATGATAGAAACTATGTATAGGCTAGCTCTATATTATTATTATTATTATTATTATTATTGATAGAAGCAATTTATAAGCTAACTCTCTATTATTGTTATTGATAGAAGCAATTTATAGGCTAGCTCTCTATTATTATTATAGAGAGAAGCAATGTATAGGCTAGCTCTCTATTATTATTATTGATTGAAGCAAAGTTTATGCTAGCTCACTATTATTATTATTGGTAGAAGCAATATAGAAGCTAGCTCTCTATTATTATTATTATTGTTAGAAGCAATGTATAAGCTAAATCTCTATTATTGTTATTGATAGAAGCAATGTGTAGGCTAGCTCTCTATTATTATTATTATTGATATAAGCAATGTATAGGCAAGCTCTCTCTTCTTCTTCTTCTTCTTCTTCTTCTTCTTCTTCTTCTTATTATTATTATTATTATTATTATTATTATTATTATTATTATTATTGATTGCAGCAATCTATATACTAGCTCCATAAGTGATTGATTCTTTTTTTACAAATCATCGACAGGTAATAAAAAGCAGCCAGAAATTAAGTTTAGATTGTTATATTTTTTGGGAGAATATAATGGTCAAGTGATACATCAGTTACTAATTAACCCATAACTTGGGGAGAAAGGTGCATTCATACCTTTCCCAAAGGCAAGTTCTATATTCTGCGTATTTCTCTCGACAACATTGGGTTAAAATAACTCCTTTTGAAACCTCGCCATACCATTCCATTCCCTCCAAAATACGGACTGACCTTAACTTTGTCGATGATCGTTCATTAATTTCTCAATGTATCAGTGACGCAGAATCCTTGTTGCAATCACTCGAGAAAGCGGCGAAGTAAGACTCTATTGCTACGAGAGTAAGACAGAATACATCAGAACAACTCTGAACCAGCCATGTTGAAATCACTCAATAATACTGTCACCAAATATGTTGAGGACATCAAATACATTGGTTTACATGTCATAGATTCACAAAAGGACTTCAACATCTGTAAAGGTCATGCATGGGATGCATGTAACAATCGATATGTTTTAGCGCTCGAATCTTTCATCCTCCTTTAAATGTAATTTTCTTTTAACCAGTCCTACTATATGGATCAGAAACAGGGACATTATATGTTCGTCTTGAAAGAGCATATACAAATCTACTTAGAAAATAAATCCAGAACATCAGTTGGAGATCCCATGCAACGTTTAACCCTGTCTACGGAGAACTGGGACCAATCTCAATCTTAAACTCAATCAAAGGACGACAATATTTTGCCGGCCACTACCACCGAGTAGACAGAGAAGTGTTCTTATCCTTCTGGAAGTGTCTTCTCACGAAAATTGTCTTTCCCAGACTGTTCCATTCTTGAAACCTAAACAACAACCTTCTCGACCTTGCTTATAAGGCACTCCAACAAATCCTACTAATCAACAATGCGTCAACTCCTAGGTCACCTGACCAACGGGTTATGGTTAGGCATCCTATAAGAGGAGGTACGGCGAAGTAGTGGATTGAGGAACCGGAGAGTTCGAATTCCCGTCGAATCAATTACATTCACTTACGTGCTAATAACCTTGGGTAAGGAATGAATGCTACTATCCCCTCCAGCTATGTACAGACAGGGTTCTATATCCTTGGATGACAACTTGTCTACCGCAGAAAGAAATAACAACCTACCGCGGGAAAAGAAATCTGCCTCTTCAGTCATGTATCGAAAGATACATGATCGTCTAAGTGTGTATCACGCATGTCACATAACTGACTGATCCTCTTAGCGGATCTCTGTTTTCTATCTGAATATTTATTGAAACCCGTCTTAACAGGATAAATCATATACATGTTAACACTCCCCTTCAATTAATACCAGATGCCATAAAATCAATGTTCACTGTAGCATCCGGGCCACCAGCTGACAGAGGTCATGAGCATTGAATATTTCGAAGTATACAGCTATCACAAGCAGTGCAATCTTTTGTAAGGGATCAATCTTGACATTGGATCCAGTTCTATCTAATCACTCCAGGACTTCACTAATTATGATAACCAGGGCACCAACAGCAACGAAGATGACATCCAATCTATTCCCTGGACACATGTTGTACATTTCCGCTTTTAAATTATCATTGTTTTTCATGTTCTTCTTGGTCGACTACTTTGCCTATTCCGGGACATGCACTATCTGTGATGATGCATGTGATTCGTCATCTTTTACCGCAATATTTGGTTTTCAGTGCACGAATTCTTAACTCCACATTATTAATATTATTTTTATTTTATTTCCTTCCATTTCTGGTCTGTACACATTTCTTTCAGGGTCCAGCCCAGATACCTAAGTTCAAAAATGGCGTCATGGCATTTTCCACTAACCAATTAAAAACAGACAGACATATTTCACATAGATAAACCCCTTCGTAAGGCGTAGACTGTACTCGTGTGAACATTTTTTGTATTTCATTAAGTCATTTGCTTCCAGGAATCCCTTCAATGAGTCTACTGGAATCTTTTCCAAATAATCAGAGGGCTGCAACTACAACAGGGTATATTGATGTTCCCATGTACCACATTTTTGAGATTTCGATTTCAAGGTCCTTGTATTTTGATAGCTTTTTGAAGATCTTCAAAGATAAATTGCATCCTGCAAAGACTACCTTAACAATAAGTAGAACATTTTCTGTTTGCCTCTCTAATAAGAATTACTATTATTATTATTATTATTATTTTATTTCCTTTGATATCTGGCGTTTACACATTTCTTTCCGGGTCCCGCCCAGGGACCTAAGGTTAGAAATGGCATCATGACACTTTCCACTGAAAAAAAAAAAAAAAAAAAAAAAAAAAAAATTACATAGATAAAGCCCTTCGTAAAGTGTGGGCTGTACTTGTCAGAACAATTTTTTGTATCTCTTTGAGGCATGGACTTCCAGGGATCCCTTCAATCAGCCTACTGGAATCTTTTCCAACCAGTCCAAGGGCTCCAACTACAACAGGAATTGTTGATGTTCCCATGTGCCACATTTTTGAGATTTCGATTTCAAGGTCCTTGTATTTTGACAGTTTTTCGAATATCTTCAAAGACACATTGCAGTCTGCAGGGACTGCCATATCAATAAGGAGGCACTTATTTTGTTTGTGGTCTTTAATAACAATGTCTGGGCGGTTGGCTTTGATTGTTCTGTCAGTGTATATTGTGTAGTCCCATAGAATTGTAACAGGTCCTATCTCCGTAACCGGGTCAGGGTGGTGTTCGTACCAATTTCTTCCAGTTTCCTTCCCATAGGAGTTGCAAATTTTCCAGTGCAGATATTGGCCCACTCTGTCATGCCGGTTTTTATATTCAGTGGATGCCAATATCGTGCAACCTGATATAAGATGATCAATGGTTTCTGGATATTTGTCACAGAATCTGCATCTTGGGCTAACACAGTATTTTAGTATATGTGCTTGATAATTCCTAGTTAACAAGCATTGGTCTTGTGCAGCAATTATAAAACCCTCAGTTTCACCTTTCAACCCTGCACTACGTAGCCACTGATGGGTGCGGTTTTTGTCTACGTCTGCTTGTTTGGTACGGGCAGAGTATTGGCCATGGAGCGGTTTATTTTGCCATTGTTTCTTTATCTGGTCGGTCGCATTTGTCTTTGCATTTTTTTTAAAGTTTTTTGCAGCTTCAGCCGGTGTACAGTGATGTATTTGAATTTCTGTGCCCATTTGAAGCTCTTTTTTGAATTTTTCGGCTTCCTTTACTACAGAGTAGAGACACTTCCTACTTTCATGTTCCTTGACACATACCATCATCCAGTCTTCTGTTTTTTCCAAGTATCTTTGGAGGCCAATTGTTGTACTTTTGTAGGATAGTTCTAGTTGAACTAGTCCTCTGCCTCCTTCGGATCTGGGCACATACAGGCGATCAATATCAGCTTTGGGATGATGCATGCGGTAGCAAGTGAGGAGCTTTCTCGTTTTGGTGTCCATTCGCTTAATTTCAGCTATGGTCCAGTTAAGTACATTAAAGCTGTATTGCACCACAGGAACAGCTAAGGTGTTTATAGCTGATATTCGGTTTTTTGAGTTTAGCTCAGTATTTAGTACCAGGCGTACACGCCTGTAGTACTCCTTTCTTACCTTCTCTTTCATTTGGGAGTGTTGTATGCCATCTCCCTCACTAATTCCTAGGTACTTATAAGCTTCATCATGCTCCAATTCTCTAATCTTCGTGGCAAAATCTAAATCTATTAAGGGTGCTTCTAAAATTCTACCTTTCTTAAATGTTACTTTAGCACATTTATCTAATCCGAAGCTCATGCATATGTCGTCACTAAAGTATTTTACAATATTAAGTAGGCCCTTCAACTCATTGTCGTCTTTGGCAAAGAGTTTGAGATCATCCATGTATAGTAGGTGATTGAATATGTTGTTATTTATTTTGTAAATTATTATTATTATTATTATTATTATTATTATTATTATTATTATTATTCAGTTCAGATGTTACAGTCACACGAGATATTAAAGACGCAGCGAAGGAAGCTCTTTCAAATTTTCAGCAATGAAACGGATGTATTCCATTTGACGCAGGTTGTCAAGTTTCCGTAGGAATGCGTATACACAAGTCAATAACTAGTCATCCACTTCCGCATACACATCACATATTGTGTTGGGTGTGGGTAACTCAAAGAATCGAATTACGATTTTTGAGGTTCAGAGATTATAGTTAACGTTCTACGTTCATGTAAGCGTTGTCTGTTGGCTTATGCTCGCTATAGGCGTGTTCAACCATGAAAAACAGGTTCAAAGCATGACATCATATATATTTCTAATAAATTAAAACTCTCCCACGTCATCAGTGTTTGTAGTGAACATTTACGTTGAAAATATTACTATCTCGTTTTACTATTCTTCTTGCATTATAGAGGTGATCTGCAGTTACTGCAGGATATTTCCCGCCTACTGTTGCTCGCGGAACTTAACGTTCTATGCATTGTTCTAAAACTTTGATTACTAAGATCACCAGACAGGTTCCGCATATAAATTGTGAACGTCACAATAATTTGACACTTCATCGATCTATAACTCCTGTTCTTTGTTATTCAAAATATTTGCGGCCTGGCAAATATATCGCAGGATGCTATACTCGATGTATGAGGGTCAAGCATTTCAGTTCCTAGGAACAGACAGCCAGACACCAGCATATGTTTTGATTATAGTGGTGAAGGCTTTATGCAGAATCGACCACACTTTTTGAAGGGCTGAATACAGTGACTTGCTGCACTACGTGCCACAAGGTCTCCAAACGAGCTGTCCTACACGAGTTGAAAGCCAATGCTATAGAACCCAGTGTGTCCTGCTATTTACCCATAATTTGAGGGAGAAGAAGAGGATTAATACCTTTCTCAAGGGTATTAGCGTAATTAAACATGTGAATGTAATGGATTCGACTGCAATTCGAACTCGGCTCTCCGATTCCTCAATCCGAGCCGCTATTCACTTCTGCACAGTGATTCCTCTCTCTCTCTCTCTCTCTCTCTCTCTCTCTATCTCTGTCTTTATATATATTTCATTTCCTCATCAAGCGAATTTTGGAGTAACTTATTTTTAAATTAACTGTTTTAAAGGCACGGCAAATATTCATAATTGAGTGTTTCCAATGATACAGAGAAATCCACTCATCTAGACAAGGGGTGGTAGCGTGTTCAATTTCAATTTTCGTTGTATCAGTTAATAGTTACATTCGAAAGCGGGATTATGTTTAGGGATGGGTAGTGATGTATTTTCCATATATATATATATATATATATATATATATATATATATATATATATATATATATATATCTTTCTTTTCAGAGAACGATTCGTTACAATTTTAATAGCAACTGACTCACATTCTGACTTACATTTACCAGAGATATCTTTCAATTTGCCCCAACTGAAGATGGTATAAATATTTATTATTGAGTAATAAACTTGATGAAAAGCTTTTTTTTCACTGTCCTTCTGTCACTGAAGAATGGTACAGAGCTTTGTTCTCATCTTGCATTGCCATCAAGCTTTATTGAAACGTCATTAAATATGTTACTTATTTATGATTAGTGTACGCCACCATTCTGACTGTTGTCAATTCCGCTGGTAATAAATTGAACAATATCGACCTTGAACCTTTACAATGAATTCCTCATGGGAATTGGTGTTGGATATAGAGCCATTAAATATTAATTAAAAAAACTGCAACTTTGTCGATTGCTTATATAGCAAAATAAGTTTGTTGAAGAAGACAACTATCAAATGAAAGTTTTATGAAAATTATGGGATGATAAAAACGAATGAAAGGCGATATTTCCTTCTGTTTCGTTTAAAATAAACATGCGAATTTTATACAGAATATAGAAATAGACATTAGGTTAGCCAGATTTTCTTTTCTTTTGTGATCATTCGTTGGATTTATATTCCTTTGCGCACGTTACCTTTAGTATTAAATGTTTAGTTGTATAATACTAATCACGTAGTAATAGATAGCGGTACGGATTAAGGAATCGAAGAGACGAGTTCGAATTCCAGTCGAATCCATTACATTCACTTACGTGCTAATACCCTTGCGAAAAGTATGAATCCTCTTCTTCTCCCCCCCATCTATAGGTAAATAGCAGGACAGTCCGGGTTCTATAGCCTTGGATGGTAACTGGTCTACCGCAGAAAGAAATTGTAACCTACTGCGCGAAACATCTGCCTCGTAAGTTATGTATCGAAGGAAACATGATCGCCTAAGCGTGTATCACGCATTGCACATAAGTGACTGATGCTTTTCTTTATGCGTACAAGTGGCTTCTTTTCTAGACCTAATAAATGTAAAATTATCCAAAGTTTAGTTGCTTTCGAGAACATTCTTCTAAACTGTTGCCTTTTTGAAGTGTTTCCTTTTTATCGGCGGCGGCAGCTCACATCCGAGTATCAGGATCGTCATCTTTTGTCCCTATTCCATTTCTCGCCCCTGGTGGCGATGGCCGGGATGGCTGCAATGACCCAGCTTACTCCCGAAGTGGCATGAGCATTATTCAAGGAAGACTGTGGGTGGTGCACACGGATAGGAGATTCGAGCCCTCCAGACAGCATTCTATGTAGTTTTTCCTGATATATTTTAACATTAAGACATTCACGCCATGTGTTATCTTAACAGGCTTCCATATTTAAAAAAATATATTCTGTACACCTTCAAGACGTTGGCAATCAAGACAATCCACATATTCTAAATATGATTATTTTTGAACTGTCATTGATTCTTCCTGAAGATGGACTTGTGATTGCCGTTGTTTTATCTATAGATTGAAATCCATAGTTCACTAGCTACAAGGCTACTTTCCTCCCAAAAGGGAGCATATAACCTGCTATTTAACCAATAGATGTTGGGGCATGAGAAGATGCTGATGAGTGCCTATCTCCAACAAAATAGCCAGAAATTGAAATCTAATTGTAATTTCTGTTTTACGAGTTGGTAGCCTTTACATTACCTTTACGTGCAGATTTCGATGGGCTGTGCCTAATTTGAAAATAAAGCATAGTCTGGTAAAAATAATAATTAATTAATATATATATATATATATATATATATATATATATATATATATATATATATATATTGTTGTGGGGCTCTCCCTCTTTTACACAAGATGGTCTCGTCTAAAGTATACTTATACTGACAGAGTTGGGGATAGGAGAGAGAAACGTTGAGATAAGATTGAGATACGTTGAGATAAGATTGAGATACGTAGACAACTATTTATACAAGCTCGTTACGTAGCGTATTCCCTCTTGATTTTAATATGTTCTATAAATGTGACATGATAAAAACACTTTTCCCTCATTATGTTGTCCTCGAAGTTTAGATGCCTTCTTTCTGCTTCTATGTATAAGTGTCTGTTTTATGCTAATTTTCCCTGAAGGTTGTTCAGATAAACAGTTCATGGTCTTACTAATATCCTTCTGTAGAACCACATTCCTACTGACTCAAGTCTCTTCTTCATCTGTGAGGAGATTGTCCAGCATTCACTGCCATATAGAAGAGCAGGTATTACATAATAGTTAAGTACGCTTTCCTTTATTTCTAACGAAAGTTTCCTCTTTCTTAAAACATTGATTTACACTATATTCGGACTATTGTTCTCAATGCTGCTGTTGCTATCAGAGCAACGGAGCAGCAATGAAACATAATAAACAGCAGCAGCAGTTGCAGCAAAATCATCAAACAGATTAGTTTTAAGGCTTCAAGTTCACTACGGCAAACTGAACTACGAGACAATGCTTTACTGTATTAAGGTGTCGGTTCGGGTATTTATTGATAAAGTTATTTTGGGTATACCGAGTAGTGTGTACATGTACTCAGTTGAAACGGGCAAGAAATTAATGATCCTTTTTACCTAGAAATGGTTACTGAATGGGAAATAACCAAAACGGTGGTTGGGAATGTAATGGTAATCATTATAACACCAATAAAATAAAATACTCGCCAGCGGCGTGAAGTAAGTAAACCACTGCTAGGCAGCATAGTACTTACACTTAGAATAGTGTCCAACGTATTTATGAGGATTGGGACAAATTCATTCGTGTCCATAGGTACGGTATATAACACTATTAATAAGAACTAGTCCATAATGACCGTGGAACGAGAATAGACTACCATATTAGATTAAATAAAGGGTTCAGTTCTGAATCACCTGTAGGTTACATAATATACTCCTGAGGAAAAGCGCTGTGTAAAATGACCGAAACGTTAAATATGATAACAAGAGCGAAACTGAGGACAATCGTCCGGATATAAATATTGTAAATAATACCCGCCATTCAGAAATATATATACTTAATTATGTGCTTATAATTTTCGTATTACTTAATTGTGTGCTAATGGAAGCCATCTTTCGCTATTGAAATGTGATTTCGGATTTCGGTTACTTATTTTCCTTTCTCTATCGCTATTCCGTCTATATATTAACACTTTTGTATTTGATCCATTTTGCTGGCTCATTTTCATTAATAGACAAACGAACTTTTGGCCAATCAAATATAATATACGCCTGTTAAAGTGTACAGAAAGATCAACTTATAAGAAGTGAAGTATAAACGAATACGAATCCCATTCAGGTAATCTGCCTAATTAGCCACATATAAAAAATCATATCATTTGAATTCAATCTTTTTTCATAACCCACCCAGTACCTATTGTAGTCACCGATACATACGCTCTTGTTACAATTGACCTTTAGGCATTACTAGCAGTTCAAAAAGTTATTCCCCATCTACTTTATCAAATATTTTGCATAATCTATCAATCATATATATACACACTTTTGCCTTTATAGTGCTTGTTCTGTTGTCATTCTGAGGGAAAATATCATATTCCTTGTCGTAGTGTCTGTAATGAAACTCAATTGTCTTATCCTATATCCAATTTAATTTTACTATACGCCCTATTCATCAGAATTCAAATGATATGATTTTTTTTTTCTTATAAGTTGAGCTTGCGGTATACTTTAACAGTCGTATATTATATTTGGTTGGCCAAAAGTACGTTTGCCTATTAATGAAAATGTTCTACTTAATAAAAGAAAACGCTCTTTTTGGACAATGTAATATGTATTATTTCTGTAATCTTGTAAATGCCAAAATAATCTAAGCCTGTCAGCATCTCTGTATCAATTCCCTCTGGTTCTGCTACTTTATTCACGTTCTATTTAGCCAATTTCAGACATTAATATGTTTGTTCTTTCCATATTTCTCTGTATTGACTGTTTTCATCTTTAGTCGTGGAAAACATCGAAGTATTCGCCCCATCTTTGAAGTATCTGCTTTTTTCTCTGTTATCAGCATTCCTCTATTTGTGTACTTATTTTCTCTTATTAATCTTATCTCACTGTGAGACTCATTCATTCTATTTCAGCACAATTTTTGTTGGGTCAGGCCTCTTTTGCTGACTTGATTTATTTTCCAAATTTCTACGTGTAACCTCCTATATCCTGTAGAATAACTTGGAATACTACGGTGTTTCTTTTTGATCACGTCGGAAATTTCTGCTGCCATCCATTCCTCTTTTCATGACTAGTTTTCGTTAGGATGATGTAGATGTTTCTAAAGCTTCTCTTAATGGATCCCAATTCGAATTTCTATTTCCATTGAACTCATTGTATCTGCTTTTAATGCTATCAGTATACTTTGACACTATTTGTTACTGGTAATCATAAGAAAGTTTTCTTTGACTAGAAAGAACGATATACTGACAGACCCCTGATAAATAAGAAAATTTAATGAACAACAATCGTGGGAAAAATTGAGAATTTTAATTCTCATGTAGGCAGCTATCTGAATTATGTGTTGGGGTATTAAACAACGAAACACATAAGATTGACTTGGATTTGAACTGCGACAGGCCAAATGGTAACAATGATTGACACTTATCACACACAGCTAAAAATACGAGTTATGAATGGGAAACTTTATTTCCATAAACAACGAATTTAGAATTAATCGTTCCTGGTCGGAGGGTGGCTGAGGTAATAGGCACAGATGAGTCACGAAGGAAGGTTGCGGAGCCACCCACACCCACTTAAGGGGCGATGATAATAGGAGCAAGTGGAAGTTATGAGGCGCAGTAATGTCTGTAACCATCACCCGTGGGAAAAGGGTATTCCCACCAACTATGAAGTAATTTAATTCTCAGGACCTAAGACAATGAAGATAACAGGAGGAAGAAATACCGATTTCTCTAACTGCGCCGTTCCCCACGCCGGTTTAGATGAATGAACGTCCATAAATACGAATGCACAAAAGAGAACGCCGAGAGTGTTCATTCCAGCCACGGACTCGAGACACCCTACGTAATTATCTGCCGACGAGAACCTCTGACATCAGCTTTGTACCGAACTTTAACAAATCAGTAAAACAAACTTTACCAAGTCAACAAAGTGTCACGGCCATTTTAGAAGAGGGTTGGGCCGATAAATTTAGCATCAATCAAGCAATTACTGTATGCAGGAATTGATATAAAAATAGTTTTTATTTTTTTTTAATTTATTCGAGTATTTAAATCTCTTTCTTTGCAACTTCGCCTTGCTTCGACTAGCCCAATACGAAGCTACCTGACGACGATTCGATGTTTGCTGCCTTATGATCAAAGCAAATACCAAAGTGGGATATAGCAGGACTTGGATCGAAGCGATCACTTTATTGATCAGCTGTGGTATTGGACTTTCTTGAACGACCGGGGAAGGGCGAAATGTCTCTCTTTCAAAATTCTACTTAGTCAGCTGATAAAACCATGTCAGCGTCAAGATATATGAAATTGTTGCTTATATATTGTTCTGAATAGAAGTTAGTGCAACACAACTTCTAATAACAGGGTAAAAGATTTAAAAATAGATAACCAAGAAATATTTATTTTATAATATATTTGTTATGGTCATAATTCACATGCGCCACGTTTCAGTTTTAGTGCCACTATTCATTTACAGAAACTGTTTAATTTTAATTATTAGCATAGAAGAAAAAATGGGGTCCTATGTTATTTGTAAATTCACAACGAAGAAATACTAACAGAAATTGTGCAACATTCAGTTTAAATGTTTTAAGTTAAAATCAATTCTATTGATGTAGAATTCAAAATAAATATATTCCATTGAACATTCAAAACTGTGAATTTCATACATGAAACAGATGGTTGTATTTTTAGAAGACCCTTACAAACATTTTTATCATGAGTCTCAATGGATGTCCATACATTTTTTTTAACGAAAATATAAATGTCATGTTGAGTTTTCATACCACATGGAAATTATCAACTTATAAAATAAACGTTTTGATTCCAATAAACTTACTTAATTTTTATATAAGTTTAATAAACGTAGTACAAAATAATGGTGCCGTGGGAAAATCATTTGAAAGCATAAGGACCGAAACGATGGGGGGAATTGATGAAGAAACATAATCGTGCCAGCATTTTTATTTGATACCAAAATTTATTAAATTATTTATAGCAGATTAATCATAAGTTATCTATATCTTACGTCAGTCAAAATTGATCAAAGTAGGATGAAAGTAAGTAAAATGTCTAAACTCTTTTAATTTTAGTATTTTATTCTATGTGAAGTGGTCCTGCTAGACGTGGAGATCATAGCTCTCCACAACTTCCCATCGATTTCTTTTTTACTCACAATGATATAAAGTATTATCTACTCAGTCTTATTTCAATAATATTATGAATCAATTAAAGAGAAAGAAAAGTGCTGTCTCCAGTCATGCCGGTGTGATTTTTGTTACAATTTAGAAAATAAGAGGCTTTGTCAATAAAATTAACGATGGAAGTTCTTTTTATATAAATTTTATAAACGTGGAACAAAATAAGATTACCGCAGAGTAAATTATTTGAAAAATATCAAGCATGCTATACCAAATAAGCCACTTGCCGGGGGAAATTTATAAAAATTATCAGGCTGGTACTTTTATAGTCGATACACAAGCGCATGAAATAATAATATGAAAAGATAACGATGTTTGAAGTAAATAGAGAAAAATTTAGTTACATGACAAACATTTTTATTTCTTTACATATCTGAAAATCTTTTTTGTATTCTCAGCGGTAAATTGATCTGAGAAAATCCTGGCTTTGGATACCATTCAAGGATTTTCAAAATATATTAGTTTGAAAGAAATCATAGTTGGGAAAGAAAAGACGATCGTGTGCTTTGAATGAAGAGATTTGCATTTTCAAGTTAATTTTGAAATATAAAACTATTTGTCAACAGCTTTCAAAATTCCCGAAAAGATTACCGCAATTGAAAAATAAAATAGTTAAGAAAACCAATCAATCCTCTAATAAACTTTTCAGAATGAAAATCGGGAGGGGTTTATTCCTTTGATAAAAATCTTAAATTTCGAAAGCAGGATTACGTATTAATTCCCGGATTAAAAGCTTCAGTTTGTTTTTTAATTTATTTTCCCCTCTTTTAATTGCTCCGCACAAATTGCCTTGCAGTGTCTATTATTAGAGTATTAGCGAACACACTTTTTGACTTCCATCAACATCCAAAGAATAATCTGTAATATCTTCGGCCCTGCCCTGATGTGTCGGCCACGGTCACATTTAAATAACTTGAACTGTAACTTCCCTGTACCTTTTTCGCTAAATATTTTCAAGTTTGGTTTAGTTTGTTTTACGGCATATCAACCTCAATGGGTCATTTAATGCCGACAACATTTTTTATTGCTGGTAATATTTTGTTTGATCAAAAATCTATTTCTGGTATATTTTTCTTTCAAAAATGTATAACTGGTATTTTTTGTCAATAATGTATTGTTATTAATATTTATTTTTTAAAAAACATTGTTGGTAATATTTTTTTCAAAAATGTATTGATTGTAATAATTTTTTTTCTTTAAAAATTTATAGCTGGTAAAAATTATTTTACAAAGTATTTCTGGTATTAAAACCTATTTTTACACTTTCATAGCGTTTCGGGTTAACTATTTGCCCATGGCTGGGACCCTAACAGGTGCTACCACCCTGGGTCAGGGTGGAACTGGGAACATCAGCAATTCAGCGGTCGTTCTACGCTACTCAAAACTTTCTGATCAGAAGCCTTGCTGCTGGACGTAGTTTATTGTCTTACCCAGGACGAAAATAGTTTTAATGTAATTGCTCCGATGAGCTTTTCTTTTTTGGAATTCGAATTCAAGAATTAAAGCGTATTACTAGATTGGTAGCTAGGTGTCATTATTTTACTATTCATATTGATAAACGCTCTATTCTAATAGTTTTTTTTCTCACGCACTTCTCACTTGTGGGCCTCTCTTTCGTTTTTTTTTTTTTGCTTTCTTATCAACAACGATCTTCAAATATATTAATGCAACGTTGTCTGTCCATATAGTTCAATGTATATTAACTCAGAATGAGGAAATCGGAGAACCGAGATCGAATTCAGGTTATGTTCGTTACATACACTTAAGCGCATCTACTCTAGGAAAAGGTGTGAATCTATATGCTCCCTGGGTTAAATATCATCTGGAAAATTTTTTAATTCAATAGTCACTTCGTAAAAAAGAATTTCTCTTACAGGTTTTAAATAACTTGCACATTGTCGATAAATGGTAAAAGACAAGTCATTCCATCAACATATGCAGACTCAAACGTCATTTACTGTCTCTTTTTAAAATATCCCTTCATTAAGGTGCAAATTAATGTTTTCACTGATGCTTCCGCTTCCGGTAACCCTTGGTAACTAGAAGCATTATTGCATAGTTAATAAAAGAAAATATATTTTTTATTTAAATGTACATAACCTGTATATATATATATATATATATATATATATATATATATATATATATATATATATATTGGAAAAATAAGACAAATGGAAAATATATTTCTTAGTCAAGGCATGCTTAAAAGCGAAATGTCTTTAGTTACATTACATTCAAAATATAAAGGAAACGCTCCAATGTAATCGTCCTTCTCGATATGGTAACATTTATTTTACTAAGAATTTGTTATAGTTTTTCATGTCGGCATATTGTTAAATTTCTTTGAATAATTCTGAAGATAAGACAATTTGGATAGAAAGAAGACAATTCGAAAATATATTTCGTAGTCATTGCCTAAGCGTTTCGTTAATATGACTTTATCAGGAATTATTATGAGAAATTTAAGAATATGTCAACATGGAAAACTAAAAGAAATTCTTAGTTAAAAAAATCAAACAATTATGTTACCAATATCCAGAAAAATGCTTACACAAGATCGTTCCCCTATTTTAAAGTTAACGTAAGTAAAAATCATTTCGCTTTTTTACTTGCCTTGAAAGGTCGGATTGAAGAAACGTGACTAAGAACTGTATTTTTTGTCTTCTTTTTATTCATAGACACACACACACACACACACACACAGACCCCCCCCCCACACACACACAAACACACACACACACACACTCATATATATTTATATGTTTACAGCAAGATTAAAGAAAATACTATTTTGGAGTCAAATTGATTTGACATGGGTTAATTTGAAATTATTTTTGTTTGATTTCTTTATCGATATTTTATAGGTGAATAAAAATGAAGAAATAAAAATAGATTTGTTCTAATAACAAACTACAAATATTTGTTTATGTCTAAACATTAAAGTTCGTTCTAAATGTACAGCCAATAATTTTAGTGAGATAATTCAAATCATCAAATAATTTATTTCTAAAGTCTGGAGAGTTTCAACTATAATTTAGCTTTTTCTCTCCTAAAGATTATATTTGTTATTAAATCTTGCATTGCAGTCTCTCCTCACTTAACGACCGGGTTCCGTTCTAACGAACTGGTATCTAGGTGCGAGTTTCTGCTTGAAGTCTATTTTATGCATTATATTTAGCTGTTCAAAAGTCCGAGGCCATTAAAAATTTGTTTTATTAATTGAGGCGTAGCGGTACTTGTTAAAAAACAAAACAGCAAATCAAACGAATAAAAATAAATGCAAATTCAATATCAAAACGAAACTATATTTACGCAACCAGCATTTGAAGGCATCATGTCGTAACCCTGATCCAAATATTATGAATGAAATAAAAAATATTCTCCTGACTGTATCGCCGGTAAGCAAGCTCGAATCATTTATTTTGCAATAAATCTTTCAAAGTCGGAAGCATTTCTATAATCTTAATTTTAATGTCAAGGACAATTGAATTAGAAACTATTTATAAGTCTAAAACAGGAAATCTCAATAATTTTTTTTTGTTCGTCTAAAAAAATTTAAAATATAATCAAAGTATTTATTATTTTTTGGATCTGAACGAAAATCAGCTACAGGTTTGCATATCCCGAGTTCTCTACGAAAAAAATGAATGTATTTAGTGAAATGCAGCATATATAATAAAATAATTATGGTTGACCAGACAGAGAAAGCTCAACTTGCCTCATCCAGCATAAACTTTCATCCAGTAATTGACTAAGACAAAAACATTTAAATCGCTGTATGTTCTTCGTGTCTTCCGTTTAAAAAAAACACCAATTGATGTCTTCTAATGATTTGCTTATACAGAATTTGATACATTTATTTGTTTATATATATTTTTAAATTTCATTTTTTCTATTTTAGTCTCATACCCCTAGCAGATAATATTTACTCTGTAATGTCGGAATCAAAATTACTTGTTGTTTGGTTACGATGCGAATGCGATAAATGAAATCAGTTTATGGCCTCGCACCACCTCAATTCTACAAGCTTGGTTTCCAAAAAGTCAAGAATCAATAATGACATTTCATTCTCTTTGTGAAAATGCCATTGCTTCTTTCATTATCGGAGACATGAACAAAACACCAGCTCGCCAAATAAGCAGTTTTCAGTCGAGTCCTATATTTACGGTTACTCGATGGCTGTGATAAACACGATGGAAATTATATATAAAAAAAAGAAAAGAAAAAAAGTCTACTTTTTCCTTTTTGAATGGGTACGGCATTCAAGAGAACCAGAGCTGAAAACGCATCGAGCTTCTTTTTTTTTTATCCGTTGTTAGATGCATTCAAGGGAATTTAACCGGCATCACGAAGGGAACAATCTCAATAAGAATGCAACTGATTAGTTTAACTTTCAAAAGGACATCTTGTAGAGATAAAATTACACTAAAGTAAAATATACAACATTTATCAGCATGTATATATTATCTTACAGAGCTTAGAGTCATTACCCAAAAAAATCCACCACAAACACACAGACACACATATATATATATATGTATATATATGTATATATATTATATATATATATAAATATATATATATATATATATATAATATATGTAATTTATATATGTAATATATATATATATATGTAATATATAAATATATACATGTAAATGTGTATGCATAATACACACACACATACACACACACATATATACATATATATATATTGTGTGTATTTAGGGAGCATTTTTTTCATTGATGTTTCATTAAAAAATATAGACAAGTTGTGTCTATTTATTTCAAGTATATTGTCTGATAAGCTTAATAACATTATCATTGAACATTTTTCGTTGCTTGGAAATCTTTCATGCAACAAAAACAGACTTGCATGATTGTATTGTTCGTGTATTGTTTAATATATTGTAATGTAATTGACATCTTTGATAATGGCTTATGTAAGCCGAAAGCTTAGATAGGATTAAAAAACATGTATCAATATGGTGATTTCCTTTCGTCTTTCAATGATAATGCTATT
>OZ038480.1:40713963-40718963 GCA_964036315.1 Acanthosepion esculentum
TACGCACAAATAAAAAAAACATATGATCTAAACTTAAAATCCAGAAGATGAGAGAGAGTAAAGGGGGGGATCAAACTAAAAATGACGGCATTTATAAGAGAATTAATGTCTAATCAAGAAAATTTGACAACCCAAGTAATAAAACCTGCAGGTTAAAAATTTAACATAAACATATAAAAATTAAGGAATATTTAATCTAGTAAGGACCTACTTATTATATGCCCCAAAACACATACGTTGTTACACACATACACAACAACATATCTATAGCTACTCTCACATACATACATATACGTGTGAACATTTATATATAAATACACATACACTCATGCATACATATGCACATACACATATATGCAAACAAACACATCTACATAAAACCTTGAACACATCCACATATATATACATACACACACACACTCATCTAGATAAATAACAACGTATCTATCTATCTATCTATATATCTATCTATATATATATATTTATTATATATATATATATATATATATATATATATATATATATATATATATATATATATATATATATATATATACACACATATATATATATATATGTGTGTGTGTGTGTGTGTGTGCGTGTGTAATTAAAAAGAAAAAATGTAAAAGCCAACCATCCAGCCATCCATACATTTAATATATAAAAATAGATGGGTAGAATTAAACTAATTTGTATTTAAAAAACTACTGAGGAAGAAAAAATATATATATATGTGTGTGTGTGTGTGCGTGTATGTGTGTGTATATGTGTGTGTGTGTTTGTGCATAACTGTTTCTTATATTCATATATATTTGTATTTATGTTTCTTATATTCATATATATTTGTATACTAATCTTTTTAGACATGTTTGAAAAATGACTTGATGTTGCATTTTCTAAAACAAATATATCTAATAATCCGAAAAATAAGGAATTATTATGGTAAAACATATCGTTTTTTTTTTCAGACACCACTCAACTTCTGATTAATAAAATATGCTTTAGAACCAATAAAACCTGGAAAATAGCTTCGTAAAGACATGGTAAACATATTTCATCTAATAGTTTCACACACCAACGGACTCCCTTAAAAGGAACGTTGTCAATCATGGCTCTCCACAAATCTCTGCAGTTCTTTGTAATGTTTGATATTTTTATTGCTGTTCTAATCCTACCTGCCTGTTGTGAATATGGATTATCTCCCCTTTGATAATCCACACTATAAAAGCTGTACTTCCGGTTGTCAAATAGACGAGTAGTAGTAGTAGAATTCTTAATTGAATAAAAGATTACTAGACAGAATCTCTTCTCCTGTTTTCATTACACTGCCAAATACAAAAAAATCGTTGTTTTTCTCTGGCAATTTTGATGTCCTGTGAATGTCATTTTCTCCAAACCCTTTTATTCTTTATGTGTCCTAGAAATGTCATTTGTTACTTTCTGATATTAGAATTAGTTTCCTTTTTGTTTCCCTTTCCCTAAAACTTTTTCTTGGCTCAGAATTTCAGTACATGTCATTCTAAGCATCTTTCCGTAGAACCATATTTTTTGTTCTCTCAAATCACATCTTCATTTTTGAACAGATTATCCAGAATTCACTGCCATATAGGATGGCCGTTATTACATAACAGTCAGTAATATTTTCATCGATTCTGACGACGTGTTTCTATTTCTTAACAAAAATAAATTTAACAAAGATTAATGTAATTGTCCATGAAATAACTTCAATTTCTTTTAACGTCCATGCATTTTAATTTTGCCTACTGAATTCTCAATCCGATATTAAAATGATTTTCCTGATGCTGTGTTTGCTCATATTAATTAATAAACGGAATTAATGAAAATTTTTTATTGTTAAAAGCGATTAAATATTAAACGAATTAACTTTGCTTTTCTGTGCGTGCTATTACACATCTCATTCGTTCGGCTTTGTAATCGGAATCCTTACCTTCAAAATAGATTTTGTAATTTCTAGACGAATAAGTCATTTGTTACTCATGTCGCTCTCCATAAATAATAATTGACGAGTGTATATAATGCGCTTGATCTAAGGGTACTTAAAGAGAAAATTAATAAATCTGTGAATAAAATCATCTAAAAGGATATTATAAAGAAGTTATCTAGTATATCAGTGCAAGAATCCATATAAATTATTGTAGTATATTTTTGTGGGGGAGGATGCTTTTTAATATATTTTATTAAAATCATATCATTCTACTTAGAAATATTAAGCATGAAAGAAGGCAGATCAATATTTCCATATACTAATGAACAATAATGACCAAACATTTGATATGATACATTTGCGTTATAATATTTGATGAATTTGATTAATAGTCACTACCGAATTAAATTATTATAAACGGCTTCCTCAACCACTCGTTTATAAAGATCTGTACTCAAATGTGACTAAACCTTAAGCAATACATGACTTTTTACAAACCAGTATTTTATAACCAAATGTACTCAAATGTTAGTAAATCATAAGCAATTACATTACTGAGTGTCTGAAGGAAGTAAAATAAAAAAAGAGTTATTATTTTATACTGCATTCAGTAATCCTACCAAGTATCGTAGTAATATTAGTGCTAGTAATATAAGTAACTTTATTTTCTATGTATTAGACTGAGGCAGGAAACATGTCAGCTAACCTTTAAGACAATAATGAAATTCGCGATTACTGCTTAAAATACAAACTTACTTTTAATTCAAAGAATAACTTGTGATTGCCACACGGATGGCATAGGTAAATGATAATCAGCGTGATTCTCTACAAGGAAAGGGGATAACCTGGTTGACCATAGCAACCGTGTGGATTGATTGGTTCGTTTTCTGCAGCAAATCCATCCTTTGCAACACTTGTGAGGAAATTAAACCATAGCTAAGTGGCAGAAGATGTGGATTCATGCAATTCCCAAGAATAATTTCGCGTAAGATAATAGGACGAAACCATCTGTAATAAGAACTCGAGCCATTATACTTTACACTAAACGCACATTTGAGTTTTCAGCACCTGGTATTCCCAAGCGCTCATCCATCTAGGTACTAACGAGACTGGTATTCCCAAGCGATAAATCATTCAGGTAATAACCAGACTGGTATTCCCAAGCGATAAATCATTCAGGTAATAACCAGACTGGTATTCCCAAGCGGTCACCCATCTAGGTACTAACCAGACTGGTATTCCCAAGCGGTCACCCATCTAGGTACTAACCAGACTGGTATTCCCAAGCGGTCATCCATCTAGGTACTAACGAGACTGGTATTCCCAAGCGGTCACCCATCTAGGTACTAACCTGACTGGTATTTCCAAGCGGTCACCCATCTAGGTACTAACCAGACTGGTATTCCCAAGCAGTTACCCATCTAGGTACTAACCTGACTGGTATTTCCAGGCGGTCACCCATCTAGGTACTAAGCAGACTGGTATTCTCAAGCAGTCACCCATCTAGGTACTAAGCAGACTGGTATTCTCAAGCAGTCACCCATCTAGGTACTAACCAGACTGTTATTCCCAAGCGGGCACCCATCTAGTTTCTGACTACACTGGCATTCCCAAGCGGTCACCCATGTAGGTACTAACCAGACTGGTATTTCCAAGCAGCCATCCATCTAGGTACTAACCAGACTGGTATTCTCAAGCAGTCACCCATCTAGGTACTAACCAGACTGTTATTCCCAAGCGGCCACCCATCTAGTTTCTGACTACACTGGTATTCCCAAGCGGTCACCTATCTAGGTACTAACCAGAATGGTATTCCCAAGTGGTCACCCATCTTGGTACTCAATATATTGGTATTCCAAAGTGGTCACCCATCTACGTACTAAACAGACTGGTATTTCCAAGCGATGAATCATCTAGGTACTAACCAGACTGGTATTCCCAAGTGGTCACCCATCTTGGTACTGAACAGATTGGTATTCCCATGCGATCACTCATCTAGGTACTGACCCAGGTCAACCCTTGTTAGCTTTATTGATCGTACAGGCACAAGCGTTTCAACAATATATGGACGTATGTTTACTGAATATCCAATCTTCATTAGGTACAACATAAAAATCCAACATAATTATATAACTCAAAGAAGGTGGTTTCACCAGTCAACCCAAACATCTTTAACGAGCCAAATTATTTGCGCTTGTTAAACTACAATATTATTTCAAGGATCCGGCAATAAACATATGAATGGATAAATATACAAGACTTGAATGAAAGTTAATTGAATTTCTTTCTTTGGGATATTTTAAAAACAAATATATACAACGTTGCCTTTATTACTAGTACATTGTACAATCAGAAAAGTAAAGTATACTTGTAAGTCAGACATTAATTGATATTTAGAACGTAATCTATCTAAGATGCATGCATAACATCATATATATATATATATATATATATATATATATATATATATATATATATATATATATATATATATATATATCAGGTGTAACATCAAAACTTCCCAAATAATGTTACAGCATAATTGTCTATCCGACAAAATTTAAATATCTAAAATACACTAAATTAATTAAGCCTACTTTTCCAGGTTTTCACAAAAGACGTTTAGCCATCTTGATGGCATTTGTCGTAAGAATCACTGTAAAACGCTTTGAGTTACCAGCTAGAAATAGAACATAATCTATTTGTGTCAGCTCTACTGTCTTCTCAACTGAGCAATGGTGAGAGGAAAAAGATCATTCAGGCCTTCAATATTCGTATCAACATCCATACCCTGGCTTAAATCATCAAAGTCCATTCAAGAACCATCAAGAAAAAGGTGAATAATTTTTAAAAAGAAAGGAATAGTAGAGAGGAAAACGGGATCAGACGGTCAGGACAGGAAGAGGGATCATCCTTTCAATTTGGAGCTAACTAGATCAATTAGAAAGATCCAATAAAGGTCTGATCAAAAATTATTGCGACTGATGCTATTAAAAGAAAACTATATATATATATATATATATATATATATATATATATATATATATATATATAT